>JARHVA010001443.1:260000-1460000 GCA_037957365.1 Torreya grandis
GTTTGTCCATAGGTTCCTTGAATTTTCAAACTTTGATTCACACCATGAGATCTTATTTTTAGGGATCAATGCATTCCATTGGATCATGATTTGAGTGATGAAACACCATTGGCTACTATTTATACTAGGATCTAAGGTCATGCCACTTGGAAACCTTATAGGCTTTTTTTGCTTTACACTATTAGTTCTATAGGTCTAACATGGTTTTGACACATGGTGGTCCCACATTTACTTACAGATTTGTTGAAAAGTCCAACTTTGTCTTCACACCATTGGATCATCTCTACTCAAGTGAACGTGTTCTGTAGATCTTATGAAGATGGTCAAAGTTTAACCTTATAATTGAGGCTCCATTGAAGTTTTGAATCATTATTCTCTATTGATCAGATTGTGTACAGTACATTGCATACCATCAATCATCTAGAACTTACTCAAGTTTTAATTATGGACCGTGTCTTGAATTTTTAACATTGGTCTTACACCATCAAATCTTCCCCATCTGATCAAATGCATGTCATGGATTATGATCTAAGAAATCGAGTGAGATTGGTTCCTATAGATAATGAAAATACTTAAGTCTGAGCTTGAGGAACATAAAAATTAAGCTAAAGTCTTAGACTAATGTTTTTATTTGTATTAATAAAACTTTAGGCTAAAGTATTAAGCTAAGTTAGAAACATAATAAAAGGGACCCCACATTTAGTTAGACCACGCTAAAATAAAAGGGAACAAAGGGCGCTTAGGATGTGAAGAACTTATGATAAACATTTTAGACTAAGGTCTTGGTCATGTTAATAAACATGACTAGGAATTTAGGATAAAATATAAATTAAGTCAAATTAAAGTGTTCCCATGAAAATTTAAATAAAATCCCTTACCAAATTTGAATTCAAAAGAAGTACTTAGACTAAAATTTAGAATAAGGGTTATAACAATTCAAATATGAATTTAATTAATTAATTATAGACCAAAGGATAATAAAAGGGGAAATTTAACATTTAACACAAAACCCTGAGTATTACCCATTTCCAATGAACTCCATTAAACTTGCAACCTAAAACAAAAATATCCAATGTTAGCAATTTTAGATAAGATCAAACCAGAGCCATGAATAAATAATCCAACTAGACCATGGTGTGGATGATCTTCAAATAAAAATGATGTGAAAACATGCTAATGACACTCTGATCAAGTGAATTTTCAATTTTAAGGTACAAAATTTGCACAATTTAACATAAAGGTCCCCATTTTTTAGGAATGGGGGTATTTTAACCTCATAAAATGGAAACTTATTAGGGAAATATAGAAGTATGTTAGAATTTAGGGACTCTATTTTAGACCAATAACTAAGTTAGTTATTCCACTTGATTAGTCAACATTATTTAGACCAATTCATGGTTGAAACAAGCCTTGTACATGTAGAATTGGGATCAAACATCAAGATCTAGTCATGTTGTGTGTGTGTTTTATTTAATTCCACTTATTGGTTGCCATATGATTTAGGGAACAACTTTCAAATTTCATGACTTTGAGCATTAGCACTAACTTATATCATATTTAGATGTCCATTAAAAACCATGCTTTAGCTCAAAGAAGGCTTCAACATTGCTCTACTACTAGCTAGGTGTCCATAGCCCCAATAGAGATGAATTTGGCTCTACTCAAGGCCTTTTTCCACTACCAACCAAGAATCCATAGCCCTGGTGGATATTACCAAAATCACCTTTGCTTGGATAGTCTTTGAATTTTGTAATAAGTTATTATTTTTATAGTTTTTTAGATCATTTTTGAATTTCTAAAAAAGGTTGGGAACCAAGTTAACCAAGTTTTGGGGCTTGTTAAGATGTTTGGTCTTCAAATAATCATCCTTGGTTGTAACTTTTCCCAGGTAATAATGTTTATTAAGTGCAAATATGACTATATTTCAATAATTCAAGCTTTCACTCTACATATGCAATCCTTCTTAAAACCAAGATTAGATCAAAAAAATACTCAAAATATCAAGAATAATTATCCTAACCATTAGTATTTACTATTTTCTCCAAAACCAAGCATCTACATCATATTTCAACAATCCATGGTCAACCAATGCCTAAGGATCATATCTACATTCCTGATTGGTGAGGTTCTTGAGAAATTAGGTAAACTTTGAGCTGAGGGTTATCCAAAAGGACTTATTTAGAATAAAAGAACAAAGCAAAAAAATAAAACACACTAAACAAATAAATAATAATCAAATAAATATTTAAAAACACTACTTACAAACAAGGGACATGAAGGAAAGAAATAGGAAAGGATCTAAACTAATCCCTACACTAACTCCATAAATAACCTACCTCTAGGATCAAATGGAAAGTTATTTATCCTACCATAGAACCTTGAATCATGATTGATTAAATTCAATGGCCTCTTATTTTGGATAGGATCACTTTTATGTTCATGTCTTCTATGTGATGTATCTTGATTCCTCATTTCCATTCTCTAGTACTTACATTAAAGATATGGATCAAAAACCCAATCATCTTCTTCTCAAATCTTTTTATCTTACATCAAGAGTATTAATTATCCTTTATTAATAGATTGATAGTGACTTATATCATCATCATTCAATGATGGCAGCTCAACTATAATTCTTAGACTGATGTCTTCATTAAGTTCAACTTGAGGTGGAGATGAACTACTAATCTTCGCACTAAAACTTTCCAAGTCATCCCAATAGGATAATTCATAATGTTCACTAAAAGGGCATGAAATTCATTTTCAAACTTACCATTTGAATTAAGTTGATCACATATTTCCAACATTTTGATGGGGTTATATGGAAATCCCTAATTTGTTACACTTGCTTCATCTTCATCCTCTATGCAAAATGGCCTCTCTTCTATCCAATAGAGTCCCACCTCATCTTTATTTAGGATCTCTATAATGACATTTTTGTCTTGGAATAATTCAATTTATTTCAAAAAAATTGGTATAAATGTTTCCACTATTAACCTTCTTCAAGGTTATTCTCAATTTCAGTAATGACCTCATATGAACTATCCTCACAGCTATCTTTTGAAGAGAGTTCAGCTTGTATCTGATCTTTTTCATGGGGCTACTCATCTTGAATGGATATTCCTTATTATAGAGCATCTTCAAATTCATTTTCTTCTTTTAGTATAAAATTAAAATCTTTTTCCATGAAGGATTCAGATGTCCTTGCAAATCCAGATGTCGCTACAATATTGTCTTGATTAAACATAGGTTCAGATGTATCTTTTTCATTTTGATATGCTTCAAATATATTACAATGATTAGCTAGGACTATATCATAGATATTCATTTAATGTATTTTATTAGATGACCTATTATTTTTGTTATCATGAAACATATTTATAGGCCAATTGAACCTTTGAGAAGCATAGTTTCTATTGGAGTATTCCCCAGTATTTCCCACTTATTTTTACAGTTAAATAAAATTAGTGCTTAGCTTTTGAACCATCTTAAGTATGGATTCATTCTCATTATTTGGTGATTTTGGGTTATGAACTTGATTTTTATTACTATTTGGCACTAAATCTCTCTATTTGTGTGGATTAAATCCATTTGTAGCATTATTCAAGATCCCCAAAATTTGGCTAGAATGGGCATGGCTTAAGGGAAATTGGTTCAATACTGGTGTTTGATTCAAGGCAAACACACTCTCATTATAATTAAGAATGAAATTCATTGTAGGGAAATTGAGATTAATATTTGGGATATAATATTCAAGCTAACCTTGAGGTTGCATTTGATCATTGATTGTTACAGCTTCAACATAGGTCAAGTCCAAGGTGTTTATGACTCTAAAAAACCTTTTAAGAAACATAGAAGTCATGGGATCCAAACAATCCTTGTAAATATATAAGTCTAAAGCCTCATTAGGTCTATAAGGAGCTATGGTTTTTCCAAACATATTCTATAATTTGGAATTAAAGGCTCTAATGGGCTCATTTGAGTCTCTTTTGACTATGGTAAACTGTTGATATAGAATGCATGGACTAATGATTTTACCAAATTGATCAATAAAGATTCTATTAAAATCATCCCAACTAGATATGTAATTATTAGAAAGGATAAGGAACAATTCATATGTAGCATCTTGGAAAGTACATGGAAATAATCTACATACTACATCTTCATAAACTACATTCACAAGTCTCAAGGTAGAATTAAAGCTTTTAACATGTTCTTCAGCTGTGACAATAATATTGGGATTAAAAGAAGGAAAATACCTTTTAGAGTTTCTTGGTAAGTCATTTACCTAACCAATCACATTGATATAAGATCTACCTAACCACACCATACCTTGATGAGGATCTTACTTATGGTAGTCCCAGATCCAAATCCTGTTGGCAATATGATGTGTAATCTTAATCTCTACAAATAAAAATAATCAGACTCACACATTAAGCACAATTTACACAAATATGTATAAATATCAATGAATAACAACAATATTTAACTAAATTGGCTCAAATATATGTCTAAATATGTGAATATGAATGATATTTATAATTTAAGATCAAATAAAATCAAATTTTCTAAGGATTTATCAATATTTGAATAAAACTACTATTACTAACCCCAAACACCTTGGATTCATATATCTTAAGCTATATTTACCATAATTACACATGGATATTCAAAGAACATTTATCTTTGTCTAAATAATCACAAAGATTGGTCTAAAAACATCAAGATCAATGATCTTCACATAAATATGATAAAAGAAACACAAACATGCAAAGAATACATTAATATTTGAACACAATTTACAAGAATGAGAAAAGATACTTCAAATCCATAAGGCTCTAACTAAATCCCTCCTTCTAGTGCTGATGAATCCCCTCCTATTGATGCTTGAATATGTATCACAGGTGCCCAGAGTATTCAAGAACACTTTTCATTTTAGAATTCTAAGAATTCAACACATGAGTTGCAGGTTGTGATAATACTATTATCTATTTATGGAATAGAGGCAAAGCAAGTGGACTATTTCACAATATTTATAATGTTTAGTGGTTAGGATCCACCATGGCCAAATAGTTAATCTATGCAAAATATTAAGTATGATATACTAATAATGGTGGATTATGATCAAGAACTAATCTAAAATGGATATTTACAATGAAAATTAAACTAAAGTGATCTAGTTAAAAAAGGAGTAAAAGGAAAGGTAAGGCAGAGAAGAGATGTTGCTAATCTTGATTCCAAACATCATGACAAATTTCAAATATCATCCAAGCATGCATTTAACCAATGTATGACATGAAGTAGTGTAAGCTCAAATCCTATCACACATCAAGAAAACATCTAAGTAATGTGGGGCATAATGCAAATAAGAACCAAGTTCACTTTAAATATTACCCCTACAAGCAAACAACATTATCCCAAATGCAATAAGAGTAAGAAAATGAAATGAACCTAATAAATTTCAATTAAGCTAGCATTGGTACAAGTTAATAGCTCTGCATTCAAATGTACACACTAGAAATTCATAAGAACCATTCAAATATGGAATTTAAAATAAATAAGTGAGATAGAAGCTAGGACAACAAAAGACACAAGAAAATTTGGAAAAAAATTGTAAAATTAATTGCTTATATTAATTGATCAAAAGTTACAACTGGTTTTGGCTCAAACCCCCCATTTTACAATTGACAATATTCCTTTTATAGAATGTAAGGAAGTATATTGGCCAGTCATAACCAATTACAAAAGTACAAGTGTTAGGATAATTGTCCCTTCTACAAAGCTTCTAGAATACACTAGACTCTTCCTAATGAACTAACCTATAGGTAATGTGTTTTATAAGTTGTAAATGCCTTTACAAAATAATATTCCTTCTCAGAATGTTTCAATGCTTAGTTACAAAAGAATATACTTTATCCAACTAACCTTGAGGCCTTTGTGTTATTAAAGTTCCCTTTTGCTGCTATAATATCTTCATTAATCTCTAATGTTTTTCATCAATTAGCTTCAAATTAACAAAAGGTTTCATGAAGAGTCTATATTCTTAGTCTACCAGATTCTAAGATCTCTATCATTTCTTCTTAAAGCCTCTTTGATGCTCCTAGATTTAGTAATATTTTCTTCTTCTGTTAGGATCATATCCATGACCCTACTATTGTCCATGCCATATTTCCCTTCGTTCTTGATCCTCACTTCCTATGTGACTAGGGTAGTTCTATGCTTAAACTCCTCATTAGTGATGAGGCCTATAGATCTGAGTGTAGTTGGTTTGTGATCATGGTCCATAACAAGTGTTCCATCCTATTTTGTAGCTACTTTTCATCCTCAAGGAGACTTTCCAAGTTCTCAGACCATGTGTTTAGGCTTTTAGTTTTGTCTACAAGTAGTCCCATGACTCTGTCTCATATGAGCCAAGATAATAATTTTGAACTAGGGATTTGATCTTCCATCAAGATGTTGGTCAACTCTTTCATTTTATCCCTTGAATTCTACTATTAGGTGACTAAGATCTTTGTTGTTGTATCCTATTGGGTAAAGCTCCACATATTTCCTAGGAATGCCTTTGTGAGCAATCATAGCTATGAATTTCTTTAGAATTCTCACTAGCGGTTTGCACTTCAGCTCTGAATTGAATTCTCATAGCATAATTGATAATTCAACTCTCCCAGGCTTAATTATAGTGAGTGTACGATTGAATTAGGGCTTATGTATATACTTAGGGTTTTTTTAAAGGTGTTATTAGAGATTTAATGGTGGTATATTGTCAATTTTATATGAACTTTGGGTTTTTATATTTATACCTTTGCTTTTATGAACCCATAAGATCTTTAAATTTGTCATTTTCTACCTATGTGGCATTATTGTGGTGTCTTTGTGATATTTTCATATCACTTTGCTCATTAATTTTTAAAAATTGACTATTGCCTTTTGAAAATTCTTATTTCATCTCGTATTGTCTAATTATCCCTACATGGATCACCATAAACATTTGATCTAGATTCAAATGATCAAACACCATTAGCTATGTTACAATATTTCCTATGGTTTTGACACTTATCATCATCACACTCATCCCAAATTTATTAAAAAGTCCACATAAATCTCTTACCATCAGATTAATTTCCTCTAAATAAATGTGCACCATTGATCTTGATCACTGGATTATGTCCTTACTCCATGGACTATCAATCAGAATGTGTACATGTGAATGCATACCATTAATCTTTGAAAGATGCTTGAGCTTTAATTTATGGCACATAGTTGTGCCACTTGTCATTTCTATGTTTGTCCATAGTGTCCTTGAATTTTCAAACTTTGATTCATACCATCAAATCTTATTTATAGGGATCAACATGCTCTATTGGATCATGATTTGAGGGATGAAACACCATTGGATACTATATGTACTAGGTTTTGAGGTCATGCCACTTGGAAACCCTTTGGGGTTTTTATACTATACACTATTAGTTCTATAGGGATAATGCACTTTTACCATGTAGAAATCCTATATTTATTTGGATATTTGTTTAAAAGTCTAACTTTGTCTTCGCACCATCGAATCATCTTCACCCAGGTGAATGTGCTCCATATATCTTTAGAAGATAGTCAAGCTTTAACTTGGGACTTGAGGCTCCATTGAAGTCTTGATTCATTATGCTCCATTGATCAAATTGTGTATGTTGCATCACTTACTTTCAATTATATAGAACTTTCTTGAGTTTTAATTATAGACCATGTCTTGACTTTTCAACATTGATCTCA
Source organism: Torreya grandis (assembly GCA_037957365.1). NCBI lineage: Eukaryota > Viridiplantae > Streptophyta > Pinopsida > Cupressales > Taxaceae > Torreya > Torreya grandis. Next base: position 267,759 of record JARHVA010001443.1, read on the forward strand.
TGTCGTTAGATCTTCCCTATCTGATCAAATACATGTTCTAGATTATGATCTAAGTAGTAGAATGATATTGGTTCTTATATAAAATTAAAATACTTAAATTTGAGATTGAGGAACATAAAACTTAAGCTAAAGTCTTAGGCTAATGTTTTTATTTGTATGAATAAATCTTTAAGCTAAATTCCTGAGTTAAGTTAGAAACATAATATAAGGGACCCCACATTTATTTATACCATGTTAAGATAAAAGGGAACAAAGGGGGATCAAGATGTGAAGAACTTAGGATAAATATTTTAGACTAAGGTCTTGTTTGTGTTAATAAACATGACTAGTACCTTAGGATAAAATATAAACTAAGTCAAATTAAAGTGTTCCCATGAAAATTTAAATAAAATCCTTTACCAAATTTGAATTCAAAATGAGTATTTAGACTAAGGATTTTAGCAATTCAAATATGAATTCAATTAATCAATTATAAACCAAAGGATAGTAAAAGGGGAAATTTAACATTTAACACAAAAACTTGAGTATTGCCTGTTTCAAATGAACTCCATTAAACCTATAACCTAAAACATAGATATCCAATGTTAGCAATTTTAGATAAGATCAAACTAGATCCATGAAAAAATAAGCCAACCATACCATGGTGTGGATGATCTTCAAATAAAGATGATGTGAAAACATGCTAATGACACTTTGATCAAGTGAATTTTCAATTTTAAGCTACAAAATTTTCACAATTTAAAATAAGGGTCCCCATTTTTTAGGAATGGGGGTATGTTGACCTCAATAGTATTTTGGGAGATTGTGATAAACACATTCTTATGGATTGTGGATGGATAAATTGTGAATACCACTATAATATTGGAGGGTGTATGTGTTTCATATTTGGGTACTAGTATAAGGTATACCCATGATTTGTGATATCCCTGAGGCAATTATAGAGTCATACATTGGCCTAGTGGGTGATTTCTAGACTATTATCCTCAACATACCTACTCAATGTAGGTAATAGATGCTTATGTAGGGGATATTATGGATATCCCAAATAAAATTATAACACTCATGATGACATGAGTATTATGTCATAAGTAATATGGGGTTATTCAATTAATTGTAATAGCTATGTGTTAGGAAATGTTGAAGTAGGGCATAGAGTACAATATGGGTGTTAACATTTTGATATAACATTACTATGATATTTATAGTCTACTGGCATGAGAAAATATAGTAATAGGGATGATTATTTATTTATTCCATGGAAATATGAGAGGTTTTTGATGTACATAATGATAATGAATCCTTTACATGTTATAGCAAGCTTGTCCTGGTTAAGTGTTGGGATCAAGGACAGATAGTGAGATCTCATATTGGGTACCTAAGGTTAGATGTAGTGAGGTGAGGAGATATTGTGTTGACACCCAAATTTTTAAATAATATATGCATAGACCTCTTATCAATCTATAATACAAAACTTAATCTTGGATAGAGTTCACAAGGAATTTTTCATGGTGGTTGAAGCCACATTCATTTAATTGGGTTTCAACCCAATTTGGCTTTTGTAATCCAACAAAATTGATGAATGTGCCAAAATATATATAAATACATGTGAGAGGGTTTAGAGGGAGAGGGGAAGAGGGACCATAGTTTTTTATGACCATTTTGATGCCACAAATGGCTTCTCAACATCAATAGAGGAGGTAAAGGTGTAGAGTAGAGTAGGGGCAAAGGGTGTAGATGTGTAAATAGCTGCAAGGGTGAAATGGCTAGTTTAGCATTCAATTTTGATGGATCCCCATGTATGAAGCTCCCATAATAAAATAAGTTGCCTCAGATGTGGAGCAAGACCACAATTATGGGGGAAAGAGTGGATATTATAGAGACTAAGAGGAGGGGACGTAGGTTTCATGGGCCTCTATATTATGGATATTTTGGATTGAGATATAAGGTTTCAAGTGTGACTTATCTAACCTCTAACCTCAGATTCTTTTTCATAGAGGATTAGGTGGGATTTGATCTTGATGGATTGACAAGCTAATAAAGATGATGTATTCTTTAATGGGTGACATAATGGGATGGTTGTCCTTGATCGGCAGGATGATGATCAAGGTAATAATTTTTGATATCTAGTATATATTCTAGACTAAAAAATACATGTTATAATTTATAGTAATAATATGAATCAAAATATATATGAAATTCAATACATGAATAATGGAATAACTCTATGTGTAGGTATAACAGTGGAGTGGTACCATATGATTGAGGTCGTACATCAAAAGATTATATATTGAGTGATTCAATAACATGATACCATTGTTATGTAATATTATGAGATTAATCAATAAGGATACATGTGAGTTCATTTATATTAGTGGGAGTGGGAGATATAACACTTAGGACATAGAAATATGACATGGGACCTCTTTTTTTGGCACTCATAGTGGATGGAGACAAGGAAAAAATTAAGCAGATGATGGATGCTCAATAGACCTTGATGGTGAGCAACATTCGCACATGTTCTTCATTAATTATGGTGGAGAGAGAGAGAGAGAGAGAGAGAGAGAGAGAGAGAGAGAGAGAGAGAGAGAGAGAGAGAGAGAGAGGAGAGAGAGAGAGAGAGAGAGAGAGAGAGAGAGAGAGAAGACTACAAGGGTATCTACATGATATTTAGAAATAGAGCATGCTATGAATAAGCACATTTTACAAATAGAGATAGATCTTAACACTAATTGAGTGGAGTCATAAGGGTTACTTTATAAATATAAATCTATTGTTTTATCCCTTATAGAGGTTATGATCTACCATATTATGGCCTATTTCCATGATCTAGGTGTCAAAGACATCTGATTTATGTGATGTAACATGATGTATCAAATTGTGTGGGTGTGGGTGTGTGGGCGTGTGTGTGTGTGTGTGTGTGTGTGTGTGTGTGTGTGTGTGTGTGTGTGTGTGTGTGTGTGTGTGTGTGAGTGAGTGAGTGAGAGAGAGAGAGAGAGAGAGAGAGAGAGAGAGAGAGAGAGAGAGAGAGAGAGAGAGAGAGAGAGAGAGAGAGAGAGAGAGAGAGAGAGAGAGAGAGAGATGTTTAGTCCCATAATTTTTTGGGAACATATGTTTTTATCCTGATGGTGTAGTATTTCAATATGTGATATATTCAATCTTGATTGATAAATATGAAAAAAATATGCCTTATAAATAAATTAGCTATTTAATAATGGAGTTATGTGAATTTGACATCTAATAAATCTACATAAGAAACAAAATGCAAGAATCGATATGGTAAAATAAGAAAATATATAATTTTAAACAAACTAATGCTTGTGTTAACCTTTATTAATGGATAATATGAAAATATAGTGCCAAAACTAATTGAAAAAAATGTTGAGATGTATGGGATAACATATGAGGTTATTGTTCATGATTAAAAACAGGTTAACTCCCAAGGGTTTTATAATTTTAAAGTCATAAAATGTTAGATAAATGTTAATAATATGATTTAATTATAGAATTTAATATTTTCTAATCCATAAAATTAAAATAATATTTTATGTAAAATTGTGTTGGTTATATTTATTCATCAACATTTCTTATCACAACATGCAATCCATAATCAGGATGTAGGACGTATTAGAATTATGGTGTATAGAAAATGAATTAATATAAGTGAAATATGACCAACTAGAAACAATATCCATCAAGATTAAATTGACAATAATACATAATGATTATATTAATGATGATATGAAATCATCATTAGAGATAAAAAACCCTAATAAATTTGCAAGACCAAGATTTTTTGAACTTGTTTTGTAAGATCATGCTTTAGGAAAATTAGTAAAGCATTATCTATGTCCTATGAATGATATGATATACATAAAAATGTAAATATGCCTATCTTCACATGGCATGTTTTTGTTCCTTAGAATACATTAGAACCATTAGACACTATGATGATTGGGTACTTATGTGAAAATGTAGGCAACATAAATGATAGACAATATGCTCTTATCTTTTTCCACTGACATGTTGCACTCCAAAAAACATTTGGCTCTAATATGAGGCCAAATATAGAGTTTGAGTTTTCAACAAAGATAGTAGGCATACCAATGATTTTTAAAACATCTTTTATGCTTTTGATGGAATTTCGAATTTTTCCTTTTGACTTTGTTATATGGATTTTTATTTTTTGTTTCTATTGCATTATATTTTTCTATTGTCCTCCTCCATATATATTTAAAAGGCCAACATGGGTTTGCAATATTGCATCACTAGAGAGATTGCACCTATCTAGATAGAGGAGAACCTATGAATCAAGACACTTGAATGATCCTATTATATGTCCTATCAAAGATTGAAATAGAATCCCAAATTGTAAACTAAGAGAATAAAATGGGGACTCTAAATTTGTATGTTAAATGTGATGGTACAATGATAATATATTATAATTTGACCACTAGAGAAAAATACTTACTTTAGAAAATATAGGAATATGGGATTTGGAGGTACATGGAAATGTTTATAGTTTAATGTAATAAGGCACATGTAAGTATGGAGGTAAGCCCAAGTGGGATTTTAAATGGAAGGAATTCGGTAGTAACAAAGTTGTATGGTGAATGTAGGCCTATCATAGGTCTAGCACAAGCAATAATTTTGATAAATCAAAAAGGGAAATAAATTAATAAATATCCAACGGAACTAGAGAGGGTCCTTTGGTAATAAACCCAAGATGGGAATAAAGTATTAATCATTAAAGGAAACCAAATAGGAACTTAGGGGAATAAACCCAATAGGGGAGATATGAATATCCAAGGAAACCAAAGGGGAACTTAGGGAAATAAACCCAAGAGGAGAGAAAAGAACATCCAATAAAACCAAATAAAAACCCAGGGAAATAAACCCAAGAGGGAAAAATATAGTTAGATGAACCCAATAGTGGAATGGTAATTTGTAAATATAAGTGGAACTGATGACATGTTATATATGTGAAGGTAATAATATGAAACTAGTGATAGTAGTATCTCACATAATATCATCACATACTATTTTAACCTTTTAGGACTTAGCACATGTACATCTTGTTTTTTTTAAAGAGTTGAGTAGACTAAATCAAGGAAATAATATGCAATATATATATCCATTAATTTATTACATAATTTACTAGTTTTGAATTTTCTAAAAATAGTACTAAATAGTGCAAATAAAGACTTAGATAGAAAACACTTGATATGGATGATTTGAATAATGAAAACTGAGATGGAATCTATTTTGGGTGTCATAAACTAGATCTTGATATTAGAACTCCTTTTGGATAGTATAACCATAATTGGACAGTAGCACCATTATTTGTAGAGTGGTTGTAGTGTCTTGATATTAGAGATAGTGTCCTCTCTATAGGACTATCTCAAGCTTCTAGGTGCACATATATATATATATATATATATATATATATATATATATATATATATATATATATATATATATATATAAGGTCTATTCCTACACGTACAATTCTAGAACCCTGCATTATTATTATAATGACTAATTTATTATGCAAACCCTAATCTTCCATATAACTAGGGCATGAGCTAAAAAGTGTGTTCGTTAGTAGGGTAGGCTAGACATACTCAACACCTTACTATGAAGAGAGTTACCTACATACCAATACTATGAGGAGGGATCAATATTGATTTAGTTCTCCCCACCTAAGTGTTGGTGAAAGTGTAATTAATGATAGTATGATAGTGGCCTTTAGTGCCTTGAATGTACTTAAAATTGGAAATCTATAAAATCTAAGATTATGGCTACTATAGATGATAGTATGCAAAATTAGGGTAGAATAGGGATTGATAACCTTAATTATTCTCAACTTGTTATGTGTTTGGATGTGTTTTTTACATCTAATTTACATTTAGTGGATAGAGGGATAAAATTCATGTATATATATTATTTTATTACTTGTGCAGATGATAAAAGATGTCTAGGCTAACCTTAAGAGGATTTAGTTATGAAAAGATATTCATTTGAGAAAAGCTAAGGCAAAATACATTAATTCCATTTTGGGGACACTAGGGCCACATGGTGCTAATGTCCTTATTATGGTATTAATGTCTAATTGGTATAACACTAAACATGAAGGGATAGGATCAAGAAATGAGGATTTGGGACTAATTTAGGGCTGAACAAGGATCCTTATGGCCCATAAGAAGGCTAAATAAGTGTGATAATATGCTCTAATATAGTTCTAGGGCCAAGCTAGGGATAGGTAGTCTCAAGTAGCACTCGTAGAACTCAAATACCACTTTTGGGTGATTACACATACCTATTATATGATGTCATAGATATTATGTTATAATTAATATTTAATTACTACCATACTCTCCTCAAATCTTGTAAATTTCCTCACAAGCTCCTAATGAATAGCCTTAATCATAGATGTAGGTTAAATGTGATATGAAGTTTTAGGATCTAGTATACATTTTGACTATGTATTCTTGTCATGGTTCTCAATGCATGGTTGTTAAAAGGAAGGTTGATCCTCCACCTATCAATATTTATCATGGGGAGGTTGTTCCTCCACTTGTGCATGATGTCATATATATTTTTGGTAGGATATATACTTATTTTTAGAATGTGAATAAAATTTATGCCAATAACAATATTGCTTCCCTTTCTTGTGGAGGTGTGTTTATGAACAAGTTTTATAAGATTGTTTGTATGGTCAAAAATATTTTAGAAAATGTGTATAACTTGTATGGAAATTGGATGTGTTTGTCCTCTATCGACTTCAAGATTTTTCTCTTGGTAATTTAAGTGCTCAACACATATCTAGTATGCCTTGTTATTCTCAATGAGGTGTCCAAGGGCATAGTCATTAACAAGATAGTGAGTGATCATAAGAATTTTAACTTTGTCATAAATAAGTGTGGTAAAATGTATAGTGGGACATGTTTGGGGTAATTTTTAAGGGAATAAATTCCATAGCTGGGGACCAAATAAATGTGAGACTCATCACTTAGGTCACTAAGAGTGCTAAAGTTATATAATATGTCATCATAATTATTTTTAAAATAAGAGGAAAGATTAATCATATTTATGATTTTGTTGTTTTCTTATCTCAAGGGAGCCTCTATAACATAAATTTTTTTCATGTTTTTAATATCTATAACTAAATAAATATGGATAATTTAATGTACATTCATCCTTGTATTCTAAAATAGTGAAATAAATGTTACTTGATTCAACCCCTATGTCATTATAAAAATAAGTTGTAGACACTCTTTTTTGGCCACTTTCATGTCTAAATAGACTTAAATTTTATTTATACCAAATAACGTAAATTAAGCCTAGAAATCATTGTTCATACCAAATTCATCTGCACATTAGACATAAGTGCACTGAGTCATGTCAATGCATCCCTATTTGGGACAAAGCATTGTACACAATAATAACCTCTCTCCAATTTATCCCCAGTCAAATTGTGACCTAAAAAATTAATGTTTTTGACCAAGGGTGAGGAATAAACTTACATAAATCTAGAAAATGTAATTAACCTGATCAAAATTGCTTAATTGATTAAACCCATTTACATGCATAGTCTAAAATTCCATGGCTAATTAATGAATTTCTATTTTTAAAAATTCATAAATCTAAATTCAATGACATCATCATGACATCACATAAATATTTAATATCCACAACTTTTATAATTTCCTATTTTATAAATTCATTAATTAAATTTATTCCTCAACTCTCGTGACAAGTGGCCAAGTGGATCATGAAGAATTAATGATTTTCTATTTTTAAAAATTCAAAAATTTAACCAAAAATATATTCCATGAGTTTTCAATCCACTTGTAAAATATTATGAATTGGTTGGGATACATAATAATTTTGACTCATATCTCTCACATGGCCTTTGTGATTATCTTTAACCCAACCCAGAGTTAACCTAACTCAACTCAGGGTTAGACTGACTCAACCAAAGATAGTTCTAAACCTAACCTCCCTAGGGTTAGAGTTAGTTTTTAGACCTATAAATAAAAGTGTCAATATACCTCTAATAAAATATTCAGTAGTGCAATATTATTATGCCAAAATACCTCTAAAGAGCTTCATTGTAGTGTTACCATGCCAACATGCCAAGCCAAGCCAAGGTGACAAGGAGAAGTGGGGTAATGGAGACTTATTGAAAAATATTTATTGATAAAAATCCAAGAAATTCTCTTCAAAAATCCATTTGGAGCTCCAAAAAAGGTAAAAGAATGATTTTTTTGTGTTCTAGTTATTGTTGTTTTTGTTTGTATGCTTGTTACCTATGCTCCCCTAGTGTCTAGGCTAGAGGTGTTAGTTTTATTAGTGTGTTTGGATTTGATTTTATTGATCGAAACCATACTAATTTACCATCTTGTATTCCTTTTTCACATAATGGCATGATTTATAGGACACAAATGCACACCCCACATCTTCTTCTTTTTTCAATCTTTATTTTCTCTTTTCTTGTATTAAGTAAAAAAACAAATGGATGGTAAAATAACTATAATTTTTTATTGGTTAATTAATTTTCTCTAAATTTTGGTATGTGTATTTTTGTTTATGTTAAGAAATTTCTCTAAAAATTTCAGATCAATATGATCATTATTTTATGAGATATACTTAAATAAATTATTGTCTATTTTTAATAAAAATGACTGTTAAATAGGGCATATATTCTAATCTTGAAATTATTTTATTATTATTTTTATACAAGTGGTGCATATTTTCCTTATCTTAGTTCTCTCCAAATTTTGTAATAATTCTATTTGTAATTTGTGAGATATGGTTATATTACAAACTACTTAATTTCAATTATTTATTTCATTTGGTTGTTTTCTAACTTGCAATTTTATTTTTTTCACTTATCTATCCTAGATTGCAAGTATTTGGTATTTGGGAGATTTATAATATTTTGATTTTTTAGGTTTTGACTTTCCAATATTATTCAAAAAGAAAAATGCTAACATCTATTGTAGGACCCAAAGGCCAAGGAGAGTTATTTTTAGAACTTCACAAAGATCAAATCACATTTACTTTTAATGAGTAAAAATCATTTGCTTTCTTTATTTATTTTTTTGAAGTTTGAAAACAATTCCAAGGGGATAAATTTCACATCATATTTCACTTGGTGTTTTAAAATGAATTCAAACTTAGATTAAATGTTCTTAAGGTCTTTCTTGTTTATCATTTTTACCTGTTGTTTGCCTTATTTTTTTTTACAAAATAGAATTACCATGTATGATCTCCCCTTATCTCCTTTAGGGAACCTGAGTGACAAAAAGAGCTTTGTCATTTGATTTTTTTTGCTTAGTCTAAGAATTAAAGGAATGTCTCTAAGGTAATCCCCAAGATCTAAATGACTTGGGTGATCCTAAAATGACCTTAAAGTCCTATATTTCTTTCTTCCATCTTGGCTTGTGGGCATGAGATTGCTTCTCCCTCACATGTTTTCTAGGGGTGCATTGACCTAGGGTTTCATCTCCCAACATTGTACCAACCCCACTCTATGGTTGGGTATATAAATCGAGCTAGTGAATCATTAGTATGGTATTTTTAGGTTAAACTACCTTCAATAGTGACTATTGCCCCCAAAACATATGATCAACTCAGACATCATACTACACTGAGAAAATAATGGATGTAGTGGTTATAAAAATGAAAATACCTTTTCATAACAAGCTGGTTGACACAAATCCAATTGATGTGAACATCACTTATTTTATCCACACTTGGGACCATCTAGAAACAAGCAAAAATTGATAGTTTAGAATTACCCCATTGGCCATAGACATACTGTTGATGCAGGGCAAGTAGCCCAAAGTTACATGTCACATTATAAACTATTGAGAGAAGAGGGGGTCTAAAAACCTTAATTTTCATGCAATTTTACTTCTTAAATTAATAATTAAAATCCTCTCAAGAGTGAGAATATTGATAAAATTTGATAGTACTATACAACCTTGTCATTTTTAGGATTAGGACATTACACTTAGGTGTTTATGTCATTTTTATCCTTTCTTACATGATCTAGAGTCAAACTATCTATTCTTTTCTATCTTACCACATCAAAATGAGTCTTGTTTATACATCACTCTTTAGTTTGAGGAGGTGTTATACTACCCATTTGACATCGTGCATGTTCCTTGAACTTTTTTTCAAGCCCTTTTATGTGTCATTTGATTGAAAAGGGTATCATTACATTTTCCAATTCATTTCAAATCTTGTGCTTTGGAATCTTGAAACCAAACCATTGATCACATATTTAGAGCATGATAACATCATTACACTACTCAAAATCATTCTAAAGACTTGTTACCTTTTGTCCAAATTTCAATTTTGGAACCAAACCACATGTGCCTTTTGGATCTATACCTAGTGTCATTATATTATCCATTATTGTCTAAATTATTATTTGCTAAAAGAATCCTATTTTTCTAATTTGATTTAAAATTTAGCCTTAACAAGTTCCAATAAAAACATTGATTGATTTTTTCCTATGCCTTGTGTAATTTTGTCTTAGACATTGATTTTTCTCTTTTGGGTTGTTTAATTAAGGTTGATTATTTATTCAATTTGAAAACTATTATTTTTGCCTAGATTTAGGATAAATAGCCTATCTACAAATTCTTATTATTTCATACCTTATACTAATTGACCAAGTTCATGTTTAAATTTGAGTGCTTAGTTAATACCAAAGTGTTTCAATTTTTTTAGATTAAATATTTTACCTTGTTTTGTTTAAAGTTTAGATTTTGTGCCTTTTCCAAAAGACCTATCACATGCCTATTTTGAGCATAACTTTTATGCCTTTGGTAAAAGACATAGAAACTTTTTTTTTTTAATATATTAGACTTGTTTGTAATAATTTGTACCTAGAGTTTGGAATTCTATTTTTATTTCATCCACTTGACCTTTTTGTGTAAGACATTTATTGTTTAACATTTGACGATTAGACTATTTGAGCCCAAGTTTTAGCCCTGACCATTTTGGAGATATAACTCCATTCCTTAGACCAAGTTAGACTATGTTTGGACTATTTGTCCTTTGGACCTTATTTTTTAGAGTTTTTAGAACTCTAAACCTTTTTGTGAAACATTCATCATTGATTAGATATGTCTCATTACACTCATAGTCTAGCCATGTACAATCCAAGTTATGATAACATGGTCACACAAATTAAATTTGATCAAGACCCCTATGATGATGATGTGGTTTATGAGACAGAGCCTTATCCTCCTTAAAATACTCAATATGGGGAACAAATCCAAGATCCTCAAGAGCCATATGTGGTGATACCTTCTTTAGGTTGAATAATGTACCAAGTTTTCCCTTTCATACCTAATGGTACTAGATTTCCCACCTATACTATTAACCCTCTTTCAAATTGTGCAATCAACCAACATCCATAGCATCCAAGGATTATCATTCTAGGACCTCATCCTTTGGTTTGCAATAGCAACCGAGATTCATAATGCCCTACCATTACCATTCCAAAACCTCATCCTTTAGCTTGTAACAGTAACCAAGCTTCATAATGCCCTACCATTACTATTCTTAGACCTTATTCTTTAGCTCATGATAGCAACCAATATTTACAACACCCTACCATTACCATTCAAAGACCTTATCCTTTGGCTTGCCATAGCAACCAAACTTCATAATACCCTACCATTACCATTCCAAGACCTTGTCTTTTAGCTCATGATAGAAACTAAGTTTCATAATACCCTACCATTACCATTTTAGGTCCTCATCATTTTTATCTAAATAAAAACCAAGATTCACAATTCCATTTCATTACCATTCTAGGCCCTTCCAAGTATGGTAGTTCATTATCCCAATAAGGTTATGCAATTATAACTAGACATGTCATAATTACCATCCTAGATAGATAACCAATATTTGTTAAGCCCATTTTAGATGAATCTATTTACAAAGAGGTAATTATCTAATTGTCAACCATTATTAGATCATTACCAACCTTCCCCCACTTTAGAAAATTTATGTCGATCATTGAGCCACAATAGAGATAATGAGTACCTCTCCAATAAAGCCAATCTTTTGAAGACCAAGATATATTCAAAACTAGTATTTTACAACTACCTATAAACAAAGGCCAAGCGAACCAACCAATTTATGATGTTTTTATTGAAACACCTATTTATGATGAGTCAACTTGTGATGAATCACCTTTTAATACTATACCTATTATCAAGGAGGCTCACTCTAACAAACCAATCTTTGTTAAGTCACTTCTTAATGATTATAATCACCTTTGGGAAAATCATTATCTCGACCATTATCTTATTTTGAAAGAGCCTCTCTTTGATAAGCCATTCTCTAAGGAGTTTTCTCTTAACCTTTTTCCGCTCATAGAGGAGCCTCACTTTGACAAACTAATCTCTATGGAACCCATTATTCCATCACAAGCCATTACTTATCCAATACTAAATTATTCATAAGATTTCATTATAGCAGCATCCACACCAGTTGAAGAATTAACATTAAATCTAGGTTTTATTATTGAAATTAATATTAGATTTATCATCAAAAACAAAATCAACATCAGTCTCAACATCAAAATTAGAGTCCTTTGAGTCAGACTCAGTGGCAAAATTAGAATACTTCATGGTTTTTAAAACATTGGTTTCACATGCCTTATAGGTTAATTTTAATACATTTATGATCCTTCTATAGTTTTTGAGTATGATTACTTTAACATCAACATAATTTATCCTAGTATCTTCTATGAATATTGTGCTACCTCTTTCCATCCCATTACCATTTCACATGCCATTAACACCAGCTAACCTAGCTATAATATTGACATTCTACCTCCCACAAGTGTTGATTGAGATTGATAGAATCATACATTATTGAACTAAATCCATGGTGACATATTAGTTAAAGAATATTAGTAGGACCAAGATTCCATTCATGTAAAAGAAGAAAATTTTCCTATTGAAACTTTTTCAGAGGCATTAGGGGGCAATCAAATTCCAAACTCAACATCTTCTAGTGAAACCTTTTCAAAGGCACCAGAAGACAATCAAAGTCAAAATTCAACTTTACTTAGTGAAACCTTCTTAAAGGCACTATGGGACAAGCAAGACAAATTCATTAGTGAAAACCTTATCGAGGAACCAATAATTGATCAAAATAGTTCTTTACTGCTTGATGAATAAATTATTAAAAATAACATCAATATAGTTTCCAATCTATAGCATAATCAAATGGTAGCTACTCTCAATCCCAAATAATTAAAAACTCTAATGGTCTTATCAAGATCATATTTAGAATTCTTCAGCCTTGCTACATCTAAAATTATGTCAAATTTGGAATCAACAACATTGTGTGTACCTAAAAATTCCAATCTTCATATGTTTCTTAACCATTATACATTTTGTTATCATCCACCTTTACAATTCCAAATAAAACCTATCATCCAATATTTATCCATATTTACCATCCTTGGCTTCACTTTCCTTTATCAAGGCTACACAAAAACCTTATCTCAAAGTTTGGAAGAAATAGAATCAATGAATAATGAAGATCACAACAACATTATTGGAGTCTAAATCTACAACAAGTTCTTTATAGATTAGCTATTCAAGAGGGGTATGGGCTAGCAATTTAAACATGATTGACTATTCTAGTTATATCATATGTTAATCAAGATTTGAATCTTCACATTAGTAGGAATAACAAAATCATTTAATAAACATTTAACTTACCTTTTTATTTACCTTGCCTTTTTCATTTTCCATCTTCCCTTACCATTGTTTCATACTCTGCTATTTACCTTATCACTTGGGGGTAACCATATTATCATCATCTTTATGTTATACCATTATATCATACTTCCATTATTGACCAAAGATTATTTTTGACCCACCTTAACTAACACTTTTGACTTTGTTTCCTTTAGTTCTTCAAACACCTTTTGTGAAGGGATTTTGATCTAGTTTCAGTAGTGTCAAAGTTTTGTGTTCAAATGGTAGTATATGAAATTAGTATGATAGTGGATCTATAAATTACATATTTAATGGATGCTTGACTGTTGTTATTGATTATAAATAATTTTGGAAAATTAGTATTCCACCTTTTGTTACTAATTATAACTACCTATGGGTAAATTAGGAACATCTTTTACCATTCATTATTGCATCATGTTGCCATTACTATTATCATTTGCCATGTCATTTACTTAAATTTGAAAAACTTGTTCTTACCTAGTTAGATATCATCATTTTTTGTGTAGGCAAAACTACAATAACTTGAGGTCCTTCTAGGATTATATAGGTAGTGATCGATTCACATTGAGGTTAGCTCTCACCATTTCATAAGTAAACTAAGCCAATGCTCTCACCATTTTGTGAGTAGTATCTTGTCAATATATAATGAGTTAAGATACCTTGAAAATTCCAAAAAAATTCAAAACATTTAAAAATATTAAAAATTAGAAAATCAACTCACCATCTCCTAAAGATATATAGCCTCAAAATCCAAAAACATTTATCCTATTTAAACCTAGTCAGTCATCCTTGATCCGCCCTACAAGGGGAAATCTATTTTTAATTCTAATCTATTCCACTACCATTGGGGGTATGACCTTCCCTTTGCATGTATCCTTACTTTTGAGGGGCACCACTTTTTTATCCTTCCCTTGAGCCTTCATGCATAGATATTGACTTGGTTGATGATAAGATGCTTTATGTTGCTTTTTTACTTCAAGGTTTCTATGTGTTTATTTTCTTGGTTGTTTGTTATTTATTTATTTGCATATTTTTTCCTTTCATTTTTTTCCTTGACTCAATCTATATGTGTTCATTGGGTGATTCCTTGTGAATTATTATTGAGGATATCCATATTCATATGTCAACATTTTCATCATGCTTGTTATCATTGGTGCATTATTTTCAATTATTTATTGGATCGGTATTCAATCTTTATGTATATTTCATCTATGTTATCATGGTGTTTTATATCATGATGCATACTATCACATGCTAAAATAAAAATTAGGTCAAGGAATCTTACAAGAAATAGTGATACAAAAACTTCTCCTTGTTCACTTTGGCAAAATCTTCCCACCCTCCTTGATCAAATAAACCTATTGAATATTTTTGTTGTATCAATGCTGATAAGGATGAGTATCTCTACATTAGTAGGTACAACCCAATCATTCACATTGATCAATTCTTATTCTATTCCTCATTTCATTTTCCCCCACTTTTAGGTGAACTACATTGGCCTGAGGTCTATTTAGATTGTGTAGGTATAATTTAGATATGTGACATATCTTGGGTCATCTCAACCACCATTATTCTTCCAATCATCTCTTTCAACACTTTCCATCTTATCATGTACCTAGTTTTTTGTGGTTTCTTCAATCATTATAACATTACATCTATATTTATGCCTACTCATATTTAATATGTGTAATTAGTTATATACTTGAGGTATGCTTTCCAATATTCTCTACTAGGGAAAAATCATTATTCAATCTTAGACATCAAAATGATTATAACTATCTTTGGGCAAATCATTATTTCAACCAATACACCCTACTGGGGCACATGCTTGTGCCACTAATTATATCTACCTTTGGGAAAATTAGTGTCTCAACCTATTTTATTGATTATAACTACCTTTAGGAAAATTAGTACTTTTAACTCAACGTGTGCAATAATTATTTCAATTAGATTAATCTCACCCATGGGTTAATTTCATTCTTCTTCTTGATTCTTTTTGAGGGACTATCCATCACTCATATGTCTCGGCTACTCCCTCAAGGGGGCATCATCATAGGATTCCCAAAATTTGTTTGCAACATCATTTTTTTATTCTTAACAACTTTTTCATTCTTTGAAAAGATGTTACTATTCTTGTGTCTTGCAATACCTTCTCAAACAAGGAAAAAATGTAGACACTCCTTTTTGGCCACTTTCATGTCTAAATGGACTTGAAATTTTTTTCTACAAAATAAACCTAAAAATAACTATTCATCCCAAATTCATTCATTCATTATATGTAAGTGCCCTAAATCATGTCAATGCATCCATATCCGGTACAATGCATTATATGGAACAATAACCTCTCTCAAATTATTCCCCAGTCAAATTGCAACCTAGTAAATTGATTTTTTTGACCAAGGGTGAGAGATAACCTTACATAAAGTTATAAAATACAATTAACCTGATCAAAATTGCTTAATTTATTAAACCCAATTAAATGCATAGTTGAAAAGCTATGGCTAATTAATGAATTTTTATTTTTATAAATTCATAAATCTAGATTTGATGAAATCATCATGACATCACATAAATATATAAAATCCTATTTTATAAATTCACTAATTAAATTTATTTTTTAACTCTCATGACAAGTGGGCAACTGGATCATGGAGAATTAATGAATTTCTATTTTTGGAAATTCTTAAATTCAACTAAAAATATCTTCCATGAGTTTTCAATCCACTTGTAAAATATCAAAAATTGGTTGGAAGATATAATCATTTTTACCAATGTCTCTCACATGACCCTCATGATTATCTTTAACCCAACCTAGAGTTAGTTTAACTCAACTCAAGGTTAGACTAACTCAAACAAGGTTAGTTCTGAACCTAACCTCCCTGGGGTTAGAGTTAGTTCTAAGACATATAAATACAAGTGGAAATACACCTCTAAAAAAACTTAAGTATTGCAATATTATTATGCCAAAATACCTCCAAAGAGCTTCATTGTAGTGTTACTATACCAATATGCCAAGCCAAATCAAGCCAAGCCAAGGTGACAAGGAGAAGTGGAGTGATAAAGCTTCATTGACAAATATTTATTGAGCACAAGCCAAGAAATCCACTTCAATAAGCCATTTGTAGCTCCAAATAAGGTAAAAAAATGATTTATTTTGTGTTCTAGTTGTTATTTTCATTTGTATGATTGTTACCTATGTTCCTCATAGTGTCTAGGCTAGAGGTGTTAGTTTCATTAGTGTGTTTGGAGGTGTTAGTTTCATTAGTGTTGTTGGATTGGATTTTATTTACATAATTATCTTGTATACTTGAGAAAGGTATAAAAAGACAAATTTCAATAATCTCCATTTATTTCTAATACTTTTGAGGTTAGTACTAAAGAAATAAATATTGCGTGAAATGCACATTTACTCGACTATAAGCCCCAATAAGTTTGATTGTTTATAATTCATAAAATGAGAATAAAGTTAGAAATTGGTGCTTTTCTCAATCCAAGAATCCTCTCTTTTATTTGAGAATATTTCCCCAATATTTATATATAAATGGGAGTGTAATCAACTTGAAAAGGAAAAAAGAAACAAGAGAAATGGAATTCTTGATAAATAGAGTAAAATATCCATAGGTGAAAAAAATCAAGATGTTGATACTCATTCCAAGAATGTCATATGGTCAACTAAAACTAAAGATGTGGGTTCATAAAAAAATACCCAAAAAACCATCCCAAAAGGAAATCAATAGGAAGAAAATAGACAAGGAGGTGGTAGATGGAACCCAAGTGGTACTACCTATAAGAGGTAGTAAAAACCAAACCAAAAAATATAAATGGATATTATTAGTTGGAATATAAGAGGCATGAATAATAATAATAATAATAATAATAATAACCATGTATGATTAGGGACCTAAGGATAAACAATAGACCTAGTATCACATATTTTAAATAAACCAAGATGAATGAACAATCAATGGAGGATATCAAATGTAAAATAAAGTATATAAATAAGCTTAGATATCTAGTGTTAGTTTTGTAGGAGCCTCAATAGGCATCACCACATTTTGGGATGATAAGGATGTAAAAGGAGAGGTTTTAATTAGTATTTCCCATCACTTAGCTATCTTATTATAAAGTATAAGGTATAATTATATGTGGATTTTCTCAAACATATATGCTCTTAATTCTCCCCATGGTTAGAGAAAGCTATGGGAAGAACTCACCACTTTTAGAAAGGAATGTGGTAAGTTTACTTGGATTATTATTAGGGATTTTAACACCCCATTCATCCCCTTATAAAATAAATTAGGATTTCAAACTTTATTTGACATCATGGAGGACATAGTAGATTTTATTACCTTAAATAATTTAATTGATATATAACTTAGAGGTTTCCTCTTCACCTAATCCAATAGACTACTGGGAAATAGTTTGATGCAGGTGTGACTAGATAGAATGTTGATCTTAGGATATTGGTTATTATTTCATTAATTTTGTCTTTCATCATTAACCAGGATCAATTCTGACTTTAAACCCTTGCTCCTAAATATGGATGATGTTATCAAGAATGAAGGGACTCCATTTAGGATTGAACACATGTGGTTTAATCATCTAGATCTAGCTTAAAAAATTGAGTGGAATGTCTCAAATACTACCATGTTAAAATTAGTTAAAAATATAAAAGTGATCAAAATAAATGTTATAACTTATAACAAAGATGTTTTTGGTAACATATTTTCTCAAAAGCAAACTATGAGAGATAATTTTTCTAGATTGGAAGATCTCATATATTCTAATGACATGACTTGGATTATCATATCAAGGAGATGCCCATTTTGACTGAGTACCATATTATTGTTTCTAGAGAGGAATGATTTTTGAAAATGAAATAAAGGGTGATATAGCTCAAAGAGGGCAATAGGAAAACTAAATTCTTTCACATGATAACCCTTAAATATAGAAGTCATAAAAAAAATTCAAGGTATCTTTATAGAATGGAAGGGTTAGTTTGGACTCAAATGCTATCAAGGAGGAAATTGTTAGCAAATTCAAGACTCTCTTTATTGTTAATTATGATTTAAATATTATTGTGTTTCAAGAGATTATTGAGAATATACCAAGTCTCATTACTCAGGTTGATATCATTAGACTTCTCAAACTGATTACCTTTGAGGAGGTAAGATTTGTTATCTTCATATTAAATTAGGACAATGCACCAAGCCTTGATTAATTCCCAACCACTTTTATCCAACACTTTTAGGAAATTTTCAAGGTGGACTTAATTTTTTCAAGGAATAAATATTATCTATTGGTAAACTCCTTAGGGAGCTAAACAATACCTTCCTAATGTTGATACCTAAGAAGGAAGAAGCTTCAAATTTAAAATATTTTCTACCTATTAGCCTTTGTAACATGTTCTATAAATTTTTCACTAAAATAATATCTTGTATATTATAGCCTTTAATGAAAAGAATCATCTCCATCAATCAAGGATTTTTTGTGCCAAGAAGATAAATTCAAGATGGAAAATTGGTGGTACATGAAATAATTCATTCGATGGAAAAAAGTAAGCAAGTTGGTATGATAACAATATTAAATATGATTAATTCTTATGATAGAGTGGATTGGATTTTCCTTAATATAATTTTTATCCAACTTAGTTTTTATCCTCAATTTAGATTGTTGATCAAATATTGTATCTCAATTGCTATGTTTTGTGTTCTTGTGAATGGGGTTTTGGAAGGAATTTTTGGAAGTAAGAGGGATATTAGGTAGAGTGATCCAATATCCCCCTTTTTATTATTATATTTTTATCCCTTATTTAATCACATCATGCATTTTACCATATCTAATATATCCTCAATTGTGGCCCTCTCAAGAGCAAACCATAAGTGATAAGAGTTTTAAAGTGGAAAATCAAACATATCAGATAAAAACCCATGTGATCTTATTAGAAGGATTGTAACCAAAATATCCACAAGTATAAGATTGAATTAAAAGTAAAAGATAAAAATAGATAGATATGTAATTCTTAGTAAAGAAAAGAGGAGAAGAAGAGCTCTTTTATAAAGCTAGAGGAGGAAAATGGGAATTATATAGAACCTCATTATGACCTTACAAGCCTATTAAGTGTGTTCCACTTGTGTCCTATTCCCTTACAAGGAGAACGGAAGTGTGTGCCATGCATGGGAAGGAGTTACTCATGAAAGTAACTTTGAAATCTTAAAGGAGCATGAAGAGGTCAGTGACACCTCGTATAATCTAGATTAATGTGAATTAGTAATTCACATAAATATAAATTCCTCATACATGAAAAATAAATTTAGGATAAAATAAATTGTCTTAAATAAATTATTTATACTAATAATAATAATTAATGACATAACATGAAAGTGTGATAAAAAATAAGAATTCACAATACTAAGTTACCTCTCAGAAGCAAACCATAAGTGACAAGAGTTTTAAAGTGGGAACTCAAATGTATCATAAAAAAACTCATGTGATATTATTATAAGGATTGCAACCAAAATCTATAAAATTAAAATATTGAATCAAAAAAAAAAAAAAAAGATTAATAGAGCTATGATATTTTTAGTGAAGAAAAAAGGAGAGAAAGGGCTCTTTTATAGAGCTAGAGGAAAATGAAAGTTACATAGAATCTCATTATGACCTTACAATATTCTTAAGTGTGTGCCACTTATGTCCTAATCCCTTATAAAAATAAGGGAGGTGTGTGCCATGTGGGGTAAGGATTTACTCATGCAAATAACTCTCAAATCCTAAAGTAACACAAAGAGGTGAGTGACACCTCATATAATATAGATTTATGTGAATTAATAATTCACATAAATATAAATTTCTCACACATGAAAAAGAAATTTGGGATAAAATAAATTATCCTAAATGAAGTATTTATCCCAATAATAATCATCAATGACATAGCAATGAAAATTTGAGAAAAAAAAAAGAATTCACAATACTAAGCTACCTCTCAAGAGTAAACCATAAGTGACAAGAGTTTTTAAGTGAGAAACCAAACATATCAAAGAAAAACTCACATAATATTATTTTAAGGCTTGCAACCAAAATATCCACAACTATAATATTGAATAAAAATTACAAGAGAAGAATAGAGAGAGATATGAGATTCTTAGTGAAGAAATGAGGAGAAGAAGGGATATTTTATAGAGATAGAGGAGGGAAATCACTGTTACATAGAGTCCCATTATGACCTTACAAGCCTCATAAGTGTGTTCCACATGTGTCGTAGTACCTTACAAAGAGAAGAGAGGTGTGTGCCATGTAGGGGAAGGAGTTACTCATGCAAGTAACTCCCAAATCCTAAAGGTGCACAAAGAGGTGAGTAATACCTCATGGAATCTAGATTTATGTTAATTAATAATTCACATAAATATAAATTCTTTGCACATGAAAAAAACTTAGGATAAAATAAAATATCCTAAATAAAGGGTAATTATAACACTCCCCCTTAAACTTTATTTAGGTATTTACAATCAAAAAATAAGGGATGAAATATCACTAACTCTCTTCCTTGATGATAACTTCTTTCAATCCTAACTTTTTACAAAAGAAAACAAATTTGTCTTTACATAGTGGCTTAGTGAAGATATCAACCATTTGTTCTTCAGTAGGATAGAAAGAGAGAATAATTTTATTATCTTCAAGAATTTCATATTGAAAGTGATGTTGAATATCAATGTGCTTGGATCTTTCAAGGAAAACTATATTTTTTGCTAAGGTAATGTCACTTTGATTATCACCAAAAATTAGAGTAGTTGAATGTTGTGGCTAGCCCAAATCTAAAATAAGTATTATAAGCCAAATTGCTTCTTTTTCATCATGATTACAAGATTTATACTCAGCTTCTATGGAAGATAAAGAGATAGTAGTTTTATTTTTACTATTCCATGAAATGGTGTTGAAATATAATGAGAAGCAATAACCACTTATGGATCTATGATCATTAGGATCACTAGCCTAATTATAATTTGAATAATTTATCAAATAAAAATTACTATTTGAGGTATACTCAATGCTAAAAGTTATATTTCCTTGAATATAATGAATAATTATTTTAACATCTTTAAAATGAGTAGCTTGAGGTTTATACATAAAGCATGAATCTAATCCAATACAAAATGCAATATCAAGATGAGTATGAGTAAGATAATTCAAACTACCAAGTAATTATCTATATATATTTGGATCAATAGTTTTTAGTTCTATGTCATTAATTCATTTAACACCACGGTCACAAGGAGTAGAAATAGGTTTGCAATCTAAATATTAAACCTAGATAATAAATCATATGCATATTTAGATTATTAAATAGAGATGATATCCTTTCTTTCCAAACTATAATGCCTAAAAATTAATGTAAGAGACCCAATTCAACCATTTCAAAGGTATTCTTTAAAGAATTTTTAGTGAAAGAAACCATTGAACTATTACTACTAGTTATGATTAAGTCATCAACATACAAAATAATTATAACTTTGCCAGTATAAGCATTTTTTACAAAAATATTAGGATATTTATAACAATGAGTAAATTCTTGAGCTATAAAAATTGATAGATTTTAAAGTACCATTCTCTAGGATATTATTTTAAACCATAAATAGGTTTTTTTAACTTACATACATGATGTTCATTTCCTTTCCTTTGATAAACAGGCCAATGCAATTGAGCAACTAAAGTTAAAGCAACTTTAATTATGGTTATCTTAACAACAACAAAAAAAGATTAATTATTTTATGAAATATAAGTAGCCAATGAATGTGTTGAAAACTTCATTAATGAGGGTTCACTTGACATGTAAATACCAATTTTGACCAATTTTGACATTTAATAATAGAGAAGGGTCATCAATAAAAAATAGAATTTTGTTGATAATCATGGATTTAATTGGAAACTTAAGAGAGACAATTTGATCAATACATTTTTCAATTTAGATTGATAATTATTCATATTTTTTATGATAATCTCTTTGAAATCATGCAAAGGAATATCTTGGCCAATTAGGGGTGGTTAGGGAATGTTATAATAGAATAGTGTTTGAATAAGGTGATTGCAATGTATGTGAAATGTTCTCATGAACTCAAGGAAGGGGATGTTACTTGGTAGGTTGGATAGATCTGTAATGGGCCCCCATTTTTTGAAGCATCACTACTATGATGAGGATTATACCCTAATGCCTTTTAAAACCCTAAGCAAGGGTTAAATTTAAAGTTTAATTTTTTGGCATTGTCTTGATGTAAATTGCTCAATTAATGGGTTTGGGAGACTTGATAAATGTTATCAACTCAACTGATAACATTACCAGATGATTATCTAATATTTATGTCATGTGATTAGTATTTTATATATTTTCATATTTTGGGTTTTTTAAGGGAGTAACCATGATGATTTGAGATGTTGGATTTAATTGGACGTATTATATCTTGTTTGAATGTTTGAAAGGGGAAGATCAGGGTTGTGTAAATAAAATTAATACACACAATTATGTATTTCTTCCCTTGCATTTAGACTATTATTTATTCATTAGTTATAGTAGTTTTAACCATTATTTTAATGGTGTTCATAACTTGGCTAGGATTGGGAGGGTTTTGAATGTTTTTAGTTTAAGGTGTTGGAGTTATCTTGTTGGAGTGATCCAATAATGAATTAGTGTAAATACAGGAATGGTTGTTCACTCAATGAATGGCTTCACATTTGTTTTGATTATCTAAAATTTGTTTTACATTGAGAAATTTTTTGTATCTTTCTCTAAATAGTGATTAAAGTTAATACCAAGGAGTAAATAATGTGATAAGCTTCTAAGGATCAATTTTTTCTTTTGAATGGCCCAAATTTTTGGAATCAATAGAAAAAAATGATTCTGAGTGGGAAAGGGGGAGAGTGATGGTCACAAGTTTTTGTAGGCAAGTGGAGGATCAAAGGTGGGGCCTCTCAATAGTATAGGCCAAAATTAGGTCCTAGCTAACCCTAAATTATGTTTAAAAGGATGTAAAGGTAAGAATGGAGGTGAGAACTTTGGCATTTTCAATAATGTCTCTTGGGTTGATAAACTTAAATAAAAATACTTGAATATCAAAGAGATTAGACCATATCAATAATTGATTATAATAAAATACGTGAAGGGATTACATATAGAATTTCTAAACTCTTTGATCAATAAGTCTTATAAAAAATGGGATGTGCACTAATGGGTAAATTTATGGGAGCCCAATCTAACATTAATGTGTTCAAGAGGTGGGAAGATAGAAAAATGGATGCCTAAGGGACACCTTGAGGTATTTTCTATGACTAATGTATTATTATTGATCAAGATCAATAAAGAATAAGATTATGCCAAAATACTAGTTAGAGGCCCATGGTTTACAGGAAGATCTAGATTATTCTTGAAAAAATGGAAAACTAGTATTGATTATGATAAGGAATATATTAATCTTATGCCTATATGGGTTAGACTACCAAGATTACCATTATAATTATGGGAAGAGGATCTAATGATAATTATAACCAACACCTTTGATTACCTTATAACTTTTGATGTTACCACGAAGGCAATAACCATGTTAGTCCATGCTCACTTGTGTGTGAATGCTTTCATCAATCATGAACTTCCTTCATGTGCTATTTTTAACTCTAACATGGGAGAATGGACCCAAAGGATTGAATATGATGACTTAGTTTTTATATGTAATCATTGTAACAAACTAAGGCATATGTTTAAACTTTGTCCTATAAACATCAAGAGGGATAATGGAACCATGGAAGATAAGGATTAAATATTCTAGAAAAAAATGTAAGTACTTTAAAAAATCATCTAAAGGGGTTAATAAGAGAGAAGTTTTTAAAGGTATTGCCTAGATCATAGATGACTCTAAGGAGAAAAATGATTCATTAAAAACCTTAGAGACCTCATATTTATTTAGATCAGTCAGACTTATTAAATATTTTCCCTAAGCATTAAGGATTGAGATGAGTTGAAATACCTAGGAAAAGTAGAAAAAGAGAAATTTAAATAAGCTCCATCTATTTTTGAGACTTTTGAGGTTAGTACTAAAGAAATAAATATCGCCTGAAAGGCACACTCACTCGAATATAATCCCCAATAAGTTTGCTTGTATATAATTCATAGAATGAGAATAAAGTTATGAAAGGGTGATTTTTTCAATTGAATAAGCCTCTCTTTTAGTTGAGAATATTTCCCCAATAGTTGTATAGAAATGGGATAAAAATTAGCTTGGAAAGGAAAAAGAAACAAGATAAATGGAGTTATTGGTAAATAAAGTAAAATCTCCACTTGTGAAAAAAAATCAAGGAAGATGTTGATAATCATTCCAAGAATGTCATATGGTCAAATAAAACTAAAGAAGTAGGTTCATCAAAAAGACCCATAAAACCATCTCAAAGGGAAATCAATAGGGGGAAAATAGATAAGGAGGTGGTAGATGGAACCCAAGTGGTACTACCTATAAGAGGTAGTAAAAACCAAACCAAAAAATATAAATGAATATTATTAGTTGGAATATAAGAGGCATGAATAATAATAATAATAACCATGTATTATTAGGGACCTAAGGATAAAAAAATAGACCTAGTATAATATCTTTTAAATAAACCAAGATGAATGAACAATCAATGGAGGATATCAAATGTAAAATAAAGTATATAAATAAGCTCAGGTAGCTAGTGTTAGTTTTGTAGGATCCTCAATAGGCATCACCACATTTTGGGATGATAAGGATGTAAAAGGAAAGGTCTTAAGTAATAATTCCCATTACTTATCTATCTTATTTCAAAATTATAAGGTATAATTATATGTGGATTCTCTTAAACATATATGCTCTTAATTCTTGCCATGGTCAGAGAAAGATATGGGATTAACTTACCACCTTAAGAAAGGAATGTGGTAAGTTTACTTGGATGATGTTGGGGATTTTAACACCCCATTAATCCCCTTAGAAAATAAATTAGGAGTTAAAACTTTCTTTGATAGCATAGAGGACTTATCAAATTTTATTACCTTAAATAATCAGATGGATATAGAACTTAGAGGTTCCTTCTTCACCTAGTCTAATATAATATTGGGAGATAAACTAATGCAAGTGTGACTAGATCAAATTTTTATCTCAAGATATTAGATATTATAGCATGACTTTTGTCTTTCAGCATAAACCAGATCAGTTCTGATCATAACCCCTTACTCCTCAATATGGATGATGTTATCAAGAAGGAGATGACTCTATTTAGGTTTGAAGACATGTGGTTTAATCATCTAGATCTAGATGAAAAAATTAAGGACTAGTGAAATGTCAATGTCTCTAGTACTTCCATCTTCATATTACTTAAAAAGATAAAATTGTTCAAAATAAATTCTAAAACTTGGAACAAAGATGTTTTTGGTGACATCTTTTCTCAAAGGTAGACTGTGACAAATAATTTATCTAGATTGGAGGATCTCATACCTTATAATGGCATGACTAGGATTATCATATGAAGGAAAAGACCATTTTAAATGAGTATCATACTATTGTTGCTAGAGAATAATGCTTTTGGAAAATGAAATTTAGGGTGATCTAGCTCAAAAAGGGAAATATGAACACTAATTATTTCACATGACCACCCTCAAACATAGAAGTCATAACAAAATTTTAAAGGTTTATTTAGAGAATGGGGAGGTTAGTTTGGACTCAAATGTTATCAAGGAAGAAATTGTTAACTACTACAAGAATCTCTTTATTGTTAATTCTGATTTAAATATTATTGTAGTGCAAGATATTATTGATAATATACCAAGTCTCATTACTCAATTTGATAACATTATACTTCTCAAATGTATTTCCTTTGAGGAGGTAAGATCTATTGTCTTCATCTTAAATTAGGACAAGGCACCAAGCCTTGATTCATTCCCAACCACTTTTATGCATCACTTTTAGGAAATTTTCAAGGTGGACTTAATTTTTTCATGGAATAATTATTCTCTTCTATTAAACTACTTAGGGAGTTGAACAATGACTTCCTGGTGTTGATACCTAAGAAAGAAGTAGCTTCAGATTTCAAATATTTTTGACCTATTAGCCTCTAAAACATGGCCTATAAAGCATTCACTAAAATCATACTTTTTAGATAACATATTTTAATGGAAATAATCATCTCCATCAATTAAGGAGGTTTTGATCCAAGAAGACAAATTTTCAATGCATTCGATAGAAAAAAGTAAGCAAGCTTGTATGATAATAAAAGTAAATATGAGTAACAATTATGATAAAGTGGATTGGATTTTCCTTGATATATTTTTTATCCTCACTT
Source organism: Torreya grandis (assembly GCA_037957365.1). Lineage (NCBI taxonomy): Eukaryota > Viridiplantae > Streptophyta > Pinopsida > Cupressales > Taxaceae > Torreya > Torreya grandis. Next base: position 294,872 of record JARHVA010001443.1, read on the forward strand.
TAGATTTTTGATCAAATCTTATGTCTCAGTTGCTATGTTTTTTTTCCTTATGAATGGGGTTATGGAAGGCTTTTTTGGAAGTAAGAGGGCTATTATGTAGGGTGATCCAATCTCCCCCTTTTTTATTAGTATAGTTTTATACCTTAGTTAATTGTATCATGTATTTTACTCTATCTAATATATCCTTAATTATGGCCCTCTTAAGAGAAAATCATAAGTGATGAGTTTTAAAGTGGGAAATCAAACATATCAAAGAAAAATATGTGTGATCTTATTAGAAATCTTGCAACTAAAATCTTCACAAGTACAAGATTGATTAAAAAATAAAAGATAAGAATAGAGAAAGCTATGAGATTCTTAGTGAAGAAAATAAGAGAATAAGGGCTCTTTTATAGAGCTAGAGGAGGAAAATAGGAGTTACATAGAATCTCATTATGACCTTATGAGCCTCCTAAGTGTGTGCCACTTATGTCCTAGTCCCTTAAAAATATAAGGAAGGTGTGTGCCATGTGTGGGAAGGAGTTGCTCATGCAAGTAACTCTCAAATCCTAAAGGAGCATAAAGAGGTGAGTGACACCTCATAGAATCTAGATTTATATAAATTAATAATTCACATAAATATAAATTCCTCACACATGAAAAAGAAACTTAAGGTAAAATAACTTATCCAAAATGAAGGATTTATCCTGAGAATAATATTCAATTACATATAATGAAAGTGTGAGAAAAAATAAGAATTCATAATACTAAGTTACCTCTTAAGAGCAAACCATAAGTGACAAGAGTTTTAAAGTGGAAAACTGAACGTATGGAAAAAAAATCCACTTGATCTTATTAGAAAGCTTACAACCAAAATCTCTAAAATTACACTATTGAATCAAAATTATAAGAGAATAATAGAGAGAGTATGAGATTCTTAGTGAATAAAAGAGTAGAGGAAGGGTTCTTTTATAAAAATAGAGAAGAAAAGTATGAGTTAAATAGAATCCCATTATGAACTTACAAGCCTCTTAAATGTGTGTCACTTATGTCTTAGTCATTATAAGGAAAAGAAAGGTGTGTGCCATGTGGGGGAAGGAGTTACTCATGTAATTAACTCCCATATCCTAAAGGATCACAAAGAGGTGAGTGACATCTTATGGAATTTTAATTTATGTGAATTAATATTTCACATAAATATATTTTTTTTACAAATGAAAAAAACTTAATATAAAATAAAATATCCTAAATAAAAGGTAATTATAACACTCCCCCATAAAATTTATTTAGGGGATTACAAACAAACAATAAGGGAGGAAACATCACTCACTCTCCCCATCGATGATAACTTCTTTCAATCCTAACTTATTTTTACATAGTGGCTTAGTGAACATATCAACCACTTGTTCTTTAGTAGGATATAAAGAGAGAATAATTTTATTTACTTCAATAAATTCACACTAAAAGTGATGTTTAATCTCAATGTTCTTGGATATTTCATGGAAAACTATATTTTTTAATAAGGAAACGTCACTTTTATCATCACCAAAAATTGGAGTATCCAAATGTTATGGGTGACCCAAATCTACAAGAAGTATTATAAGTTAAATTGCTTCCTTTGCATCATGATTACTATCTTAATACTTAACTTATATGGAAGATAAAGAGACAATAGTTTAATTTTTACTATTCCATGAAATAGTGCTTGAACTCAAAGAGAAGCAATAGCCACTTGAGTATCTACTATCATTAGGATCACCAACCCAATCAAAATCTAAATAACATGCCAAATAAAAATTATAATTTGAAATATACTTGATGCCAAAAGTTAGAGTTATTTTAATATAATGAAGATTTATTTTAGCATCTTCAAAATGAGTATCTTGATGTTTAAACATAAAGCGTGAAACCAATATAATAGAAAAGGCAATATCATGATGAGTACGAGTAATATAATTCAAACTACCAACTAATCATCTATATACAGTTAGATCAATAGTTTTTGTTTCAATGTCATTAATTAATTTAACACTAAGTTCACAAAGATTAGCAATAGGTTTAAAATCTAACATATTAAACTTATATAATAAATCATATACATATTTAGATTGAGAAATAGAGATGTTATTTTTTTTGTCAAACCTGAATGCCTAAAAATTAATGTAAGAAACCCAAATTAGTCATTTTAAAATTATTATTTGAAGCATTTTTAGTGTAAAAAAATATTGAACTATTACTACCAGTTATGATTAAGTCATCAACATACAAAACAATCATAATTGTGCTAGTAGGAGTATTTTTAACAAAAATATTAGGATCATTAGAACTATGAATAAAGTCTTGAGCTATTAAAAAATGATATATTTTAGAGTATCATTCTCTAGGAGATCATTTTAAACCATAAATTAACTTGCATAAAAGATGTTCATTTCCTTGATTAATAAAACTAGAGGATTGAGACATTTAATTTTCTTCATGCAAGTCACCTTTCAAGAAAGCACTCTTAACATCCATTTTATAAATAGGATAAAGCATGTGAATAGCTAAAGCTAAAACAATTTTAATTGTGAATATTTTTTGGTAGATGAATATAGGTAATTGTATCTTGCATTTTACTCTATCTAGTATATCCATAATTTTGACCTTTTCAAGAGCAAATCATAAGTGACTAGTGTTTTAAAGTGGGAAATCAAATGTATCAGATAAAAATCTATGTGATCATATTAGAAGGATTGCAATCAAAATATCCATAATTAAAATATTAAATCAAAAGCACAAGAGAAAAATAGACATAACTATGAGATTCTTAGTGAAAAAAGAAGAGAGAAAAGACTTTTTTATAAAGCTATAAGATTAAAATGGGAGTTACATAGAATCTTATTATGAACTTACAATCCTTTTAAGTGTGTGTCACTTATGTCATAATCTTTTATAAATATAATGGAGGTGTGTGTCATGTGGAAGAATGAGTTACTCATGCAAGTAACTTCTAAATCCTAAAATAACACAAAGAGGTGAGTGAAATTCTTCAATCGTGAAAAATAAACTTGAGATAAAATAAATTATCTTAAATGAAGGATTTATCTCAAGAATAATCATCAATGATATAGCATTAAAGTGTGATAAAAACCAATAATTCACAATATTAAAGTTACCTCTCAATATCAAACCATAAGTGATAAGAGTTTTAAATTGAAAAATTAAACGTATCAAAGAAAAACTCACGTGGCCTTATTATAAGGCTTGAAATCAAAATCTTCACAAGTAAAAGATTGATTCAAAAATATAAGAGAAGAATAGAGAGATCTATGAGATTCTCCATGACTAAAAGTAGAGATGATGGGATCTTTTATAGAGCTAAAGGATAAAAATAAGAGTTACATATAATCCATTATCACCTTACAAGCCTCCTAAGTGTGTGTCATTTGTGTCCTAGTCCCTTACAAAGAGAAGGGAGGTGTGTGTCATGTGGGGGAAGGAATTACTCGTGAAATTAACTCTCAAATATTAAAGGAGTATAAAGATGTGAGTGACACCTCATGGAATTTGAGTTTATATGAATTAATAATTGACATAAAAATAAATTTATCACACATGAAAAAAAACTTAAGATAAAATAAATTGTCCTAAATAAAGTGTAATTCTAACACTTCCCCTTAAAAATTATTTAAGGGTTTACAGACAAATAATAAGGGAGGAAATATCACTAACTCTCCCCTTTGATGAGAACTTCCTTCAATCCTAACTTGTTATAAAAAAATAAACTTGTCTTTACATAGTGGTTTAGTGAAGGTATCAGTCATTTGTTCTTCAGTGGGATAGAAAGAGAAAAGAATTTGATTGTCTTCAATAAGTTCACACTGAAAGTGATGTTTAATCTCAATGTTCTTGGCCCTTGCATAGAAAATTAATTTTTTTACTAAGGTAATGGCACTTTGATTATCACTAAAAATATAAGTAGTTGAATGTCATGGGTGGCCTAAATCTTTAAAAAAAATTATAAGTCAAATTTCTTTTTTTCCATCATGATTATAAGCTTTATACTCAGCTTCTATGGAAGATAAAGAGATAGTAGTTTAATTTTTACTATTCCATGAAACAGAGTTAGAACCCAAAGATAATAAATAACAACTTATGGATCTACAATAATTAGGATCACCAAACCAATCAGAATCTAAATAACTTGCCAAAGAGAAACTGATATTTGAGGTATACTCGATGCCAAAAGTTAGAGTTCCTTTAATATAATGAATAATTCTTTTAGAAGATATAAAATTAGTAGATTGAGGTTTAAACATAAAGCATGAAATAAATCCCAAAAAAAGGAATATTAAGATGAGTATGAGTAAGATAATTCAAACTAACAATTAATTATCTATATAGAGTTGGATCAATAGTTTATGTTTCCATGTCGTTAAGTAATTTAACATGAAGTTCACAAGGAGTAGCAACAAGTTTGTAATCTAACATATTAAACCTACATAATAAATCATATGCATATTTAGATTGAGGAATATAGATGTTATCTTTTTCTTGCCAAACTTGAATGCCTAAAAAGTAATGTAAAAGACCCAAATCAATCATTTCAAAAGTATTATTTAAATTATTTTTATTTTAATAAAACTTTGAACTATTACTACCAATTATGATTAAGTCATCAACATACAAAACAATGATAACTATGTTATTAGAAGTTTTTAAAAAAATATTAGGATCATTATAACTATAATTAAAACCTTGAGATATAAAAAATTGATAGATTTTAGAGTACCATTCTCTAGGGAGTTATTTTAAACCACAAATAACTTTGTTTAACTTGCATACAAGATGTTCATTTCTTTTCTTAATAAAACTAGGGGGTTGGGACATGTAAATCTCTTCATGCAAGTCACCATTTAAGAAAACACTCTTAACATCCATTTGATAAATATGCCAATGCATGTGAGCAACTAAAGTTAAAAAAAAATTAATTGAAGGAATATTAGAAATAGGAGCAAAAGTTTCATTATAGTCAATTCCTTCAATTTGATAAAACCCTCTAGAAAATAATTTATCTTTATATTTTTCAATGTGAAAATTAGAATTAAACTTTATTTTAAACAACCATTTATAACTTACCAAATGATGCCCTTTATGTAGGGGAACTAAGTCCCAATTGTTATTATAAATCAAAGAGTTGTATTCATCATGCATTGATTTTTCCCAATGAGGGCGACCTTAAAATTGTATTGGAGTTTGAAGATCATTATTGTACATAAGTTTAGACATCAAATCATAATTATAAAATTATTTCTTAGCTATACGAGTATCATTAATATCTACATGAATTCTAGAATCTTTTATAGTAGTCTTCATCCGCTTAGGCATAGATTTGGGTGGAACAAGACTAGAATATGGAGAATAAATTCAAGGAACAATATCATTATATAATACATCATTATATCAGCACTATTTTAAAAAATAAAAAAAGTAGAATCTATATCAAGAAAATCTGAATTGGAATCACAATCAAGTGCACCATTTTTAGCATTGTTAACATCCATTTTAATCTTGATTTTTTTAGTTTGAAGATCATACATTTTATAAGCTTTAGATGATTTATCATAACCAACAAATATAAAATCATCTACTTTAGAATATAATTTATTGCATTTTTAATTGGAATATAAAAAAATGCATCACCACCAAAAATATGTAGATGATTTAAATTATATTTTCTACATCAATCTTATTTAGGTGTAATGTTTAAAATAGTTTTAATGGGAATTATACTAATTAGATAGATATTACAAAACATGGATTAAACTCAAAATTTATAATGCATATTTTTAGCATGCTACATACACCTACCCATTTTAGTGTTAATCCTATGTTTACGTTTAGCAACACCATTTTGATCCATTTGAAGGAAATGGCTTTCTCATGCTTAATTCTATTTTGCTTATAATATGCAAGAAAATAATTTTTAACATATTTAGTACCATTGTCAATGTATAAATAATAATGAGATTATTTTTCAACAAAGACATGAAACTCAATAAAGGTGTTTAAAACTTGATCTTTAGTTTTCAAGAAATAAATATAAACTCACCTAGTGCAATCATCAACAAAAATAAAAGCATACATAACACCATTAATAGAAGGAGTTTGCACAGGGCCTAAAATATCACTATGAACTAAATGAATATTTTCAATATCACACAAAGAGTAGTTTTTAGGAAAAGATTCTCTATGAATTTTACCATCCATACAACCATTATAAGTAGAAGAAGTAGGATAAATTCAAGCAAATCTTGCACCATATTAAAATTTTTCATATGTGAAATATTTTTTTAATTGATATGTCTTAATCTTTAATGCCACAAATTAGCATCATTAAAAACAAGTAAATCATGAAAAGAAGAGGGATAATAGAATCTAGTAAATTTGAATAAATTATCATTATTTATAAAACCAGTAGCAACTACTTGAAAATCTTGCTTAGTAGATTTAACATAACAATTATAATTAATAAATTTATTTTATAGTCATGTTTGCATAATTAAGGTATGAAAATTAAATTCAATTTCAAACTTGGAAAAAATAAGATATTATGCAATTCACCATTAAAGATTTTAACATTTCTTATGGCTTTAACATTACAAGAAACATGATTTACAAGACTTAAATGATTGTTAAAAAGATCTAGTTCTAAATAAGTAAAAACTAAGCATTAGATGTCATATGTTGAGTAGCACCAGAATCAACAATCCATTCAATAGGATAAGCATGCAAAGCATAAGTAAAATTAGTTCTAGTATTAGAATTTTATTTTGATTGAATCTTATTGTTACTAGTGCTAGCATTTCCTTTCACCTTAAGCTTTCCACTTTTGATATCATGTTTTTTTTAAAGTAGTGATCTTCATCATGAGTCTTTTTGTCACAATAATTATACTCTAACTTATTCTTAGGTTTAGATTTATATTTTTGATCTTTATTTCCATGTGTATTATTGAACTTATCATATTCATTGCCATTTTTATATTGGTGTTTAGAAATAAAAACTTGTTCATTAATCTTAAGACTACCAAATTAAATCAAATTGTATTCTACTTGATACAACAAAATATAAAATAATTCAAACATCAACAAAGCAGATAAAGTAAGAAAATCTAATTGTAAATGAACATTACTAATAAACTATTGAGAAGATTGAGAAAAACACTTTCATATGATAATATGAATCATATTCAAATCCGAAAGTTTAATGCCTAAACCAACTAATTTAGAATGCAAAGAATGAACTTTAATTAAGAAGTCATCCAATTTTTAAATTCATTGTATTTTAAATCTGATAATTGATATTGAATTTTAATTTTATGAGATTCATTCACATCATAAATGGATTTAAGTTTAGACCATACAGTGGAGGTAAGAGAATGATCATCAATGTGGACATGCAATTTGAGGGTCATGGCCATACCAATTAATCCTAAGGCCTCATCATTTTTCATTTGCTATTTCTCTTGAATTTTAGTGGAGATAGTATTTGTATCTAGTTGAGGGTCCATGTTATCTACTATGCACATAAAATGTTTGAAAGTGAAAATATATTGCATATGCAATTCCTATAAATGGTAATTGGTGTATGTGATTTTCAATTTGGTTAATAATTGAGTCATTGTGCTTTGAAATATCACTCAATTACTAGAAATTAAATAGGGGAAAAAATCATTTAAATTAAAAAAAGCATAGGAGGGGTAAAAAATCAAAATAAAATTTTTGTCTAAATGCAAAAGAGATAGCTAGGAATAAATGAGAGCCATTAAAAAGATAGAGAATTACAAAAAACTTGCCAAGTTGATACATAAAAGATAATATCAATGATTATAAGAGGTTTTTTTTAAGGAGAGATGGACCTTAAAAAAAAACCCTTTTTTTAATAATTTATTTAAGAAAAGAGTTTAAATAAAATAAAAACTCATGCACCATTATGCTCTTAAAAAATAAAAGGAATCCTGCTTTGCTATCACATTACCATAAGTTTATTTTTAAAAACTTAAAAAAGGCAAATGAGACTAAAGTGAAACTAAGATTAAAGAGTGCCTTAGATGTTTTAATTAAAATTATTGTATTTTTTTTAATCAAAAAAAAATTAAAGTGAGAGTTGCATGAATGTTTAGTTTTGAGTTTATATAAAAATAAATGAAGAAACTTAAGTCGCCCAACAAAAGGAAGAAAAATTAAGATTGCTATATAAAAAGGCTTGATTAAATTTGTTATGTTTTTTTTTTAATCTTCATTGATAAAAATTTACATACAAAGGTAGAACATAATGATAAAAGAGAAAGTGCAATTGTAAAAAAAGGTAAGATAATGTGAAGAAGAAAAACTGTACCTAAAGCAAATATGACATGGATGATAAGTGTCAAGAAGAGACATGGCTAAAAGGAAATTCAAAATTTTTATTTATAGAGCAAACATATAGCATCAATGATGAATTGGGATGAGTGGCCAAGGAATAAGATAGGTGGCAGTCAAGAGGGTTGCCAAAGAGCAGAAGAAATACACCTTGAGATCCATGCTACACTATTGGCAAAAATAAAATAAAATAAGCTTAGAAAAAGAATCACGTTACACAAAGAGGCATTGTAGAAGGCAGGTCGTATGGCTTGTATGGAGTGTCATATCCCCTCAAATAGGGAAGACAAAAAAAAGGAATCTAAAAAAATGTATGGAAAAGTAAAGGTCTAGTAAAAAAACAAAAAAGAGTGGGAAGGAGGGCATAAAGCTGCTTTAAAGATAAATTTTAAAAAAAGGAAGGCATCTTGTATAGAAGCATTAGTTTTCACTAAGGAAGATGATTTTCACAAGGAAGAAGGCAATTCCAAGTGAAAGGAATAGAGTTAGAAAATTGGGAGAAGGGTGGTGACTAGAGAAAAGAAAGGAGTTGCTAGAGATAAGTACAAAATTATCTGAAGAGTAGCTATTAATCCTATAAAAAAAATCTGACCAAGATCCTCTTAAATAGAAATTAGTCCAATAAATTAATAAGATAAGAAGAGATTAGTTTAATGAGCAAATATAATATGTATATAAATAAAATAGAGATATTGAAAGATTAATACTCACTAAATAATAATAAAATATGAGTAATAAATTACGTTTAAAAAATTTTGATTGTAAAAAATTAAAGGATTAAAACAAATGATTTTAATGTGGCTAGAAACATGAAATAAAGAGTTAGAAACCACTAAAATTATTTAAAGAAAAAGTAATGCATTAAAATAGGTAGTAAGGGTTGGATCTCGTACAAAAAACTTAATGAAATCTTCTTAAAAATCTGTGAACTTTTTAAAAAAATGTTAATAAGATGACCTTAGCTATAATATCATGAATAATTTATCCCAAGAATTAGTATCAATGACATAGCATGAAAGTGTAATAAAAAAAAAGAATTCACAATACTAAGTTACTTCTCAAGAGAAAACCATAAGTGACAAGAGTTTTAAAGTGGAAAATTGAATGTATCAAAGAAAAACACATGTGATCTTATTAGAAGGCTTGCAACCAAAATTTTCACAATCACAAGATTGAATCAAAATCATAAAAGAAGAATAGAGAGATCTATGAGAATTTTAATTAAGAAAAGAGCAAAGAAAGGGATCTTTTATAGAACTAGAGGAATAAAATGGTAGTTACATAGAATCCCAGTATGACCTTAAAAGCCTCCTAAGTGTGTACCACTTATGTCACGGTCCCTTACAAATAAAAATAAGGTGTATGCCATGTGGGGGAAGGAGTTACTCATGTAAGTAACTCCCAAATCCTAAAGGAGCACAAAGAGGTGAGTGACACCTCATAGAATCCAATTTTATGTGAACTAATAATTCACATAAATATAAATTCCTCACACATGAAAAAGACATTGGAGGTACAATCATTAAGAGAGGGGGTGAATCAGTGATGCAAGATATTTCAAACTTAAATTATAATCCTTTTAAACTCTTAATCAATGACAACAAGCATTCATAAATCATACAAGTTGTTCATAACAATGAATAATAAATATGGTGCAAGATCACATACATAACACAATATCTACATGGGAAACCCTCTTGGAGATAAAACCCACTCTCAAGCCTGTAAACACATGGACTACTTATCCTATAATATGATCACAAACAAGAGACATTTTAGTGAAGCACCCACTCCACAGGGATCACCCAGACCTAAGTATGAACAATCACCCACTTGTTCTAGATGTTGATTACCCACACAACATTATGAAATCAACAACTCTAAAATTTTGATTGCAAATCAATTTGATTAGAGAAATAATTTTTAACACCTCTCTTTCAACTCATCACACACACTCAAAATTTCTCATATAAAAAATGCATCCAAACACTCATTTTAGATCAATCTATACTTATTATCTCATCCTCAATCTACTTTTTACTTCAATCCATCCACCTAGTACACTCCATCTGATCTCTTTCCTTTGCATCTATCTTTTGTTCTCTCAAAATATTCATATACAAGTCTAGAAACCATTGCCTTGGTCTCCGCTCTTTATATATTTTTCATGAATATCAACTTATAGGTAATCCAAAATACTTACTTTAACCCTTAATACATCTAACAAGCTAACACATAGCTCAATACCATTCTCACAGGTCAGCCATAGCATCTATGGGTCGTACTGAAGTAGTTATGCCCTTCAATTAGGCCTTAATATCCATTATAGGTCACATAAAGACCTATTACCCATTTATCACTTCATCAAGAAAATTAAGAGCATAAGATCACTTTAAAATACCTAGGTCCACTCCATATGACCTCTAAGACATCTTTAAATGAAATCTCCTACCAAAACACTCTTTTACTAAAGTACAATTTATTCAAATAATATTTTGTACACAGAAACACCATAAATGAACAAATAGTAAAATTTTAATATCCATAAATTTGATTGTAAAAAAATTCAAAACTTTTAACTAGGTTCTCTATATGTTCCTTGAATTCCTCTTCAACTTTACTTTTTACACCACTATGAAATTCATCCTAGATCAAAAGATATAGCTCAAAAAATACAGATTGGTTTTCCATAAAAATTTTGAAAATTCAAATTCTAACAATCATTGTAAAAATGTTAAACATCAAACACTTTGACCTCATCTTGTGCTCCCTATAAACTTTGAACAAATACACACCATTTATCTCCTTAGAGAATCTTGGTATTTAACTTACAATCACTCATCATTTATCATAGATACTAGCTCCCATAATCTTGTCACTTGGTAGCCCCACATGCCTTCTGTCTATTGACTATTTGACTTAATTTTCTCTATTTATATCCAACTATATGATCACTCACATGTCATTGATCTTCTATCACATCAATGAGATTGAGACACTTGTCACAAGTGCATGCAATCTCATGAAGCTTTGACAATTTGATTTCACTCACACCGTTAATCTCTGTCTAACAAGATCATGCGCTCCATTAGATCATTATATGATTAGATTAAATTCTCACCATTAGATATATGATCTGATTAAACATTAACCATAGATATTTTATAACACAAATTTGGCTATGGGAACTTGGTAAACTCTATCTGAGAAGCCAACTTTTCACTTAAATAACTTTTGTTATGCTCCATGTCTAGACCTAAAATTTGAACCATATGATCTCCTCACATAGGGGAATCCATCCATGTATCAAGATACTCTTAAAACCTTCACATATGTGAAATAATACATCATCAATATTCTCACTCAAATTTATCTATCAAGATGACTACTTAAACTTAGACATTCATATGATTGTTTTAATAAATTTTGTTCACTTCCATAAGCACTCTTAGAATTCATAAAACCCCATAGTGTCTCTAAAACATGTCCATATCATCAATATCATCCATTAATTTCTTATCCAAGTCAAAAAATCTCCAAAACATCAAACTTATCACTTTGTCATTAATGCATTAGTACCACATGCTCTTTTTGACATCAATGACAACCAAACATCAATGACCATGCTCAATAATCTCCCCCTTTGTCATTGATGTCAAAACACCCTTATAATGACTTCATTTGAATAATGAATTCATTTTAATAATGACTTCATTTGAACTCCTTCACTTGAATAATGACTTCATTTGAACTCCTTCATTCTAATCTTTCTCCCAGTTTGACATTAATGACAAAGGGTCTCTTCCTCAACATGCTAATAAACATTCCTCTACATCATGTATGTATTCAAATACTATTTAATATTCTCAATATACTTACATACCTTAAATAATATAAATCAATTGTTCCCCCTTTGACATGCACTAATCTAAATTAAGACTTCTGTTATCCTTGGACCTAACAAACTACTCATAGAGCTTTAGAAAGCTCCCCCAAACATTATGTTCCATCTCATGTCATCTATTCTGAAACCATACTATATAATCTTATTGAAATGAAACATCCTAAACATGATCCCCCTTTATTCAATTCATACCTTTCATATTATCAGACTAAAGAAAACATACCTTTGTACTCTTTAGAATTTTGATCATTACCTAGAGTACATACACTTGCTTCCACACATGACAGATGTCTCCTAAGAAGCATAGATAAATAAACCCACTTATCATAGAGGGACTATAGATCCTAAAACTCAATATACTCCCATATATCCATGAACTTACTTGACTTGTAGTCCTTCCTCATCTTTAGATTATCTTTGAATGAGTTCTCAACCTTATTCTTTCCTTTTATCTCAAGATATTGCTTGATTTCCTTGTCCATTTAGGTACATAAGGCTTTTTCCTTGATACTTAAATTTTTTCACTATTCTATCATGGAAAATAGTCAATTTTGATCTTGTTTATCATTTACCTGCTTAGGCATCCATTCATTATGACTCCTTCACTTCATGATAGGAGAAGTAGAATACTAATCATTCTTATAGAACCTTGTTATATGACCTCTATTATGAAATTTGAAAAAAATGAGGTTTATCAAATTTAAAATACCTTGTGATATTGAAGTTTCATGATTATGTACTTAAACACTTGGTCTCATGATAAAGATATTACAAAAATTTGCAATATAACCAAATCCTTGACATTTGTAACAAAAGATGTCATTCTTTCCTTGTGAACCTATTGACCATCTTCAATGATGATGTTCTTCATTATTACCATTGTCTTGCTCATAATTTCATGAAAATTCATTCCTAGATAATCTTTTATAATATTTTGACCTATGATGAAACTGATTACAAGAGTAACAATAACCATTGAAATTTGCATACCTCATAGTATTTGGTGTCTAATTTGATTTGTCTTCATTCTATCAATACATTCATTCCTTGATGAATGATTTATATTTAAATCTTTTATCTTACCTTGAGATACATTATTTTGTTCCTCTTTGTATCTAAGACCAGATCTATCACTAGCATGCTTTTGACTACTCAAAATATTACCAAGTTCATTTGAGATCTTTTCATACTTCACAAATGACTTTACCTTACAAGATGCCTTTTATAACTCAGCTTTAAATGACTCATTTTTAATCACATACCTTGAATACTCATCTTATTTATATTTCATGCTTGTAGACATGATTTCCAATTGATAACTGAGATGCTTGATTATATCTTCATGCTCCTTGGTGTCTTCATTCATTCTTACCTCAAACACACCGAATTGTTCTTCATAGTCCTTGGTTTGTGGCATCATCTCTTTGTTATTTTCTTTCTCAATTTTTATATCTTCAAGAGCATTCATCAATTCATCCTTATTATCTAAATCATCAGTTGTATTTTTTCTCATAGCTTGATTTAGTTTTATCTGTAAAGACTTTATCTCTAATTGATACATGATATACTCTTCATCCTTACTCTTTACTTCTTTATTAAGAGTATAAACTTGAGTTTTAAGCTATTGTATGATATCATCATGCTTCTCAACTTCATTACTCAACCTTCTTTCAAAAATTCCAATTTGTTCCTCATAATATTTAATCATAGAATCTTATTTTCTATTCTTTCTTTGTAGTAACATAATTTCTTCCAAAATATCTATAAATTTATCTTCAAGAATGACTTTCTCATCTTCTTCCTTTGATCCATCTCTACCAAATAAATCTTTTCTTAAAGAACATTCACCTTCATCATCATTAAAATCCCTAAACAATGTCTCCATGTCCTCATTATGAAAAGAATCATCATTATTAGATGTAATTACTTCTTCTATAGAGGAGTTACTATCTTCTTCATGGTAAATGCTCGTATTGCCTTTATAAGATTCCTTCTTTCCATTTTTATTACTAAAAAACTTTTTGTACTTTCTTGGACCCTCAAATTTCCTATGTTCAACCTCATCAAATTCTTTAGGAGCTTCTTGAGTTAGTCTAAACATTTTGCTACAAAATTACTAACTTTACCACATGAAAAACATTTAAAAGGATGTTTTCCTTCATACTTACCTAATATTATATTCAATCTTCTTAAAATCATGGATTTAAGTTGATCTTCATTAAGATCAAAATCTTCAAGACTTGTTCTTTTTAGGTTCCTTGATCACCTTGAAGGCTACTTCCTTCTTAGGAGATCTATCCTCATCAACTATCATCTCATAATAAGTAAGGATGCCATGCAATTCATACATCTTAAAATGAGTGAGATTATGACTTTCTTTTACAACAAAAAATTTTAAATCAAACTTGAGTGTAAGAGACCTCAGTACCTTCTATACTACAATAGCTTCATCAATCACCTCTTCAAGACCTCTAATCATGTTTACTACCTTATCAACCCTTAGAAGATAGGATGACACAATATTTTATTCCTTCATTTTGAAACCTTTAAATTACCTTCAGTAGGTCTACAACTTAGCCAATTTTACCTTTTAGTCTCCTTCATAGATAGTCTATAATTTGACCCAAATTTCCTTGATAGACTTGTAATGGATCACTTTTGTGAACTTAGCCTTAGATATACCATAAATGATAGCATTCATAGCTTTAGAATATTCTCAGTCAACTTTTTGTCAGTAGCACTAGTTTGAGGAGTAGATGGTGTATAATAACCATATGTGATAGATTACCAAATATTAAACCCTAGGGAAATGATGTATGTCCTCATCCTTGTACTCTAGAAAGAATAATTTTAATCATTGAGTAATGGTGCTTGATTTTTATAGAAACCATGTATCTATTGACTTTACATATTGTAATTTATATCACCTTTAAGTGGTTAAACTTGAAATGAAGGTCCATCTCTGATACCAATTATTGGAGGTACAATCACTGAGGGGGGGTGAATCAGTGATGCAAGATATTTCATACTTCAATTTTAATCATTTTAAACTCTTAATCAATGACCAAAATCATTCATAAATCATATAATATGTTCATAATAATGAATAATAAATATGATGAAAAATGACACACATAATATAAGATCTACGTGGGAAACCCTCTTTGGGAATAAAACCTACTCTCAAGCCTACAAACACATGGACTACTTGTCTTATAAGATGATAAAAAATAAGAGACCTTTCAGTGAAGCACCCACTTCACAAGGAGTACCCACCCCTAAGTATGAACAAGTACCCACTTATTCTAGATGTCAAACACCCACAAAACACCTTATGAAATCAACAACTCCAAGACTCTAATTTTAGATCAATATGATTAGAGAAACAATGTTTAACATTTCTCTTTCAACTCATCACACACATTCAAACTTGATTATAAAATCAATTCATCCAAGCACTCTTTTTGGATCACTCTAAGCTTCTTCGCTCATCCTCAATCTTCTTTGTACTTTAGTCCATCCATTGAGCACACTCCCTCTGATCTCTTTATTTTTCCTCTATCTTTTGCTCTCTCAAAACATTCATATACAAGTCTAGAAACCATTGCCTTGATCTCCAATATTTATGGAGTCTTCATGAATATAAACTTCTAGGTCATCCAAAATACTTGACTTAACCCTTAAGACATCTAACAAGATAACACATAGCTCAATACCATCCTCACAGGTTGGCCATAGCATCTATGGGTCACACTTAAGTAGCTATGCCTTTCAATTAGGCCTCAATAGCCATTATAGGTCTCATAGAGACCTATTACCTATTTAAAACTTCATCAAGCAAATTAAGAACATAGGATCACTTTCAAATACTTGGGTCCACTCCATATGACCTATAAAACATCTTCAAATGAAAACTCCTACCAAAACACTCTTATACTAAAGCATAATTTACTCAAATAATATTCTATACACAAAAACACCATGAATGAACAAATAGTAAAATTTTAAGCTCCATAAATTTTATTTTACAAATATTAATACCTTATAACTAGGTTCTCTAGATGCATCTTGAAGTCCTCTTCAACTTTGCTTTTTATAATACCATGAAATTCATATTAGATCAAAAGATATAGCTCAAAAACTATAGGCTAGTTTTCCCTCAAAAATTTGAAATTTCAAATTCCAATGGTCATTGTGAAAATTTTAAACATAAAAAACTTGACCTCATCTCATGCTCCCTATAAATTTTGAGCACAAACACACCATCCATATATTCAGAGAAGCCTAGTTTTAAACCTATAATCGCTCACTATTGATCTTATATCCTAGCTCTTACGATCAGGCCACTTGGTAGCCCCATGTGATTTTTACACATTAATTATTTGAATTAATGCACTCCATCGATCTCCAATTTTACAAGCACTTTCATGCCATTAATCTTTTGTTAAATCAATGAGAATGAGACACTTGTCACAATTGCATACAATCTCAGGAACCTTTGACAATTTGAATTCACTCATGTGATTAATCTTTATCTGATAAGATCATGCACTCTATTGGATCATTATTCGATAAAATTAAATGCACACCATTAGATCTATGATCTGATTAAATTTTGATCATAGATATTTGATAACACAAATTTGGTTAAGTATGGGAACTTGGTAAACACTGTTTGAGAAGCCAACTTTGCACTTGAATAACTTTTACTATGCTCTATGTCCAGACCTAAAATTTGAACCATATGATATCCTCATATAGGGGAATCTATAAATGTATCAAACTACTCTTGAAACCTTCACACATGTGAAATATTTCTATATCATCAATATCATCCATCAATTGCTTATCCAAGTCAAACACTATCTAAAACATCAAACTAATCACTTTGTCATTAATGCATTAGTACCACATGATCTCTTTGACATAAATGAAAACCAAATATTAATGACCATGCTCAATAATCTCCCCCTTTATTATTGATGGAAAAATGCCCTCAGAATGACTTCATTTGAACTCCTTCATTCTGATCTTTCACCATCTTTGACATTAATGACAAAGGATCATTTCTTCAACATGCCAATAAACATTCCTTAACATCATGTATGCATTCAAATCTATTTAATATACTCAGGAAAATTTCATACCTTTAGGCATATAAATCAAATACTCCCCCTTTAACATGCACCAATCTAAATTAAGACTTATTTGATCCTATAACTTGATAAATTACTCACAAAACTTAGAAATATTTCCATAACATTATGCTCCATCTCATGTCATCTATTTTGAAACCATACTATACAAGCTTATTGAAATGAAACATCTCACACATAATCCCCCTTAGTTAATCCATACCTTGTATATAATCAAACTAAAGAAAACATACCTTTGTATAGCTTGGCATTTTGATCATTACCTAGAGCACATACACTTGCTTCCACACATGACAAATGTCTCCTAAGAATCATAGGTAGAGACACCCATTTGTAATATAAATACTATAGATCCCAAAACTTAGGAGACTCCCATATCTCCATGATCTTACTTGACTTGAAGTTTGTTGGAAATATTGCCATTGATGTCAAAGGTCTAGCATTATTGGTGATAAAGGCCCCATTGCATTTAATGTTATTTTTAATAAATATATCTTGACTAATATGAGTTAATATTTATTTAATATTAACGAATGTATTTTTGGTTGCATATGAGACAAAAGAAGGGCCCATGGAGAAGTCAAAGAGCCATGGGATAAAGACAAAAGAAGGATGGGACGTATTTTCCCATGAAGAGTCATCTTGGGGAATTCCAAGAGTCACCAAGTGAAGACAAAAGAGGAAGGGTGCAATTTCCCATGAAGGGACACCTTAATGAATACGAAAAGTCACCAAAATGAGGACAAAAGAGAGAAGGACGTTTTTGATCATGAAGGGTCACCACATGACTATTTGTAATAAATATATCTTGGCTAATATGAGTTAATATTTACTTAATATTAATGAATATATTTTTGGTTGCATATGAGACAAAAGAAGGGCCCATGGAGAAGTCAAAGAGCCATGGGATAAAGACAAAATAAGGATGGGACACATTTTCCCATGAAGAGTCATCTTGGGGAATTCCAAGAGTCACCAAGTGAAGACAAAAGAAGAAGGGTGCAATTGCTCATGAAGGGACACCTTAAGGAATATGAAAAGTCACCAAGATGAGGACAAAAGAGGGAAGGAGGTTTTTTATCATGAAGGGTCACCACATGACTATTTGTAATAAATATATCTTGGCTAATATGAGTTAATATTAATGAATATATTTTTGGTTGCATATGAGACAAAAGAAGGGCCCATGGAGAAGTCAAAGAGCCATGGGATAAAGAAAAAAGAAGGATGGGACACATTTTCCCATGAATAGTCATCTTGGGGAATTCCAAGAGTCACCAAGTGAAGACAAAAGAATAAGGGTGAAATTTCTCATGAAGGGACACCTTAAGGAATATGAAAAGTCACCAAGATGAGGACAAAAGAGGGAAGGACGTTTTTGATCATGAAGGGTCACCACATGACTATTTGTAATAAATATATCTTGGCTAATATGAGTTAATATTTACTTAATAGTAACGAATATATTTTTGGTTGCATATGAGACAAAAGAAGGGCCCATGGAGAAGTCAAAGAGCCATGGGATAAAGACAAAAGAAGGATGGGACACATTTCCCCAAGAAGAGTCATCTTGGGGAATTCCAAGAGTCACCGAGTGAAGACAAAAGAAGAAGGGCACAATTTCTCATGAAGGGACACCTTAAAGAATATGAAAAGTCACCAAGATGAGGACAAAAGAGGGAAGGACGTTTTTGATCATGAAGGGTCACCACATGACTTTTCAAAGGCTTGAATATGAAGGGTCATATAAGTTTGGAGCCATTTTCCATGAGGATTGAAGGGTCACAAAGGGGGAAGGCCAAAGGTCATTTGGAAAGCTATAAATAAAGGCTTGAGGAGCCATTTGTAAATATGAAAAAAAGAGGTTGATTTGATATTGTAATATCTAACTTAAAAGAGCAATTGTGAGAGATGAATATGATTTGTATTTGTTATATCTAGCTTAGAAGAGTAAAGGTGAGAGAGAGGAAAGAGATGTTGTATTGAACTATCATTTGTTGAGATAGCAACATTGAGAGATAGGTGTGTGGTATACACAAAGGGGTTGGTGCTCCTGTGTGTTGGTGCTCACAAATAGTAGCTGGGTTGGTGCTCGACAAAAGGGTTTGGTGCTCCTATGGGTTGGTTCTCATGAATAGTAGCTAGGTTGGTGCTCGGCAAAGGGGTTTGGTGCTCCTACAAGTTTGTGCTTGCAAATATTGTTTGGGTTGATGCTCATTCATATACTTGAGATTGTTCTCCATGGTTTTTCCTACATTGGGTTTCCACGTTATATCTGGTGTCTCTCTCTATCTTGTGTGGTGTTTATTGTTTGAGTTTTACTACGTATCTTGAATATTTGATTAAGTGGATTTTGGTTAAAGGAAATTTTTATTAGATATATGATATACTGATTCACCCCCCCCTCTTAATATATCTCATGCTTAACAATTGGTATTAGAGCAGGTTCCTTTTTGAAAAAGTTTTACAACTTGAAGGTAGATCAGGAAAGCACAAGATGGCAATACATAAAGGTGCCTCTGCAAGAAAAAGAATAGTTGATCAAGAAGAAGAGGATGAAGCTGAAGTGAATATGGAAGGAGAACTCATGTGTGCCTTAGAAGAGTTGAAAGTTGTTGAAAATAAAAATTGAATATTGAAGCATCAAATCAAGAAAAATGAAAAGGAGTCAAAGGAGATAATTGAAGATCTACAAGCTCACTTTGAAGAAGCCAAGAAAAATGAATAAGATCTAACTGCATAGTTGGAAATATCAAGAAAAGAATGTGAAAGGTATGTTACTAAAATTGCCTCTTTAAAAGAAGAGATAGAGAAAGCAGTCAATAATAAAATAGTCAATGATTCAAAATTTGAGAATAGCACTAATATGTTGAATAAGATGTTAGAAAGACAAAAGGCAATATTAGATAAGACAGGTATCAATTTTGAAAAGAAGAAGATCTATGTTGAAGCTCTTACAAATAAAGAAACAAGAAGGGAAAAAGTGAAGAATATAGAGGACAAAGAAGGTTGGAAGGAACAAAGCTATAAAAGGCAATCAGGTCAGAGATTCACAAATAGGTCCTATTTTTATGGTTACTATTTTTATTGTAATGGATATGGTCATAAGAAATTAGAATGTAGAAAAAGAGCTAACAATCTCAAAAATAAAGAAAAAGAAGGTCATGTAGAGTCAAGCAGAAACTATAACTCTTTTGCTTCTCTATCAAGCTTTGATGAAGAGACCATAATTTGTTACAAGTGTAAAAACTTCAGACACATAGCTCAGTATTATAGAAGCATGTTCGATTCAGTCAAGAAGGACCAGAGTTTCAAGGCTCCATTCATCAATAAAAAGGTTCAAACATGGCAGATGAAACAATCTGAAGGTTCTATGTTGGTCTAGATAGCTTTGCATGCAAGAAATGAAGAAAATCCATGGTTTATTGATAGCGGATGTTCGAGGCACATGACTGGAGACAAGAGCAGGTTCATAACCTTGAAGAAGATCAATGGTGGCACAGTGAAATTTGGGGATAATACTACTACCCGAATTGCCAAAAAAGGTACACTAAGTTTAGATAATGGTAGAACTAAAAATGAAAATGTTTTATATGTAGAAGGTCTTAAGCATAATATTTTGAGTGTAAGTCAAATGTGTGATCAGGGGCACACACTAAATTTTTATGCAGAAGGTTATGAAATTAGAAGAAAAGATTCAGATGTATTGATTGCAGATGCTCAAAGAATAGGTAATAACTTACATGTGCTATCAGACATCAAAGGTCAAAAATATTGTTTGAGTTAGATTGAAGAAATTTGGCTATGGCATAGGATAATGGGGCACATAAATTTTGACAATCTTGTCAAATTTTGTAAAAAGCAAGCAGTCAAGAATCTTCCAAAGATTACAAAGCCATCTAACACACTTTGTGGACCTTGTCAGCATGGGAAGTAGGCTAGAAGGTGGTTCAAAACAAAAGAGTACTCGACCACTCAGATGCTAGAGCTTGTTCACATTGATCTATGTGGACCTATGAGGACTCAAATTACTCAAGGTGATAAATATTTCATGTTGCTTATTGATGATTTTTCACGTATGACTTGGATAATGTTTTTAAAGAAAAAATTAGAAGCTTTTAGACAATTCAAAGAATTTAAAGCATTAGTTGATAATGAAACTAATCTAAAGATTAAGTGTCTAAGATCATATCGAGGAGGAGAATTAATGTTAGATCAATTTATTGAGTTTTGTGAATATCATGGAATAAAGAGACAATATTCAGCAGCCAGAACTCCACAACAAAATGGAGTAGTTGAACGGAAAAATAGAATAGTTCAGGAGATGGCGAGAACAATGCTAAATGAATCCAAGATAGCAAATAAATATTGGAGAGAGGTAGTTGGTACAACAATGCATATTTAGAATAGATCTTTATTAAGAGTCAACAGCGACAAGACTCCTTATGAGCTATGGAAAGACAAACCAACAACAGTTGATTATTTTAGAGTTTTTGGTAGCAAATGCTTCATAAAGAGAATCGATGAAAAACTTGGTAAGTTTGAATCCAAAGCAGATGAAGGTATATTTCTTGGTTATTCTTGCAAAATTAAAGCTTATAAATGTTATAACAAAAGAACCAAGAAAATTGTTGAAATTGTAAGTGTCAGGATAGAAGAAGATAGAACATAAAAGAACAGTGATCTAGTAGACATTCTTAAAATCATTGAAGAGGAAGGCTTTGAAGAATCAGTTGAAGATGAGGAAAAGGAGAAGGAGAAAAAGGGCACCAAGACTCCATCCAAATATGTTTAGAAAAATCATAATGAAAGTGACATCATCAGGGACATAAAAGAAGAAATTCACACCAGAAGAATGATGGTAAGTGAATCTGAACAAGTTAATTTCTCTTTGTTATCTAAAATTTAGCCTAGAAATTTTTTAGAAGCTAGACATGATGAGCATTGGGTTAAGGATATGGATGAATAATTAGATCAGATAGAAAAGAATGATACTTGGTAATTAGTGCCTAAACTAAAAGATCACAATGTGATAGGAACAAAATGGGTTTATAGAAATAAGTTGAATGAAAATGGCGAAGTAACCAGAAATAAAGCAAGATTAGTATGTAAAGTATATGCTTAGATTGAAGGAATAGATTTTAAAGAAACTTTTGCACCAGTAGCAAGGTTAGAGGCTATTATAATTTTTCTTGCATATGCAGTATTTAAAAATTTCAAAGTGTTTCAAATGGATGTCAAATCTGCCTTCCTAAATGGGAATCTTGAAGAAGAGGTCTACATTGAGCAGCCTGAGGGGTTTATTCTCTTGAATATTAGTAATCATTTATGCATATTGAAGAAAGCATTGTATGGATTAAAACAAGCTCCCAGAGCTTGGTATGCAAGACTTGATAAGTACCTGCAAGATCAAGGATTCAAGAGAGGATTCGCTGATAGTAATCTTTACATCAGAATAGAAGGTGAGCATCAATTGATTGTTGTGGTATATGTTGATGATATCATTTTTGGAGGAATTATTGAAAATATGACAAAATAATTTTTTGATAGAATGCAAAAAGAATTTGAGATGTCTATGCTTGGAGAATTATCATTTTTTTAGGTTTACAAATATTTCAATCAAATATAGGAATTTTTATAACTCAAAGTAAATATGCCAAGGAAATGTTGAAGAAATTTGGTTTTTAGGATTGTGTACCAGTTGGCACACCTATGTGTATAGGAAATAAGGTGAGCAAGGATGTATATTCACCTGTTATAGATCAATCTTTGTATAGATCTATGATTGGTAGTCTTTTATATTTGACAGCATTGAGACCAGACATCATGTATGCAGTAGGTATGGTTGCAAGATATCAATCATCTCAAGGAGATAGTCATGTTCAGTTGGTGAAAAGAATATTTAGATATATCAAGGGGACATTAGATTATGGATTATGGTATCCCATAGGTAAAGATTTCACTTTAGTTGCTTATATAGATTCAGATTGGGCAGGGTGCTTAGATGACAGAAAGAGTACAAGTGGAGGAGCTTTCTTCCTTGGTGATAACTTAGTATCATGGCTAAGTAAGAAGCAGAACTCAGTATCACTTTCTACAACTGAAGCAGAATATATTGTAGCAGTATTGTGTTGTACTCAAGTGCTTTGGATGAAGCAAACTTTGGAAGATATCAAGGTAAAGTATGATGAACCTATTTCTATTT
Source organism: Torreya grandis (assembly GCA_037957365.1). Taxonomy (NCBI): domain Eukaryota; kingdom Viridiplantae; phylum Streptophyta; class Pinopsida; order Cupressales; family Taxaceae; genus Torreya; species Torreya grandis. Next base: position 318,518 of record JARHVA010001443.1, read on the forward strand.
TTTGTGATAACACAAGTGCTATAAATATTTCAAAAAATCTAGTAATGCATTCAAGAACAAAACATATTCCCATTAGATATCACTTCTTGAGAGAGCAAGTTGCAGATCAACAAGTTAAGATGGAATATATTATTACTACAGAGTAGATTGTAGATATTTTCACAAAGGCACTACCAAAAGACACATTTGAGTATCTGTGAGAGAATTTGGGAGTAATTTTCTTTACTTCTTGCCATTGAGGTTCAGTATCTAAGTGTTAGCTCCAAGTAGGCCCTTTTCCATTGATGTCAAAGGGGGAGAAAAATAGGTACAATTATAGGTATAGTAAATAGGTACAGGTTGCTATAGTAAGGGGGAGTTACTGTATGTATTCAAATGATGGTATGTGTAAGTGACAAGATGTGGTAGTTTCAGGATTGAGGTTTCCATCGATGACAAAGGGGGAGATTGTTGGAAATATTATCATTGATGTCAAAGATCTAGCATTATTGGTGATAAAGGCCCCATTGCATTCAATGTTGTTTGTAATAAATATATCTTAGCTAATATGAGTTAATATTTATTTAATATTAATGAATATATTTTTGGTTGCATATGAGACAAAAGAAGGGCCCATGGAGAAGTCAAAGAGCCACGAGATAAAGACAAAAGAAGGATGGGATGCATTTTCCCATGAAGAGTCATCTTGGGTAATTCCAAGAGTCACCAAGTGAAGACAAAAGAGGAAGGGCACAATTTCTCATGAAGGGACACCTTAAGGAATATGAAAAGTCACCAAGATGAGGACAAAAGAGGGAAGGACATTTTTTATCATGAAGGGTCACCTCATGACTTTTCAAAGGCTTGAATATGAAGGGTCATACAAGTTTGGCACCATTTTCCATGAGGATTGAAGGGTCACAAAGGGGGAAGGCCAAAGGTCATTTGGAAAGCTATAAATAAAGGCTTGAGAAGCCATTTTTAAATATGAGAAAAAGAGGTTGATTTGATATTGTAATATCTAGCTTAGCAGAGCAATTGTGAGAGATGAATATGATTTGTATTTGTTATATCTAGCTTAGAATATCAAAGGTGAGAGAGAGGAAAGAGATGTTGTATTGAACTATCATTTGTTGAGATAGCAACATAGAGAGATAGGTGTGTGGTAGACACAAAGGGGTTGGTTCTCCTGTGGGTTGGTGCTCATGAGTAGTATCTGGGTTGGTGCTTGGCAAAGGGTTTTGATGCTCCTGTGGGTTGGTGCTCATGAATAGTAGCTGGGTTAGTGCTCAGCAAAGGGTTTTGGTGCTCCTGCAAGTTTGTGCTTGCAAATATTGTTTGGGTTGATGCTCATTCATATACTTGAGATTTTTCTTTGTGGTTTTTCCCACATTGGGTTTCCACGTTATATCTGGTGTGTCTCTCTATCTTGTGTGGTGTTTATTGTTTGAGTTTTATTACATATCTTGAATATTTGATTAAGTGGATTTTGGTTAAAGGAAAATTTTATTAGATATACGATATACTTATTCACCCCCCCTCTTAGTATATCTCGTGCTTAACAAATTTCTTCCTCATCTTTAGATTGTCTTTGAATGAATTCTCAACTTTATTCTTTCTTTTTATCTCAAGATCCTGCTTGATTTCCTTTTCCATTTGGGTAGATAAGGCTTTTTCCTTGATACTTGAACTTTCTCCCTATTATATCATGGAAAATAATCTATTTTGAGCCTATTTTCATTTACTTGCTTAGGCCTCCATTCACTATGACTCCTCTTCATGATAGGAGAAGTAGAATATTGATCATTCTTGTAAAACCTTGCTATATGACCTCTCTTATGACATTTGAAACAAATTAGGTTTATCAAATTGTACATACCTTACGATATTAAATTTTCATGATTATGTACCTAAACATTTGGTCTCCTAGTGAAGATATTACAAAACTTTATAATATGACCAAATCCTTGACACTTGTAGTAAAGATGTCATTATTTCCTTGTGAACCTATTGATTATTTTGAGTGATGATGTTATTCATGCTCACCATTGTATTTCTCATAATTCCATTAAAATTCACTCCTTGATAATATTTTACAATCTTTTGACCTATGACCAAACTAGTTGCAAGAGTAACAATAACCACTAAAATTTATATACCTCATAGTATTTGGTTGTCTGATCTGATTTGTATTCATTCTATAAATACCTTCATTCCTTGACCAATGATTGATCTTTAAATCCTTTATCTTATCTTGAGTTACATTTTTTTATTCCTCTTTGTATTAGAGACCATATCTATCACTAGCATGATTTTGACTACTCATAATATTGTCAAGATCATTTGATCTATTTTCATACATCACAAATGACTTTACCTTACAAGATGCCTTGTCTAACTTAGCTTTCAATGACTTATTTTCAATCACATACCTTGAATACTCATCTTCTTTAGCGTTTAGACTTGTAGATAGTATATCCAATTGACAACTAAGATGCTTGACTATATATTCAAGCTTGTTGGTGTCTTCATTCATTCTTGCCTCAAACACATTGAATTTATATTCATAGTCCTTGATTTTTGACATCATCTCTTTGTTATTTATTTATTAATGTTCAGATATTAAAAATCATTCATCAATTCATCCTTATTATCTAAGTCATCAGTTTTATCTTTACTCATAGCTTGATTTAGTTTTATTTGTAAGACTCTATCTCTGATTGATACATGATACACTCTTCATCCTTAGTCTTTACTTCTTCATTAAGAGTACAAACCTGAGTTTCAAGATGTTGTGTGATCTCATAATTATCCTTGACTTCATTACTCATCCTTCCTTAAAAAATTCCAATTTTTTCCTCATAGGATTTGATCATGGAATCTTGTTTTCTATTATTTCTTTGTAGTAACTTTATTTCTTCCATAGTTTCTAGTTATTTATCTTCAAGATTGACTTTCTCATCTTCTTCCTTTGAGATATCTCTATGAAATAAATCTTTGATTAAAGAACATTTACCTTCATCATCACTAAAATCCATGAACAATGTCTCCATGTCCTCATTATGAAAAGAATCAACACTATCAAATATGTTTACTTATTCTTCTATATATGAGTTACTATCTTCTTCATAGTAAAGGCTCTTACTACCTTTTTAAGATTCCTTCTTTCCATTTCTCTTACTAAATAACTTTTTGTAATTACTAGGACCCTCGTATTTTTGGTGTTCATCCTAATGAGATTCTTTGTGAGCTCTTTTAAGTTGGTCTAGACATTTTGTTATAAAATGACCAACTTTACCACATGAAAAACATTTAAAAGGAAGTTTTCCTTCATACTTGATCCTATATTCAATATTATTTCAATCATGGCTTCAAGTTGATCTTCATTAAGATCAAAATATTCAAGACTTAACTTGTTCTTTCTAGGTTCCATGATCACCTTGAAGGTTGTTTCCTTCTTAGGAGGTCTATCCTCATCAACTCTCATCTCATAGGCATTAAGGATGACATGTAGTTCATCCATCTTTAACTGAGTGAGATTATGACTTTCTTCGATAGTAGAAACTTTTAAATCAAAATTGAGTGTAAGAGACCTCAATACCTTTTGTACTATAGGAGCTTCATCAATCACCTCTCCAAGACCTCTGATCATGTTTACTACCTCATCAACCCTTAAAATATGGGATGACACAATATCTTCTTCCTTCATTTTGAAACATTTAAATTTATTTTGGTAGGTCTAAAAATTATTCAATTTTACCTTTGAGTCTCCTTGATAGATAGTCTGTAATTTGACCTAAATTTCCTTGGTAGACTTGTAATAGATCACTTTCATGAACTCAGCCTCAGATAGACCACAAATGGTATCATTCATAGCTTTATAATTATTCTCACTCAACCTTTTATTAGTAGCATTAGTTGGAGGAGTAGCTAGTGTAGTATAACCATCTATGATAGATTTCCAAATATCAAACCTTAGAGACATGATGTATGTCCTCATCCTTGTACTCTAGAAAGCATAATTTGACCCATTAAATAAAGGTGCTTGATTTGTATAGAAACCATGTATCTATTGAATTTTCATATTGTACCTTAGATCACCTTCAAGTGGTTAAACTTGTAATTAAGGTCTGGCTATGATACCAATTATTAGAGGTACAATCACTGAGAGGGAGATGAATCAATGATGCAAGATATTTTAAACTTTAATTATAATCCTTTCAAAATATTAATCAATGACCATAAGCATTCATAAAGCATACAATATGTTCATGACAATGAATAAAAAATATAATGCAAGATCACACATATAACACAAGATCTACGTGGTAAACCATCTTGGAGAATAAAACCCACTCTCAAGTCTGTAAACATATGGACTACTTGTCTTATAAGATGATCATAAACAAGAGACCTTTTAGTGAATAACCCACTTCATAAGGAGCACCCACCCCTACATATGAATAATCACCCACTTATTATATATGTTGAGCACCCATATAACACCTTATGAAATCAACAACTTCATAACTCTTATTTCAAATCAATCTAATTGGAAAAATAATATATAACACCTCTCTTTCAGCTCATCACACACATTCAAAATTACTCATATAATAAATACATCAAAACACTCCTTTTGGATCACTCTAGGATTCTTCACTCATTCTAAATATTCTCTATACTTTAGTCCATCCACTAATAACACTCCCTCTAACCTCTTTCCTTTGCCTCAATCTCCTGCTCTTTCAAAACATTCACATACAAGTCTAGAAACCATTGCCTTGGTCTCCACTCTTTATAGAATCTTTATGAATATAAAATTATACATTGGAAAAATTTCTTAATTTAACCCTTAAGACATATAACAAGTTAACACATATCTCAATACCATCCTCACAGGTTGGCCATAGCATCTATGGGTCACACTTAAGCAGTTATGCCTTTCAATTAGGCCTTAATATCCCTTATAAGTTTCATGGAGACCTATTACCCATTTATAATTTCATCAAGTAAATTAATAACATATAATCACTTTAAAATACCTTGGTACACTCAATATGACCTATAATACATCTTCAAAGGAAAAATCCCACCAAAACACTCTTCTGCTAAAACACAATTTACTCAAACAATATTTTTTATAGAGAAACACCATGAATAAACAAATAGTCAAATTTTAATCTTCATAAATTTTAATATATGAAAATTCATACATTTAAACTAGGATTTATATATGTGTCTTAAATTTATCTTCAACTTTGATTTTTACACCACCATGAAATTCATTCTAGATCAAAAGATATAGCTCAAAAAATATAGACTAGTTTTTCCTTAGAAATTTGAAAATTTAAATTCCAATGGTCACTGTGCAAATGTTAAACATCAGACACTTTGACCTCATCTCATTCTCCTTGGAAATTTTGAATACACATAATTTATGTCCTTGGATAAGTGTGGTCTTTAACCTACAATTGTTTACCATTGATATTTGATCCTAACTCGTGTGATCATGCCACTTGATAGCCCCATGTGCCTTTTGTGCATTGACAATTTGAATTAATGCACTATGTATATCTCTAATTGTATGATCACTCACGTGTCATTTATCTTCTATAAAATAAATGAGATTGAGACACTTTTCATAAGCATGTGTAATCTTAGGAACTTTTGATAATATGACTTCACTCATGTCATTGATCTCTATCTGACAAGATCATGTGCTCTGTTGGATCATTATCCACTTAGATAAATACTCACCATTATATCTATGATCTAATTAAATTTTGATATTATATATTTTATAACACAAATTTGGCTAAGAATGGGAAATTTGTAAACTCTTTTTGAGAAGTTAACTTTACACCTGAATAACCTTTGCTACGCTTCATGTCTAGACCTAAAATTGGAACCATATGATCTACTCACATAGGGGAATCCATCCATGTATCAAATTCCTCATAAATGTCATGAATATGCTCACTTAGCTTTATCTATCAAGATGACTACTTGAGATCAAACATTCATATGATTGTTTTAATGAATTTTGTTCACTTCCATAATCACACTTAGCATTCATAACACCTTGTAGGCTATCTACAACATGTCTATATCATTAATATCATCCATAAATTTTCTATCCAAGTCAAAAACTCTCCAAAACATCAAATTTATCACTTTGTATTTAATGCATTAGTACCACATGCTCTCTTTGACATAAATGACAACTAAACATCAATGACCATTCTTAACAAAATAAACTTAGGATAAAATAAATTATCCTAAATAAAGGGTAATTATAACATAGTTTTTATGTTATTTATCCTTTTGACTAGGGTTTCATAAGGCTTTTTGTAATTAAGAGGGCTATTAGGTATGATGATCCAATCTCCACCATTTTTTAATTATTATAGTTGGATCTCTTAGTAGATCTCTTTTGGCTACCATTTGAATTATGATACTTAGGGGACTCAAAGTTGATAATAGTGTTGATCCCACTTTACACCAATAATTCATGATTGATATAATTGATCTAGTGGAAGTGTTAGTGAGAGAAGGGTAAAAAATAAAGGAAATCATCTCTAGGTATGAGGAGGCTTCCAAATAGAAAGTGAACTTTGATAAGAGTGTTTTTTACTTCTTCAACACTCTTGTAGCTAGGTAGGTCAAGATTGCTCATATTCTAGAATGCCAAATGAGAGAATTTCCTAAAAGTTATCTAGGGATGCCACTTTTATTTGTACCTATGTATTAGAACCTTTGGTATCCCTCAATGGATAGATTTCATAAAAACTATCTAGATGGAAATGATCTATTCTTACCCAAGCTAGTAAATTAATGCTCATCAAGTGTGTTCTACAAAGCTTTCATGTCTACCTTGTGTCATTGTTAAAAATGCCTATCATGGCAAAAAAAATTGAAATAATTCAAAATATATTGTTTTATATGGGATTTGAGTACAATAATACATTCCTAATGGATTCTTAGTAAAAGGTTTGCCTACCTAACATGGCTAGTGGATTGGGTCTAACTAAGAAGGGTGAAATCTATGAATACATCCCTTGTGTCTAAACAATTTTGGTGTCTCTATAAGAAATATAACCAATATATTTTCAGGATCCACTACTACCCACTAAGGGCACACATGATTACCTTTGTATTAGCAACTAAACATAGAATTTAACCAGAATGATAAGTAACTAGAAATATGAAACAACACAGGATATGAGAGACAATACCCAATTGTATTAATACTCATTCAGAAGAAAATATAGTAAAGAAGATGCCACACTTCTTCTCCTCACACCTCTAGAGCTCCCACACTTCTAGGGTTCACCTATAATTCTCCTTCAATAGTTCACTCTCTCAATAATGGTCACAACAATCAACTCAAACATAGAGTTATTGTTCACCTCCACCAGTCAGTAACAACGCTACCAGTACACCAAGTACACAATCATACTCCAAGTAGATCTCCCTTTCCTTGCTGCCACTTGCAAATCAACAGACCTTACTTACCATGTAGATATCTCTACACCCTAAAGAACCCTTGTCCTTGCCTCACCAATTCCTCATGATTCTTTAACCAGTATCCCGGTGGATCTCCTAGTAGAACTTGCACAACCTGCAACTCTCCCTGATCATACACACTCAGCACCCCTTTGGAATTAGGAGGAACACACCTTGATCTCTTCCCTCTGAAGGAGCTAATATTTGCTCTCTTACTCTCTAGTACACTTTTACAATACAGCCTATGAGTCTATTATATAGATCTCATGCATATAATAATTAGACTTTCTTAATTATAATAATTAGACACGCAACTCAAGACTATAATTAGCCTCTTAACATGCAAACAACCAGTTCGTTAAAAAAATGTTCATGAACTCATAGTTTTGGAACCACACAGGTGACCGATGTTAGTCCCTATCTACCTGGAGGTGATCGATGTCAGTCGATCCTGACTGATGTTGGCAGCTTCCTGTCTCTCCCCTGATCGACGTCGGTTGGCCTGACCGACGTCGGTGTCTGTGACACTTCAGCAACTCCTCCTGTTCGCATCCTGGTGAAACTTTTAACTCCACAACCTAACATATATAACCATAATTAGATAAAAATACCTCAATTATAGAGAGTTAATTTTATATTTAAAGAGTAGTTCATTAGAGGTTCACATTTTAGTAATTTTCTTGTCAAGAGTAGAAAATTACTCCTTGGGGGATGCAAATGGAAAATTGGAAATGCCACAAAAGTGAGATTTTGGGAGGATCCTTGGATCTTACATATACATTTGAATTATATTTAATCATGTCATATTATTATCATTCATCTCTAGATATCCTATGGAGCTATAGTGGTTGATTATATATGTGTGTCTAAAGGAATCAAAAAATGGAAAAATCTTAGGGTGGAAAATATTTTTTGAAGATTATAATTTCATAATAGAGTATTTGAAAACTTTAATTATAATGATTCATATACCAAATTATGATAAATAATATTAACTTATTTGTATGGATTCATTTGATGGAAACTATGGTGTTAAATCACGCTACAACAAATTGATCAACCACACTGAAGAAGGCAAGCCTTAGAAAAAATATGGGATAAATTATTGATTCCAAAAATTAACATATTATTATATTTGTTTATTTATAATATAATTATCACTATGGATAATATTTATGAGGATTTATATCGGTAAATATATGTCCCTTGTACGAAAGGGAGAATGAATCTAATAGTCAACTTATGATAGGATGCAATTTCTCTTTCAAGGTGTGGGGTACCCTATTAGAGATATTCAAAATTTATTGGTCCCAACATTCCTCTCTAATTTAAATGTGGATTTCATGGACTTATCCCTTTAATAATAATTATCTTCAGATCTTATGGTCTATGGTTCTTCCCCATTTCCTTTGGGGTATTTGGAAAGAGAAGAATGACAAAAATTTAGGGACATGAAGAATTTTATCTCAAGGGTTGCTTATAAAATCTTAGGCCTCATTCAAGATAAATTAAAGTGTAATAAACCTATAAAATGGAATGAGTTATCCAAATAATAAGTGACCATAGCTAGGAAGTGTCATTTGAACTTGGAAGAGAAACAATAGGTAGACCTCATGATTTAACTTAAAAGAAAGGTTAGATCACAAACCCCATCCCTAGGCTAGGTAAAATTGAACTTTGATGGAGCCTCCAAAGGAAACCCAAAGGCCTTGGGAGGAGGATTAATCATTTGAAATGATATGGGAGATATTATGGTAGCCTATGCTGGCAACTTGGGAATTTAGTCTAATTATTGGGCTAAAACTATGGTGGCATTGTGTGGGTTACAATTGGTCAAACAGATTGGAGTGCAATGTTTATATATCAAAGGATATTCACTCAACATTATTAACTATATATTCAAAAAGAGTGCATCTATTTGGATTATTGATAATTTAATGGAGGAAGCTTTATTAATCATTGAGTCCCTACAAGGTTTCCACATTTATCACATATAAAGATAAGGTAACCAGATTATTGATTGATTTACCAATATGGGAGTTGTTGAGCAAAACTTTAGAATATGGATAAGGAAAGAGGATATTTCTGAGGTTGTAGTTTATAAAATTGATGGGTAAGTACTTTCTATCACATATAAAGAGCAATTATCATAATATTAAGCCTGTATATTTTTGGGTTAGTCCCATTAAGAGTAATCATTTATACTTGGTTAGGACCCTTATGATTTTTGGTTATATAGAGTAGATGGTTGCAACATGTTATCATGTTTTGAGATTGGACTAATTATTATATAATTATTCATAGTAATATGTGCAATGTCATTAAGATCTATCCCCTAATTTTCATGCACTATAATTATTATAGGTGAGACTTTTTTATAAAGGTTTAAGTTATAGGTACTATTTATTTATGTAGTTCCATAAATTCATTGAATTTAATGATATTATTAGTGGCACAAGCATAAGGGGTAATTTAAATATAATTAAACCTACATCAGTGGAGGATTTGATGAAGGATTAGGATATTTGGGGAATTATCCATGAGGGAGGTTTCTCAACTTTTATATAAAGGATTTAAGGTTATGATCAATTAATATCCAATAAATTCATTATCAGCTAGGAGGAAAGAGTACTTAAAATAGAGGAAGCCTCCATATTTATATCCAAAGATTTGATAGCTCATGTTACTAATTTTAAGATTGAGGAATTAAATTGCACCAAATCAATCAAGGATCTCTTCATTGAAAAGGATAAATTCTTATTGGACAATGAGGATCTCACCAAGTACCAAGGAGGTTATTAAAGACTTTTACCCATATTTGTAGAATTTTAACATCAGATAAATATTTACATACAATAGATAATCAATTTTTTATTCTAATTTATTTAGGATACTCTATTCATGTGAAATATTTAAAATATATTAGGAGGAATTCTTCCTAAATATGAGTCAATGCTTATCCTCAACAACTCAAGATCCCCACATATCTCTCCCTACATCCGTTTATTTTATCACTCAAGCCTATCTACATGAGTTGTGTGAATAACTCACTTCACATAATATTATTATAAGCACACTATATTATTATAATGAAAGAATTAAATAGGATTTTCCTAACTATTTGAGATAAGAATTCCTTGCCCCTATGATGAGATTTCCAGGTAGATAATGGGGTATTGCATGCTTGAAGGTAGATATATGGTAGTGAATTATTACCACTTTACCTTTGTCAATTATTTTAGACATCATTTGTCTATTATCCTTCTATTTTACATTTTTCACTCTCTGGAGTCTTATGTTCCAAATGTTAATAAAGGTAATAATAAATCACCCCCCCGCCCCCCCCCACACTAGGTGGTAATCTTCATGATTTATTAACTTCAATAGAGGACCTATTCATTCCCTATAAATTATGAGTATCAAGAACCAATATGGATAAAACAAGACCCTTAAGATTTGTTATAATGGTAAATAGTTGAATAAGGAGGTAGGAAGGCATGAGGACTAGCATAAGGAGTGAAATAGCAAAAGGAGGAAAATAGAGGTGCCCTACAATTTGAATGTGGATTTTGATGAAAGGATATAGGAGTTATGGAAGGTTTACATCTTCTAAATAAATGTAGAGAAGAGGCAATGATAAATCCAATTATTTAAGCTAACCATAACAGTAAGGTAAAGATTAGAGATTGACTTAAATACTTCATAGACTAGATCAAACAATAGAGCAAGTTTAAAGAGATATTATCAGAGATAAATTTGCATAAGGTATTTTTACATTGGTTTATCAAGGAAATAATCAAGTTAAATGACTCTTTTAAAAACCTCAATCCAAAAGTATAACACCGTGCTCTAAAGTGTAAATGGAAGTTATGACCATCCAGATGAAAAGATTAAAATATAGAGTTACCAGGATGGAAAATAAAATATAAACTATTAAGGAAAATATAATAATTCTTGTGGAATATAGTAAAGTGGTAACATAAAATTGTATGATTAATAAGGATGGCATCAAGATGCTTGTTAAGATTAAAAAAAAAGTGGAGGATGGTCCTAGCAATGTTATGAATATGAAGAATATTGAAGGAGGGGTGGAGGAAAATGAAACTAATCCTCAATCTCAAAGCCTTCTCTAAATGGAAAAAGCTATTAAGAGTTTGATGCTTAATTTTTAAGAAGTATTTAAGGACAACGGGGCTAAGTGAGATGCTCCCCTCTTATACTATTTTTTTGTCATTTTTCCATTAATTTTTGTTTTTTGCCTATTTTATGATATTTTGGGCAATTTGTAATGTTGTTTCTAGCTCTTTTGTCCAAATATGCATGCTCCTTGTAAAGGGTAGGGTCCATGTTTAAAACCCAAATTTACCAAGAATAAAAAATATATAGAATTTTTGAGTATCAAACAATTGAATGTTTGGCTTCATAGGTTATAAATCCCATGATCAAGGTTTAGGTAAAAAATTCTAAGTTTTTCTTGACTTAGAGGTTGATGATTTCATTCTCTTAGATGAATTGGAGATGAAATGGATTTCCCATGAGTGTTTTTAAAAGAGACATGTGTTAAGGTGAATTATAAATGATAACATGAATTATTTTTTGGAATCAAAGCAATGGTCATAAGTATTAGATACACCATAATCAATGGCATTCCAAGTTTTAGGTCACTTTAGTACTTCAGTGCCTAGTTTTAAAAATTAAAGAATCTGAAATTGTCTCATAAGATGATTTTATCTTTTATCTTGGTCAAAAATCTCATCCAACATTTTAAGAAAGAAATACCAAGATTTATATTTCAATCTAGGAACTAAGGTGATTGTAAATACTTTGAAGAGAATTGTTTTTCTCATATTATGGTCATCATTGTGGACCAATAGTTTTCACCATTTAATAAAGTCATGGGAATATTCATGATCTAATTATTTGACATTGACAAAGTTTCCTAAATTTTTTTCAAGTCGTGATATCAGAATTTAGGGACTAAGACATTATCTAAGGTTTTTATATCAACCATGGAGTTAAGATTAAGCTAATAATCCCAATTCTAAAGCATCCTTAGGTAGGATTTTAGATATTAGTTTGATAACAACATAGGTATTTGTCTTAAACCAATCTTTGTAGAGATTGTCAAAATATTTGAGGTGTAGAGTGGGGTTAGTGGACCCATCATATGAAATTATTGGACTTATTACTCAATGCCCATGGATACAATGTGGGGACCTAAGGGATAATTTTTAAGTTTTGAAGCACTTTATTGTCAATGGAAGGTTGTGGATTGGTTTCCTAGTGGCATATGTTTTGGGGAAGGGGGTAGGAAGGTATGGATGGTGGTGGTGAGGTGGAATGGATAGGGGGAATTTAGAGACATTATTTATATTATCCCCATTGAATATATTGAGGTTTGTTTGACATTTAGATAATTTGAGCTTTGTATTTGCAGGAATTAGTTGGTACTTGATATTTAAATGTGGGCCATTCATTAAAACACTTAAATTATCATTTGAATATGGTATAAAAGTGTAAAATTATTATTTTTAGCATTGACATTAGTTTGAAGGGGCATGGTACAAATTTTAACTCTAGATACCTAAATTCCACTAATTTAGTATTGTAATTAACTTTGTTTACAATTGACACACTAACTCATTTTTCATACCATAATTAGAACTTCCCACTAACATCATTTCCTTCCATTTTATAAATAATTGATTCATCTATATGAAATAATTAAATAGTGCACACATAATTCTTGAAAATTAATTAAAATTCAGAAATTTCATCTCATCCAAACATCTTCCACACTTCTCTCAACCAAGTGTTGAGTCATCCAACTGACTCCTTAACTTCCTCAAGCAATTGTTGAGTCAGCATTAAGCATTTCAACTAACTTGATGAGTCATCCAATTACCTTTACTCATTTCTAAGACATTTTCAACTACCAACTAGCTTTCCCTTTCTCTCTCACACACATGGGAATTCATCATCATCGATTGAGATGAGGACTTAAATTCAACCATGGATTATTATCATAATTAAATGAATCTAGATTATTCTCGACCCTTCATCTCATCACCCTGAAGTTTATAAATGGAAGTGTTATCCTTTATTTTCACCATCCACCTTTAAGATATTGAATCACTCCTAAATTCATCATATGCATATGATGAGAATCTAAGATATTTGCACCCATTTGCTACCAAATTTACCTTTGTTTAGAGAAATGAATTGAGCACCCTCATCCAATGAAGCAAGAGTAAATCATATGTTCACAATAGAGAAGGTGTTGAGTGTATTTTACATGTTTTGTAAGTATATTATTATTTAGATATTTTAATTATTATTGCTCTATTAGAGGTTGGTTTATATTTAAAATAGGAGTTGCATTAGTTTCATTTATTAGTTTAACTAGATTCTAAATTTTTTAGCTATCACATTTTGGCACACCCAGTGGGACCTTTCCCACATATTGTTCATCATAATAACATTATTTAAGGTTTTTTATATATTTATGATCTCTTTTAGATTATTTTGTTATTTAATATTGGTCTTTGAAGTTGTTTTTACATTTTTAGGTGTATTTTTGAAGTTTTATATGTGGTTGTATGTGTTTTTACATAATGGTAGGTTTATTCTATAGAAGACAAGTTTGTAGAATAGTTTAGTGGGTTTTTAGAACATCTAAATGATTTTGTTCATGGTAGTTTTTGGATTTTCATTGACTATTTTCTATCTTTTTGTTTATAATTTCTAAGTTTTCTTGACTAGTTTATGTCTAGTTTTCATATTTTTTCTATTCATGTGTTGTCCTCTATCTATTTTTCTAAACTCTAGAGAATGACAGTTGGTGATAGATTCATTCTACACAACAGTAGGTTTGTGTAATATTTTAGTGGTTTTGGTTCACATGTTGATATTTTTGTCAAACTATTCAATAATTTCATTTTATATAATTTTTCTTGTCTTTTTTCTAGTCTTTCTTTGTTGTTTCTAGTTTTTATAGTTTTTATCTTGTTGATCTTTGGCTTTCCCTATTTTTATTATTTATGGACTAGTTTTTTTTTTTTTTAATCTATTTATATTTTCCCACATAATGGTGGTTTTGTGCAACATTTAGGTGGTTTCATTAGACATTTCACTAGGTTTTGTAGATAGTTCTATGAGTGTGTCTAACATTTTGGTAGTTTTATGAAACATTTCGATGGTTTTGTTCTTTTATTTTCTATGTTTTTCTCTAATTTCTAATTTTTTTTAAGTTTTTGTCATTTTTTATCTTTGTGTAACAATGATTTATTCTAGAGAGTTGATTTTTTTTATCTTAGCTAACTTGTAGGTTCTTTGGGTTGCCTAGTTCTTCAATGAAAGGGTTATCAAAACTCTTTAACCAAGATCTCTATAAGAGATCATTAACACAACCATAACTATTAACACATTTCTCACACAAAGATATGAACTATATATAACTCAAATAGTTATATAATTTAATATCTCCAATTCTTCTCTATCCAAGATGCACTACTAGAATACCTATAAATAGTAGAGAGAGTAATTGAGTGGGTATGTTAAAATAATGTCAACATGATGAGAACGTAGACATGTGCATACCCTAATAAATATTAAATAAAATAATTAAACTAGATTAATTACTCCATCACCCTTAATCTATGATTAGGGAGAGAGAAAAACAAATTGGGTCTTGACAACCAAGCTTGATAAGTGACCCATACACAATAAGATGCAATGTGAATCCAAGTGTCCCTATAGATGTCAATCCATATTATACAAGTAAAAGTATGTCTATTCATTTTAACCTCCAAGTGGAAGTAGGAATGGTTTTGAATATGAAGATCACTGAATATGAACACTACATTCTAGAATATTGGGTAGAATGATGAACTTAAGGAAGCATTTCTTAAACACCCTTCATCAATGCTAAATTGGGAAAAGATGGAAATGAATTCTCTAATAATCTCATTAAAGATATGTCATAAGTGAACATAAAGACTAGTGGGGATACCACACTACACTATTGGGGATGCCACATTGGTGGCACTACACAAAAGTCACCAAGAATACCATGAAGAAAAGTAACAATCTTCATATAGATTTCAACAAAAAAAAGTGCCTGAAAAAGATACCCATGTATAAAGGAAGAATCCAAAAAACACTAAAAATGCAAAATATACTATAACTCTCATAAAGTGGAGAAAAAGAGAAAAAATATAGGAAAAAATCCTCCCAAAAGAGAGAAAAGAAGAAGAGAGAGATAGAAAGCCCCATAAAGGTGATGTTGAATTAGTCCATACTCCATGTACTCACAAGTCATAATGGAACTCAATATACATGAGTGGTCTTAATCCACTACTCAATCATTAAAAAAAATTGACACTGGGCTTGACTAGAATAGCTTCAATCAAGAAGATTATCAGTGGTGTCAAAAGTGCAAAATTAAATTGCTTGGTGCATAAGGGACACTCAAAACCTAAGAATTAGGATCTATTACACACCCCCCATACTATTGACTGGGTGGAGTGATGCCAAAAAAAATTATATTCACATCCATCTATAATGTTAAATGGGTGGAGTGGAGTAAAAAGTTTTGTACAAGTGGTCTGAATCCACTACTTGAACACCAAACAAGATGACATTTTATGCACTAGAATAGCTCCATATCATGATGAAATAGATTTTCAAACTATCAAAGAAGACAATATGACATTGGGATTCACTAGAATATATAAACTTCAATCTGTGGGAGACTATCAACTATAAAAAAATGGTATCAAAAAATATAGATAAAAATATCTCAAAGAAGGAAGACCCAAGTGGTGATGGGATAAACAAGCAACTGGAGTGAAAAGATACCCATAATAGAACACACTAATACATGAATGTATACAAGGCTAAATCAATAAACCCCCCAGTACTTTATAACTTAGTGCAAGTAAAATATACCCCATACACAAAAACACCAAATGAAAATAATGAAGACATTAGGATTCACTATAATAGCTCTAAACAAGGAGACTATCAACCTATTGAATAAGCTATTACAAATCATGAGAGTTGCTCCAAAAAATAAGGGATTGAAAAAGTGTCTCCATAAAAGAAGGAAAGGCACTAAGAAAGGGTCCTTGATGGAGACATGACATAAACTACAAGTGTGTCAACATGTCAATGCACAAACTAGAATATAAAATGTCATGGGCTGACAAAAGAGCATGACAAATGGTAAAAAAATACATCATGTATTCAAAAAACACCCAAAATGATTAGCTACCAAAAAATTACAATCTACAAATCACATGTAAAGGTACATCAGACTCAGTCAAAAATGCATCCAAGATAGTGAAAAGTGAAATAATGGCATGAGTGGTATAATATGGTCCATAAAGGATCAATAAAGTCAAAAGCTCATGCAAATAGGACATCAATCATAGCTAGAAATGCATCTAAAAATGCAATGAGAGATAAAAAAATAAAATAAGGATAAGAAAAAAGTTTTATTTTGCATGTGAGGAGGTTTGGCCTCCTACCAAATGAGACCTCACCCACTGATATTCAACAAATAAGATTAGAAGTGTGATAAATCAATGTATAATATTCTCTCCTTAAAATATTTACCCCCACTAGGATATTATTTTTATATAAAAAAATATTAGTTTACAATGACCCTTAAGATATTGTTTTAATTAAAAAATTATGCCCCCATATAAAAGTGAGAATCACAATAAACTCTCCCTCCTATGCATAAAGTAATTATCATCCCCACTATGATAATAATCTCCACCCAAATATAATAACATCTAGTCAATAAATTGTACCCCACTTGAAAATATAAATGTCCCTACCAAAATAGTTTACCACCCACTAAAAAAATGGCCCACCACCTTGAAAAATTTTCCCACTAAATAAAACATCTCTTTTTAAAAACAATGCCCCACTTTTTTCATTAAAAAATGACTTTATTTATTTTTTTAAATAATGGAAAGGGGCATGAGGGGATGAAAAAATGATAGTGGTGAGGGAGTAGTGGTAGACAACTAGTTGGTTATGCAGGCCATGAGAGGATTGTGGAATTGCAATCAAGTGGATGATGAGAAAAATATAGGCCAAAGAGTCTAATATTTGTGAAGATATCAAGAGGTAGGTCAATGGTGGAACCAAGTGCTTGGAGGAACCACATGTGGAATATTAAGCACAAACATGTGAAAGATAGAAACAACCTTGAAGGAAAATGTTGTAGCACTAAGGTGTTAACTCTCCACCAATGTAAATTCATAAACATCAAGTTTCTCTATAAAGTATCTCTTCCCATTTGGTCATGAGTTCAACTCTCATAGAACTCAAAAAAATGGTTGTTTCCTCCTACATTTATCATAGTCAGTAAATAAAGCATCTTCACCCTATGTACATTTTTTACAAAGATTTATTAGTTTGGATCAACTAGTAAAGCCTTGTTGGAAGGCAACTAAAGTAGTCATTCCTTCTCTCTAGTGACAAGTTCTATGAAATAAAAAATGTCAAATATGAGCGGGTTGGAGATCTGATGGAGACCGAGTGGATATGAGTGGGTAGTGTGATCAAGGAATCCAATAAGGGTGGTTATATAATATGTTATTTTCACAATGAAAAGAAATCAAAATGAAAACAAACACAGTAGCATGCATACCACTATATTTCCCAGATCAAAGGGAGGAGAATGGTGAATAAAAACAATTGATAAAGCATAACTAAAAATGGAAAGAAATTACACCATTCCTTACCTATTCCTTGAATGCCCCCAAGAGAATTTTTTCATTTGGCTTATTTAGATTGTGCTCAAGAGATCTTTAGAAAATGGTTTTGTGTGGCTCCTTATCCCCTTGGCATCATGTATTGGCTCATGCTTGCTTGATGTAGTTTCATGGCTTGATGGCTTGGCTTTATGATTCACAATTTTGGCATTATAACTCTACAAATTTCAATATTGTCATAAAACTTGCATTATAACATTACTCTATCCAAGATCTTATTCTTCATAGTTAATGGCTTTTATTTATAAGTTTAGCAACTAACCCCAACCCAAGGTGAGTTAGAATTTATTTGGGGCTTGGAATGGGTTCAAACTTTACCTTAGTTCATTAATTAACCCTAG
This sequence comes from Torreya grandis, assembly GCA_037957365.1. Classification (NCBI taxonomy): domain Eukaryota; kingdom Viridiplantae; phylum Streptophyta; class Pinopsida; order Cupressales; family Taxaceae; genus Torreya; species Torreya grandis. Next base: position 337,137 of record JARHVA010001443.1, read on the forward strand.
TTGATTCAAAATGTTTCGAATGTTCATGATTAGAAATGAATAGGCATGGGTGGGATATTTTTCAAAAATAACAACTCATAAAAGGTAATTATGAGTTCCTAGGATATTATTTGATTTTTGAATTTTATTTTTGATAATTCATTAAATTATTCATGGATAATTCAACTTAGGCATTATATTTGATTTAGAATTTGATTAATTTCTTTTAGACTTTTTGATATTTTGGATATTTTTAAATTAATTGATGTGTACATTTGATCCCATTTAATTGATTTATAAGCTAAATTGTATTTTATGAAGCCAAATTTGAGACATTTGGAAATTATTATGTTATATGTGCAAAGGTTGGTAAGAACTGATCTAAATTCTAGTATAAAGTCATTGGTGGCCAATTCTAGATGTCTATAGTTTGCCCTTGTTTGGGAAAGCATTCCAAGCTGTAAGCATAGTAACATCTTCTCAAAGAATAAAAATATTATGTGTGCTTACAATTTCAACAAGGGATGAACTGTAGGGTGTCCCCTTGAGAAAGTGGTTGGTAAAATGGGTCAGCAAATGGTCCCTCAAAAGAAGGAAATGAGTGGACCAAGTAGATGAAAACACAATGATTAACCAAAATCTAGGTAGAATCACTGAGAATGCAAGTGGGATGGTGTGCAATGATTTTCCCAAAGGTGGTTATAATCATTGGACCCCAATAGTGGAAAATATGATATGAAGATGTAAGTGGGATGGTATATAATGATTTTTCCATATGTGGTTATAATCATTAGTATCACAGTTATGGAAAACACGCCCTTGTTAGCTAGAATAAAGTGAATGATTTGCCCAAAGGTAGTTATAATCATTAAGCCTCAAATTGGTGGAAATGAAATGATTTACCTGAAAGTGGCTATAATCATTGAAAATGCAAGTGGGATGGTGTGCAATGATTTTCCAAAAGGCAGTTATACTCATTGGACCCTAATAATGTCAAACAAGTTATGAAATATGATGATTGCAAACATGATGATGGCAAATTGATACAAAGGATAAAAATGAATTAGGTAACCTGTTAGTAGGGAGATACTAATCTAAACTAGCAAAGAGGACAATTTTTTCATTGTTTATTTACTCATTTTGGGATATGATTTAGCTTAGATCAGGATTGTTACTAAAGCTAGTGCCGAGATATCATCAGTGTATTTTCCATATAGACCCCTTGAAGCTTATTTTTTTTTTATCACTTGATAGTAGGCATCATGATATAACACCATGAGGACTTGGCTGAAATATGCATAAGGATTGACTGATAATACAATATTCAAAGGAAAAAAATACACCAATGATAAAAACCATGATGATAATTTTGACAGATGAATATGGATTGATTCAAGATGAGTATGTAAGAAATCACCCAATGAACGTACATAGACTGAATCAAGGAAACAATACTTAAAAGAAAACAAATAGGCACACCAATAAATAAATAAATAAAACAAATACAATCAAAAAACAAATAAATAGTGGTTAATCATAATGTTAGTAAAAACACCACGACACAAAGAAGATGACACACATTGCCCCTAGAAAATAGGAAATAACTTAACAACAAATGGGATGGGGGACTAGAAGAAAATGAATGGGGTGGATGAGCTATCTCCATATGCATTAGGAAAGTGTATGTTTCCTACATAGTTCCATGGATGTAATATCCAACAAAAACTTCAAGCCAAATGTAGTTCTCCCAAGAAATAGGATAGAAGAAAATGATGAAAAGAAAACATGATGGATGTGCTAGAAGAATATGGGAATGAGTTCACAAAATGATGAGAGCATGTGATAAAAAGGCTAAAAAGGATGGGTAAACTAAATGATAAGTGATTACTTATGACTTAGTGAGGGTTCTTAGAATCATTCAGGCAAATAAGTGGCCAATGTTTTTGGTTTTTCTAAATTGATTTTTAAAAATGTTTTTAGAATATTAGAGTATCTCAATTCAATCGAGAATGGTGAGATACTAAATGGTCCAAGCTCACAAAATAGTGAGAGTGTGGCTAAGAAGTGTTGCTCAAAAAATGGTGAGAGATTTTAAACTAAAATATTACTTGTAAAATGGTGAGAGTGTGGCTAAGAAGAATCAAGTGCTACCAACATAGTCCTAATAGGACCTCAAGTCACATTAGTTCCACCTTTCAGTGGAGGAATTTGACTAGTGTTGTAGCCAATTCAAATAAAATAGGTAAATTAAGCATAATGGCACAGTACGACATAGGAATGGTAATTTGGTATGTAAAGGCATAATAAATAAATATTGCGCATAGTTTACCCATAGGTGATTATAACTAGGAAACAACAACAGAGATCAATGATACTAATTTGCCCATAGGTGGTTATAATTATTAACAAGACTAGTGAGACACTGATTTGCCTAAATGTGGTTATAATAAGGCCCACACAAACAAGGCATGATATAGAAAAAAACAAAAAATGAAGGATGTAACTACCAAAACTTTTATCATACTGCTCCAAAATATAGCCTTTATTTGGAATTATTGAAACAACTATTGAAATTGATTTTATTATTTATGGTAAAATTGGAACCAATGGATGAATCAAGTTTAAACAAGATAGGTAAGTAGGGTCAAACAACTTGGTAGATAGAAAAGGTATGGTAGAATGGAATGGTGGAATGACAAAGTGATATAATGGTAGAATGGTATGGTACAAAGAAGAAAGTTGATAATATGGTATAAATTGAAATGGTCCTCATAGACAATACACCAAGTCACTCAAGTGAAGTAATGTTTAAGGTGTATAATGTTCATTAGCTCATCATGTTCATCCCCATCTAGTATGGCAAGACTGTATGCTCTAGTACCATAGTCTAAAAAAATGATGAAATAACCTACCTAATTAGGATTGAATTTGCCTTTATTCTTCTTCTCAGTCATGGTATTATTTTGGTTCTCTTTGAGGACAAGATCAACAAGGTCAAATTCTCTATGTTTCATGTGTTGATTGTAGTGGCCATAAAGTTGATTATGATATGTTTGAAGGTGATTTACTATGGCTAAGTTCTTCTCATCAAGTGACTCCAACTCTTACAGGTGAGTTATTTAATAGTAGTCATCATCTAGGACATGCTTTAGAGAGATGCATAGTGAAGGTAACTCAACCTAAATGGGAAGATTGGCTTCAGTACCATAAACAAGTGAGTATGGAGTGGATCTTATTGGAGTGCGGTGATAGGTATGGTATGCCTATAGGGCATATAATATCTAAAGGTGCTAATCATGTCCAACATCATTAAAAATCTTTTTAAGGATATTAACAATGGTTTTGTTTGATGCTTCTGCTTAGCCATTACCTTGAGGGTAATATGCCATGGAAAAATGTTGAGTAATATTGTACTCAACACATAGTGATTCAACATCCTTATTTTTGAATGATCTTATATTATCAGATATAATGCTAGATGGGATGCCATAGTAGCAAATGAGATGGTTAAATATGAATTTGGAAATTTCCTTTCCAGTTATGTAAGTGAGGCGTATAGCTTCAACCCACTTATTGAAATATTTTGTGGTGGTAACGATATGTTTATGGCCATCAAATGAGGTGGGGTTTATCTTCCTAATGAGATTGAGGCCACCTGTAGCAAATGGCCATGGTGTCAACATTGGTTTCAAAGTCTTGGTTGGGGCATGAATCATATTAGTATGTCATTGAAATTTATCACATATTTTCACATATGTAGTTTTATTGCATCCACCATTGGTCAATAGTACCAGTACATAAGATATTTCTGGCTAGGACTATCCCATTGGTGTGGGAACCACATACCCCTTTATGAACTTCTTATAATGCTAGTATAGATTCTACTAAAGGTAAACAATGAAGCAGAGTTCCATAAAAATTGTGGTAGTATAGGGTTGATCCGACTAATGTATAATGTTGGGAATTATGGATGAAGACTTTATTTTTTTTTGGGATAAGCTTGGTGGAATAATTTGGTCATGGAGGTAAGTGTAAAGGTCAAAATACCAATTAGAGCTAGGACCAATAATATCACAAATCATTGTGATGGTTGATGGTTCATGAGATGGCACTAATAGAATTTTAATGAGAAATTGTAAGTAATTGGTCTTGTCTATGTGTTGAATATAAGATCCAATGGTATCCATGTAATATTCTATTATATTACTTTCCCTTGGTATATGTTCAAACTATATATCAATAATTTTTTGCTTGAGAGTGTCAACCATGGCCTTATAGAGAACTAACTTATCATCTTTGGTCTAAAAGTGGTTTGTAAACTTATTGATGATTAAATGTGAATCAACATAAACCTTTATATGAGATATGTTCCATTTTAATGCCTATCAAATCCATGTTACAAGCGCTTCATATTCAAACATTTATTTGGTATAAGGAAAGTTGATTTTGAATGACTTAGGGATTAGATCCCTCTATGGTTTCATAAACAAAAGGCTTACCCCCAATCCATGTGCTATGAATGACCCATAAAAATACAAATTTTAGTGATACTCATCAAGAGGTGTGTTAATGATGGTCATGATGGATTCATCAATAAATTAGAATGTTAATGGCTATGTATCTATAAGGGATGCTTCAATAAGTTGATATGTAAGAACTTGCCCCTTGATGGATTTTTGGTTCACATATTCTATCTCAAAATCAATAAGAATCATTATCCATTTAGCCATATGGCCTTGTAAATTTATTTTAAATAGTAGATACATTAGCAAATCTACTTTTGAAATAACCATGGTTTTATTATTCAACATGGTAAATAGGATTTTTTCATGGGTGTATAATTATGATCATACATGACTAATGTATGACTTAGATAGTACATGGAATGTTATTTCCTATTATCATAGTGTTGAGCTAGAACTATCCTCAGGCTTTATTTGTAGCTGATAGATATAGAAGGAATGGTTTCCCTGGTAAAGGAGGCAATAAAACTAGTGGATTTGTTAGATAGTCTTTTAGATGTTGAAAAGCTTTTTTAAAATCATCATCCCAAAGAAATGTGACACCCTTCTTCAAAATATGTGTAAAAGTATGAAATTTGTTGGCTAATTGAGATATGAAACACCGAATAGACTGTATGTTTCCTTACAAACTATGGAGTTACTTCAAATTGGTTAATGGTGGCATTTTTGTTATGGATCATAATTTGGTTGGATCGACTTCTATGCCCCTATGAGACACAATGAAGCCAAGAAATTTTTTGGAAGTAACTCCAAAAACACATTTCATAGGGTTGAAGCTAACTTTGTATTCACTTAGTCACTTGAACATCCTCCTCAATGTTGCTAGATGATCAACCCTAGTTTTTTATTTTCCTATTATATCATTGATGTAGTATTCAATAATTTCATTCATTATATCATGAAATATGAATATCATATCCATTTGATAGGTGGACCTACATTATTAAGACTAAATGGCATAACTTGATAATAGAATTTTCCCAATAGAGTGGTGAACATTGCTTTTGTTAGCTTTTTGGTGTTATTTGAATCCAGTTGTAACCTAAGAATCTATCCATCAATGAAAGCATCTCATAACTCATTGTGGAGTTGACTATCATGTCAATGTTTGGCTATGGAGATTCATCCTTGGGGAAAGATTTATTAATATCCTTGAATTCAGTGCATATTTTGATTCCTTTTGGCTATTTACTAATGGGTACAACATTACAAATCCATTCAAAATAGTCGATTGGACTAATACATCTCACTTCTAAAAGTTTCTCCAAGTAAAAAATACAATCACCAAGGAAGTCATGGTAGCATCTAGGAATTTGGTTGAGTCAGGCTTTAGAATTGTAGTGAAAGTAATTGATCCATCAAAACAATCAATCAATGATAGCATATAATATCCAACTAAAAATCAATTTCAATAAAAATGGGTTTACAAACTCTATGGGAGTTGTGTTAATGATCCATATCACTAAAGAGGGTAATTTAAGATATTTTAATTCAATCCATTTAATTTAAGTAAATGGCAAGTAGAGATTTTAATGTTTCTAACTAAACACAAATATTAGACATTAAATGAAGAAAAATGCCTTGAAATGAGAAGGGTCAGTGATGAAGGCTTGGAATAGACTAAGATGTTGAGCATGACTCTTGAAGTGATGAGAGTAAAAAAAGACTAATCCTAAACCAAAGAAGAGAGTCAAATAGGTAGCTTATAGTCTAAAAAAATTCTTTAGATTCAATCTATAAGAGTGAGCAAGTTGTAAGGAATAATGTTGACTGCAAAAACTAAGCCATAAAAACGTAGGTTGTTTAGACTCAAAGAATAGATCAAGATCAATAGAGGTCATGACCAGCCCACTACATAGAGGACTAACATTTGTAACATTTGCTATAAAAACTACATATACAACCCAAAAGGGTTCAAATCAATGAGGGGAACAAAAAAACTACCATTCACTAGATAAGGTATAGGCCCACAACTAAAAAAAATTGTAGCTTAGAACTAAGAAAACCATTGTTGTAAGAGCCAAAGAATCTCAACTCAAGGCCATGTTGTGGAAGGTAAAATCCATCAACAAAAAAACACTACTCATAAAATGTGGCTCTACCTTAGATGGGCCACTAACTTTCCATTGCCACCATGCTCAATTCATGTTACTAAAAAAAATATCTAGGTAGGATTATCTACAAGTAGGAAAAATTGATCTATGTAGAATATTAGGCCCATTTCTATATCTGAAAAACAAATTTGTAGTAGATACCATATGATAATATATAAAAAATAAACAAAACCTAACAAATAGTAGTAAATAAAAACTGTAGTAATATGGCCAATTATATCCTGGCCATAAAAGAGATGTACAACCAAGTCTAAAAAAACACAAATAGAGGTTGTAATATAAAATGGATGAGTAATATTAGCTTGAAGGAGGATCCAATACAATGAAAGGGTTATTAAAACTCTTCAACCAATATCCCTCCAAGAGCTCATTACCATAGCCATAATCATTAACATATTGTTCACACAAATTTATGAATTATATATAACTCAAATGGTTATACAAGTGAATATTTGCACTTCTTCTCTATCCAAGATGCAATAATAAAGTGCCTATAAATAGGAGAGAGAGAGAGAGAGAGAGCGTGCGGTTGAGTAGGTATGTCAACATAATGATAACATGGGCATGTCCACACCCTAATCAAAATTAACTAAAGTAATCAAATTACATTAATTACTTTAAATCACAAACAAATTACTAAATATTATGTAAGAAGTTTACCAAAGAAATGAACAGAAACCAAAAAGATTTTATTTTTATTTTTGTTAACCTTCTTTTTTTAAATTTTTTGATCTTTTCAAGTTTAGTGAGTAAATCACTATTCCATTTATTGCAAAACTTCATATTTTTATCATATAGGGTTATGTATACTCTTTCTTTAGTGTCATATTGGCTATGACACTTAAAAATTAATAATTACTCTTGTGTTTTTTTGTTTCCTAGGTTACACTTATGCATATGTTCTTTCCTTGGTCTCACATTGGTGATGATAGCTAGAAACCAAAGACAAGTGTTAATCTTTTTTTTATTTTTAGGTGGATTTCACCACCAAATGATAGGCCAAACCCCATGTACTGATGGAGTATATAAATTGAGGACCCAATATTTTAATTACCTAGGTGGTTATGTGCTTTAAGCACATTGTGACATGAGTGGATTTCATGTTCCAATACCTAGGGTTTTAACATCAACCTTGAAGTTCAATTTTTTTGACATCAACCTACTAAAATCTTATGACTGGGTTAGGCACATTGGGACTAGACCTATTTGTGTGCATCCATTAAGTCATCTTATTCCACATTTATGGGCCTCAACATACTTAAAGGTATATATAAGACTCAATTTTAGATAAGTTTGTACAAACCTTAATCCTAAAATATCCATTTCAAACGTTTGACTTGTAGGATATCAATAAATGGTTAGCTCCAGGAAACTACTTTTAACTTACCCTATAAACTAGGTTAAGTGGGTTATGGGTATGGTTCTACCTCTATAGTTAGTGCTCTAAAACATTGGGTTGACACTGTTCAATAGATGAGCTAATATATATGATAACCTACAATTCATTCAAGTCCCTTTGCCTAGATTTTATCCTTTATGTGACTTGCATGTTTCTTTTTAGTTAAATTAAAAATTTCTTAGGTATAATTGTTTTCTTTTATCTCCTTTTGAAAGCCACATAATTTAAGTTATGTTTGAAAATCAAAGTTTTAATCCTTCACACAAAGTCTAAAATTAATAAATTACAGAAGCCAAGTAACTCAAAACTTTTCTCAAGCATTTTTATATTCAATTTTGAGTCATACAATTTTTGGGAATCATAACCTATCTTGGGTCACAATCCAATAATACATTTTAAATATAATATCATACTAAGTCTAAAATCATCCCAAATATAAAACCATCCTAAATCCAAAATCCATCTTGATTCCAAAGCACCTTGAATCCAAAACCATCTTGAGGTATGGAACCCAAAACCAACCTTGATAGATCCCACATTCAACAATTCCTATTTGCAAATGAGGATGATCTCTTTTTATGCCTCATAGAGATAGGTGCTCGACTTCCTACCATCCTTGATGCCATTTATCTATCCCACCTCATTAGTATGAAAACCCAAACCATTCCACATCAACATCAACCAACCACTATCACCCTTATCACCTAAAATCAACTAAGTCTCTCATCCATTAGCTATAAGTTTGATTATGACATTCATCATCATACTAGAAAAGAGAATACAACTCTAGCACCCCAATCCCAAAATTCAAAAATTCTTGAACAAATACAACAATAATCCCAAGAGTTCGAAGATATAAAACTCCATCTTTGTCAATGAAATGACCTATCTAATCTACAATCCAAAAATACTAAATATCCTATCAATCCATCTCTAAAGCCATAGGAAATACAAAACACCCAACCTATCAATACCATTACCATACATTATAGTCAACTTTGACAAGACAATTTAAAATGAACTTACACTCTTTTATGAGAACCACTCGATGTTATCTTTTGAAATTTGTTTGTCACAAACATGATCAAGTTTCCACACACCAAACCTTTTGATGAGAACATTCCAAAACCTGAATCGTATAGAGAAAACTAATATTATGTGTATTATAAGATTGAGGGATAGATGCATGAGATTAAAATATAAAATCCAATATTTTATTGACAAAGGGGACATTGAAGTAGAACCAAGTGTATCCACATCTAAAAATCATAGCTTGAGGGAATGCCAAAATGTCTTTCCTAAGCATAATCAAGTTACTCTACTTATAAATCAAGGTCATAACCTTCCACCAATTTTTTAGGATCTTCCCTTTGATACACCCATTTTCAACCAATCCATATTCAATCATCCCCTCTTTTACCACCATATCCTACCTTAAATATTCATTAAAGAGCCTATCTTCAACCAAAATCCCTTTTTTAACTGAGATCCCATCTTTGACCTGGATCCTGTCTTTGACTAAGAGCTCATATTTGACCAAGATCCTATATTCGACCAAAAACTCATATTTGGCTAAGAGTATATCTTAAAACAAGAGCCTATTTTAAACCAAGATCCAATTTTCAAACAAGATCCCATCTTTGATTAATCCTCCTCCAACCAACATAGCCTATCACTCAATGGATAATCACCCAACCTCTTATCACACATTAAATCCCTCATTGCCACACAACATACACCCAAAGTGATAAAGGTACTTTTAGACAACATAATCCTTGAGCAAGTAATTATAGAACCCATATATTTCAAAGTAAAATATAGGTCCCATGACATTGGTTACAAACCATTTTTAAATTTATGTAAATATGGTAGTGATACTTTTATCATTTTTAGGGAAACTTCATCCATAATTAAAAGAGGATCCATTCATAGTCCCTACAAGGACCATGCTTCCACCACTCTTTTTATCAACACAATAAATCCTTCCTCCCATATTATAAGTAAATATCCCACATACATTAATTAGGGCCAATAATTTTACCTACCATTATATTTTTTTCATGAAGAATAATAATTTTAGAATTCCTAATTGGCATCCAGCTAGAAGAGTATAAAGAAACATCAGCATATTTTTAAGGAATAATAAGTGTTCCTCAATAAAAATGAATCCTATAATCAAAATTAAAGTAAAAATTACAAGTCCCTAGGTGAAAACATCTTTAAGGTGTTATTAGACCAAATCAAAACCAAAATCCATAAAATCAAAAATGCAAGTCCCTTAATGAAAAGCTCTTTGAGGCACTATCAGATAATACACATCCAAATCATAATAAAATAAATAAATAGTCCCTTGGTGAAAACCTTTATAAGGCACCAATTAGTAAATAACTCAATCTCCCTCTTGTGTTAACACAACCACAAGATAGATCTCTTATTTTTTTTAAACACACCATAAAAGCATAAAATATCTCAATCCTCTAACTTACAACTACTCTTAGTCTCACAGAATGTGATATTGTTTGTCCCAATGACCCTTTGTATCATAATCACACCAACCCTCCAAATCCTTCATGCACTCAACACACATCCTTCATCCAACACACCTTCTACTTCATCTTCCTTAGTATCACCCTCTATTATAGGGGCTATGATGGTATCCTAATAAATTTGGATTAAGCCAACCTAAAAATAAATTAAGTTACTAAATACATATTTTGAGTGCATACCTAAAATATCAACAGGGTTAACATCATTCATTTCAAGCAATTCCACAATTGAGACGCCCCAAAAAAAAGAAAAAAAGAAACAAATTCTTCCAAAATTGAAAACCATTTATATGGCATCTTGGGAAAGTACCATGATGAAAACCATTTTTTTATGTCATGTGTAAAATAATAAGTTGTCTACAAGCATCTTACACTTCGGGGTAAACTCATTCCATCTCATTCCTATAGATTTAAATCATTCCTCCATACTCACCTATTCTAACTCAAACCTCTATACATACCTATCATAAACCATACTTACCCATCCTAAACCATACTTACCCATCCTAAACTATCCTTAACCATCCTAAAATAGTTGTACTTATCTTATCCCATCTAAACTATCCTTAACTATCTTTACCTATCCAAACCCATCCTTATTTATTTAGTCTCAAACCCATTGAAACCCATCCTTATAAATCCAATCCTTGACATCATACCATTATCCTTATTTCAAATTTTGACCTTGGAAATTAAGTGGAAACATCTTGAGACATATTCTTAGAAACATCTTGGTGTATCCTCATAATCTTATTTTTATGACTATACACTTGGTTCTTAGGTAATGTGTTCCTCAAAGTTATCATCTTAATTATTATTCATTATTATTCATCGCTACTCCATTTCTTCCATCAATTATCGCTCCTTAGGATGTCCCTAATATACCCCTTTCATTAATTATTTCTTCTTGTATACACAATATTTTTAAACTTTATCATATATTGAATCTTTCTCTCTTATAAGAACCTATTGAGGTTCAATCTCATTAACTGCACACCTTAGAGGGTGCATCAAAAAAGGGGTGGGTATAATTTTTGTGATTCACAATATTTTTGGTCCATATACCATTATCTAAAACCACTAAAAGTTACTTTTATCCAACTCCCTAAGTAATTAAAACCTATATATCCACTTCTCTAAGTAATTCACTTTCTAAAATATCCCCTGACTAAGTAAACACCCATTTTCTTCATTTTTATTTTATGTCATCTTAGTTGAATTTGTTAGGAATTAAGTGCATGTTATGGAATTTTGTTGGCCTAGATGACCTAGTTTGACACCTAAAGGCTATATTTCTTGCCTAACAATATCGACTTGGATGACCTTGTTATAAAAATTTCTAGGAGGGTTTAAGGTCAATCCTTGGCTATAAATACCCCCTTTACTTCATTTTAAAAGAGAAGAACATTAATTTTTGAATTTTTACATCTTGTAATTTTGATATTTCTACATTTTAGGACTCGTTTCTTAAGGTTTTGTCTTGGAGGGAAAAAAATTGTATTATAAGAATGTCTTTGATGCAAAGTATGAGTATTTCAGCCTAGAGTTAATTTTTATAGTATGATCCTTAAAAAGTCACAACTTCTTAAAAATCACCATTATCCAAGGGAGAGATTGAGTCATGAAATATTGAATTCAAGGTAAGTATTCCTAACTTTTACTCTTTTATTTGGTAGACATATATTGCATGAAGTAATAGGATGAATGTTTTACTCCCTACTTAGTTTACTTCTACATTGAATTGAGTAGAGTTCTCTTTGCATGTTTTATTTTATTTTTTATTAACTATCCCCATTTGTGTCATAAGATTTTGTGAGTAATATATTAGATTTATTTTATGTATTTTAGGCCTCGCTAGTGTTATTGCATAATGTCATTTTCCTAGAAGCTTTAGAACCCTCTACTTTGGTATTGTGTAGTAAGATATTTGTTAATTAGGTTTAGAAAATTTGAATTGGTCATGTCCCAATATGAATAGATATGCAATGAATTATTTAGTAAGATTACCTTTTTTTATTTTGGAATCTACTAAGTAGGACAAGTTATAGATCCATCCTAATTTGTTTCATACATTTTGGTGAACACTACATAAATCTAACCCTTGAAATTTTCAATTTTTATTTAAAATCATCTATATCAAGCTTGTTGATATAGTTTTATATTTTGTATGTAGGTTTTCAACCAAGTCAAACCTGTCAATATGGTTTTATTTTCTATGTGTAGGTTTTCACAAGATCGAGCATGTCAATCCAATTCCTTATTTTATGCATAAGTTTCTAACTTCATCAACCCTATCAATCTAGTTTTATTCTTTATGTGCAAGATTTTTATTTTGATCCAATTAGATTGAACTGGTTGATCCAACCATTTATTCTATCTTTTATGTCTAACTAAACCAACCAGCTTAATTTCATTCATTTTGTATTTTAGTTTCAAGAAGTCACATCAATCTAATGGATCTAGTTTTATTTTCATGTTATTTAATTTTATTTAAACTAAATCGATTGACTCAATTTTGATTAATAAAACTAATTTTACCTTTATAGGATCAAAACTCACCTAAATGACCTAGTCAAACAAGAATTCAACATTCTTAGGAAAAACTACTAAATCAACCTTTACTTTAGTTCATTAATTAACCCTAGTGGAGTCAAAAAGTGTCAAATGGTCATGATTAGCAATGAATAGGCATGGGTGGGATATTTTCCAAAAATAACAACTCAAAAAAGGTAATTATGAGTTCCTAAGATATTATTTGATTTTTTAATTTTATTTTTGATAATTCATTAAATTGCTCATGGATAATTCAACTTAGGCATTTGATTTGATTTAAAATTTGATTAATTCCTTTTAGACTTGTTGATATTTTGGAGATTTTTGAATTAATTGATGTGTGCATTTGATCCCATTTAATTGATTTATAAGCCAAATTATATTTTATGAAGCCAAATTTGAGATGTTTGGAAATTATTATATTAGATGTGCAAAGATTGGTAAGAATTGATCTAAAGTCTAGTATAAAGCCATTGGTGGCTAATTCTAGATGTCTACAGTTTGCCCTTGTGTGGGAAAGCATTCCAAGCTGTAAGTATAGTAACATCTTCTTAAAGAATAAAAATATTATGTGTGCTTATGATTTCAAAAACAAGGGATGAACTGTAGGGTGCCCCCTTGAGAAAGTGGTTGGTAAAAGGGGTCAGCAAATGGTCCCTCAAAAGAAGTAAATAAGTGGACCAAATAGATGAAAACACAATGATTAACCCAAAGTTAGGCAAAATCATTGAGAATGCAAGTGGGATGGTGTGCAATGATTTGCCCAAAGGTGATTATAATCATTGGACCCCAATAGTGGAAAATATGATATGAAGATGTAAGTGGGATGGTATATAATGATTTTTTCATATATGGTTATATCATTAGTATCACAGTTATGGAAAACAAGCCCTTGTTAGGTGGAATAAAGTGCATGATTTGCCTAAAGGTAGTTATAATCATTAAGCCTCAAATTGGTGGAAATGCAATGATTTTCCTGAAGGTGGTTATAATCATTGAAAATGAAATTAGGATGGTGTGCAATGATTTTCCAAAAGGCAGTTATAATCATTGGACCCTGATAATGTCAAACAAGCTATGAAATATGATTATTGCAAACATGATGATGGAAAATTGATACAACGGATAAAGATGAATTAGGAAACCTATTAGTAGGGAGATGCTCATCTAAACTGGCAAATAGGATAATTATTTCATTATTTATTTACTCTTTTTGGGATATGATATGGCTTAGATCAGGATTGTTTCTAAAGCTAGTGCCAAGGAGATATCATCGGTGTATTTTCCATATAGACCCCTTAAAGCTTATTTTTTCTATAGCACTTGATAGTAGACATCATGATAGAACACCATGAGGACTTGGCTGAAATATCCATAAGGATTGAATCATAATACAATATTCAAAGGAAAAAATTCACCAATGATAAAAACCATGATGATAATGTTAACAGATGAATATGGATTGATTCAAGATGAGTACGCAAGGAATCACCCAATGAACATATATAGACTGAATCAAGGAAACAATACTTGAAAGAAAACAAACAGGCTCACCAATAAATAAATAAATAAAACAAATACAATCAACAAACAAAGAAATAGTGGTTAATCATAATGTTAGTAAATACATCATGACACAAAGAAGATGACACACATTGCCCCTAGAAAATAGGAAATAACTTAACAAACAAATGGGATGCGGGAATAGAAGAAAATGAATGGGGTGGATGAGCTATCTCCATATGCATTAGGAAATTGAATTTTGCCTACATAGTTCCATGGATGTAATATACAACAAAAACTTTAGGCCAAATGTAGTTCTCCCAAGAAATAGGATAAAAGAAAATGATGAAAAGAAAACATGATGGATGTGCTAGAAGAATATGGGAATGAGTTCACAAAATGATGAGAGCATGTGATAAAAATGCTAAAAATGATGGGTAAACTAAATGACAAGTGATTACTTATGACTTAGTGAGGGTTCCTAGAATCCTTAAGGTAAATAAGTGGTCAATGTTTTTGGTTTTTCTAAATTGATTTTAAAAAATGTTTTTAGAATTTTAGAGTATCTCAGCTCAATTGAGAATGGTGAGATACTAAACGGTCCAAGCTCAAAAAATAGTGAGAGTGTGGCAAAAAAGTGTTTCTCAAAAAATGGTGAGAGATTTTAAACTAAAATATTACTTGTAAAATGGTGAGAGTGTGGGTAAGAAGAATCAAGCGCTACCAACATAGTCCCAATAGGACCTCAAGTCACATTATTTCCAATTTGCAATGGAGGAATTTGACTAGTGTTGTAGCCAATTCAAATAAAATAGGTAAAGTAAGCATAATGGTAGAGTACGACATAGTAATGGTAAGTTGGTATGTCAAGGCACAATAAATAAATATTGCGCCTAGTTTACCAATAGGTGATTATAAATAGGAAATAACAACATAGATCAATGATACTAATTTTCCCATAGGTGGTTATAATTAGTAACAAGACTAGTGAGACACTAATTTGCCCAAATGTGGTTATAATCAGGCCCACACAAACAAGGCATGATATAGAAAAAAATAAAAAATGAAGGATGCAACTACCAAAACTTCTATCATACTACTCCAAAATACTGCCTTTATCTACAATTATTGAAACAACTATTGAAACTAATTTGATTCTTCATGGTATAAATGGAACCAATGGATGAATCAAGTTTAAACAAGCTAGGTAAGTAGGGTCAAAATAACTTGGTGTATAGAAAAGGATGGTAGAATGGAATGGTGGAATGAAAAAGTGATTTAATGGTAGAATGGTATGGTACAAAGAAGAAAGTTGATAATATGGTATAAATTGAAATGGTCCTCATAGACAATACACCAAGTCACTCAAGTGAAGTAATGCTTAAGGTGTATAATGTTCATTAGCTCATCACGTTCATCCCAATCTAATATGGCGAGCATGTATGCTCTAGTACCATAGTCTACAAAAATAATGAAATAACCTACCTAATTAGGATTGATTTTTTCTTTATTCTTCTTCTTAGTCATGGTATTCTTTGGTTTCTCTTTAAGGACAAGATCACCAAGCTCAAATTCTCTATGTTTCACGTGTTGATTGTAGTGGCCATAGAATTAATTATGATATGTTTGAAGGTGATTTACCATGGCCAAGTGTTTCTCATCAAGTAACTCCAACTCTTATAAGTGAGCTATTTAATAGTAGTCATCATCTAGGACATGCTTCAGAGAGATGCATAGCGAAGATAAATCAACCTTAATGTGAAGAATGGCTTCAGTACCATAAATGAGTATGGGTGGCTCATATGGGAGTAAGGTGATTGGTATGTTATGCCTATAGGGCATAGAATATCTAAAGATGATAGTCATGTCCAACATCATTAACAGTCTTTTTAAGGATATTGACAATGGTTTTATTTGATGCTTCTACTTAGCCATTACCTTGAGGGTAATATGCCATGGAAAAATGTTGATTAATATTCTACTTGACACATAGTGATTCAACATCCTTGTTTTTGAATGGTCTTATATTATTATATATAATGTCAGATGGGATGCCATAGTAGCAAATGAGATGGTTAAATATGAATTTGGAAATTTGCTTTCCAGTTATGTGAGGGGTATAGCTTCAACCCACTTATTGAAATATTTTGTGGTGGTAAGGATATGTGTATGGCCATCAAATGAGGTGGGTTTTATCTTCCCAATGATATTGAGGCCCCCTATAGCAAATGGCCATGGTGTCAACATTGGTTTCAAAGTCTTGGTTGGGGCATAAATCATATTAGTATGTCATTGAAATTTATCACATATGCAGTTTCATTACATCCACCATTGGCCAATAGTACCAGTACATAAGAGATTTTTGGATAGGACTACACCACTAGTGTGGGGACCACATACCCATTTATGAACTTCTTATAATTCTAGTATAAATTATACTAAAGGTAAATAATGAAGCAGAGTTCCATCAAAATTGTGGTAGTATAGGGTTGTTCTTAGTAATGTATAATGTTGGGCATTATTGATGAAGGATTTATTTTTTTTAGGATAAGCTTGGTGGAATAATTTGGTCATGGAGGTAAGTGTAAAGGTCAAAATACCAAGTAGATCTGGGACTAATAATATCACAAATCATTGTGATGGTTGATGGTTCATGAGATGGCACTAATAGATTTTCAATGAGAAATTATAAGTATTCGGTCTTGTCTAAGTGTTGAATCAAAGATCCAATGGTATCCATGGCATATTCTATTCTATTAATTGGCCTTGGTATATGTTCAAACTAGATATCAATAATTTGATGCTTGAGAGTGTTGACCATGGCCTTATAGAGAACCAACTTATCATCTTTGGTTTGAAAGTGGTATGTAAACTTATTAATGATTAAATGTGAATCAACAAAAACCTTTAGATGAGATATGTTCCATTGTACTACCTGTCAAAGCCCTATTATAAGTACTTCATATTTAACCATTTTTTTGGTATAAGGAAATTTAATTTTGAATGACTTAGGGATTATATCCCTCTATGGTGTTATAAACAAAAGGCTTACCCCCAATCCATGTGCTATGAATGACCTATAAAAATACAACTTTTAGTGCTACTCCTCAAGAGGTGTGTTAATGATGGTCATGATGGATTCATCAGTAAATTAGAATGTTAATGGCTATGTATCTATAAGTGATGCTTCAACAAGTTGATCTACAAGAACTTGCCCCTTGATGGATTTTTGGTTCACATATTCTATGTCAAAATCAATAAGAATAATGATCCATTTGGCCATATGGCCTTCAAAATCTTGTTTAAATAGTAGATACTTTAGCAGATCTAATTTTGAAATAACCATGGTTTTATTGTTCAACATGGTAAATAGGATTTTTTCATGGGTGTATAATTATGATCATACATGACTTATGTATGACTTAGATAGTACATGGAATGTTATTTTCTATTATCATTTTGTTGATTTAGAAGTGTCCTCGGGCTTTATTTGTTGTTGATAGATATAGAAGGAATGGTTTCCCTAGTATAGGAGGTAATAAAACTAGTTGATTTGTTAGATAGTCTTTTAGATGTTGGAAAGATTTTTGACAATCATCATCGCAAAGAAATGTGACACCCTTCTTCAAAATATGTGTAAAAAGATGAAATTTTTTGGCCAATTGAGATATGAAACACTGAATAGACTGCATCTTTCCTTACAAACTATGGAGTTATTTCAAATTGGTTAGTGGTGGCATGTTTTTTATGGATCATAATTTGGTTGGATCAAATTCTATGCCCCTGTGAGACACAATGAATCCAAGAAATTTTCTAGAATTAACTCCAAAAACACATTTCTTAGGGTTGATGGTAGCTTTATATTCACTTAGTCACTTGAATATCTTCCTCAATGTTGTTAGATGATCAACCCTGGTTTTTTATTTTCCTAGTAAATCATTGATGTAGTATTCAATAATTTCATTCATTATATCATGAAATATGAATATCACATCCCTTTGAAAGGTGGCCCTACATTATTAAGACTAAATGTCATAACTTGATAATAGAATGTTGCCAATAGAGTGGTGAACATTGCTTGTGTTGGTCTTTTGGTGCTATTTGAATCCAGTTGTAACCTGAGAATCTATCCATTAGTGAAAGCATCTCATAAATCATTATGGATTTGACTATCATGTCAATGTTTGGCTATGTAGATTCATCCTTCAGGAAAGCTTTGTTAATATCCTTGAATTCAGTGCAGATTTTGATTCATTTTTGGCTTTTTACTGATGGGAATAACACTAGAAATCCATTCAAAATAGTTGATTGGACTATTACATCTCACTTCCAAAAGTTTCTCCAAGAAAAAAATATAATCACCAAGGAAGTCATGGTAGCATCTGGGAATGTGGTTGAGTCAGGGTTTAGAATCATAGTGAAAGTAATTGATCCATCAAAACAATCAATCAATGATAGCATATAATATCCAACTAAAAATCAATTTCAATAAAAATGCGTCTACAAACTCTATTGGAGTTGTGTTAATGATCCATATCACCAAAGAGGGTAATTTAAGATATTTTAATTCAATCCATTTAATGTAAGTAAATGGCAAGTAGAGATTTTAATGTTGCTAACTAAACACAAATATTAGACATTAAATGAATAAAAATGCCTTGAAATGAGAAGGGTCAGTGATGAAGGCTTGGAATGGACTAAGATGTTGAGCATGACTCTTGAAGTGATGAGAGTAAAAAAAATACTAAGCCTAAACCAAATAAGAGAGGCAAATAGGTAGCTTAGAGTCTAAAAAATGCTTTAGATTCAATCTATAAAAGTGAGCAAGTTGTAAGGGATAATGTTGACTGTAAAAACTAAGCCACAAAAAGGTAGGTTGTTTAGACTCAAAGAATAGATCAAGATTAATAGAGGTCATGACCAGACCACTACACAGAGGACTAACATTTGTAACATTTTCTATAAAAACTACATATACAACCCAAAAGGGTTCAAATTAATGAGGGGAACAAAAAAACTATAATTCACTAAATAAGGTATAGGCCCACAACTAAAAAAATTGTAGCTTAGAACCAAGAAAACCATTTTTGTAAGAGCCAAGGAATCTCAACTCAAGACCATGTTCTGGAAGGTAAAATCCATCAACAAAAAAACACTGCTCATAAAATGTGGCTCTACCCTATATGGGCCACTATCTTTTCATTGCCACCATGCTCAATTCATGTTACTCAAAAAAATATCTAGGTAGGATTATCTACAAGTAGGAAAAATTGATCTACGTAGAATTTTTAGGCCCATTTCTATATCTGAAAAACAAATTTGTAGTAGATACCATATGAAAATATCTAAAAAATAAACAAAACCCTACAAATAGTAGTAAATAAAAATTGTATTAGTATGGCCAATTATATCCTAAGTATAAAAGAGATGTACAACCAAGTCTAAAAAAACACAAATAAAGGTTTCAATATAAAATGGATGAGTAATGTTAGCCTGAAGGAGGATTTAACACAATGAAAGGGTTATTAAAACTTTTCAACCAATATCCCTCCAAGAGCTCATTACCATAGCCATAATCATTAACATATTGTTGACACAAATTTATAAATAATATATAACTCAAATGGTTATACAAGTGAAAATTTGCACTTCTTCTCTATCCAAGATGCAATAATAAAGTGCCTATAAATAGGAGAGAGAGAACGGTTGAGTAGGTATGTCAACATAATGATAACATAGGCATGTCCATACCCTAATCAATCTTAAATAAAGTAATCAAATTACATTAATTACTTTAAATCACAAACAAATTACTAATTATATTATGTAAGAAGTTTGCCAAAGAAATGAAGAGAAACCAAAAAGATTTTATTTTTATTTTTGTAAACCTTGTTTATTTTAAAGTTCTTGAGCTTTACAAATTTAGTCAGTAAATCACTATTCCATTTATTGAAAAACTTCATGTTTGTATCATATAGGGTTATGTATACTTTTTATTTAGTGTCATATTGGCTATGATACTTAAAAATTAATAATAACTCTTGTGATTTTTTGTTTCCTAGGTTACACTTACGTATATGCTCTTTCCTTGGTGTCACATTGGTGATGATAGCTAGAAACCAAAGATAAGTGTTAATCTTTTTTCTTATTTTTAGGTGGATTTCACCACCACATGATAGGCCAAACCCCATGTACTGATGGAGTATATAAATTGAGGACCCAATGTTTAAATTAACAAGGTGGTTATGTGCTTTAAGCATACTGTGACATGAGGGGATTTCAATTTCCAATACCTAGGGTTTCAACATCAACCTTGAAGTTCAATTTTTTTGACATCAACCTACTAAAATCTTATCATTGGGTTGGGCACATTGGGACTAGACCTATTTGTGTGTATCCATTAAGTCATCTTTTTCCACATTTATGGGCCTCAACATACTTAAAGGTATAATAATATTCCATTTTAGATAAGTTTTTACAAACCTTAATTCTAAAATAGCCACTTCAAATGTTTGACATGTAGAACATCAGTAAATGGTTAGCTCTAGGAAACTACTTTTAACTTACCCTTGAAACTAGGTTAAGTGGGTTATGGGTATGGTTCTACCTCTATAGTTAGTGCTCTAAAACATTGGGTTGACACTTTTCAATAGATGAGCTAATATATATGAGAACCTACAATTCATTCAAGTCCCTTTGCCTATATTTTATCCTTTATGTGACTTGCATGCTTCTTTTTAGTTAAATTAAATATTTCTTATGTATAATTGTTATCTTTTATCTCCTTTTGAAAGCCACATAATTTAAGTTATGTTTGAAAATCAAAGTTTTAATCCTTCACACAAAGTCTAAAATCAAGAAATTACAAAATCCAAGTAACTCAAAACTTTTCTCAAGCATTTTTATATTCAGTTTTGAGTCATACAACTTTTGGTAATCACAACCTATCTTGGGTCACAATCCAATAATACATTTTAAATATAATATCATACTAAGTCTAAAATCATCCCAAATATAAAACCATCCTAAATCCAAAATCCATCTTGATTCCAAAGCACCTTGAATCCAAAACCATCTTGAGGTATGGAACCCAAAACCAACCTTGATAGAGCCCACATTCAATAATTCCTATTTGCAAATAAGGATGATCTATTTCTATGCCTCATAGAGATAGGTGCTTGACTTCTTACCATCATTGATCCCATTTATCTATCCCACCTCATTAGTATGGAACCTCAAACCATTCCACATCAACATCAGCATCAACCTACCACTAGCACCCTTATCACCTCAAAACAACTATGTCTCCCATCCATTAGCTATAAGTTTGATTATGACATTCATCATCATACTAGCAAAGAGAAAAAAACTCTAGCATCCCAATCCCAAAATTCAAAAATTATTGAACAAATACAACAATTATCCCAAGAGTTCGAAGATATAAAACTCCATCTTTGTCAACAAAATGACCTATCTAATCTACAATCCAAAAATCCTAAATATCTTATCAATCCATCTCTAAAGCCATAGGAAATACAAAACACCAAACCTATCAATAACATTACCATACATTATAGTTAACTTTGACAAGACAATTTAAAATGAACTTACACTCATTTGTGAGAGCCACTCGATGCTATCTTTTGAAATTTGTTTGTCACAAACATGATCAAGTTTCTACACACCAAACCTTTTGATGAGAACATTCCAAAACCTGAATCGTATAGAGAAAACTAATATTATGTGTATTATAAGATTGAGGGATAGATGCATGAGATTAAAATATAAAATCCAATATTTTATTGACAAAGGGGACATTGAAGTAGAACCAAGTGTATCCACATCTAAAAATCATAGCTTGAGGGCATGCCAAAATGTCTTTCCTGAGCATAATCAAGTTACTCTACTTATAAATCAAGGTCATAACCTCCCACCAATTTTTTAGGATCTTCCCTTTGATACACCCATTTTCAACCAATCCATAGTCAATCAACCCATATTTTACCACCATATCCTACCTTAAATATTCATTGAAGAGCCTATCTTCAACTTAAATCCCTTTTTTTACTGAGATCCCATCTTTGACCTAGATCTTATCTTTGACTAAGAGCTCATATTTTACCAAGAGCCTATATTCAACCAAAAACTCATATTTGGCTAAGAGTATATCTTAAACCAAGAGCCTATTTTTAACCAAGATCCCATTTTCAACCAAGATCCCCTCTTTGATTAATCCTCCTTCAACCAACATAGCCTATCACTTATTGGATAATCACCTAACCTCTTGTCACACATTAAATCCCTCATTGCCCCACAACATACACCTAAAGTGATAGAGTTACTTTTAGACAACATAATCCTTGAGAAAGGAATTATAGAACCCATAATTCAAAGTAAACAATAGGCCCCATGACATTGGTTACAAACCATTTTTAAATTGATGTAAATATGTTAGTGATACTTTTATCATTTTTAGGGAAACTTCATCCATAATTTAAAGAGGATCCATTCATAGTCCCTACAAGGACCATGCTTCCACCACTCTTTTTATCAACACCATAAATCCTTCCTCCCATCTTGTATGTAAATATCCCACATACATCAATTAGGGCCAATAATTTTACCTACCATTAGATTTTTTTCATGAAGAATAATAATTTTAAAATTCCTAATTGGCATCTAACTAGAAGAGTATAAATTAACATCAGCATATTCTAAGGAATAATAAGTGTTCCTCAATAAAAATTAATCCTATAATCAAAATAAAATAAAAAATTACAAATCCCTAGGTGAAAACATCTTTAAGGTGTTATCAGACCAAATCAAAATCAAAATCCATAAAATCAAAAATACAAGTCCCTTAATGAAAAGCTATTTGAGGCACTATCAGATAATACACATCCAAATCATAATAAAAAAATAAAGAGTCCCTTGGTGAAAACCTTTATAAGGCACTAATGAGTAAATAACTCAATCTCCCTCTTGTGTTAACACAACCACAAGATAGCTCTCATCTATTTGTTAAACACACCATCAAAGCATAAAATATCCCAATCGTCTAACTTACAGCTACTCTTAGTCTCATAGAATGTGATATTGCTTGTCTCAATGCCCTTTTGTATCATAATCACACCATCCCTCCAAATACTTCATGCACTCAACACATATCCTTCATCCAACACACCTTCTACTTCATCCTCCTTGGTATCACCCTCTATTATAGGGGCTATGATGGTATCCTAATAAATTTGGATTAAGCCAACCTAAAAATAAATTAAGTTAATAAATACATATTTGGAGTGCATACCTAAAAGATCAATAGGGTTATCATCATTCATTTCAAGCAATTCCACAATTGAGACACACCAAAAAAAGAAAAAAAGAAACAAATTCTTCCAAAATTGAAAACCATTTATATGGCATCTTGGGCAAGTACCATGATGAAAACCAATTTTTTATGTCATGTGTAAAATAATAAGTTGTCTACAAGCACCTTATGCTTGGGGGTAAACTCGTTCTATCTCATTCCTACACATTTATATCATTCCTCCATACTCACCTATTCTAAATCATCCCTCTATACATACATATCATAAACCATACTTACCCATCATAAACCATACTTACCCATCCTAAACTATCCTTACCCATCCTAAAATATTTGCACTTATCTTATCCCATCTAAACTATCCTTAACTATCTTTACCTATCCTAACCCATCCTTATTTATTTAGTCTCAAACCCATTGAAACCCATCCTTATAAATCCAATCCTTGACATCATACCATTATCCTTATTTATAGTTTTGACCTTAGAAATTAAGTGGAAACATCTTGATACATATTCTTAGAAACATCTTGGTGTATCCTCATAATCTTATTTTTATGACTATACACTTGGTTCTTAGGTAATGTGTTCCTCAGAGTTATCATCTTAATTATTATTCATTCATATTCATCCCTACTTCATTTCTTCCATCCATCCATTACCGCTCCTTAGTATGTCCCTAATATACCCCTTTCATTAATTATTGCTTATTTTATACACACAATATTTTAAAACTTTATCATATACTGAATCTTTCTCTCTTACAGGAACCTATTGAGTTTCAATCTCATTAACTGCACACCTTAAAGGGTGCATCAAAAAAGGGGTGGGTATACGTTTGATGATTCACAATATTTTTGGTCCATATACCATTATCTAAAATCACTACAAGTTACTTTTATCCAACTCCCTAAGTAATTAAAACCTATATATCCACTTCTCTAGGTAATTCACTTTCTAAAATATCCCCTAAGTAGACACCCATTTTCTTCATTTTTTGACTATGTCATCCTAGTTGAATATATTAGGAATTAAGTGCATGTTATGGAACTTCATTGGCCTATATGACCTAGTTTGACACCTAAAGGCTATATTTCTTGCCTAACAATATCGACCTGGATGACCTTGTTATAAAAATTTATAGGAGGGTTTAAGCTCAATCCTTGGCTATAAATACCCCATTTACTTCATTTTAAAAGAGAGGAACATTAACTTTTGCATTTTTACATCTTATAATTTTGATATTCCTACATTTTAGGACTCATTTCTTAAGGTTTTGCCTTGGAGGGAAAAAACTTGTGTTATAAGAATGTCTTCGATGCAAAGTATGAGTATTTTAGCCTAGAGTTAATTTATATAGTATGATCCTTAAAAAGTCACAACTTCTTAAAAATCACCATTATCCAAGGGAGAGATTGATTCATGAAAGATTTAATTCAAGGTATGTATTCCTAACTTTTACTCTTTTATTTGGTAGACATATATTGCATAAATTAATATGATGAATGTTGTGTTCCCTACTTAGTTTACTTCTACATTGAATTGAGTAGAGTTCTCTTTGCATGTTTTATTTTATTTTTTATTAACTATCCCCATTTGTGTCATAAGATTTTGTGAGTAATATATTAGATTTATTTTATGTATTTTAGGCCTCGCTAGTGTTATTGCATAATGTCATTTTCCTAGAAGCTTTAGAACCCTCTACTTTGGTATTGTGTAGTAAGATATTTGTTAATTAGGTTTAGAAAATTTGAATTGGTCATGTCCCAATATGAATAGATATGCAATGAATTATTTAGTAAGATTACCTTTTTTTATTTTGGAATCTACTTAGTAGGACAAGTTATAGATCCATCCTAATCTGTTTCATACATTTTGGTGAACACAACATAAATCTAACCCTTGAAATTTTCAAATTTTATTTAAAATCATCTATATCAAGCTTGTTGATCTAATTTCATATTTTGTATGTATGTTTTCAACCAAGTCAAACCTATCAATATAGTTTTATTTTCTATGTGTAGGTTTTCACAAGATCGAGCATGTCAATCCAATTCCTTATTTTATGCATAAGTTTCTAACTTCATCAACTCTATCTATCTAGGTTTATTCTTTGTGTGCAAGTTTTTTATTTTTATCCAATTGGATTGAACTGGTTGATCCAACCATTTATTCTATCTTTTATGCCTAACTAAACCAACCAGCTTGATTTCATTCATTTTTGTATTTTAGTTTCAAGAAGCTATGTCGATCTAATGGATCTAGTTTTATTTTCATGTTTTTTATCAATTTTATTTAAACTAAATTGATTGACTCAATTTTGTTTAATAAAACTAATTTTATCTTTATAGGATCAAAACTCACCTAAATGACCTAGTCAAACAAGAATTCAACATTCTTAGGAAAAACTACTAAATCAACCTAGTCGATCTTATTCTATCCTCTAGGTTTATTCTAACCAGCTTAGTATTTCCAATTTTGTCAAGTTTTTTAAAAAAAAAATTCCCACCTTTCAGTTAAAATTCAAATTATGTACTATTTTTCTTAGTTTTTTTGTTCTCAAAATTATATCCACACAGTGAAATAGATTGACCAACTCGATCTAGTTTTATATCTATTTTTTACCACTAAACTAAGATGACTTGGTTAATTATTTTGTTTGGGCTTGTTTTATAACAAACTGAGTCAACAAGCTTGACTCTTTTTAATATTATTTACATAACTAGATCAACTTGATCGATCTTATTCTTTGTTTTTCTCTTTATAGCATAAGCAAAGGAAATTAGCTTCTATTTCATAGTAATCCTAATCACTTTTAATTTTTAACTAGTTGTTTGTTTATTTACTTTTAAAATATATAACTTGGTTTTTGAAAAAAATAATTTTAGACTTTATTTTCATCTTGCTTGGCTTTCCTTTAAAATTATGTACCTATAATTTTAAACTTAGTTATTATTGTGAAGGGCTATGTGATATTCTTTTTACAGTCCTTGTCTATTTTTTATAGATATTATGAAATGAGGGGCTTACCCCAATATTCATAGCCACAATATAGATCTAAACATAATATTTATTTTCCACATACCTCATGGTTTTTCAAAAACACTTACGATTTCCCTTTGTATTAAACTTTAAAAATCTAGCCATCTATTTGATTGTGTGGTGCATCAGCTAGTGGTTAGTGCCGAGAAGTTACTTTTAGCTTACCTTTAAAACTAGGTTTAGTGGGATATGAGAATGATACTTCTCTGAAGTTAGAGCTCTGACACATTGAGCTGACACTATCAAACAAACAAACTAGTATCTTTGGAAGTATACATTATTAATCATAACCTTTATTAAAACTTCTCAATCTTATTTTTGAATAATTAGTTAGAATCTAAATTACATTTTATGTTGCATGTTTTTTGTCATTATATGCCATATTATAACTTGTATTAGTCAGTTAATACAAGTTTTATGTTATGTGTTTTAACTTTATTTTTATTTTTCTATTTGTCTAATTAGATCAATCAATTTGACCTAGTCAGTTTATACACTATTTATTTTCTTAATTTTCCAACTAGATCAACCAACTCGACCTAGTAAATTTATTTATTATTTTATTTTCATACTTTTCCAACTAGATAGACTAACTCAACCTAGTCAATTTACATACAAATCTATTTTCCTATTTTTCCAACTAGATCTACCAACTCAACTTAGTCATTTTATAGACTTCTATTTTCATACTTTTTCAACTAGATTGACCTATTTATCCTCATCTATTTTCATATTTTTATATTATCCTGTTAGTCCAACTAGATCAACCAACTCGATCTCATTCATTTTTAGCTTCTAAATTTTCATTTCCATAGTAAGTATCTTGTTAAGCTTTTAATCATACAACATATGTTTGATGAAGTATCACATCAAAATCAAACTAACATGATGAGTCTTACTAATCCTCATAAATATTTTAAGATGCATCTACAATATCATGTGGTAGATAACCCTAATCTTAATAGTATTCATGTTACTACTAGAACCACCATGGGAATCCTCCTTATTATACTTCTCTTAATCTTCTATTCCCATAAATGGTAGAAGATGAAAGTGATCTTGAATATATGACTGAAATGATCCTCTTCACCAATGAAAATATTCAACATCAAGTTAAGGATCCCATAGTCATTTATAGTTTTATGATGGGACCTCACATTGTATAACCCCATTCACCTTCACCTAGCCAGGGTTTTTGTTAGAGGCAAATCTTTGTTAATTGATGAATATACCATTTTTCAAATTTAGCATTTGATGAGGTTGTAGGGTAGCTAAAAATATGGAATCGCCTAAATTTTTAAGGTGGTAATTAATTTTGAGGGTCAATTTGCCTAGTTTTTAAAATAAATTTTATCTTATAAATGTATATCATCGGTACCTCAAAATTCAATCCAAGCACAATTGCCACTATATATAATATATTAAACACTCCTTTTTAAATTTTAATCTTCAATACAGTCAATTTTTTTTCCCAGATGGTAATAGGTATTCACTCTTCAAATACATTAAACTATATGTATTTTTATTAAGCATCGATATCTATTATCAAGCATCTACATCTATTATTAAACACTCGCATTTCACTATCAAGCATCTAGATTTTACTATCAATCATTGACATTTTATCATCTAGCATCAACATTATGTTACCAAGCATCAACATATTATTATTGGGCATTGGTAATTTGTTGTCAATTATCAACATTATGTTGTCAAGCATCAACATTATGTCATCAGGTATTGGCATTATGTTATCAGGAGTTGGTATTGTGTTTTTGATCATCAGTATTATGTTTTTAGGCATCGAATTTATGTTATCAAGCATCAGCATTATATTTTTGGTTATATACATTTATGTCAGATGTTTATGCTTGGTGTCAAATATCTACATTTCTTTGTTAATCATCTACATTTATTGTCACTTTTTGCATTTACAGTCGGTGACCAGTCACTTGCATTCCACCCAATCATCTTTCATCTTTTGATGACTTCTTTTGGGAATGTTAAGGTGTCTGAGAAATTAAAAACAAAATACCATGTTAGCTTATTTTAGAAAGACACTAACCATAGGCAATAAATATTAAACTATATACTATTTTTAATTTATCCACTTTATTATTAAGGTTCAATAATAATTACAAGGTCTACAACTATTTTTCATGCAAAACTCATTGATAACTCTTTTGAAGATATGCCTCCACTAGAAGACATGCCTAGGTATGAAATGACAAACAAACGTACTAAATATCAAATGATTTATAGTATTGTTGTTTATTTTAACTTTCATATTTATTCAATAGTAATGACAAGGTCTACAACCATTTTGTATGTGGAACCCATTGATAAGTCTTTTGAAGATATGCCTATAATAGAAAATGTACCTGGGTATGAAAAGTCAAATAGAGATAATAAATATTAAATGATTTATAGTATTATTATTTATTTAAAATTTTGTATTGATTTAATAATAATAAGGTATACAACCATTTTGTATTCATAACCCAATGATAAAAGTATCATAATCAAATATATGCCTCCACTGGAAGATGTACCTTGGTATAAAATGCTAAACTGAGTTACTAAATATTTTATGATTTACTCTTTTTTATTTATTTTCACTTTTATATTAATTTTTATTACTAATTAATCTATCTACAAGTATTTTTCATGTAGAACCCAATGATAACAGTATCGAAGATATGCTTCCACTAGAAGACATCCTTAGGTATGAAATGCCAAACATGAGTACTAAATATTATATGATTTAATGTATTATTAGTTATTTACACTTTCATATTAAGAACTAAATTTTTATAATAATTACAAGATCTATATCCATTTTTTAATTAGAACCCATTAATAACCCTTTTAAAGATATGCCTCCACTAGAAGATGTCCCTGGGTATGAAATACCCTCACTAAATTCAAAGAAAAGGACACTAGAGGACATTATTATAGATTTTGATGAGGAGTACCCAATATAAGATGAAATTTATGCTCAGTCAACATAATCTTTAGTTGAAAAAGGCACTAAAAATCTATGCAAAAGAAGAGAAATACATGGATAATTATAAGTTCATTTAAGTTTGATTGGGCAGCTAAATACCCATTCATTAAACCTATATAGTAGAAAAATAGTATTGAAACACTAACAAAATGTAATTGTATAATATGTTGTTGGAAACTTAGAAAGGACCATAAAATTCAACTCAAGTAGGACACAATTAAGAAATATTGTGGAAAAATATGAGTTGGTCAAAGATAAATATGAAAAAATCAAAATAATAGTGAGATGGAAAAATGCAAAAGAATGCATGTAATAATGTTATGTAATAGAGTATGAAAATCATCAAAAATATTAATGACACCTCATTAAGAAAGGAGGAATAATTACAGCTCAATTCAAAAAAAAATTTCAGTCTAATCTACTTACCAAAAATATTTAATTTTCCACTTTATATCACATTCTGAAAAGAGGTAGACCAATCTCTGACTTTTTATATTACAAATTTTTATTTTAGCATATTGGATTGCATAACATTCCATAATCACATTGGTTAGATAGCAATGCCTGTGAGATGGAAAAAAGCCTCATGATGATTGAAAAGGAGGATTTGAAAGTAAAAGTAAAAGTAACATAGTTTATCTCACTATCCATTTATGAAGTAACAATAGTTGACAACACATCATGGTTTTGCATGCATGTTTATATATTTTAGAACCATTCAAGGAAACCTCATTTATTATCTATAAATATATTGATGGAAAATTTTAATGTTGAGAACCTTTATAAATTAGCTATTTTTAATTTGATAGATATTGTTGGGATGAATTATTATGATATAGGTATCAAATTAGTATGTGTTGGTGCATATGATACATCAATAATGCATGGGAATAAAACCATTCTATGTGTTCACCTAAAAATAATAGTTTCTCCATAAATGACTCTGATCCACTCTATGGCATATAGAATGAATCTTGCTTACAAAATTGTTAGCATGTTTCAAAATGTCATAAAAGTCGAGGAGCTTATCTATGACTTGAATGTGTACATATCAAACAGTCCAAAAATTCTTTTAGAGTTTCAAACTTTTGATATTGGAGTGATTGATGGTAAAAAATATTAAAATATGTTGATACAAGATGAATTTTCATGTATGAGCCTGCATGTATAATATTTGAGGAATATCAATCATTGGTAGGTTTTATGTTTAAATATAACAAGGATTTTGACAAGACAAAAGATTTATTGTACCATTTGATAAGTTTCAAAACTCTGCTAATATTGTGTGGTATTCTATCTATGTTGAAATAGCTGTATCATTTGATGAAACATGTGTAAGAGAGATCCATATATATATTGTTGACTTCAATAGGTTTAGGAAATGAGTTTGTTAATATCTTGATATATTATACTACTTGAATGAAAGTTTTAAGGGACCAATATTTAATAGTTGGAAAATTTTAACAAATATTAAAGACCCTAAAAACTATTTGAAATTAAATATTAATTATTATCTTTGTATTATCGTTAACAAAAACACTACACACTTTACAAAGACAAACTGATGTGGTTGAAGTATAAATTGTAGAAGTGCCTAAAACATGGGTTCTTTATGATAATGTCATATATGAGACTGAAATTGAGAAACAGTTTAAAAGGCTTATCTTGTAAAATTTGAGATTGTTTTCAAAGGGATGAGTTTCTTGAAGCCATGGGAGTGGTGAATACTATATTTTGGAATATTGTAGAGAGTAATGAAATAACAAGTAATTTATTTATCAAATACATGGGTACTCTCATTAGTCATTTTAGTAAGTCTATATAAATCAATGTATTTGAAGTTGAGGGTATATTGTAAAAGGATTTACTAAAAAATAGTCAACGCATTTTGGAATTACAATGATTGAACAATTTTTGTCCTTAAATAAACCAACATAAATCAGGGTTATTACAAAGCTATAAATTGTTGCAAACAATGATTTTTGGGTCCATGAAAGATGAAAGGGTATTTAGTGCATTATCTTTCATTAAATCAACACTTATGAACATATTGGATAAAAAAATTGATACATGTTTAATGTTGTATGTTTCACATTATGAAGTGGATGAGTTTCCATATGAAAGAGCAATTTCAATTTGGAGTTCTTTCAATGAAAAAAGAGGAGTCACTAATACAGCTACCAAAGAAGATATAGAAAATGCTATTGAGATAGTATATACAAATGTCAATGATGAATCAATGATTGTTTCAGCTACCTAATTTTTAATTTTTATGTATTAAATAAAATTCAATCATATGTGATAAATTTATGTTATTTTCTAAACAATATTTTTTTTTTTAGTTCATAAATCTATTTCTTCACAAGTAGTCTTGTATTGAATAGTACTTCATATGCTCAATTATGTTATTTATGAATCACTTAATTGATTTCTTTACCAATAATATAGCATTCTTTACATTTTGAGTTCTAAAAATAGTATATCTTCATCATTTTGTTTTTTCATATTTTAATACCTTTTAACTAAATTTACATTGTTAAATGAAAAGAAATTATAATACAATTTTATGTTCTATAAACTTATATCCTTAACTAAAAAAGTATGAAAAAGTATATGATGGTTGGGAAACAACAGCCTACAACTATAACAAAATTGCATTGAAAAAACAAATTGAACATTGCAATGATTTATTACACATCATAGCATAATCACTTACCATTATTCCAAAGTCTTAAGACATTTTACTGATTCATGGGAAAAAGACTAGTAGACCCATACAAATAAACACTAAGATTAAGGATGACATAATTATAAAATATATTTTAAATATTATAGATAATATAAATTAAAATGGATATTGTTTAGGCCCAACTCTTAAGTTGAATTCTTAGTTTACAATGTTTACAAAATATATATATATAATCCCAAGTGGAAATCTAATTGTTTTTCAGACACTTGGGAGCTTGTTTGTGTTTTTTAACCAGGATAACCTTCCACTTGGCTAGTAGTATTGTTTTCTATGAGGATTCCTAAATTTGTAAGATCTTTTGTTGTGTTATTGATATTGGCAAGACTTGCCAATTCATCTGCAGCAACATCTCCTAATGAAATCAAGGGTGGGTCCACTTCAGTTTTTTGTTTAAATAAAACTTTAGGGTCCAAGTCATGTTCTCAAATTATTTTCTTCAATTTATTATTTTGCTTATTTATTAAAACAAGTTTTTCCTTAAAATAAATGGTCGAAGATATAATTTTTCATGCACTCTTCAAATGCACATCAAGGATAAAAACTTGATTCTTCAAATTTTTATATTTTAATTGTAAATGAATTGTAAATGAATTGAAAATGAACAAATAATATTAATTAGTTAAAAAATATAAAATAAATTTTAATTGCGAGAAATAATAAAGAGAAACTTATCATGACTTTTTACTTCTCTACTATTGTAATTTATACAAGGCTCTTATTTTTTGCCCATTTGTTGTAATATGCTTAGGCTTATGTATGTAAATTCTCAAGCCTATTTATCATTATATTTATAAAATTATCATTAAATCTACTACTCACTGTGATATCTCCAAAAAAAAATTGGTTGAATAAAACATCAATTTTTACACATTGATGTTAAACTATTGAATACAATTATTTGTGTCAATTGTGGTTATGAAAAAAGGCATTAATTTCTTAAATTAAAAAGTTTTCCTGATACTCCCATATTCTTAAATATTCAAGTTCAATGATAACATGGTTTTTAACAAAATCCATAGTATTATCGACCAATAAATTACAAAGTGGAATCTCCTCAGTATGAGTGTATGTGTTAGGTGTGTTTGTGGGTGTAGAAGGTCATTGTAAATGCTTTGTCGACTGATAACCTTGTATCATATCATGAGTATTATAAAATGGCATGGGGGTGCCACTATCAATCCCAAAAAACTCTTTATCAAGATCAATATTTTTAATAAATGTGGTTTTTATTGCACTAGGGAGACCACTGAGTGATAATTTTGGAAAATCAAATGTCCCTAAATGCAATGTGCCACCACTCTAGGTGATATAAAAAATAAGCATTACACTTTTTCTATATTTATAGGGTAGGGTGGTGGTAGTGGTTCTACAAAATTTCTCCTTTGAGAAGGAGAACAACTTGTAAATAGGACTCAGAATCACAAAAATGACAAATAAAATAAATATAATATGAATTTAGCATATACCAAAAATAAAAACTTAGTATTAATTTATGCAACTTACTATTGTTGTTGTAACTAAATTAGAGAAGTTCTACCCCATGGAGTTTGTATTACATATTATGCCACTATATATATATATATATAAGAGGATTAAAATATTACAATGATAACCTTATCATTTTTGTTAATGAACTAAATGATGATAATGTGTATGAAATTATACTGGCAACATGAGAGGAAGGTTGATTAATATGTGGAGGCCCAATCAAACTCCACATGCATTTTATTATTTACAATGCTTGTACCTATGGATAATATTATGTATTGTACTCAATTTTTATTTTCATCATAACCTTATTATGTTGTCGACCCATAATTATTGCATTTCTTCTCATAATTATTTGAGATAATTTTTTGTTTAACAAATAACTAGAATATGTTTTATATTAAATATATCATGATTCATTATCTATATAGTTATTTGAAAATAATAATAGTGCAATTCAAACTAACCTCTTGGGCCTCAAGAGAGATTGTGTTGACAGCCATGTTGTGATGAAGATAGGTTAGAACAGTTATCTCATGCAATTAGAAAAATGCCTCATTGTATAATGCAATAATATAATTTGTATAGGAAAATGTAAAATTTTCATTGCAAATAGAATAATTCAAACCATCCTTAATTCTATTTGAAATGAATGAACACCAATCAAATTTTTGGCAGTTGAGAGTATGTAGGATATACACAATATCCTAGAATATAATGTTTGATGGTATTTCTTGCAATACTAATCTATATTAGAAATTTTCAATCATGGCAATTAGAAAATAATTTTTTATTACTTCAAGTTTAACCCCCTTATATTGCACCATTGAGGATATATAAATAAAAAAGCATTAATGTGTTAAGTAATAACCACTAACAAAATTAAAATTAGTCTAAAAAATTTATGAATTATAAAATTAAAAACTTCATACCATCTTCTTGCAATGCATAGATAGACTCCAAATATTTTTTTCATCATTAGTGAGTGAGGTCTTCATTATGACCAAGTCCACATGCTTGTATGGTAGGCCTATGAGTCTGTGGATGTCCTTTGGAGTGATTCTAAATGAAAAAAATGTGTGCTCAAGCTAATTTTGAATATAGATGCATCACTATCAAAGCTTGTCAACAAAACATTTTGTAAGTGAATATCTTGTGTATATTGAGGCATGTAAACAATCCCCTTGTACTTGCACTATTTGATCCAATCATTATATGTATCTTCTCCCTGGATAAGTCTAAGGATTAGAGTACACATTATATTTTTTTAAGATACTTTAGATTTGGAGTTTGTGGTTAGAGCTATGTTAGATGAGCTCAGGGAAGCCATCAATGCAAACATGTTATGGTTTTGGACCTTGATCATTGGAAAATAGGGTAGAGGGACTTAAGAGGATAAAATAAAATAATGGAAGGAAAGCAAGAAAACTATGAAATTTTTCTAAATGAGGTGTGAGGTTCCCTATTATATGCAATCACAAAGGGAGGCATAAAAATAGGAAAGGTGAATAGGTATTAGTATGATGTAGATGTGCATCATCAATATGTAGACACACATCATTGGTATGTAAATACATGTCATCAATATATATATGACCATATACATATTGTAGACACACATATGTATCATGTTGATAGCAAACTACATGTTATCTATGGTCATTTGCATCTTGCTCATGATTATCTATATCTTTTTTATGGTCATTTGCATCTTACCAAATACATTATACAAATGATCATCAGCATGATGTAGATGACCATTGGCAAGATGCAATGTCTATATCTTTTTTATGGTCATTTACATCCTACTAACTAAATAATACAAATGATCATCAACATGATGTAGATGACCATTGGCAAGATGCAGATAGTCATCATCAAGATCGAAATGATAATAAAAAACATGTATTTTATCATCAACATGATGCAAACATGTGTTTGTAACATGCATATGGTCATCTACATCCTATAGATGTTCATATGCATCATGTCAATGGTTGTCTACATCATGAAAATGTGGCTCCTAACATCAACATGCTTGTGATCCAAAATCCCTATCTGCGAACCATTATTTTCCTACCACATGTACAAATACCATCTATATTTATATATACATGATTCACCTACATAATTATACACCTTCCATGCTAATTCTCCACCATTTCAATACTAGTTTTCCTGAAACCCTCTAAGGTTTTTTATTATAGGCCACTAAAAAATTTCATGGTTGTTTACATCCTGTTGATGATCATATGCATCTTGTTGATGGCTATTTGAGTCATGCAAATGTGTCTCTTGGCATCAACATGATTTTGATCTTGATTCCCTACCTACAAAACATTATTTTCATACCACGTGTACAAATATCATCTATATATGCATATACATGATTTATTGCATTCCACCGCATGATTCTCATACACAATTATACACCTTCCACACTAATTCTCCACAATTTCAAAATTGATTTGCATAAAAAACTCTAAGGTTTTTTAATTATAGGCCACTAAAATTTTCCCTGTACCTAACTATGCTACAAGATTTGGAGTAAGTCATTATATGACTTCTATCACATCTTTCTCATATCTCATGCCTTCATATAATAACATGATATCATTTTACATGACATCTTCATGATCCATGCCAACCATTATTAAAGACATGGTAGGAGTGACCTTCAGTGGGTCTAATTAAATTACTCGCATCAATACCTAAATCCATATAACTACTAGTGCATATCAAACTCTCAATGCATCACATAGCGTTAATGCATCCCATGATGTTTCAACTAGTCAGTATACCATTAGCATTAATAAATTATTATTAAAAAATTTAAATCAAATGGATACTTTTCAAACTAATAGTGTGAACCAAATGATGCAAATGCAAAATTAGATAATGCATTTCCAAACATCCTTAACCTATTCAATGGGAAGTGAAAAACTTGAATCCTCCTCACCCCCCTTAAATATGTACATGGTAATCTTATACTACAATCTCCACATTTTAACAATGATATTAAACACTTAAAAAAATAACCTCTAATTCATCAAATTAAAAACATTGACATAGGTGGCATAGTTCCTATTATCACTTATAATGGATCCACTGATCCAACCTTACATTTGAAGACTTTTGGAAACCTATGTAAATATTAGGTTAAACTCAACACCTTTTCCACCACTAAACTATTAGCTAAAAAAATTTCACATGATGCTCTAGATTGGTATAATCAACTTAAAATGCATTATATCACTAGTTTGGAAGACTAAGTCAATGTATTAGTTCAATAATTCTAGACTAGTGATCTTAAAAATAATCTAACTCATTTTATCTATTACAAAAAATTACAATCTAAAACAACCCAAGTAGTCATAAAATGGTGGAAAGTTTTGTCTAACAAAGCTAGGAATAACATGTCTAATGATAACCTATTTCATTTATTCACTAATTCTCTTCACTCTGACTTAAAATATCATGTGAGGACTATTTTTCCAAAATATTTAAAAGAAGCCCTTGACCAAGTTAAATGTTAATAGTTCCTTTCAATAAAATTTGAGACTTCACACCCTCCAACAAGAACTTGAATGCTTATGAAAGATAAAAATAGACATGTAACTAATGATGGTGTTATAGATACCTAAGATTCCACACACACCATTCAAGGCATTACTCCAAGTAATCCCACATAGCCTATTTTTAAATCACCAATTTCCAACAATTCTCATCCTATTTCTACATTTTCTCAAGTAAATAATGTAGATATCCATAAACCACTTTCCTTATCAAATATTCACAAATATATACCTTGATCTTCACCACAAGATTTTGATCCTATTTTCCCTACTAAACACTAGTACGATCCACACAAATTCTATTGGTATCATTCAAGTTAGGGCCACTCTTATGAAATTTGTCACCAATTAAAAAACTTTTCTATAGATATCTTCTTGGACCTAATTTTGATCATGAATCGCTCATACATACATGTCAACAAGTTTATGAATTAGTAGTTAAGGCTCATGAAACTAAAATAAAACATGAAGCCTTTAACCAAGTAAATACTCATTTATCTATCTACAAGGATCCCCTTCCTAATCATCAAGATAATTCTAACCAACCTTATACTACAAATAATGTTGAAATTTATGTGGATCCTAACAT
The DNA here is from genome assembly GCA_037957365.1 of Torreya grandis. Taxonomy (NCBI): domain Eukaryota; kingdom Viridiplantae; phylum Streptophyta; class Pinopsida; order Cupressales; family Taxaceae; genus Torreya; species Torreya grandis. Next base: position 375,531 of record JARHVA010001443.1, read on the forward strand.
ACATGATGAGAATGTTATTAATATGAATAATATGTAGAGATTAGCTTCTTATAATGATCATTTTATAACTTACAACTATAAAATTTTCCCAAAGTTTCGTATTGTTCAAGATTCTTACCCATTCCATCTCATAGAATTGGGGCAATCAAAACCAATTTCAATAAATTTAACAGAATCACAAGTGTCAAATCTAATGATATAGTTATACAATAAATCATATACTATCGATTTAAATTATACTCCTTTAAACATGACACCTCACTCATAAATCCCAAAATATTATATCATTGGTTTTTTTTCCTCATAAACACAAGAATTAACCAATGATTCAATCACATCATATAATAAAACACAATTAGATATAATTGATCAACCCATATTAACTAAAACTCAATCAAATACCCCTTACCAACATCAATTTCAATGCACTCTTTCTACACCCTCAATGGATTTACTTAAACATTATGCACCTTTATCCTATAAAATTATAATGGGATATGATGAATGGGATCCTATAGCCAAAATTTCACATATCCCATCTTGAATGCCTTTCTTAAAACTCATGAGAACTTCTCCTCATCATCATAATTGTCTAATGCAACTTTTATTTGAAATGAACATCCATCATCCTCCCCTTATGGGGCAAGAAGATAATTTATTTGGGTTTGAATATAGCATCCTTAATTAGTGTGAATAAATTTCTATCCACATTGATGAAAAAGTAGATACTTCTCTTTCCCTCAAAATCCCTATCTTTTCAATGATTCCTAATGAGATATTTCTTCATGTAGATGATCCTCCATCATTACCATAAAAATATGAAATATCGAAGTTAAACATGATTTAATTGATGAATATTTAGACATTTGTGTTGTTTCCCTTGATTTTATTAAAATACTTGGATATTTTAAATGTAATATCAAATATACTCAAATTACATGTCAAGGATATGATAGAAGACAAATGCCTCCTTTATCATGTGTTTGTCTTCCTATCATAGTTCCTCCTATCATGGTGTGTGTCAATGTCATGATATTTAACTTCTCACTTTATTATAACATTTTACTCAGTCAACCTTGGACACACAACATGAGAGTCTTAACCTCATCAACATGCCAATGTGTTAAGTTTCCCTATAATAGTGATATATATAAGATTCAAGGAGATACCCATCCTTATAATTTTGAAAAATTCCAAGAATGAGGTGTTTTTAAAATACCAACCCTCGAACCTTTACCTAGCATACCATTTCATGAATCACAACACTTTAATTACCCTATCAACTCTACTAGAGGTTATAATGATCATCTTGAACTAATAGGCAATATACCACCTAATATCTTAGATTTAGATAATGATGAAATTAAAAAAAATAGTTTGAAAATTAAAACTTATGATTTCTCTCCTCACATAATCATTCAATTACCTCCTTCTCTATGAGCTCAATCTCATCAAAAATCATTAGACAAAATTTTGGTCACTCTAACAAAAACTAAACACTCCATTCATCATGCCTCTTTGATCAATAAAATCATTGATGCATGTACTATTGACCTTCATAATCTTAATTACCATAACAAATATTATTTAGATGGTTTATTTTTAGCTGGATTTACTCAAGATAAAAAATGCATAGATACTTAGATATCAGTCTTCTTTACAGCATTCACTTAGTTCTATTCATGTAGTTTCTTATCCTTCTATAGTACCTTATATTAGTTCTTCTTCTGCTAATGTTCCTAGGTCTAAGATGGAGTGCGCACACACACACACACACACACACACACACACACACACACACACACACACACACACACACACACACACACACACACACACAATTACTCTTTTAGTTATTTTTGATCCTCTTCAGAGTATACTTATTGACCATGTTAAGATAGGACCTCGCTAGTTTGTTATATACTCTAATGCTTTCATCTTACTTCCCCCAAATATGTTGACTAACTATGTCAACCTACTTTGAGATCATCTCTTGAAGCAGCCTAACCTAGTCCTATTCTTATTCCAATTTCTCCTCCTATTGGTGATGGCATACTAACTTTTCTTAAGCTTGATCCTCTACCAATAGGATGAGCACATGAGACATATTATGAGATCCATAGATTTTATGGTCATTGGGCCTAATATTTATATTCACATTAGTAACACTAAATCTTAGGTTCCATTTCTACCATAGATATTCAACCTTTAAAGTCTACTCCTAGATTTACTTAGTGTTTTCATGGCACATGCATGCATTAGTCTACTCATTACCAATTGATTTGATAGTACATTAATACACTTCATATAGAGAATGCACACTTTACAGATAAGAGCCTACATGTTCCTAAGATACTTCTAGAATACATCACTATATATGGATCATTTTACTATATTTGGCATCAGTTTACTATACATCATGTAGATATATATCGAGTGTTATAGCAGAACTTTCATGATTTTCTATAACCTACACATTCATCATATCTTCTGCATAATCCAAGATGTTTGTGGATAAAATCTTAGCCTACTCCACAACCCAAATTTACTCATATATCTAAGCATTTTCATCATAGTTTGATATAAATTCCTTGCATTGAGTATCCCTCATAATAACTATGCTATGAGCATCATTCCTCCTATAACGTACCCACTTTCTCAGTAGAGACAGTGCATTAGGAATTCCTTTTACAACTGTATACAAAGATTGATGAGACTTTGATTAAATTCATAGTATAGTTACACAAGGATGGATCAGATGTTATGGATGGTTTTTTCCATGAAATTTATCAGTACTTATGAACACATCATGGGGTTTCATCAAATTATTTATTACAATTTCATATGATTTGGATCTTATTATGAACATGTATTGATCTTATGTTTTAAATAACATGGAAATGTTTCATGGATTAATTTCATTTTCATTTATTTTTACCCTATTTTTCTTTGGGATGATTTATTTTTATGTATGTTATGTCATTTGTTTGAATAAGATAATTATAATTATGACATGGTTCTAAATCCACACCTCTTTAATATCCTATCTTTACCACATGATTAGTTAACAAGCATATTTCTCATTGTATCACTACATACATAGATCTATTTTATCTCCATTTTACCCTTATTTTTCATTCATACTAAGCATGCATATGGTTAGTCTTGAGATCACATACTTGTTTATGGGCAAGCCTAATTATTTAGCAAGCTAAAAAAATCTCTAGGCATTTTGTATCATTTAACCAAAGCCTAAATTTTATCTGTGTTTGTCACTTTTAACACTCATGTTTGGTTATTCTAAATCCATATGGAGGATAAATTAAAAAGCCATAAAAATTTAAAATTCAAATCATTTTTAAAAAAATGAAATTATTAAAAGGCAAAAATAAACATTTAAAAGTCAAATTCACATTAAAATATGTGATTCATATCTTAGCACATCTCTTATTTCTAGTTGAAACGCAAACTCCATAGTTGTCTTCATGATAGAGCCAAGGTCCATTGGGGTGTGGTAGGATAGTAAAATGGGATAAGAGGTCTCAAACTTCTCTATCATTTTACCTACTTTATTACGTAAATTATCAATCTTCGCAGTAGGCCAATGACTCTATAAAAAGTCATAGGGAATGGAGAACATGTTGTGGGAAGGTAGACCCATTTTACTTTTCTTCTTTATATAACCTTCATGAGATTATCCCATTACTACACTTATTTACCTAAAAATTTTTGTGTTTATTGCAAACAAATATCTTTTAAATTTGGCATCCAATAAATTTTTAACACCTACTTATTTACTTAGTATGTCTCATGCCTACTAACGTTTATTACAAATGCATAGTCATATTTTTCCATTAGTTATTTCATTACAACATTCTCAATATTGTTCATTGATGAATATTATTTATTATTTGACCATACCCCTTTGGTTATATTTTTTTGAGTTGTAATGTAATACCTTGGATAGGATCAGGCCTTCCTCATAAACATTCCCTTACCATCTATTAGTATTTCTCATTTATTATATTATTCACCTCATTAGTTTGGATTTTTTGAGTTTTGGTATAAGACCTTGGATATAACTAAGCTTTCCTCACAAAACATCCTCAAGCTTCATACCATGTTTAGTCACAAAATAGCTATACTTTTTATAAACAACTAAAAAACACAAAATCTTAAATTTTCTACTTGTTATTTCACTTGCTTGTATCTCACATTTGTAATTAATGATTTTACGTCTTACACACTTCCCAACTTGATTTAGTATGTTTTACCTTTCATTCCATTATTACAATTCATTTATTTTATGTTTTACACGCTTCTCAGTTTGATGTAGTGTGTTTTACATTTTATTCCATTATTATTCTTTATTTATGTTTTACACACTTCTCAACTTGATTTAGTGTGTTTTATATTTCATTCTATTTTTATAATTTATATATGTTTTACATACTTTTCAACTTGATTTAGTGTGTTTTACATTTTATTTTTCTGTGAGATCTAGTATATTTTATTTTACACTTTTACATTTTACATTTTTCTGTCATTGTTTTTAACCATGCATTTGTTCACAATTACTAGAAAAGAATCAAAAATACAACATAAATTTTCTCGTATCATATATCAAAAAAATAAACACGTGCTAAAAATAATATAGATACACCCATTAGTCATAACAACATATATATATATATATATATCAATGGATCCAATTTTTTTTATTAAGGTTAAAAGGGGGGATTTTTGAACTAAGGTCCCCAAAACCTAGTAAAAATACAAACTAAGAAAGATCAAGGGTCTACCAAGGACCCAAGAGATAAACACAGACAAAACAAGTCCAGATATAGCTAGAAGGTAGCACAAATACAACTGAGAAGCAACAATAGAAAAAAAAAGACTATTCCATGTCTAGATTTCTTGAGACATCATCCCAATAGATTTTCATCATTTTTAGGTTTTAATCAATTTTTATCAGCAATTTATCTTTATCTATATCCTTATGACAACTGTTACACTATATTTGATTATCTTCTCCTTTACCAGTAGATTTTGTGTCAAATAACTCACCTAAGTGAGCCCTAAGATTATCTACATTATAGTTAATGGATCCTATATTTGATACAATATAATAACATGTTATAAGCAAAATATAATATTATCTCTATATATGGGGTCCACCATGCCTATCTGGTGGATGGGCCAAACTACCCATATATCCCTAAGACTATCCACTTTGAATGGTGCATTCTAGTGACTCCATTCATGTACAAAGGCCCTCAATATGACCCTATAAATTATCCACTAGCCTTGTACACATGATGACTCTTTATATGTATCCAAATTCATTGCCCAATGTTTGGCTAGTGTCTACCATGATCTTAAATTTCCATATACGACTCCTAGTGGTAACTCCACCTGTGTTGTATCTCCTCATCTCCACATCTCTCACACTACCCCACTAACCAATTGAAAATAACTAGCATAAGTAGGGATAGAAGTTATAATAAGATCAATCATATTATTAGTATCATGATGTAGTAACACATCATCCATAATATCATTATGTGTTGCATGCACTATCGCTAACCATCTAAACTCCTCCTCAAAAGTATCTGTAAAACACAAAATAAATATACATTAGATCTCACATATAAATATATATTTCAAAATCATATATCTAAAAAAATATACATATAATTATTTAAAACATAATAAACATAAATTACATATAAAAAATGTATATCACTCACCAATAATTGTCTCTCCACTAGCTTACCCATCGAGTACCTCCACTAGGGCATGTTTCTAGGGTGTCATAAAACTAGGTGAGAGAACATGAGCACATTGTAGTCCAATATGAATTTTATGTTACATGTAATAGATCTCTAAAGGCTACACCATAAGATCTCTATGCTCTGTAGCTTCTCCTCCACCTACACATATCTCTATTTATTTCATCATGGTCATGGTGGTAATTGTAAATCCTATTATGACATAATAATAGTCATCATCACATCCTCCTCCACCACCACCTATACCTCCTCATTCATGGCTCTTTCCTCTCTCTATTCCCATTGTTATCATCTCACCCAATGTCTTGACTAGTTTATTCAAATGACATGCACATCCACATATGTTCATGCACTTTGGCTACCCCTATGCTCCCTTGTATGGCATGCCCAATATGTAGATACTATTAGGGTCATTGATATAGGTGGTAACCCCAACTGACCTGGTAATCAAACAAAAATATGTGGATTTATCCAACACGTATAATGACCTATGACACAAACATGACCCAATCCCTGAAAAACACTTAGCCAAGAAGACTAATTACCTAAAATACCTACATAAAACTTGCACATAATATCTCCTTAGGTGATAGTATACAATGTTGGGTCATGAGGTATAAACCATAGCACATATTCATATCTCCATCTCAACACATGAGGTAAACTATCATCTATCACGTGGAGCAACCCCACAAGTTAATACATAGGAAACATCTCATAAATCCAAATACTTAATAAAATCATAAGGCCCATAATCATCTACCCTCATGATAGAATGTTATACATATCATACTCCAACTACACCCAAATCACTAACCCTAGGTCATACATAATACCCTAATCTAATATCAAATGACACAAGGTAACCACATACAGTGGAACCTTCCCATCTAACTTGTGACAAATCACATGAGTTGTCACAAGGCCAATAATAGTCTTATGGATATCTAGAATGGCTAACACATAAACATCAAACAAATGCACTCGTAAACCATAAAAATATATATTTGAGTTGGCTGCCTATAAGGCTAAGGCTTGTCTCTCAAGATACATCTCAAGAGTATCACAAATAATAGGAATACCTATAATAGGAAGTCCTAAGATCATGTGGACATCCTCCAAGGTGATACCCACATCAATGGTATCCCCATCCACCACCCACCTAAAAGTGCTGGTTAGCCACTCCCATACCCCTAAGAACATGGTGATTAAGTCAACACTCAAGAGAATATGGTACATCTACATAATACCTCAAAATCCCAATGTTGTCAATTTTGCATGATCATCGGTTGTCAATCTATCCAACAAGTCTGGTAACCAAATTACATCCACTAATCATCAAAATCTTTGTCATCTCTATAAAGTATTAAACAACAAAGCATGTATTATCCCTAGATATAAAATAATCATCAAAGTAAATTATAAAAATTAACAATATAGGTATTTACATCAAAATTAATTATTTCATCTACCTATTCTTTCATTCTCTCAATATTTTATACTATATCAGTCACATAACTAACTATGTTAGCCAAGAATATATTTTATACTAAATCATCCATGTATCCAACTATGTCATACACTATTAAAATAAAAATGAATCAACCACTTTAGATGAACTTGGCCATCTAACATATCTACATCAACCACATGATATACAGTTGGCCAGATAAACCTACTACGTCGGCCACTCCATATGAAGTCAATGATTTATTAAAACTACATCAATCACTTAAATATATTATTGAATTGGCCAAGATATACATTATCATTAACCTATATATTATTAATTACCCTCTTTGACCCGTACCCATTATTTGTCCTAATTCCTACTCTCCCCTAAAAAGTTTTGGAAAAACTTTTGCTACATGGATTTGTCATAGTACCTAGTTTTTCAAATCTATATCATTTTATAATTAAAAATTATAAAAATTCAAATTAAGTACATCCCATACCTAGATCATGCTTGTAATAGCTACTATGAGTCCTCCCCCTTGTGTTCCTCATCTCTGGGCCATGGTCTCTCTCATCACTCCTCTAGGTCACACAGATCTCTATTTTTTCAAAATAGTAAATTTTTAAATGAATTGTTAAAATTCTATTTACTAAAAAAAATTATGTTTTAATCATAATTATGTTTCTACAAGATCTTTTTGCAAACTGCAAAAATTATTGAATATTGATAACATAGAGAATTTTTATATCATTTCCCCATATTTTTTTTAAAAAAAATGATTTTTACCTTATTTTTTAGGTCTACCTAATGTCCCATACATTAGATGTCTCTTTCACCTGCTTTTCACATAGCCTCTATTTCACAACAAGGCAAGTGAAGGTATGTATTTTTCAATTCTTTACTTTCATTTATTTTTCTATTTTATACTATAATTTATTAAATTGATGTTGTGTATTACTATCTTATTTTTCAAAGCACCATCCCATATTACAACTATGTGACACATGAGAGCTTCAATTGGGATATATATATGCACATAATATTTTTAAACTTTATCATATATTGACAATTTCTTTCTTGCAAGAACCTATTGAGTTTAAATCTCTCTATGTACAAGCCTTAAATGGTACACCGGGAAAGGGGTGGGCATACTTTTAGTACTTTGTAATATTATTGGTCCTTATACAATTACCTAGAACCACTACAAGTCACTTTTATTCAAATCCCTAAGCAATTAAAATCCATTTATCCACTCCTCTAATCAATTCACTTTATAAAATAGCCCCTAACTAAGAAAACACCAATTTTATTCATTTTATAACTATGTTGGCCTGGTCAATTTTGTTAGAAATGGAGCACACATTATGGAACTCTGTCAACCTAATTTGAGACCTATTTTCTATATTTCTCACCTAATAAGATCAACTAGATGACCTTTTTGATAAAACATTTGAGATGATTTAGGGTCAATCCTTAGCCATAAATACTCCTGTAACTTCATTTCAAAAGAGAGGAACATTCATTTTGGCATTGTTACAGCTCACAATTTTATTATTTATACATTTAAGGAGTTATTGCTTGGGGTTTTGTCTTGGAAAGAAAGAAGATTGTTTTGTGTAAAAGTATTGGATGCAAAGTAGGAGTCTTTTAGCCTAGATATTATTTATATAGTGTGATCCCTAAAAATCCACAACAACCTCTTGCAAATCACCATTGGCCAAGGGAGAGATTGAAGCACAATAAGGTCAATTCAAGGTAAGTATTCTTAACTTTTACTCTTTCATTTGGTAGATAGATATTGCACAAAGTAATAAGATGAATTATGTACTATTTACTTAGATTACCTTTGCATTGACTTGAGTAGAGTTATCTTTGCATGTTTTATATTTTTTATTATTTACTATCCCTCTTTGTTCCATAAGCTTTAATGAGCACTAGATTAGAATTATTTTGTGTATTATATGCCTAACTAGGGTTATTGCATAATGTCATTTGCCTCGAGGATTTAGAACCCTCTCCTTTGGTATTTTGTAATAATTAATCACTTAGTTAGGTTTATCAAATCTAAATTAGTTATGTCCTAATATAAATAACTATGTAATGAATTTTTTGGTAAGATTAACTTCTTAGAGCTTGGAATCCACTAGGTAGGACAAGTTGTAGAGCTATCCTAATTCATTGCATGCACTTCCTTCCTCAATGCTAGAACAAGTTTTCCCTTTGCTAGTATCTATTGTATATAAAATCCAACAAAATCCAAAGATATTTAAAATCCATGAAAAGAAGAAAAAAAATCACAAAAACCAGCAAAAAATCCCTTATCCTTTGTTACATACCCTTTTCATCCAGCATGCATATTATACATCATACAGTTATCATTGTCAAATATCTCATATGCCAATGGGTTATACTCTAGCCGATGACATCCAAAAATAAATTTGTTTACTTATTTGTATAGTTAATTTTTTTATTATTTGTGCGTATTGTGTTTTTACTTGCTTGGATAAGTTATTTGTTTACTTTCTTATTTGTTTTACTTACATGGTTTTATTATTACAAACATTGTTATTTTATTTTTTTTCATTGTTGTTTTTTAGTTGAGATCACTACGTGCATTACAAACAATTTTATTATGGTCTTCCATATCATAATGCACTAAGTCTTTAACTTGTGACTCTATCAGTACTTATGCTATAACATAATAGACATCATGGTTATTACATATCACTAGTGCATATTGTCTTAAACAATATCAAAATAAGGTTGTTCAATTCATGTCAGAACATAATGTTGGAAATCTTTTTAGAACTCCAAGTAAATCCTATAAATAAAAAGTTATTCAAACCATCTCATTTTCATAAACATATCTTTATATCCATTGTGTTTATTCCATAATAAATGTTAAAAGGATTAACATGTATCAACATACTAAATGATGAAGAGACAATCACATACATCCATCTAATACATTTATTAACCATAAAATATCCATGAATATATCTATAACATAATAAAATGTCAAATGTAACATATATATATTATATATATAAATTACATCAATACATATTCTATATATATTGATATATATATATATATATATATATATATATATATATATATATATATATATATATAATGTGCCTATCATCTATACACTAGCTCTCACTCTAACGCTCGAATGGGGCCTATGTGGTTAATCTCAGATGAGGAAATTATGGTCTAATCAGTGGAGGACCCATGACACACTAAGAATACTAACCCATAAAGCATTCAGAGGTTGTAATCCATGTTGTCTCTCCTGCATAAATAAAAATAACACATTGTTAGTATTTTCATGAAATAAATCCATTTATTCAACCCATTATTCAACTCCACATCATTATCATATGACACTTATTTTTTTATTTTATAATCATTTTTCATTCCAATCACCCATAACTAACTCATTAACCCACTCAATGTGCTTCATCAATAATCTAGTAGAAATGTTAAACCATACATCCCATAATCACCTCTATCTCCCATCAATAAATCAAATCTATGTTATCCAATCATGTGATCAATAATCATTAATGTATGCAATTAATTAACTTATTTGTTTATGTGTGTATTAATCAATTAAATCAATAATTCATAATCATTTCTTAATATTTTCATTCAATCTCCCACACCTGTCGATTGAGAACCAAAAAATTATGACATCCATCTTTTTCCCTATCTAAATCGTTCCATCATCAAAATGAATCAAAATGTGAAAACATTAACTCAAGTGGGTTGGTAACATTCATGGGTTACCTCATACAAAATTAACATCATATAACCAATTCTTCAAATTGTTTAATATCTTTATTTCAACTTGTAAAAAAATATAGTAAAATTTTATCACTCATACTAGGAAAAAAAATTCTTCTTTTACAACCCGCAGCTTACCAATAGGATATATTGTTCCCACATCCACCCTTTTACATATATCTTTGTTTGGGTCACAATCCAAGTGTGTAACTTAAACAAATGGAAAATATTATTTTTCTAAATCCACTTCCTAACACCAATCCACTTGGGGCAATTCATTTTATGTATGTCTGCAATCATTCAAGTGTTTTATTGATATTAATAATTTTGTTAAATGGCGGTATTACATCCATCATTTTTATATAACCTTATTCATCTCAAGTGTCCATTATCTCATAAAAACACTCAAGGGGGCATCATTCATAATCATTCACAGCCACTTGGAGCATCATCTTTCTACATCATGTTGATGTTTAAAATTGCACTTGTTCTAACACCAACAATGGGAAGTTTCAAGATGTGGGACTTGCGACTTGAAACAACCTCCAAATTTTTAAGAAGCTGGTCTCTTCTTTATATCAAGTGTATACTGGGAAAAGGGATAGGAATTTTAATAGAAACACAAATGCAATAAATAAAATATAACTATGGTGATGCACCTGAATGTAATTCAACCTTAATCCTGAGCACAGTGAGACTATATGTAAGATTAAATTACATTTAAGAGCAAACAAGTGCATGATCAATGTAAAAGATAGAAACAGAGGCTCACAGCATAGACTGCTTTTGCAGTGATATAGAAAATATCAACAAAGGCACAGGGTTCAATCTTCTTATTTTAATTTTTCAATCACATAAGAGGCACAGAAACATGCATAGTTATATAAACTTTCCAACTCAAGAAAATGGAACAAAGGCAAATGATATTCCTAGTCACAGCTCTAGAAAGTCTAAACTCTTGACAATAATTCTCTCAAAAAATTCTCTCTGGTATCTGATGATGATTTGGTGATCTCTACACCCTTATTTATAGCCTTGGATTCACTCCAAATTGTCTACTTATTCTCAATCTAATGGCCCAACTTAAATCTCACCGAATTAGAACTGTCTAACAGAAGATATTTCTTAAATTTTGAAATGCTTTGTCTTCTGGTAGTTCATTGGTTAAAATAGATCGCAGGACGTTCCCTTCTCTTGAATGGAAGAGACACTTAGCCAATTCCTTGAAAACCTTCTTATTACTTTAGGAGACACTAGAGGATGACACTTGGCAGGTTTCACAACCTTATTGAGGACACATGGTGCTCTCTGCTTTACCTATACTCTTACTATATCTTTACTCTGGAATGTTCTGCCTTTAACACCTATCACAATCCGCTTCTTCCAACTTTAACAACTTAAAATAAATAAGACCCACAACATTTCTCGCTTGAGCCACTTTTTAAAAGGCATAAGGATAGGTGGTGATCTTCGCTTGCTTCAAAGAGGACACATGGCAATCTCCGCTTCACTTAATTGGGATACGTGGAAATCTTTGTTACTTTTATCTGCCTTTTGAGAAACCTACAAAAGGTGACACGTGTTAGTATCCACTTAACTCTATTTATATTATAGAAACAATTGGGCCCCATTTCATATTTACGTAGACAGTGACACTTGGTAGCTCTCACTTGTTTCAGAAATAAAACCTGAGACCCACCATAGTCTTTGCTATATTAGTGAAGCAAAATGAAGATAATTTAGATCTCAACACATGGTGGCTTCCACTCTCTTCATCTGGGATATGTGGCATCTTCTATCACTTTTATAAAATCAAATTGAGACCTTCCGTGATTGCCACTTGGTGCTTTCTGCTTTACCTTGATACTTATCTTGTTGAAACCTTTTGCTGAAAAGAAATTTGAAACGTGGGTGTCGATATGAAACATAGATGCCGACACTTGTCACGTTCTACTGAAATGCAGATGTCGACACTTGTCACGTTCTACTGAGTTACCATGAGATACGTGGTAATCTCCACTTTACTTATAAAAATTACAAAAGGTGCCTCGGCTAATGACACTTGGTAGCTTCCACTTGACTTCGACACTTAGACAAAAATGAATCAAAAGGAAAATTATCACTTGCACTCTATTTCAAAACTTCACCATCTCAGACCAAAGTATGCGGGAACAAATTTTGCAGCACGCAACTAAAAATAAGAATGAAACGTAGAGTATTGTTTAATCTATAGTTATTGGCGACCCCAAGGACTTTTGAGCCTACTCAAAAATAAACCACAACTCTTGCTAGATCAAAATTTCAAAATTACAGCTTCAAAAATGTTGTTTGATAGGCAGACCATTCTTCATCAGATAACCCTTGATTATTCTACAATTCATTGAAGTCTAAATCAAGGTGAATAATATCCTTGTGTGAAAAAATTTGCAAAATTTGAACCGTAGCCTTCAATTTGAATTCGAGCTAGGAAACAGGAACCAAGATAGCTTCTATACTTTAGGGACTGATGAATCATCCCTTAGATCCTGGAAAACTATCTGATCATTCTGCTTGGCTAATAGCAAAGGTTCAATTTCATCAACCATTAGCACCATGTTGTCATCAAGAAATGGAGAAGGAAGACCTAATTGCACTAAATCTTCAATATGTTGTTTCATTTCAGTGATTCCTTCCTTCATGACATCTAGAAGCTCTCTACAATTGATGCCTATGGAATTGTAACTGAGAACCTCATTCACTCGCTTAGCGGTGACCATTTTGGTTCTCAATTCTTGTTGTTGACAACATTACATATGTTACATCATAAAGCTTTTGTAGCAATGTTTCAGAGTCCATTACTCTCCCAGAGACTATAGCCAGAGTGTTTACAATTAAATTATCCACCTTTTCATACAATTTTTGTGCATTTAGTAAGAAGGTGAGAGAAGGCTTGAGCTGAATAATCTCTGAGGAGATTCTTTTCCACATGGATTCATAGAGCTCCTTCACCAGACTTAACACTCTGACACTCTTTGGCCTATTGGCTAGCTCTAGTGTCAATTGAGCTGCTCTCTATTGCTCTGCTTGAAATTGGGCTTGTATAGCCACAGTATTATTATGTTCACTTAGTAGCTTTTGTTGCAATTAGGTAACCTGTAGCAGGTGTTCCTTGCATTTTTCTTGCAATGTTGTTTTTTCCTGCCTTAGGATTTTCACCACATCCTTTACCTATGTGATCCCTACTTTTAAAGAATCATTTTGGGCTTGAACTACCTAGTGAGTCTGAAGAGAAATAGTATCTTGTAATTGTTTATTCAGATTCTCTATTTCATTGTCTTTTATATTGATCTCTGAGGTCAAACTATTACATTTTGCCTTTTTCTTGGCTAGATCAGCTTCCATTTTCTTTTCCTCTTCCCAGAGCCATATTCATTGTCGACTTTAGATACCTGCCTGGTGACCTCTAAGAATGCTAACCTAAGAATCAAAATCTTAAGTAGAAACATTGGTTCCCCACAAAAACCATGGAATCTTATAATTGTATGGTGAGACCCAAAATAGAAATCACAAGGAATTGGGCAACTGGCCTGAAGGTTTGAAACACTTGGAAACAATATGTTCATGACTGGTTTGGGGCTAAGGTGACAAAAAGTAGGGTAACAAATAATTCCCATAATTCATATGGGTCACTAGTCTTTGATAAAATATGTGTCCATGCAAACACAGGAATAGTCTTTTGGAGATTAAAACTTGGGTCATACATATCAAGATACATATGTTGGGCAAAGAGGTCAGAGTTCTGAAACAGCATGAGATGAAACAAATAAGAAGAATATCTGAACACTCCTTTTGATTTGAAATGGGCCATTTGTTCCACCATTGAGAAAGCAATTTGTTCAAAAAAGTTGAGCTAATACTCCTGAGTTTTGTCAACGGTCTTCAACTTGAAGAGGATAGCCATTTGTTCTGCATAAACTGTCATATCATCTTTCATGCCAAAGATGAAAGCCATCATAGATAGTGTGTCTTGGCTAGCTTGTGCGAATTGGGCTCTTGCTACAGGGAGTGTGTGCACCATAGTGTCATCATCACCCATTTGTAATTTGGATCTCAATAACCCTGACTGAGTATTAATGTTTGCCCATATTCTTTGCATTTTAGCAATAGTGGGAAATGTAGCTATACTATCATGATACAGGGATAACATATCCCTGATAGCTTGCGGTGTGATTTGTACTATAAATGGACCCTATTGAATGGTGCATGAGGGTGCATGGAACAAATCTATGCATAATTCGATCAAGTCAGGACATGGATGTACAGCTGGGATAATGAATTGTGCCAGTTGTGAAGTCCATATCCTCATGGAAAATGTTTCATATTGCCCTACTTTGGCCCTCTATAGACACCTTTGATGTGCCCCTTCTCTAAGAGTTTTACTAATAGCTCTCTGAAGAATTGGGTCCATGACTCCATCTACATAATCTTTTATTTTTGTTGGGTCACTTGCTTGACCAACTTCAAGAATTTTGGTCCTTGGATAGGTCTTCAATGGTTGCACAGGAGCTGAAGCATATGACTTACTCACAAGAAATTTATCAAGGGATTCATACATCCCAGCTCCTTGTTATGAAGACTTTTCTCTCTCCATCTCTATATCTTTTTTGTGATATCTGGTATAAAATTTTACAAAATATAAACACTTTCGCTGAAGCAAATTTACTAGGCACTGAAAAAATGCAAATAGTAGGATATTTTATAGATGTAGGAATGTTTGAGAACTTGTAAGCTTTAACTCTTGCTAAGAGGTATTTATTAACCTATCAAGTATCAAAATGGCATTAAACTCAGATAACCGTTAGCAAATCCTACTCAATCTTTATGGAACAAAGAGATAGACACGTTATGCAAGTGGCAGCGCAAGGTACCTTGGGGATTTCTAAAGATTTGGGAGACATTCAATGTGTTGGAGAATTTTGAAAATTTTGAAAATTCTGAGCTGCCGACTATGTGTTCAAAGAACACTTATTTAAAATAAAAGTGGGAAAACAAAAAAATAGAAAGGGGAAACTATCTAACTACATTAACCAAGTATCTTTATCTCCCTCCTGGATCAAAAGAAGAATTTCTAAAGTCTCCTTCATGACAAGATGACTTATGTTGCTGAACAAGTGATTGAATTGGATATAGCTCTGGTGACTTGCTTTCTTTGTATGCCATGGTGTTTGGCCTGCATTTGAGTGAGTCTGAGTCAAACCTGCTTCCAACATATATAGACTCTTCTTATTCTTGGAAGCTTGTCGAATGTCAGCTCTTGATATTGGTATGTCTTATCAAGAAATTAATGACTATTTGCTCATCAACAGAAGCCCTTTGACATATATCATTTATTGACTTAACTCCTACCTCAAACTTAGGTTCCATTGCATGATCATCCTCTTTAATGACTTCAAAATTACCAACCTCTAGAAAAGATAATTCTAAAAGTTTGTAATAATTTTGCATAAGTAATTGAGTCTCAAGGCTATCTTGTTCATCTGCAATCAGTTCACAAATTCCCTAAAAAATAGTATAACTTGACCCAATGATTTCAAACAAATCATTCAAATCATGATCAAGGAAATGTACATGCTCATCCACATCATCTTACAAAGTAAGAAGAAAGTCAGAAATTATTTCTTCTTCATCAGAGACTAAGGCATACGCTTGTGACTTATCACTCAGAATCTGGAATTCATGTTGAGAGACCTGAGGACTAATAGAAGAGGTATCTTTTGACTTTTCTTCCTCTAAAACATTTGGGATTTTATGATCTTCATCAAGTATAACGTAAGTGCCCAGACCAATAGAGTCGTAATTTCCATATGGGTCACTTTTCATCATAGCTAATAAATGATCATTTTCCTCTTCTTGATTATGTCAAGTCCATTCACCTAGCTCCTCAACAAAAACCCTTTCTTCTTTATTCATAGATGCATGAGTTGCCTCTAACTTTGCAGTTGGTTCATTGGTGATATGATCCTTATATAATGGCTCAGATAATATCTTCATCTTTGAACCATATTTGGTTCTTAAGATGAGGTGAGACCAATCAAGGGACATATATCCTCCTATCTTGGCTGTAAAGTCTCTTGATAAACATAAGCCAAAAATAGGAGGTGTATCTATGACCACCACATCTTGATTTACAATTATATTGGGACAAGTATATAATTGTAATGGGATTTGTTTAATTTTTCCTATTGTTTGTACTTCTTTACCATCTAGCTGCATGACTCCTTTAGTGAGTGGCTCATATTTTATCTTTAAAGCATTAGCTATCTGCTTAGGCATCACCATAGTACTAGCCCCTGAATCAATCATTGCATTATGCAGCAATTTCTTACCCACTATCAAAGTTGAATAGAAGGGATCCGGTTTGGATTTGCTTACCTCTGTTGCATTATTCACTAGGGTTATTTTCTGCAAATGAACTGTGTCTTTGAGCTTTTCTTTTTCAGCAGGTCCTTCTTTGATAACAGTACCTTTGGGCACTACTTAGCCTTGTAGAGCTTCTTGTAGTAGTGTCTTCTATTCAAGAATGGCCAATATATTCCATATTGATACTTGTGTTGGAATCTTCTTCAATTGATCCACCACATTTATTGATCCCAGAGTTTGAGTTCTTTGAAAATAAGGATATCTTGTTTTTTCTTGAATTTGTGCAGGAATCCCTTGATTTTTCACCAGTTGAGGCACTTCTTGTCTGACAGCTATGTTTCTTTGTCCTTGAAATGAAGGATTCTCCATGACTTGACTATTTATAACCTCAGGCTATTCCACCATCCTTCTCTTTGATCTAGTATATTAATCAGATTGCACCACTGGTTTTTTGGAGGTAGATGCTTCGTTCAAGAAAACTGATTCTTCATCTTCAACCCATGAGGAAAAAGCATGTTTTGGGGCTATTTCTTCCTCTTATTTCAAAGACACACCTTGCATCTGAGCCATTAAGACTAAATTCTACATGCCAGAAGACTGGTAGGCTTGATTATCACTGGAACTTGAAAACTGACCATCCATTCTTCTTTGCTCTACCACCTTTTGTTGTAGATTACCCATGGGACAATCTCTAGGCATATAAGCATTATTGCAAGGAAAACATCAGGCATTAGTGTTATCTACATAGTTATTTTTCCCTAGAACAATCTCCCTCTTTGAATTGGGGAGAATAGTCCATGAGGGTGTGGGGACTGCAACTAATTAGTTTGTTGGCTGAGGGTTATTTTACCTCAGAGGACCCTGGTATTGGTTTGGCTAAGATGAAAATCCATTTCCTTGATAGCCTTGATATGGAGGCCTAGGGAAATTATTCTGCTATCTTTTTATATTAATTAGCTCATTAGAAAATGTCCTCAAGATATTCTCGATATCATCAAGTTCAGATGACTGAGCGGGAACAATTTCTTTAGCAGGTGGTTGAGGATTGTGTACATAGATAGAGGTGGGGTTATAGATTTAGGGGCTTCTCGAGGTAATGGTAAGGAAATTTTTGGGAACATGGGCATGGGAGGCCTTGGGGGCAACTTTCCAGCATCTATTAAATTATTCTCCGCTCTGACCACATAGTCATAAGCCTCTGGCAAAGTGTGTCCTCCAAGTGACTGAATCATAACAGGTATATCTGAATTCAAAGCCTTAAGATAAAATACTATAGCCATACATGGTAATGGTCTAGCTGTAGTAGGGATTCTTTCCCAAGTCTTTTGAAATCTAGAATTGAAGTCAGTCATGGCTTCTTGTGGTGCCCTTTGAATGGTAATTAATTGTTGTAATAAAGAAGACTTATCACCCTTCTCTTCAAATCTTTCAAAGAAAATATCTCCGAGCTGATCCCATGTAGATATGGTATTTGGGGTCAAAGACCGATACCATTTTAGAGCATTCCCTTTAAAAGAAGTTGCTAATAATCTTATGGCCACATTTTGTTGTGTGACATGTATAGCACAGACATCTGATACATCCTGCAGATGTTCTTTAGGTGTTTTAAAGTCTTGCCCACTAAATTTGGGTAGAGCTTTTAGGGCATTCACTGGGATAGGGTCCCAAGTGGCTGGTGGTATTGGAAGAATCAATCGACTACCAGTGTTCCAACTTGCATAATTTCTTGGGGGTATAGGGGCTCCCATATTTGCTCTTGGTATTGGTATAAACTAACCGACTCTTCTTCTTGGACTAGTTACCAAAGGTGGTAAAAGAATACTTGGATTTATAGTAGATTGTGATCTAGTTACTGGTCCATAGCTATGACTCCTCATAGCTCTCTGGTTCATACAATCTTGAAGAAAACTTCAAGATTGGTCCCACCGGGCATGCCAAAAACTGTTGATGTTTAAAATTGTGCTTGTTCTAACACCAACAATGGGAAGTTTCAAGATGTGGGAATTGCGACTTGAAACAACCTCTAAATTTTTAAGAAGCTGGTCTCTTCTTTATGTCAAGTGTATAATGGGAAAAGGGATAGCAATTTTAACAAAAACACAAATGCAAGAAAGAAAATCTAACTATGGCAATGCACCTGAATGTAATTTGACCTTAATCCTGAGCACAGTGAGACTATATGTAAGAATCAATTACATTTAAGAGCAAACAAGTTCATGATCAATGTAAAAGATAGAAATAATAGAAGTAGAGGCTCACATTATAGACTGATTTTATAGTGATATAGAAAATATCAACAAAGGCACAGGGTTCAATCTTATTATTTTAATTCTTCAGTCACATGAGAGGCATAGAAACACGCATAATTATATAAACTTTATAACTCAATAAAATGGAATAAAGGCAAATGATATTCCTAGTCACAGCTCTAGAAAGTCTAAACTCTTGACAATAATTCTCTCAGAAAATTCTCTCTGGTATCTGATGATGATTTGGTGATCTCTACACCCTTATTTATAGCCTTAGATTCACTCTGGATTGTCTTCTTGTTCTCAATCTAATGGCCCAACTGAAATCTCACTGAATTGGAAGTGTCTAATAGAAGATATTTCTTAGATTTTGAAACGCTTTATCTTTCGACAGTTCATTGGTTGAAATAGATCGCAGGACGTTCCCTTCTCTTAAACGAAAGAGACACTTAGCCAATTCCATAAAAACCTTCTTATTACTTTAGGAGACACCATAGGATGACACTTGGCAGGTTTCACAACCTTACTGAGGACACATGGCGCACTCTGCTTTACCTATACTCTTACTATATCTTTGCTCTGGAACATTCCACCTTTGACACCTATCGCAATCCGCTTCTTCCAACTTTAACAACTTAAAATAAATAAGACCCATAGCATTTCTCACCCGAGCCACTTTTAAAAAGGCATAGGGACAGGTGGCGATCTCTGCTTGCTTCAACAAGGACACGTGGCAATCTCTGCTTCACTTAAATGGGATACATGGCAATCTCCACTGATTTTAGCTACCCTTTGAGAAACCTGCAAAAGGTGACATGTGTTGTTCTCTACTTAACTCTATTTATATTATAGAAACAATCGGGCCTCATTTCATATTTACATAGACAGTGACACTTGGTAGCTTTTGCTTGTTTCAAAAACAAAACCTGAGACCCACCACAGTCTTTGCTATATCGGTGAAGCAAAATGAAGATAATTCGGATCTCAACATGTGGTGGCTTTTGCACTCTTTAGCTGGGATACGTGGCATCTTTCGTCGCTTTTAGAAAAGTAAATTGAGACCTTCTGTGATTGCCACTTGGCACTTTCCACTTTACCTTGATACTTAGCTTGTTGAAACCTTCCGCTAAAAAGAAATTTGAAACACGGGTGATGATATGAAATTTGGATGTGAACACTTGTCACATTCTGCTAAAATGTGGATGTTGACACTTGTCGCGTTTCACTGAGTTACCATGAGATACATGGCAATCTCTGCTTTACTTATAAAAATTACAAAAGGTGCCTTAGTTGATGACACTTGGCAGCTTCCACTTGACTTTGACACTTAGACAAAAATGAATCAAAAGGAAAATTAGTGACTGCGCTCTGTTTCAAAACTTCACCATCTCAGACCAAAGTATGCAGGAACAAAATTTTGCAGCGCGCAACTAAAAATCAGAATAAAATGTAGAGTATTTTTTACTCTACACATCCATTTTCACTCTATTTTTTGTATTCTTTGAAAAGGTATTGCTTATTCGACTTGAAACATCCTTTCAGAAAGGGGCAAATTTAGACACCTAAATTATGTCAATTTAGTGTTGTAATTAAATGTTTTTACAATTGACACACTAATTCATCTACCATCCCATAATTATAACTTCCTATTAATATCATTTCCCTCTCTTTTTTGAATAATTAATTAATTTATATTAATTAATTAAATCATGGACACATAATTATTCAAAATCAATTAAAATTTAAGATTTTCACCTCATCCAAATATCTTCTCACTTCTCTCAACCAAGTGTTGAGTCATCCAACCAATGCATTAACTTCCTCAACCAAATGTTGAGTCACCATTAAATATTTCAACTAACTTGATGAATCATCCAACTACCTTGACTAATTTATAAGATATTTTAAACTACCAACTTTCTATTTTCTCTTATACACATAGAATTTAGTCATCATCCATTAAGATGACAACTCAAATCTAGATTTTCATCTCATCACCCTCAATTTTATAAATGAAAGTGTCATCCTCTATTTTTATCATCCACCTTCAATATATTGAATTGTTACCAAATTCACCATATGCATTCATTAATAATCCAAGATATTTACACTCATATCATTCTTTATTTACCTTTATTTTGAGAAATTAATTGAACACCCACGTCCCATGAACTAATAACCAATCATATGTTCACAATGGAAAAGGTGACAAGTGTATTTTACATGTTTAGTAATTATCTTATTGTTTAGATTTTTTTCATTATTGTTGCTCTATATGAAGTTAATTTACATTTAGAATAAGATTTTCATTAGTTTTATTTCCTAGTTTAATTAGATTCTATGTTTTTAATTATCACAGTTACACATGCCATGGTGGTAGTGATTGTGAGAATTCTGAATGAATAATAGGTACAATAAGTCATGTTGTTGACATGGATTACCCCCATGATTAAGAAAGGTTTTGCCTAAGTGGTAGGTGGTACTTAGATGATAATTCATAATAATTTGTATTTCCTTGGTGGGTGATCCGAGCAACATTTTAGGCAACAATTCGGGCAACGGTTCTACCCCAATTGGTGGCAGAACTTCTGAGAGCCATAACTTTTGCACCATAGCTCCGTTTGACTCCCCGTTTGAACCGTTGGAAAGCTAATAATGAGGGTAAAATCATGAGATGGCACTAATATTAGATAATTAGTTTTTTACCTCCTAAAAATAAATGTAAGTGCACTAAATTTCAATTTTAGTAGTGCAGTCTAAAAATAGTAAGTTTCTAAAAATAGTAATTCCTTGAATTCTATATTGTTGTAAATCATGGAAGTCGAACCACTTAATCTCCCTCAATATTGGTGACCTTCCACATCCTCCTCATACCTTCAAAATGTGTATAAATGAATATGTAACCTGAAATGGAAATTAGACATCTCTTCTCAGAGATAAGCATATGTTTGGATCTGCAAAGTTGATGAATAAAACATCTCTTCTTAGAGATAGCATTATTATTATTGTGTTGTTCTTATTTCTTGAATTATATTTCAACCAAAGCTTCTAATTTTTGGATCAGTGGGGTTCCCCATGGTTGATGGTTTTCTTTTAGAAATTGATGCATTTCAAAATTAACATCAACATAATTGTATTATTCTCCTTCATGGTCATATCCTCAGGGGCGTGCATGGAGGTAGAGGTTTCAATGAGGGATAGGGAGGGATCTTTTTGGTTTTTTCAAGACTTATTTTGGCATTTTTTGGTGATAAGTTATAGATTTTAAGTATTTCTAGCATCCATATTATAATAATTTATAGGGGAGGAGGGGACATGGAGTAGGTGATCCCCATTGAATGTTTTGAGGTCTATTTAACATTTGTAGTAGTTAAATTTGCATTTGAATAATTTGGGTATAATTTGAAGATTAAATGTAGTCCATCTAATTCAACACTTTTTTAAACATTTGAATGTGATCTACTTATTGATTTTGATTTTTTTTGAGTGGGTAAAGGTACTAGTAAATGCACCACATATGGTAGTAATGATTGTAAGAGTTGTAGATGAAGAAAATATAGGGAAAATTCATGTTATTTCCATGAATTTAACCCACCCTTTAAAATAAATTAGTTGGATTATTATGAGTATTAAGATAAGAACTCATGATAAGTTGAATTTCCTAGGGTTTTTTTCCCATATGTTGATAGTATTCTTGTAGGAATTATTACAATTTGGGAGTAACATCAATATTGACATCTTATTCTCCTTAATGGTCACTATCCTTGGGGGGGAGGATTTAAATTTAGTATTTGGAAGTCCTAATGTTTGCCTTTTTTTGAGAGACTGGTGTTTTTTGAATCCTTAATGGCCATATTACAATTTCTTTTAATATTAGTTTGTGTTTGAGAGAAAGGAGATCATTGTGTGGCCTTTTCTTGGGTATTATGGAGGTTTTACATTGTAGGAATTAGAAAATAACCTTTAAGAATTATCAAGGAAGATATTTGGAAATCAAGAAATTATTGACAACTTGATTGAAAAATAAAAGTAAAAGAAAACGTGAAGATAACCCAATCAACAAGGAGACATTAAATTTGTGTCAAGTTTACTAGATGGTATTGGGTCTAAATTGGATCTTTATAATATGATGATACTCTAAATAAGAAAATTTAAGAATACCATTATGTTGAATTTTTTTTATTGATGTCATTGATGTCAAGGTGCATCTGGTGAAGATGCATGATGAGTGATCTTTAAGGTATGAGCTTGTATTCTTGATGTGACAAGGAATCTATGTAAAAAGAGAGAATTTGAAGGCAAGAGAGAATTTTAAGGTAAGAGATAATTGTAAGGAAACTAATTTGTCTTCTATTGGTTAATGTCAAGTTTGATGTCAAGGTTCAAGTCAACTTGAAGTTGTTAGTGTTGTCATAAAGAGGTATGATGGTCAAGTGAGCATTGAAGCATGGTTATGAGGCTCTAGGTCTACATGAGGTCATGAGAGAATGATTTATCATAAAGATATTATTTTATTTGTGTGATATTTTTGTTTTAAGGGTGTTCTTTTTTTATATCATTGAGGTAAGCATGTTTGAGTACTATTTCTTGAGTACAAAGTTTCTTGAGAAGCCTAGTCTAGACCCTGTGAGAAGGTGTGCATAGTGAATTAAGAAAGCACAAGATTGAGATACATTATTTTTAATTATGTTATCATGTAATTAAATTTTAGATACTTTAAAAAAAATCAAGGTTAGTTGTCAAGTTTCAAGTTCTTATGAAGCCTAGTCGTGGCACTAGTCATGGCATGTAAAATCCTTGTGAGAAGGTATGAGTATGGTGACTTGGTAATATGGATGCACATAGGAATGAGAGGTTTTATGAGGTTTATTTATTATTTTATAATGGTGGAGAGTGAATTAAAAGAGGCATGAAGGTCAGTTTTAAGGCCTAATGTGGTTTACAGGTCAAGGTCTAAGAGAGCAAAGAGAGAGATTGTGGCCTAATGAGGGGACATGATCATATTTAAAGGTGGTTGATCTCATGTAAGATTTATAAAATATGAGGTATGTTTTTTTAAGTTTTTTCATATATTTTTAGGTCATAGTCTAAAGGACAAGGTATGAAAAGTTGTTTGGACGTCTTTTGAGTGCTCAAAATGAAGGGTTCTGAACCCGAGAAAGATTTTCTTGTGCTCATTAACGCATCAAACCTTTGAATTTGAACATAATAAATTCATGGTATATTTTTAAGGGTCATAGATAAAAATTATAAGCATTATTTTCTTTATTGAGGGGCTATATTTTATGAATGATCGTTAAAAATGGAAACAGGTTTAAACCCTCTTAGAACCCTAATAAGGACCTGATGTTGAAGATGTTGATCAAAAATGATGAGAATGTATTGGTATGATCAGGTAAGATAATGGATATTATATTTTAATCTTACATATACCTTAAATTGGTATTTATTAGAGAGAGGAGAGAGAAAATGTTGAGTTACAAGTTTATTTATAAAGAAATTATAAAAATCAAAAGTTGCATTAGACATAGTAAGAAAATGGATGGAGGAATAAGGTAGAGACTCATGTTTTGTTTACATGAATGTTTTTGGATATATTATATTCCTAAATTATGATAAAACATTCATCCAAGTTAGCCAGTTGCTAATAGGCCAAATGGTGTAAATAGTAAAAAACCCAAGCACCAGTGAGAAGATGACTAGGAATGTGTTATCATGATAGACTAATGAAACCAAGTGCATGGAGTTTTTTTTGGTAATGATATTTCTTATTAATAATTTTAATAAATCTTTTAATTTAGGTACAATGGTGAAAATGATGAAACTAAAATGGCTTCTCTGGCTCAATGAGGATTGTGTATAGTGAGGTCAACAAATTGGTATGTAAGACCAATAGTTATCACTAAATCATATGAGGTTTATATTTTAATATGGTTTGGATATGTCCTAGGATAATATACCTGCATAATAATTTTTTTTAAATGGCCATATTTTTTTTTAATATCAATGTCACCATGATTGTGCTTTAAGGTAAACTAGCGGTTCTGAGTAAGCAAATTGTAGTGCTGAGTTTGAGGCTCTATACCTTGAGTTGAAGTATCTAATGCATATGATTTTTTTTTTTGTGACATGAAAGTAATATTAATTATTTTTTAAATATTTTAAGATAGTATAAGAGGTTGAAAATTTTAATTCAAGATGGCTTGTTTGGTTCATGCAAGATTGTGTGAGATACGGTCAGAAGATTGGTCTACAAGACCAATTTTTGATATTAAAGCTTGGGGTTTTTGTGATTGATGTTGTTATAAATATTTTATATATGCTTTTGAATATATTCATGAACATTTAAAATGTATTCTCAGGTGTTGGATGTCAAATAGTTTCATGATTGGCTTTTGATAATCTTGGCAGTTCTGAGTGAGCATATTGAAGAGATGAGTTTAAGCCTTTTTGCCCTGAGTTGAAATACTTCAATCATATGGCGATGACCCTAAGGTCATATATACTATTTATATGAACTTGGTTGATAATTTTTGAGTGGCTTAAGTGAGTTTGAGCTTTAGTATTGAAATTCATTTTTTTGGTGTACACAAGCCTAATAGGACTAAGTACTAATGAGGGGTTTCAAGTAGTGATTTTTTGTAAAATGCCTTGTTGAGAATAGAAGACACAAGTGAGGGTCTATTTAGTTGTTATATATGTTCCTTACATGTGTGTATTTTTAATGTGTTTCAAGTAAGTCAAGGTGCAATGTGTCCTAAAGTAGACTTAATGGAATTAGGTCTTCATGAGACCTAAAATTGAAATGAGGTCTAATAGAGTTATGATAGACCAAAAGGGACTCAATATTAATTTTAATCATGTTTATGATATTTTATAAGACCTATTCCATGGTTTACCTAATAGGTTAAGGGTGTGTATTTGACTAAGTGGCATATGAACAAGGAATGGTATATATACAAGGCAATTTTAGGCCTATTTATGTAAGTAGAGCGTATGTGAATGAAATAAAATATTATTGAGAAGAAATATTTATTTTATATAATAATAATGTATAGGATAATTAATTATTATCTAATAGTTTTTCTACATATTAATATCAATTTCATATGACCTAATTTATCTTGAAGAGACCTAGTTGAGCAAAGAAGCCTAGAAGGTAGTCTGAGAGGATAGAAGAGTGAGAAGAGCTAAAGAAGGTGATCATAATTTTTTATGTGATAAAAAAGGTTTTTTGAAGGTGATCAAACATTTTAGGTGGATAATTTAGTTTTGATTCATCTATGGGGTTGGTGCCTCCTTGCAAGTTGGTGTTTGCTAAAACGTAGTTGAGTAGATACTTGACTAGTTGGGATTGATGATCCATGTGGATTTGGTGCTTCACTAAAGATTGGTGTTTCTCTTATAATATTATAATTCATTTTTATATATCATTTGGTTTTCTTCCTCTTAAGGGTTTCCCACATATGTAATGTGTTATCTTATTTTAAGATATTATATGGTTGCACATGCTTTGCTATATGTTCATGTCTGTATAAATGGTTTATGTATGCTTAAGTGGAATTGAATGTTTTTAAGACACTAATTCAACCCCCCCCCCATATTAATGATTATTATTCCATCAATTGGTATCATATCAGGTCCTTTGAAGAAGGCCTAATAGTCTAAAGGAGATCCTAAAAGTGAGGATGGCTAGTTAGTAAGCTCAAAGTGATTTCTCTACCAATAAGGCTTCATTATTCAATGGGACTAATTATGATTTTTGGAGAATAATAATGAGGGAATATCTAATTTCAATGGGATATGACATATGGTAGTTAGTTTTGGATGGATACACTCTACCTCCTACACCACCAACTAATGCAACAAGCAAAAAGGAAAGTGAGAGCAATTTTAAGGCAATGAATGCCATTTTATGTGGCCTATCAGAGGTAGATTTTGTAAATGTGATGCACTATGAGTTATCAAAGTTAATATGGAAAAATTTTAAGACTATCTATAAAGGATACACCAAGGTGAAGATGCCTAAATTATAGACTCACAGAAGGTAGTTTGAAATTCTAGGTATGAAGTAAGATGAGATTGTTACATCCTACATGTTAAGGGTTGATAAAATTATCAATGTCATTATAAGATTAGGAGAAGAATTGAAAGAGTCTATAGTTGATCAAAAGGTATTAAGATCACTAACTCCTAAGATTTAATTCTAAGGTGTCTATAGTAGAAGAGATGCAATATTTGGACAAACTAGAGATGGATGGGCTTCATGACATCTTGACTGCCTATGAGATGAGAACAAATGAAGGAATACCTCCCAATAAATAAGTAAATTTCAAATCTAAGAATAAGTCAAATTATAAGAATTTCAAGGATGAAGTATGTTCAGATATTGATGATGATGAATTGATATCCATTTTTGCTAGGAAATTGAGGTTTGCATCTGGTAAGTACAAGGGTAAGTTAACTTTCAAATGTTTGAACTATGGTAAGATTGGTCACTTTTCATCTAAATGTCCTAACAAGGATAATATTGAGCATAATTAACATCATGGTGATGATAATAAGGTCTATAAGCCTAAAAAACAATAAATATTTCAAGAAGTATGAAGGTTGGAAAGGGTCATTCAATAACAAGAGAAGTTTTTATACCAAAGAAGATAATAACTCATTTGATGTAAGTGACAAAATTAAATCTAATATTGATGATGACAATAATGAGCATGAACATAAAAATAATGTAACCTTATTCATGGCTATATTAATAGATAATGAGGGTTGATCAAAATGGAAATACCTTATAGATGATGAAGAATCAGATGAAAAAGAAGTTGAAGTGAACCTTGATGCAGAATTGGTGAGTAATCTAGAGGAGTTAAAGTTCCAAAGAAGGAATAATCACAAACTAAGATCATTCATTAAGGACTATAAAGAGAATATTTATTTTTTTGAAGAGATATTCAATAACACATCTAAAGAGCATGATTAGATCATCAATCAGGGTGAAACTCAGATGGAGATAGTCACTGCAAGCCTAAAGGCTAAAGAGGAAGAATGCACCAAGTATGAAACTAAAATGGAATATTTAAAAGCTGAATTAGATCAAGAATCTAGTAAGTTGAAGACCTTTATGAAATTTTAAAAGAGTATTGATGTTGTAGATAACATCTTGAGTATTCATAAGTCTTCAAGTGATAAGACAAGTCTTAGTTTCAAAGAAGACCAAAAAGAGGTAGCTCAAGTCAAGGAGAAGGCTAATGAAGACAATAAGGTCAACATAAAGATAAAAATTAGATAGCTTAATGATATGAGGTATGCTAATTCATTCAATGGTTACTATTTTATATGCAATCAGCTTGGTCATAGAGTAAGAGAGTGTAGAAAACCCTCTAAAAATGAATATGCATAAAATTATGAAAATAATCATTATTCAAGAGATATGAATGGGTTTGTATAATATAGTCTTCATAATGTGTGACACATTTCAATATTCTATTATTATATAGTTATAAGACCATCAAGTCAAAAAAAGAGGTTTGAATCCCCTAGAGTGCAATAAAGAAGGCAAATGAATGTGTGGAAACTAAATACAGTAAAGGTGAGTCATGATTAGTCTACAAGCCCAAGTGAACATTTTGATATGATGGATCATACTTCAGATGTAAAATCAAGCTAGTAATATCAATTATCAGCTTATATTTTTTGACCACACAAATAATGAAGAGGTCAAGCCAAAGAGACTAATCAAGCCTAAAAGGATCCTAAAGGATATTCAATATTGTGAGAGCATGGAAATTCAAGAATCTCTTGAGTTTGTGTTATTTTAGTGCCCTATGTAAATGGGTGAATCCATTAGGCTTCTTGGAGACACTCTTTAATTAGCATAATCATGATGGATGCTTGGTTTGAGTGGGAACTATTCAAGTTCTTCATAAACTATAAGTGTAGGTGTTGACAAGTATTGAAGAGCTCAAATTATGAATAAAAAGGGGGATGTACTATTTCCTTAGTTGATATCAAGAGTTTAGTAGTTTGGAAAGTTACTATTCTTGGTCTAAGGGGGAGCTTGGTAACTCTGAGTTCTTTTGAAGTTTATGAGATTAGTTACCAAAGAGGAAGAATGAGTGGTTCCAAAAATTGTAGTTTGTATAACCCTTTATCATTAATTTAAAAGGGGGAGAAAGACCAAATTGTGGGAAATAAGATCAATAAATTTGTATTGTGTTTTCCATCAATTGCAAAGGGGGAGTTTTTTGAAGTGTTGTCATTGATTTCAAGGTTGATGTCATGGAGGTCAAGGTGCATCTGGTGAAGATGCATGTTGAGTGGTCTTTTAGGTATGAGATTGTGTGATTGATGTGACAAGGAATTTATGTGACAAGAGAAAATTTGAATAAAAGAGAGAATTTAAAGGCAACTAATATCTCTTATATTAGTTAATGTCAAGGTTTAGGTCATCTTGAAGTTGTCAGTTTTGCCATTAAGAGGTATGATGGTCAAGTGCACATTAAAGTAGGTTATGAGGCTCTAGGTCTGCATGAGGTCATGAGATAATGATTGATCAAAAATATATTATTGTAGTGTTGTGAGAGTGTTTAATAAATAATGTTCTTATTTGATATCATTGAGGTAAGCATGTTTGAGTACTGGTTCTTGAGTACAAGATGTCTTGAGAAGCCTAGTCTAGACCCTATGAAAAGGTGTGCATAGTGAAGTAAGAAAGCATAATATTATGAGATGTTTTTTGGAATTATGTGATCATGTAAGTAAATTTTAGATACTTTTAGAAGTGTTTCAAGGTTAGTTGTCAAGTTTCAAGTTCTTAAGAAGCCTAGTTATGGCACTAGTCATGGTGTGTAAAATCTTTGTGAGAAGTTATCAGTATGGTGACTTGGTAAGATGGATGAAAAGAGGCATGAGAGGTTTTATAAGGTTTATTGAGTATGTGATAATGGTTTAGAGTGCATGGAAAGAGGCATGAAGGCTAGTTTTAAGGCCTAATGTGGTTTGTAGGTCAAGGTCTAAGAGAGTAAAGAGAGTGTGGCTTAATGATGGGTCATGATCAAAATTCAAGTTGGTTGAGCTCATGTATTAATTTTTAAAGGTGAGGTATGTTTTTTTAAGATTTTTTCATATAATTTGAGGTCATATTCTGAAGGACAAGGCATGAAAATTTGTTTGGAGGTCTCTTAAGTGCTTAGATTGAAGGGTTCTCAATCGGAGAAGGATTTTCTTATGCTCATTAGCTTGTCAAACCTTTGCATGAGAACCTAATATATTCATGGTACATGGGGAAGGTTCCTAAATTAAAATTCAAGGCATTTTTTTTGGATTGAGGGGCTATGCTTTATCAACAATCATTAAGAATGGAAACAGGTGTAAACTCTCTTAAACCACTAATAAGGACCCAATGTTGAAGATGTTGATCAAAAGTTCCCATAATGGATTGGTATTATAAATTAAGATATTTTATATTATATTGGACTCTCCAAGGTACCTTCAAGTGATATTGGTTAGAGAGAGGAGAGATAAAATGTTTTGTTACAGACTTGTTTCTGAAGAAGTTACTATAGAAGTCAAAAGTTGCATTAGACATAGTAATAAAATGGATGGAGAAAGAAGGTAGAGACTCATGTTTTATGTTCATGAAGGTTTTTAGATATATTATAGTGCTCTAGTATGCTAAACTGGTCATCCAAGTTAGTCAGTCACTAACAGGTCAAATGGTGTAAACAGTGAAAAACCCAAGAGTAATAAGAATATAACTATAAATATGTTATAATGATAGAATAATGAAACCAAGTACATGGAGTTGTTTTTTGGGACTGATATGTCTTATTAATTTTTGGAGTAAAGCTTTAAATTTAGGTCTAGTGGTGAAAATGATGAAGCTAAAATGGCTTATCTGGCTTAGTGAGGACTGTGTGTAGTGAGGTCAACAAATTGGTCTCTAAGACCAATAATTGTCACTAAACCATATTGTTGTACCCAACACACCCCATTTCTAAAAATGGGGACCCCTTGTTTCAAATTGTGTAAATTTTTTCTTTAAATTAAACAATCAACTTGATCAAAAGATAATATTGAATATCTTGTGTTGATCTAGTTTACAGTGTATGTTAGCACATAAGCTTTATTTGACTTCATCTAATGCTACTAACCTTGGATAATTATGTTTTCATGTTTCAAGTTTAATGGGGTCTCATTGATGTGAAAAATACCTAAGGTTTTACACCTTAATGATAAATTAACTCTTTATTTTGATTAATCCATGGTCTCTTATTGATTAAATTAAATCTATGTTTAAAATCATGTTAAAAAAAAAATTGGCCTAAATTGTTTAGCCTAAAGTCCTTTTGAAATAGATTCAAAATTAATGTAAGGCCAAAATTACTAGAGAGCACTTTTAGACTCTATCCCAAGGTCCTAATCATATTTTATTAATACAACTCAGACCTTAGGCTAAAATCTTTATACTAGGTCCTTTGTATATTATGGTTCATGAGGTCTATTTAATGCGGGGGCTATTTCATTATATTATAAGCTTGGATTAAATTTACCCCAAGGTCCTAGTCATAATTAATTAATACAACAAACTTTAGGTTAAGGATTTTTTTAACTTATGTCTTAAATTTTATGCCTACAAATTTGATGGCACACATTTGCTCAAGATCAATAGATATAATGGCATGAGAACAGGGTTGAAAAGTCAAGAGACATGTGGAGCTCCATGAGGGTAACAAGTGTTAACATCTCAAGATCCTGAACAGTAGATCAATGGTTTGTCGGCCCTTCCCTAGAGTCAACGAAGTCAATAAGACCAAAGACTTGTAGAGTTGCCTAGTGACATGATTAAGCATGAGCACGATTTTATATTATCTTGAACTCTATCCTAATTTTCTTTTCTATGCTTATTAAAATGAATAAAACCTAAGGATTAAATTTATATCCTAAGTGTTAAGACCTTACTCTAATATCTTGATCCTAAGTTTTATACCTCCCAGATCTTATTAAGTCTATTTTATGTTTACAAGAGCAAAGAGTCTCAAGGAGGTGTTTGAATATTAAAGATCACACAGATGTCAAAGATGTTCATGCAAAATGTCAAATTAAGAGCATGTAGACATAAAAATTAAGCTTAGCAAAGATTTTTGAGAATATTGACAGTCATGTGGACATCAAAGATGTTTACATGGACATCAAATGATGGGTGTGTAGATGTTAAAATTAAGCTCAACAAAGAGTTTTAAGGGGGTGTTTAAAGATTTACGATCACATAGAAATAAAATACATTCACATAGATATCAAATGATAGGCACACAGACTTTAAAATTAATCTCATAAATTATCCATTAGAGATCAAAGATTGACAGTTGTATGAACATAAATTATGGTCATGTGGACATAAAATGATGGGCACGTAGGCATCAATTTTAAGCCATGGTATATAGTCATTTGGATTCAAATAATTCAAAGATATACAAACCATGTTGATTCGTACAAATAGATCCAATGATGTGAGATCAATGAGAGTTTTCAAAGCATCTGAAGCCAATATAAAATTGACACATCGCATGCTTTTATGAGCTTGAAGATGAAGATAATTAGTGCAAAATTGATCCAGCCTAAGGGAACATGAAGTAAGGACATGTGTCCAAAGGTAAGAACATTCATTTTTTTAAATCAAATGGATAGTTCAGCATGGGCATTGCCACATAGATAGAATACATGGATCTTTTAACACTTAAGCTTTTGGCTTTCATAATCAAATTAGATAAGGAATATTCCTTTGTTAAATAAGTTTGTATATCATTTTAAGAAGAAATATTTTTTTTTGTAAAGGTAGGGGCAACATGAAATGCATAGTTATGATTATATTAGTCATAGTTAAATGGTGCCATTGGTTTTGAGGTGTTGGTAAAGGGATACTTGTCTTTCATACGTGTCTGAATTCCATTTAAAAGTGGCTAACTTAAAATATCTAATAAGTTGTTCTCACAACCTATAAGATAAGGTATTTTCATGCATATATTTAGTTTTCATGTAGTTAAATCTATAATTATAAAATTTTCCCTTATTTACACATGCACATGTTGCATAACATTTCCAAATGCTAACTTAAACTCATAAATGTAAGAATACTCTTATACGGTTTTGACCATAGTTAGAACTCAATTTCTAACTATCACATGTAATAACTTAGCATGGACTTGGAGGATGAGGTGACCCCTTCCCCAAACCTATTTAAACAATCGTAATCCACTAGTTGGAAAGAGGTAGGAAAATTTTCAACATATAGGAGTAGAAGAAATTTTTATTGTTAGCAAATGTATTTGTCTATTCTCTCTCCAATTTTTATGTAATTAGGTTTATCTTTTTTGGTTGTATGATTCAATAATTCTTAGTGCACAAAAGCTACAATGAATTCTTTCTTGTCTTGATTGATAAACTATTCTTAAGATGTGCAAATGCTATTGAAGGATTAGAAAATTACATTAATTGTTATAAATTAAGTTGGTTGATTCATAATTTTGAATGTGTATGAGTGTTTTATTTTTATATAGTTTTTTGTGTGTGTGCAAAATCTACCTCAGATACCTCATTAGCTTGAGCCATAATCTCTTGAATAAAGGTGTGAAATAGCTACTCTAAAAGGGGTAAACTTTGACTGAGGCTTATGAGTTTTCTATATCAGTATTATTTTAAACTTCTAAACTATGTATGACTATGTGTGTGCAATATCTGCTTACAACAGGCATAAGTTTTGAAAGCAATTATCCATTTAAAAACTAGCTAGAGAGGTGATTCTTGAAAACCATAGATTTTTCTTTTCTTCCTTACCCTTCCCTCCTTTTTTGAGTTTTTTTTAAGATCTACCCACTTTAGATTAGCAACCAAACACCCATACAACTCACGTAAGAATTCACTACCCTTTAGAGATCACACCACCATAAAAAAAACCTTGTCAACAACTTGCATGCTCTACCAACTACTCTATCAATAGGTTGTTCCAACCACATACTTGTAACTCATGCCCTAGAGTGGAGTTTACCTCTATTGAGATCCTAAAATGTTAGAGGCTACTGGTTGATTATGGTGTGCATAAAAATTACATCAATAGTTTCACTGGTGATAAAAAGAGGGCATGCCTCAAACCTTTGATATTAGTAGTATCCTTCGCATAAAGTTACACTAGAGTCATCTAGGAGAGTGACCAAATCTAATTCTTAAGCTGGTTTTCTAGTCTCACCCTTGTCAAATCATAGGAGACCTATAATTATGCCAACAATACTAGTTCATAACAATCCACCTCCTCTACTAAGGAATCCTTTACCCTTAGGGGTGAACCCTTTGCTTTTTAATCAGCCAATGGCTCAACAACCACCTTGGTTAATTGGATCTACTATTGTTATACCAAGAGATATGCATGATTTACTTAGGAATCTTGAAAAATACCTACCATCCTTTTCTCCTTCAGGAGCAAGGACAATAGATAAACACATCAAATCTTTTAAAGTTTCTTTAATATTAATGAATTTTATTAATGAAGATGTAGCATGAAGATTATTCCCTTTTATATTAATGGATGTTGTTTATGATTGGTACTTAAATCTAACAAAGAACTCCATCATTTATTAGAATGAGTATCAAGTTGCTTTTCTTGCACAATTTGGACATGTTACCAATCATAGTTTGGTATATCATCACTTTACCAACATAAAAAAAGATCATATTTAAGATTTCAATGCATGGTTTCAAAATATGTACAACTGGTTAATCCCAAGGTACAAACCAAAAGTTGCATTAGTGTTGTAAATGTACAAGAACACCCTAGACCCCATCACTATCATGTTCTTGAGAATAATGATCATAGTACACAATTTTGTGTTAGCATATAAAGGGGCCATAAACATAGACATACATCTCAATCCATAGACACCTATCATACCTAATGTCAACAACAACTTCCCAGTATTGAAATCGATACTACATGCAAAATAGAATATCTTGACATTCAATGAAAACCATCTCTACACACTACCTCCATTAATGAAGACAACACAACTAAATTTTAGCTTCTTGAATAATCATACGTTAGGCAACGGTTATCAATAGAATCAACAATTAGCTACACCTTCTACTATTATTTTATAAGGTACTGATTCTACAAAGGTAGAATTGAATTCTATTCAGAAGATGGTTCAAAACTTGAACAATGATTTCTTAAATATGCAAAGGAGGATGGGAAATGCCAATGGCCCAACTGGTAATCAAAAAATTAAATTTAAGAGATACAATTGACCATTCAATAGGCCTACAAATAATATAGATCATCCTAACAAGATTCTAGATATCAACATGGAAGAAATGACTCTACGTAATTGGTGAAAAATTCATAATACTTTAAAGCATGGTGAGTTTAACTACGTTGAATTTTACATAGCATTTAAAATATTTCAAAAAGATGTGGTTAGGAAATATTAGATGCATAATCCACCTGAACATCATCCAGATCCTAGCTCTTTAAAAAACTACCATGTTCTTTGAAACTCATGAGTTTCCCTTTCCAGGTGAAGATGATAATGAGTTATAGGACAACACATAAGAAGTTCATGCTTTCTATCAATTCTAGAAAGGGGACTACAATCTAAGGAATAAATAGCCACTCGCAATGTTAACTCCTCTAAATACTAATGTAATTCTTACTAATCTTAAAGTTAAAAAAAATCCACCTCCTCTGAGAGGGAGTGATTAGCCTCAGACCAAGGAGAAACCTAATAAGGGAGGATATAACATTGTTGAAGACATGACGAAGATCATAAAAAATATAACTCTTCATGAGTTAACTCATATTACCAAACAAAAGGAGTTGTTTTATAAGTCTATTATGGGGAAGACACCTATGGAGAAAGTGAGAGAATCCATGGATAAATTAAAATCATCTAACACCAATGTTATCTACAAGATCAAAATAGAAGTTACACCCTTTTTGCTAACTATCAGGGCATTATGTAAGAATATTCATAATTTTTTAGTTGATTCTGGAGCTTCTACAACTAGCATGCCTACTTCCATATGTCAAAATCTTGGTTTGACACCAAGCCCTTCAAAGATGATAGTTTCACAATTGGACAAGACATTAGTCCCTGTATTTGGTGAACTAAGGGATGTGCATATCCAAGTAGCCTCTGAACCATGTATTCAGATGACCATTGATATCCTGGTGGTAGACATACCTAAAGGCTACAGACTACTACTAAGTAGATATTGGTCCAAAACATTTAATGGATATCTCTCTATAGACTTTTTTCATTTATGGATGCCATGGAGAGGAGGTTCTAATCAAATTAGAATTGATAGAGAGCTGAGAATGAAGTATTCCATCATGGAATATAATGTCAAGACTGAAGAGGTAAAGTATGAGTCTCCTAGCCTTGGTGTTTATACTTTTACTACTCAAAATTAAGTATATAAGTTATAACCTAATGAGTCTACACAGCTATAGACTTTACACTTTGATGGTGTTAGATCCAAGTAAGGATTAGGCATGGGAATCAAGAAGATTGATCCACATGGTAAAAATTTCTTGGCAACATACAGATTACAATTTCCATGCATGAATAATAGAGTTGAGTATGAGGTGTCAAGACCCCCTACTCATAAAGAGCACAGTTGATTACCTTTGTATAAGCAACTAAACATGGAATTTAACCAGAAGTAATAAGTAACAAGAAATTTAGAAATAACACAGAATATGAGAGACAATACCCAATTGTATTAATACTCTTCCAGAAGGAAATACAACAAAGAAGATGCCACAATCTTCTTCACACTCCTCTAGGGCTCCCACACCTCTAGGGCGTAAACAGTAAATCTCTTCAAGAGTTCTCTCTCTCAATCACGGTCACAACAAACAACTCAAACACAGAGCTATTGTTCACCTCCACCATTCAGTATCACTACTGCCAGTACCATCAAGTATACACACATACTCCAAGTCTGAGTACACAACGCACTCCAAGCAGATCTCCCATGAACTTGCAACAACCTAAAAATCAACCAATCTTACTTACACATGTACATCTCACCTAATCTTGTTATACCGTAGATCAACCTGGCCTTACACACCTGCCGACCTAGATCATACACACATGAAGAACCCTTCTGATTCTCCACACCAGCACCCATGTGGATCTTCTACCAGATCTTGCTTTCCCGCAGACCTACCTAATCATACACACTTGGCACTATGGCACTATGAGGAGCTAACCTTGCTCTCTTCCATCTAAAGGATCTAACCTTGTTCTTTCTATCTAGCACACTTTACAATACAGCCCATGAGTCTATTATATAGATCCCATGCAAACAATAATTAGACTTTCCAATTACAATAATTAGATCTGCAGCTCCAAGAATAAAATTAGTCTTTACCATGCAAACTGTCTGTTCAAAAATAGACCAGTTTCAGAGATGCATGTAAATGCATGCACACACAGGCTACCGATGTTGGTTCCCTATCTGACCAATGTCGGTTATTGTGAACACTGAAGATGACCGACGTCAGTTGATCAAACCGATGTCGATTGCCTGCAACTCAGTAACCTCCTCCTATTTTCATCTTGGTGAAGCTTTTAGCTCCACAACCTAACATGAGGCTTTGATTTTGGGACTAC
This sequence comes from Torreya grandis, assembly GCA_037957365.1. Taxonomy (NCBI): domain Eukaryota; kingdom Viridiplantae; phylum Streptophyta; class Pinopsida; order Cupressales; family Taxaceae; genus Torreya; species Torreya grandis. Next base: position 413,890 of record JARHVA010001443.1, read on the forward strand.
AATTTGCACTTTAGAACATTATAAAGCAAATAATAGTATTTGGTGACTCAGAGCTGGTAGTTAACCAAGTCAAAAACAAAAACTAATGTAAGTTGTCTTATTTGAGAAGGTACAAGCATAGAGCATGGGATCTAATTGAAAGCTTTGAATCTTTCAACATAGTAGTGCTCTCTAGAGAGAAAAATCAAGTTATCAATTTTCTAGATACTACTACTATTGATTTGGAGCCCCTCCAAGAATCTAAGGTAAAGAGGTTTTCCATTGAATTAGTGCCTTGTCCCTCTGTTCCTGATAACATAGAAAATTTACAAGTCTTTGATGATGACAAGTAAATTATTCAGTTTCTAACAAATTTAGGGGAATTTTAGTCCCAAATCATTAATGAGAAGGATAATAATCACCTTTGTCAAAAAGAATCGTATAGGGAAGTCATTCTCCAACTCAAATAAAATCGAGTCCTAGCTGGGTTGGTCTCTTTGAAAAGTTCATTTGACATAGACCCTCAAGCTCAATAGCTCAGGTAGTCTAGGGTCAATGAATCAGACTTCAAAAGAGAAAATTTGGGAGATGAACATAGCCTACACTATGTTAATATTGGTCTTAGTTGCACCCTAGAAGAGAGACATCAAAAGAAGGATTTAACCATTCACTACAAAGATGTCATTGCTTGGACATATGAGGAATTGAAATTATATGACCCACAAGTCATTACTCATACAATTACCTTATATCCAAATCATAATCCATTTAAATATAGGCATAGACCAGTCAATCCTATTCTAGAGCCTCTCATCCAAAGAGAAGTAGAGAAGTTTTTTGAGTGTAAAAATCATCTTTCCAGTGAGACATTCTACCTAGGTGGCCAATTTGGTTTCAATAAGAAAGAATAATGGTGAGATCAGACTATGTGTGATTTTTAGGAACTTGAATAAGGCCTATAAAAAGGACAATTATCCCCTACCTTTTTTGGATGAGGTGATATAGATAGTAACTGATTTTGAAATGATGTCCTTTTTAGATGGATTTTTAAGTTATAAGCAAGTACTGGTGCAATATGAGGACAGAATAAATATAGTGTTTACTACAAAATGGGGAAATTACACATATAAAAAGATGTCATTTGGCCTAATAAACATGGGAACAACATTTTAACACGTTATGGATCATGCATTCAAAAGATTGATAGGAAAATGCCTAATCATCTACATGGATTATCTTATGGTATTCTCAAAGAATAGGGATGATCACATAAGTCACCTCTAGTCCATATTCGAGAGATGTAAAAGGTTTGGTGTTTCATTAAACCCAAAGAAGAGCATATTTGGAGTCACTAAAGGCAATCTCTTGGGACACATCATCACCAAGGATGAGATCACCATTGATCTAGATAGAATTTAAGGAATTTCAAAGATTGCACCACCAAATAGAAATAAAGAGCTCAAATCATTCTCTGGAAAGATTAACTTTGTAAGGAAGTTCATCTTAAAATTTGAAAAAATTATTAGGCCTCTGAACACCATGCTCAAGCAGGATGCCAAAATAGAATGGATGGTTGAAGCCCAAAAGTCCTTCTAGGAAATTAAAGATGTAATATCGTAGGCTCCAATATTAATCAGCCCAAATTTCAATAAATATTTCTACATGTATTCATTCACTTCAGAACATACAATTATTATTATCGTAATATATAAGGATGAAAGTGAGCATCCAATTACATTCATGAACACAAATCTAAAAGACATAGAGCTCAGATACTCTATGATTGACAAATAGATTTTGACCCTTGTCAAAGTAGTGAAAAAAATTAAACATTACATTTTGAGGAATAAAGTCATTGCCGTCGTACCTAATCCTATTCTCAAGCTCACCCTACAATAGAATCAATTAGGAGAATGTCAGGGCAAGTGGATGGTAAAGCTGCAAGAATTTGATATAGAAATCAAGCTTATAAAAATTTTTTGAGGTCAAGGCATCATTCAACTCATAATTGAACCTAATATATGCATCACTATTGAAGAGATATGTGAGGCTCAAGTATCCAAAGGGGAATGGTATGCTGATATAATATAGTATTTTCTCATAGGTACTTGTTCCCAAGGTCTTAACAGAGAATGAAGGAGAGTTTTGATACTTAAACTTGTTCATTACATGATTAAGAAGGGAGTTCTCTACAGAAGAAACTATGAATACATTTACCTTAGGTGTATGTTTGCAAAGGAAGCTAAAGAAATTTTAGAAAACTTGCATTAGAAAATAAGCAATGGTTATCCTTCTAGGAATACCACAGTGCATAAGATATTAAGAATGGGCTACTATTGGCCAATAGTTTTTAAGGATGCTCATGTTCATGTAAGGATAAATCATGAATGCCAATTTTTAGCCAAAAAAAGAAGTGCATGCAATATGTCTTTATAACAGGTTGATGAAGGAAGGCTATTTACCCAATGGGGTTTAGACATCATTGAAATCATAACCCAAATTCTTTAGCATGCCATAAATTTATACATATTGCTACTAACTACTACACCAGATTGACTGAAGCTATAGCCACAAGAATTACACAGCACAAGATGTGATCCACTTCTTGTAAGAACACATAACAACTATATTTAGCACACTTATTTATTTGGTTTGTGACAATTCACTGGCTTTCATATTAATAAAATTTATTGAGTAGGTACATGACAACTAGATTATTATTAGGTCAACTTCTAACCATTACCCTTAGGGAAATGGACTGGCATAATCAATGAAAAAAAATTGATAGATACAATCAAGAAATCAGGGAATAAGCCTAGGGATTGGCACAACTTATTGAAGTATTCTCTTTCAATATACCGAACAAGATACAAACAAGCCCTTAAAGCTTCACCCTATATATTGGTGTATGGATGTAGGCCTATATTCTCAATTATGCTAAAGTTACCAACTTATCAATTCATATAGGACTACATGGATCCATGTGATAAAATAGATTCAAGATTACTAGACATCATAGAAATAGAAGATTCATAGACTGAGGCCTTATAGATATTTAACAAATACTAAGATGTGGTCAAGAGGTGGTTTGATAAGAGAGCAAAGGTCAAAGCATTCAGAATTTCAGATCTAGTGCTACTTTGGGATAAATCATATGAGAAGAAAGGATAGTATGGTAAGTTTGCCCCACTATAGATTAGACCATACCAAATTTTTGAGATCATGGGCAATAATGCATTTCATCTGAAGGACCTGCAAGGCAATGAGCTTACATATCCAGTCAATGAATAGTTTTTGAAGCACTACTTCAAGACTATACCATATGTAGACATTACTGATTGATGAGGGACATACAAGTTTAGCTATAGGATTAGATTAGATTTTTTGATTTCTTAGTTTAGTTTCTTGCTTTCTTAGATTAGATTTCCTGGTTTCTTAGATTAGAAATTCTTTTTTTTTTAGTTTAGTTTCCTACTTTCTAGATTAGTTGTTTTTAATGATTTCTTTGACAATCTAAATTGTGTTTGTTTTGATTGTAACCAAGCTTAAAAATCCAAACCAAATGAGCTTAGACTTGTAGAAAAAGGGAAAATTAAAAATTTAGCAATTTGGGACTCATTTACAAATTGGGTATATTTTTATGTTTTGAGTTTTTAAGATGAAGGTATATAATCATGAACCATTTTGGATATTGTCACAATTGAATACTTTTACCAAGCATATGGAAGTTGCTCTCAGAGTACATATAAATTTAGAAAGTTTTCTTGTTTTATTAGATCAAACTCACTTATCACATTAAATACTTGTTGAAAATGGTAATTATGGGTATAGGTGTAGCTGGCAGGGACGTTTTGGCAATGATTTGTTTTATAATTATACCATCTCATTGGGGCTCCAACTCTTCTCTTTTTATTCAAGAATAAAATAAAAATAAAAGAAGAAAAGAACCAATGGGTTCAAAAGAGTAAAAGAAAATTTAAAAAAATCAAAAGGATAACATGATGAAATAAGGTCAATGTACCATGCATCATGATTAAGAGAAAATAATGGAAAAATAATAAAATGAGCCTCAGATATCTCTATCGGGGCTATGGATGCCTAGCTGACAACAGAGCAATGCCTAAGCTTCCCTTGATTTAATGATATTTAAAAGATACTAAAATGAAACTTATAGCTCCATTAAGCCTTTGAAAAACTCTTCATAGCAAGGGTTAAATGAATTACATGTTTGACACACAAAGATCCAAAAAATTAGAAAGCAAGTATGTTGTGTGAATCCACTTAAGAGTCTCTTTCATGTCTCTAATTTAATTATTTTTGTGTGGCACACTTCATGATTGATTTAAGAATTTCTAACCAAATTTTTGAGTTCTTGAATACTCAAGAGTATTCTCCATGAGTCACCATTTATTGTACCCAACACACCTCATTTCTGAAAATAGAGGCCCCTTGTTTCAAATTGTGCGAATTTGTGCTTTAAAGTGAACATTCAACTTGATCAGAAACTAATATTGAATATCTTGTGTTGATCTAGTCTGCATGGGTTTGTTAACATATATGCTTTATTTGACTTCATCTAATGTTGCTAACCTTGAATTCTTATGTTTCTATGTTTCAGGTTTAATGGGGTCTCATTGATGTGAACACTACCTAGGGTTTTACACCTTAATACTAAATTGACTCTTTGTTTTGATTAACCCATGGTCTCTTATTGATTAAATTGAATCTATGTTTAAACCCATGTTAACAAAAAACTTTGGCCTAAATTGTTTAACCTAAATTCCTTTAGAAATAAATTCAAATTTTATGCAAGGTTAAAATTACTAGAGAGCACTTTTAGAACTCTAGCCTAAGGTCCTAATCGTATTTTATTAATACAACTCAGACTTTAGGCTAAAATATTTATGCTAAGTCCTTTGTATCTTATGGTTCATGAGGTCTAATTAATGTGGGGGCTCTTTCATTATATTCTAAGCTTGGCTTAAATTTACCCCAAGGTCTTAGTCATATTTTATTAATACAAAAAACTTTAGGCTATGGCTTTTTTTAACTTATGTCTTTAATTTTATGCCTGTAAATATGATGGCATGCATTTGCTAAAGTTCAATAGAGATATATGGATTTTTAGGATGGTGTCAAGTGGCAACATCTCGAGAGCCTAGTCAATAGATCAATGGTCTAGGACCCTTCCCTAGAGTCGACAAATTCAATAAGACCAAAGACCCATGGAGCTACCAAGTGGCATGCCTGAGCATGAGTACTTTTTTATATTAGCTTGGACTCTATCCTAAATATTTTTTCCATGTTTATTAACATGAATAAAACCTTAGGATTAAATTTATATTCTAAATTCTAACACTTAGTCTAAGATATTTATCCTAAGTTCTATATATCCCAGATCTTATTAAGTCTATTTTATGTTTACAGGTGTAAAGAGTTCTGAGGAGGTGTTCAAATATTGATGGTTGCATAGATGTCAAAGATGTTCACACAGATGTCAAATGATGGGCATGCAGACATTGAAATTAAGCTCAGTAAAGAGTCCCAATGGGGTCTTCAAAGATTGATGGTCGTACGGATGTCAAATGATAGGCTCATAGACATAAAAATTAAGCTCGACAAAGAGTCTTGAGGGGGTGTTCAATGATTAATGTTAATGTTGACATCAAAGTCATTCATATGGATGTCAAATGATGGGCATGTAGATGCTAAAATTAAGCTCAATAATTATCTATTGGGGATCAAAGATGAATGGTCATGTGGACATCAATGATGGTCATATAGATGTCAAATGATGGGCATGCAGATGTCAATTTTAAGCCATGATAGATAGTCATTTAGATTCAAATAATCCAAAGATCTATAAACTGCATTGATTCATACAAATAGATCCAACAGTGCGAGATCAATGGAACTTTTCAAAAGATTTGAAGCTAGTAAAAAATTGACATGTGGCACATTTTCATAAGCTCAGAGATGAAGATCAATAGTGAAAAATTGATCCGGCCTAAGGGAGAATGAATTAAGGACACGTGTCTAAAGGCAACAATGGTCACTTTTTTAAATCAAATGGATAGTTTGGCATGGACATTGTCACATAGATAGAATACATGGATCTTTTGACAGTTAAGCTTTTGGATTTCATAGTTAAATTAGATAAGGAATATTTCTTTGTTAACTAAGTTTATATATCATTTTGAGAAGAAATATTCTATTCTTTAAAGATAGGGGCAACATGCAGCACACAATTATGATTAGATTAGTCACAGTTTAATGGTGTCATTAGTTCTGAGGTATTGGTAAAGGGATACTTATCCTTCATACGTGTCTAAATTCCATTTAAAAGTGATTAACTTAAAATATTTGACAGGTTGTTCTCACAACCTATAAGAGAAGGTATTGTCATGAATATATTTAGTTTTCATGCAATTTGAGTTATAATTGTAAAATTTTCCCTTCTTACACATGCACATGTTGCAAACTTTTGCAAAGGCTAACTTAAACTCATAACTATAAAAAGATTCATATATGGTTTTGACCACATCTATAACTCAAGTTATGACTATCACATGTAATGAATTTGTATGGACTTAGAGGATGAGGTGAACCCTTCCCCAAGCCTATTTAAACAATTTTAATCTACTAGTTGGAAATAGGTGGAAAAAAATTCAATATATAGGAGTAGAAGTAATTTTGATTATCAAAAAATGGGTGTGTATTCTCTCTCCAATTTTTGTGTAATTAAGTTTATCTTTTTTTAGTTGCATGATTCAATAATTCTTAGTGTGTAAAAGTTGCAATAAATTCTTTTTTGCTTGATTGATAAGCTAATCTTAAGATGTGCAAAAGCTATTGAAGGATTAGCAAATTACATTAATTATTGGCAATTAAGTTGTTTGATTCATAATTATGAATGTGTATAAGTGTTTTCTTTTGATATAGTTTTCTATGTGTGTAAAAGTTGCCTCAGATACCTCATTAGCCTGATCCATAATATCCTAAATAAGGGTATGTAATAGCTTCTCTAAAAGAGTCAACCTTTGACTGAGGCTTATGAGTTTCCTATATCAGTATCCCCTTAGACTTCTAAACTATATCTAATTATGTGTGTGCAATAACTTCTTGTAACAGGCATAGATTTTGAAAGCACTTGTCCATTTAAAAACTAGTGAGAGAGGTGATTTCTAAAAATCATAGAGTCTTCTTAATTGCTTTACTCTTCCCTTTTTTTTTGAGTTTTTTTTTAGATTTACCCACTTTAGATTAGCAACCATCCACCCATCCAACTCACGTAGGAATTCACTACCCTTTAGAGATCACACTTTCATCCAAAAAATCTTATCAACAACTTGCATGCTCTACCAGCTATTTTATCAAGAGGTTATTCCAACCACATACATACAACTCATGCCCTATAGTTAATTTTACCTCCATTGAGATCCTAAAATGTTAGAGGCTACCTCGTTGATTGTGGTTGCATAAAAATCGCATCAACACATATGATGTTTATATTTGAAGATGGTCTGGATATGTCATAGGATCATCTAATACCATAATAAGTATTTTAAAGTGGTCATACATGTGTTGAATTTCAATGTCACTATGACTATGCTTTAAAGTAAACTGGCACTTTTGAGTAAGCAAGTTACAATGATGAGTTTGAGAATCTAATCTTTTTTTATAATTTAAATAAGGATGATCTAAATAATATAAAAATTTAAATGTATTTGCTTTTCAAAAAGTAACTCTCTCCCTTCTTATTGTAAGAAATCATGGATTATTATGAATTCTCTTCCTTCATATTCCTAAGTAGTGAAGTATTTAGTATTTTTATATTTTAAAAACAATTTGGCACCTTGATGTCAACTCTTCACCACCTGGAGAGGTAGTATGTTATAAGGGTTGGGTTGTTCACCCATTAAAGTGGTACGTGAGTTGCATGAGACCTAAAAGTGAAATGAGGCACAATAGAGTTAATGATAGACCAAAAAGTACTCAATATTAATTTTAATCATGTTTATGAGATGTCCTAAGACCTATTCCATGGCTGACCTAAGAGGTTAAGGGTGAGTAGATGACTAAGTGGCATATGAACAAAGAATGGTACATATACAAGGCAGTTTTAGGCCTATTTGTGTAAGTAGAGTGCATACAAATGAAATAACACATTATTAAGAAAAATGAGGTATTGTATATCATCATAAGAGTGTATAGGATCAGTCATAAAGATATGATAGTGTGTCTACATATGAATATCAAGGTCATATGACCTAATCTGTCTTGAAGAGACATAGTCGAGCGAAGAAGCCTAAAGCAATTTGAGAGGGATAGAAGAGTGATAAGAGCTAAAGAATGTGATCATCATTTATTTTGTAAGAAATAATTTTTTTTTTAATATGATCAAAAATTTTAGGTGGTTGAGTTGGTCCTGATTATCTAGGGGGTGCCTCCTTGCAAGTTGGTGCTTGATAAAACCTAGTTGAGTAGATGTTTAAATAGTTGGGGTTGATGCTATATGTGGATTTGATGTTTCACTAAATATTTGTTTTTGTCTTGTAGAACTATAGTCCATTTTCATATATCACTAGGTTTTATTCCCCTTGAGGGTTTCTCATATATGTAATGTGTTATCTTGTTTTATGATCTAGTATGGTTGCACATGCTTTGCTAGATGTTCATGTTTATATAAATGGTTCATGTATGATTAAGGAGAATTGAATTAATGTTTTTAAGACACTGATTCAACCCCTCAATGGTTTTGCTTCCATCATATTCTAGATCCAACATGATACAAAATGTCAATCCACAAAGCAATCTTGAGTTATAGACAAAAGTCATGCATAAAGGAGGTTGGAATGGATCTATAAGGGGAGCCTACATGTAAAATATCTATATAAATATATGACAGAAGACCTTACTAGATCCAAGGTGTCATTATACATTGAGGAAAGATCTATGTAAATTAAATTTATCACTAGGTGGTAAACCAAGAGTTATAAGGCCTAAAATGCCATTAAGTGGTAAGCAAGGGTTACAATAATTGAAATTCCAATGTAAGGTAAGTAAGAGATATTAATAACAATTATGTAAAAGACAACAAATGAAGTAAAAAATATCTACCATATTATCACATACATGATAAATAAAACATCCAAAATATTGATCAAAACATAATTAAAAAAAAGTGTTACAAATATTTACTTTATGTAGACTCATTAGCACATTAATCTCCCCCTTAGATCGTAGGAGTTAGTGAAAAAATTATATATGTGAAGTCAATATGTATAGGTGAAACTCTAAATATATAAAATTTTGTCATGTCCCCCTTTTCAACATGATTCGTGAAGACCCTTAACTTGGCTTGTTTCCCCAAAAAGCTAAGGGAAGAAGTGAGAAAAAGGGAACCATTGGGTTTTAAATGCTTCTCATCAAAAACATACTTTATAATTCTAATTTTCACTTAAAAGGGGACATTTGAGGGCCATGAGCACTTAAGTTATTAAGTGAAAGATTATAAGAATAGTTCATTTTAATTTTGAATTGCTTTCCCTCCTTTTTGAGTGCCACCTTTTGGGGAAGGCTATAAATGTACAAGGGGGATATTGTGAAAAGGTTCGTGCCATTTTTGATATTTGATATCATTAAGTCTTAAGCATGAAAAATCTAGACTCTACCTTGAGGATAGAATTCCTTCAAGATTGTTTGGAAAAAGGATGAAAACCCTTGATTTCAGACTTGGGCCAACTTCACAAAGAGGTTGTATTATGCATCATTAATATAAAAAAGGTGTTTTTTATATGCATCTAAATTCGTTCACTTTTTTTATCGTCACTAATATTATTATTAGTCGATGCTAACATCACAAATTTTTTATAATGATAACTAATCGTATCTAATTTCATCTAAGTCATCCTTACTTATCATCCTAATCTTTTGTCTAACACCCATTTTCATTATAATTCTTCTATTAACCTTATACCTCATCCCACAAATAAATTAATCCACTTAATCCCCATTATTTACTAACTGGTCCCATTTATCTTTTATTTTAGAATTTAAAATTTCCATGACCCACCTATCTACATGTTCCTAAGATTTCTTACAAGTCTAACCTCTAGATTCTCTAGACCCCCTAATCACATGACTAATCCACCACTAATCATGATTAGACTTCCAAATAGATTCTAGAGGCTTCTACCTCTAAAACATTCCCTCCTCTAGAATCATCCAAAGAATTTTTTAATTTCTCAGATAATCCTCTACCATTGATATCCTACACCCAAATTTTAATAATGGTATTTGATCTTCCCTCTTTCCTTGTATAGACGCTTAAAATCAGACATTTTGTGTTGAATTTAACTTTTTTTGTAGTAAATATGTAATCATCTATAATCATCCTTAATTTTCTTTAATCACTATTCATCATCACTATTCGCTATTTATTATCTCTAAATTAATCTAAAGTTAATTAACTAATATTTTGATAATGAAAAATTCTATGGATTTTGAAAATTCATAATTTTTATAAATTTAAAAACTCAAAATTATCCTCACATACCCTAAGGCTCCACCACCTGTCCCCCACTATTCTGATTTAATAATCCACCTTTATTCCCATTGTCTTCCACGATCTAAATTAATAATCATATTATCCTCCATGATCCAATTTAATAATCCACGTTTATTCCCATTATCCTCTATGATCCAATTTAATAATCCACATTTATTCTCATTATCTTCTATAATCTTATTTTCTCCAATTTAATAATCCACTTACTAATTTTATATCATATCTTCTTCCCAAATGAATTTTATATTCATTTATGAGTCCTGCATGTTCTCCACTCCAGTTTTTAATTCAAATTTGTCATTATGGATTAAAAATTACCTTTTATTCTCATCTCTTGATCTTCATCTCAAAATGGATTATTTACATCCATTTCCAAATTTTATAAATTGAAGGTTCTTCCTCTAATTTAGCAAAGCTTCTTAAATACAAAGTTATTCTTCTAGCATATCTCAAAAGCTTCTTCATTACAGTTTTATCATGTTGATATTATAAGAGATTGCATACCACGATGTTGTCTATTTGACCTTGTGTTGGAAGAGTGAGCAACCATAATTCAAATAAAGCAAATCAAATTAACATCACAACAGAGGAAGCTTCATTTTGTGTTAAATTATAATTTTGTTTTATTTCTTTAATTTATAAATCTATCACAGATTGAGTTAGTTTAGATTAAGATTTCATTTGATTTCTTTGCTTATTTATATTTCTATGTTTCTTTAATACATTTTGGCACGTCTAGTGGGACCTTCCCTCATCTTTTTTTCATCTCATATTTGTCATAGTTGCATTTAGAAATAGTTTTCAATTGATTTTTATTGTTTTCTCTTATTTTTATGATTTGTTCTTACTTTGTTTCAGGTTTCCTTGACTATAAGCAAAAAAAACTTTCACAAATTATTTGTAAAATGCTTGTCAAAGAAACTTTAAAAAGGGGCTAAATAAAAATCAATTATTTTTCTTCTTCTACTAACACTTACAAATTAGTTTTTCAAATTTTTAATAATTACATCACATTTGGTTTAGAGTTAATTGTTTATTTTTTAAGCATTTTGTTTGTAATTGTAGAATTGTGTATGTTCTTCCCTTGGCATCGCATTGATAACAATACTTGAGAATAAAAAACAATTTCATAATTTTTTGTGTTACCTAAGAAGTATTTGTGTATGCTCTTTTCTTGGCATCACATTGGCGATGATACTCAAAAATAAAGAATGAACGCTTACTTTTTATTTCTTTTTCTAAGGGCTCTATTGACCGTGAATTTCATCACCATACAGTAGGCTAAACCCCATGTATTGGTTGGGTATATAAATTGAGATCCAACCATTTTAATTATTTAAGTGGTTATATATTTTAAATACACCATGGCATGAGGGGTTATCATACTCCAATACCCAAGATTTCAATAGTTTCTTTGACATACGATATCACCAATTGTCAACACATTAAAACCCCTTATGATTGTGTTGGGTACTTTGGGATAAGACCCAATAGTGTACATCCATTTTATCTATTTATTTCATGATTTTGGTTCTCAATGTACTGCAAGGTATCTTGAAAGATTTGTTTTAGATAATATTGTTTAAACGTTAAGCCTAGAAAAGTTTTTTTTATCATTCAACTTTGGTGCATCGATTAGCGGTTAGCACTGAGAAGTTACTTCCACACACCCTCAAAATTAGACTTAGTGGGTCATATAAACAACAGGATCCTCCATGATTAGTATCTTGAAATATTAGGCTACAGTTGAGAGCACGAATGAGTAAATGACATTAGAAGTCATGAACATTATTCATAACTCTTATCCTAGTTTTTCACCTTTTATGTGTAATTACTTGACTGTTTAATTAAATTAAGAATTTATTTGTTATTTTTTGTGTTTTCCATGCGCTACAATATCCTTGTTTGTAAACAAATTTCTTTTGAGTCACTTAAAATATACCAACAAGCTTACACTTAAACTCAAAAGAATTTAGTTGTCAATATAGTTTTTAGACACTTTGGTCTTTTTTATAGTCTAGTGTCAAGTATATTTTTTAATCCTTTTTTGAGTCATAGCCTTTATTGTAAGGAATATCACCTATCACTAGATAAATGGCTTCGTTAAGTAATCCCTTAGTAAATCTAGTCATAAATCCAAATCCAAACAATCCTAGTCTTAACATAGAGTTTAATCCAATCAATTTTGATTCAAATGCATATTTGAATCAACATCAAATCAACCATCCAATAAGTCCAAATCCAATTTTGAATGTGCAATCAACCTCACCCATCGATCAGTCATATCCAAATTTGAATAATTATTCAAGTTTATCTACCTAAAATCAATCCAATCTGAGTTTGAATATTCATTCAAGCTCATAAATCAATCCAAAGCTAAGTCTTTATGGCTCACCAATCAACAACATCATCTAAGTCATGATGCGAGCTTGGATAATTGTTCTATCTCACAAATCAACCAATCTTTATCAAATCCAAGCTTGGGTATTAATTCAAGTATGCCCACCAATCCAAATCCAAATGGTAATTTAGGAAGTTTACAAAATCAGTTTTCACATGCTCTTGTAGGATTTAATCCAAACCAAGCATCAATTAACATTAATCCATTCAACAATAATCCACATCCAAACCAACTATTAAGTATTAACACCCATTCTAATCACATGATTAGTTCACATCCAAATCAAAACTTAAACTAGGCTTACCTAACCAACCTCAACTTTAACACCAACCCTAACCTAATCGGCCTCAACTTTAACACCAACCTTAACCCAACCATCCCAAGATAATCCAACCCAAAATTTAATCAAGCAAACCCCAACTTTAATGATCTCCCAAACCATCAATATTTTAACTATAACACCAATCCTAACCCAACAAATTTTAACACTAATCCAAACCCAACACATTTTAACAATTACACTAATCCAACCAATACAAATAACTTTGCATATCCACAACATGCCAACTTATCAAACCCACTTCCTAATCACTTCAATAACAATCCACCACTTCAACAATTTTCACAAACCTACACCAAACCAAACCCATTCATAGGCCAAAACCTATTAACTTCTTCAATCCAAATGAATCAATTACCACTACAATTTACCAAGAGTTTCATAACATGAAATAAAAAGTTCAAGGCTTGGAGGATGGCACCTTTTCCCAGTAAAAACAATATAAGTTCGAAGAAATTTATTCTTACCCATATGATTTAACTACCATGACAACACCTTTCCCTAAGTATTTTTAACTTCCAAAATTTGACAAATACAAAGGCAAGGGCGATCCTAGGGAGCACCTTAAGGACTTATATCACGCATGTGTAGATGTTTCTTACAGTAATGAATACATGTTACAACTATTTCCACAAAGTCTTGGGGGTCAATCCATCAAATGGTTTTCACACCTCCCCAAAGGATCTATCTTTACTTTTGAGGACCTTTCTAATAAATTTATTCATCACTTTTCTTATAATATCAAAAATTACTTGACCACCTTAGACTTGCATAACACCAAACAACACAATGGTGAAACCTTTGCCTCCTTGTAAAGATGGCAAGTATTGGCAAGCCATTTTTCATAGTCCTTATCTAAAACCGAACTTGTCAGTATATTTTTGAACAATCTTAACTTAGACTTGGGACATCACTTGTTACTCCTTTGTCCAAGTCCATTTAAAGAAATTATTGAAAAGGGGGTCCATATTGAATGCACTTTGATCAATAAAGGTATTATCAATATATTTAGACCTGACAATAATTCCTCAAAATAATTTGAAAAACCAAAGTTTTTTTCCTAGAATAAGAATGTTGTTGGTGGTGGTGTTACTAATGTCAAAAAAATCCAAAACTCACTTAGACAACACCAATACCAAACATAACCAACACCCAATTCTAAACACAACCAACTAATAATCAAAATTTGGGGATATATCAAGATCCATTCCCCAAACAAGAGCAAGGAAAAAGTAAGCAAAAACAAGAACAACCCAAATAAAGTAATGTTAACCAAGTCAATCACCCTTTGGACTCCATATTCAATTGTGTTGATTACGCACACAATCATGATGATGTTATCACTTTACAATCTCAAGATTGCATCGTTACCACAAGGTATGCAATAATTACCATTCCTAGTGCATCATCATCTAATATTAAATGTAAGGTCAACATTATTGACCATCTTGAGAAGATGCCCACTAACATTCCCATCCTAGAGCTTCTCAAAACATTGCCTATGTATAAAGACATCCCTTATAAATTCCTCCAAGTACCCTTGCCTAATAAAGAATTAAATGTGTCTAAGTATCAAATTAAGCAAAAGGAGATATACCAAGAGTATTTTCCCAATCATCAACCCATCATTTCCCAATAACATATCTTTCATTCATTACTTAAGATTCCCCATTTCCAAAAAAATCTTCATCCTGAATCCATCATTTCCAAATGCCTAGTGAAAAAGGTACTTGTGGATAATGTAATTTATCAAGCCATCCTTATGGATACCTCTAAACCAAGATCAAATTTATTATCCAAATCTAATTTACAATTCGTTTTGGCATTAAGGGAAATTTCAACATCAACATCGACATTAACCTTAGTCTCAATAACAACCGCATCAATTAATCAGTTTGAAAATGTTATTGACCCTTTTACATTTATTGAGGAAACTTCATTTGGCATCAATACAAGTTCTCTTGGTAGCCTCTATGAGGATTGTGCATCATGTTCTCCTTCCATAAGCACTACTCTTCATTTTTTCATCCAATATCCTAACACTTCATTTCCTACACATTTCAATTGGGACCCACAGAAATACATATTATTGGACTTATTCCATGGCGGTATATCAATTGAAACATCTATAAAGATCCAAGAATACATCCAATTTAAAGAAATGCTCCCTAGCGAAACCCTGTTTGAGGCTCTAGGGGGAAATCAAAATAAAATATATATTATTGGTGGAAATTTCTTCAAGACACCAATAGATGAAAAAATCATCTTTTCATTGCTTGATGAAGATAGTATTAAATACAATGAAAACATCATGATAGCTAAGAGAGAAACAACTTGGAATGATCTTCCAGTTATAATCCAAGAATTAATCCTAACTCCTGTCTTACATACTTATTATG
The DNA here is from genome assembly GCA_037957365.1 of Torreya grandis. NCBI lineage: Eukaryota > Viridiplantae > Streptophyta > Pinopsida > Cupressales > Taxaceae > Torreya > Torreya grandis. Next base: position 429,579 of record JARHVA010001443.1, read on the forward strand.
TTAATCTAGTAGCATGGCACTATAATGAGTTAGATCATGATTTCCAGATCACATTTGACGTACATCACAACAAATTTGAAAATTATGGATTTTCTAAGGAATTAAGAATTGTCAATACAGATCTATTTTATTTTGTATTTTGTAGTATTTGATGGTTAGTCATTAGTGGTTGGGTAAGATATCTTGGTTTTTATATGTATGATAAACCAATTAGTCCTTGGTGTTTGATAATATTTAATAGTATTACTTGTAACCCTTATAGGGAAAGGGTTCTTGATTTCATGATGATCCGAAGAACTCTTAGAATGTTTCTAGATTTTAACTTTAGTATTAGGCATATTAATGTGGGTTTATCTGATAACTGTGTTTTTCCAAGAAAAACCAAAATTATTACAGAACTCTGCCAAAGAAATTTATATCTGAATTTATTTATTTAACAAGGATTTCGTAATAAGAAATGATACTCAAGATGATTCACTAATAACTTTTGGTGGGCCCAACAACCTCATCATGGTCAAGTACTATTCAAATTAAATAATAGAACTGAAACTAAGATTGAAGGAGAAATCCAATTAGAACGATAAAGATTATCTAGAATTGGCATGGGATAAAAATTGAAAAAAAAATATGCATCTCGTGACCTTCCATTGGGTTCATATGCTAATAAAGCCAAAAAAAAATATAAAACCAAACACCAAATAACTTGTCATCATTACATTTCACATTGCCCTCATTGCATTGCATTTTCCATCATTTACATTTTGTCTTGCATATCAGATGTCATGTTTGGTGATTTTTTAATTGTTAGATTGCATAACATAAACTTTCAAAATGTATCTTATCATATCATTTTAATTTTCATATCACCTATTATCACATGGAAAACATTATCAAAGTTAGCATTACATTGGTTCTTGCCTTAGTTCTTACGAGCAGAGTAGATCTCTTTTTCCTATATCTTTTTTCAAGCCTTTGAAAATACTAGCCTATATCTTAGTATAGAAGTTTGTCCATGATAGAGTCTCTTCTTGTAGTTCCCTCTATGCAAAAAACATTAGCATGCTACAAAATAAAAATGGTGACTTTCCTTGCCTATCTTGGTCTTAGGTAATGAGCACTTGCATCTTTATAGTTTCATGAGGCCAAGAATTGAGGGTAAATTCCTTCCAAATAAAATGACACCCTTATCCAAATCTTATACAACATCAAATTCAAATTCCACACCTCTTACCTTTCGTTGATATTCAATGTTGATCCCTCGCATCTCACTAGTTGTGTGGGATTAGCACTAAGGAGAGATACCATTTCTCACCTACATATAGTCTTTGGTGATGAGCCCATGTGTCTTCTTAGTCACATGATACTACATGTAGGGGGTCATAAATAAATATGTTTCATATTAAATCAAAAGTTGTCCAAAGAAAAAATTCTTCAAAAAGTTTGTCTATATGTCTATATTGAAAAGGGTAACTTTATCCCATTCATTGATTTTATCAGAACTAGTTCTCTCGACGCAACTAATAAAGTTAGTATTTTGTGAGTTTAGTAGCAAGAAGTACATTTTTCCCTTTGCTTGTAAGGATTATGTCACCTTCCTTTTCCATGCAAAATTTTGATTTTTGGTTTCCATCTTCACCATTTCATACTTATCATATTCCCCTTTTTATTCCTTTGCTACAAATTGAAATTTATATGTTGTGTAAACAAAATAACTAGGTCATCACCTGCAAAACAAATTTTAGCACATTCACAAAGCTTCATGCATATCCATTTGATATTTTTTTTCTCATATATATAATCATTTTCCATAGAATTATCATAAAAACATAGAGATACTTGGTATATCATCAAAGTTTGATCCTCTAATGTCGAGTTTGTATAATAATTTAGTAAAATACATATTTTTAGAGGGCATGTGAATCAAATATCTCAAATAAAAAAAATCAATAAAATAAAAAATAAGCAAACGAGAAAAGAAACAAAATATAGTTTGTCCCCAAGTGAAAACCAGTAAATTGGTGCTTTGGGAAAGTGTCATGGTGAAAAAAAAATTGTTACCCCATTCATCCCATAATACCTCTCTCTTCCACCCATCCATATCCAATCCATGTTGTGATTAATCATCATTAATCCATGTTGTCAATTAAATTCTTTGTTTATGTTTGCACATCAATCATCCACAATCACTTCTTACTATTTCCACTCAATCTCTTGCACGTGTTGATTGGGACTGACTAAATCACAATATCTATCCTTTCTCCATTAATTCATTACTCATTCACTCACTCAATTATTCATTAAATTAGTCAACCAAGCTAAGCTTGCATCTTTTCAATGTGATATATCATTCCCACATCCGCTCTTATGAACTCTGATTCATGAAGCACCTCAAAGTGTTTAGCCTATCTTGCAAGATATCATTCTTAGTCCACTCCTTGCATATATCATTTCTTGGGGGAAAATCAATCCATCGTCTCGACCACTCACAATGTACAATAATTAGCTTAAGTGGGTTGATAACATCCATGGTTCAATCTTAACACTTCATCCATCAACTTATTTTCTTATCACTACCTGTATGTGTTGAACTACATTGCCCTGATGTTTATAGAATATGTAGGCGTTATTTAAATTATAATGGTATCTCGACCACTAACAACTAATTATCATCCTCATTCTTCATTTTTTCTTCTTACTATTTTCCATTGCTAACAATGCCCTCTTGCTTAGGGCGTCCTACATCAAGGAAGCTTTGAATTTTTCTTAACATCCTTATATTTTAACATTGTCTAATACTTATTTGTTTTTTCTCCTATTTCTGTGAGAAATACATATGCCCTGAAGTTTATCCCTATTATCATGGGTGTTCACACCATTTTCAACTGTACGAGCATTTAGACTATGTAGGTGGTGTTTAGGGGCATGGGGCCCTTGGGGTCAGTTTGTCCACTATCTCCATCATCTCCATTCATCTAGAATGTGATTTCATTTTTTCTATCTGAAACTACATGGTTATCTCAGGGCTTCATCATCCGTCATTCAATCTTATCATAAATGTTGACTACCCAAGTCTCAACCTTGGCCTAAGATGTTAGTCATGTCATTCTCTTCTTTTTTTGGTGTCAATTATTTTAGTTTTTGTTTTCACCTATGTTTTGTTTTGATTATGTTGAACTTGTCTTCAGTAAAGTTGTTTACTCTTGATTGTCATGTGTCTTGTCATTTACTTCTTTTATCTTATATTCATCATTTTTGTTTGTGTATACTTTTCTTTTTTCTTTTTGTTTGTGTTCATCTTCTTTTCATTTGTTTATTTTTATTATGTTTTGAGTCAAGATTCTTTTGTGTATTACACTATAGTGTGATTATGAATCTTTCATATCATGATGCACTCTGTTTTGCACAAATTACAATCTTTTTAGTCCTTATGCATCAAACACATGTATTCATCATGGTTATTTCATATCATTGGTGATTATTATTTTATGCTATATTAAAACTTAAGTTTCTCAACTCTTACTCACCTATTCATGTTAGAATTCCAAAGCAGGGCAAAAACAAACACAAGGCAGCTGTCGAACCGTCCATATAATATCCATCCATGTACAATTACCAATCCATCCTCTCTCTATAGACTATCCCCAACCATTCTAATATTTTTTCCCTCTAATCCATCAATTTCATATTGTGCAACCTTTTTTTCCCATAATTTTAGGCCCCAATTAATTGAAATGCTATCAATGTTTATCAACTACTTGCAACTATCAATTTTATAAAATCTTCCTCTCATATTGGAAAATCTATATTTTTTTTTAGGACCACATCGTAATGGGATATATCATTCCCACCTCTACTCATGTGACCCCTGAGTCCTAAGCACTATCCAAGCGTGCAACTTCCAAGCAAGAAAAATTATTTTTCCTGTTTATTCTTTAGTTTTTAACTAGACAAAAATCATTTTACATCAATTTTACCCTTAGAAGTATGATATTGATTTCTAGTGCTTCAATTTCTTGACGACCTTCATTATCACCATTTCATCATTTTTCCTCCTACATCATTTCAAGTGTTCCTCCACTTTACTGCATGAACACTTGAGGGGGCATCATCATGAGTCCCTCATTTTGTTCCAATCATTATCTTAATCTTCTATCCAAACATCTTCACCTATTGATTAGAAATGATAAAATCATAACATCCATTATTTTTTCATCTAATTTTTTATTTTTTTGCTACCTTTTCATCGACTTTTTCATTCTTTGAAAAGTGATTACTTCAATAATGTCTCGCAATGACTTCTCAAAAGGAAGAAAAATGTAGAGACTTAAAATCAGACACTTTGTGTTAATTTTAACCTTTTTATACTAAATACTTAATCATCTCTAATCCTCTCTAATCATTGTTAATTTATCCTAATCACTATTCACTATTTATTATCTTCAAATTAATTCAAAGTTAATTAACTAATCTTTTTCTAATTAAAAATTCCATGTATTTTGGAAATTTATAATTTTTATAAATATAAAAAATCAAAATTATTCTCACATGTCATAAGGCTCCACTTGTCATCCACCATTCTGGTTTAATAATCCACCTTTATTTTCATTGTCTTCTATGATCTAATTTAATAATCATATTATCCACTATTTCAATTTAATCATCATATTATCCTCCATGATCTAATTTAATAATCTACTTTTATTCACATTGTCCTCTATGTTCTAATTTAATAATCCATCTTTATTCCCATTATCTTTCACGATGTGATTTTCTCCAATTTAATAATTCACCTCACATCCACTTACTAATTTTATATCATATCTTTCTCCTAAATAAATTTTATATTCATTTGTGAGTATCGCATGATCTCCACTCCAATTTTTTATTCAAATTTTTCATTATGGACTAAAAATTACATTTTATTATCATCCCTTGATCTTCATCTTAAGATGGACGGTTCACATCCATTTCTAAATTCTATAAATTGGAAGTTCTTCCTCTAATTCAGCAAAGCTTCTTCGATACAAAGTTATTCTGCTAGCATATCTTGAAAGTTTCTTCATTACAGTTTTATCACGTTGAGATTATAAGAGATTGCATACCACGATGCTGCCCATTTGGCCTTGTGTTGGGAGAGTGAGAAACCACAATTCAAATGGAGTAAATCAAATTCACATCGCAACAGAGGAAGCTTCATTTTGTGCTAAGGTATAATTTTGTTCTATTTCTTTCATTTGTTGTTATATCATAGGTTGAGTTAGTTTATATTAAGTTTTCATTTGATTCTTAGCCTTTTTGTATTTCTAGATATTTTTTAATGCACCTTCTATTTAAACACCGACCCACCCTCCATTGAAACTAACTAGATGTTAACTAGAGAATCCATGTCCAATCTATCTTCCATCAATATAGTCTTTTTGATCAAGTCTTCAATCCAATATCATGCTAAAAATATGAGTCTTTGGTAAGCAATCTTAATCCATAGTCAATTAATTTTTCTTTATTTGAATTTTGATTAGGAACACTTAGCTTTAAGTTAAAATGTTATTTTGAATGTTTCCTTGTACTGCATTTTAATCTAATAGTTCTTGATTTTAATGGTAGATTGTAGATTTGGGTATTTTTGTTAAATTGCATAATCAAAATCTATTGTCCGAATTTATCATGTTACATTTTCAACACCATCTCTTCATCTATAGGTTGGACGACTAAGATTTGAAGGGTGGGCAAGTTGGATTTGAGCTATTTTTCGAACATCATACCCTTCAAAAGTGCAATGATTCATCTACAGGGGAAACAAACCCTTATATAGGGTGGGTGATGGGCTTTTGAGGCATTTTGGCCCTTTTCAAGGGTGTGGAACAACCACACAAATTTTTAAAAATTTTCATAATGTTTTTCAGCGATAAACATTACTTAAAATCAGGGTTTTGATTGAATTCATTAGTTGTATTTTCGAAATATTTTTCTACAATTTTTGAAATCATTGAATATTATTTTTGTGTCATTTGTGGGCACCTAAAATAGTCAATAATTTATTTTCAGATGTCTACAATTTGAATAAATCTTGAAATTTGATTATTTCACTAGGGTTTTTTGGATAACCCCTTTATTTAGTTTTCAACACTAAAAGGGGTATTTCAATGATATCAGAGCCAATTTATTGACCAACTATGGGATAACAAGGGTTTCATGTCAAACAGTGACATGGATAGAGCTAGGCTTGAAAGGTTGTCATGAACACAAGAGTAGGTGAAGGAAATGATGAATGCATTCCTTCAAACATTGAAGGATATGAAAGGAGACAGAGCACAAGTTGTGATGGACAACACCTTAGGCATAAGCGTAGGACCTACACCAAGATCTAATGGATAGGGTCCTTCAAAAGGAGGAAACTTTATTGGGAAGGAAGGAACAACCCTCATATAGATCAGATTTACTGGAAACATATGGGGAATACATGACATACCCCCCACCATTCAAAAAAGAGATGAGCTTCAATGGTTTCGTAACTTGGAAAAAGAGTAGAGGAAGCTCTAACATGGGATGGGACAACCACATCTAATTACATGATGAGATAGGGAAGGTTACCCTACACACATTTGATGGTTCCCTAAATATTTCAGTGAAGTCTTGTATTAGCAAGGTGGATACCTACTTTTCATTGTGTCTTATGAGAGAAAATGAAGCCTTGAAGTTGATCTTATTACACTTGGAAAGGGCTGCCCATGAGTGGTGGCACCAAAGGTTAATAACCCTAGGGCACAACTTCATCAAGACTTATGAAGAATTTAACATAAGGATCATTAATGGGTATGATAGAGCAGATTTGGAGTTGCACATCTGAGACTTGGCACACCTACAAGAACACTCCTTGAGGGAGTATGTTATAAAATTTTAGAGGATATTAGCTTTGATGATGGACATTTCGAAAAATAGACTCATGGTTTTGTTCATGGAAGGGTTAGCTAAACCCCTTAAAGGGTGGGTCAAATCTTTTGACCCTCCTTCCCTCCAAATGTCCATCAAAAGGGTTATAGACCTTGAGCATGCAACACCTATAGTACAATATCTGCATGTTGAAAGGTATAAAACTAGCACTTCGTCAATTGTGGGGCAGTGGAAAGAAGGAATTTCAAGGCAACATAGGATTGCAAGCTCTAAGTTTCAAAAATTAGAGTTTCTTGGGCATAAAAAAGAGAGTTTCTAGCAAGAGAAAAGGTAATCAAATGAGTTGCAAATAAATGACAGCAGCATAGAAACGCCATAGGTAAAAGGGAAGGAGCAAAGGTGATAGAGGCAGGGCCTTAGGGGAAGGAGTAGGCCATAGGCCAAGGAGAAAGCAAGGTAGTGGGCACCTTGGCCACCCTAACTGGGATTCCAAAGTACCACTCTTTTAAGGTAAGAAGAGTCCTACAAGATAAGTAGGTCATTATACTCATTGATAGTGGGGCTACACATAATTTTATTGATACGTTGGCTTCAAGGTGTGCGCTACAAACTACATCTTTTGAGAGGTTCAATGTGACTTTGGGGATGGATTCTCTCCCCCTTGCCATCACAAAGTTCCAAAATTGAAACTCATTTTGAGGAAGCATGAAATGCAAGGAGACTTCCATGTGATTGACATAGGGGAGACCGATGTGGTGTTGGGTGTCCAATGGTTGCACTCCCTTGGAGAATACACTCAAAATCTTCAAACTATGAAGTTGAAATTCAAAACAACAGGTAAAGAAATAGTCATTCATGGGTTGAACAATGGGACACCTATGGTGGTGACCTCCAAACAGATGGAAAGAACTTTCAACAAATGGCAAGTTGTGTGGGCAACCAAATGGTTTGTGAAAGACATGAATGTTGATCTAGGACAACCACCTCTTCATAAGGATGTTCAATTCCTTCTTGACAAGCATGCAAAGGTTTTTGGTGACATTCCTCATGGGCTGCCCCTGGATAGAGGGTTTGAACACATAATTAAATTGGAGAATGATACCAAAGCGGTAATCACTACACCCTACCGTCACCCAAGGATTTACAAAGAAGAGATAGAGAAAGCCATACATGAGCTCTTAGATATGGGCCACATAAGGCCTAGTTCCAACCCCTTTGCATCTTCGGTTGTGCTTGTAAAGGGCAGAACCATGAGAATGTGCATCGACTACCATTTGTTGAACAAGAAGACAATCAAGAGTAGGTACCCCATACCTAGGATTGATGAGCTTATAAATGAGCTCCGCAAACCAATTTATTTCTCTAAAATTGATTTAAAAACTAGGTATCACCAAATCCGAGTTAGAGAGGAAGATGTGCAAAAGACCGTCTTTAGATGTCATTATGAATTTTGTTATGCTTTTTAGATTAACCAATGCTGGTGCCACATTCCAATCTTGCATGAATCACATCTTTAGACAATACTTGAGGAAGTGTGTATTGGTCTTTTTTTATAACATTTTAGTGTATAGCAAAACATGGGAGAACATTTACAGCATTTGGATATAGTTTTGGGAGTGTTGGAACAATAAACACTATAAAAAATCAAAATATGAGTTTACCACCTCTGAAATTCTATATTTGGGACATGTGATCAACACCCAAGGAATCCATGTGAATCGATGTTGGAAATTTGAGCAAGGAGACAGTTGACAATTTTGATATCATGATACAGAAGGCAGTCTGAGGATTGAAGAGTTATCATTCCCATCTAGGGCAGCATAGAATTGTCATTGATGTCCTTGATGTCATTGAGATTGAATCTGATTATGCATTAATGTCAAAGATTGAGTTGAGCAGACTTGTGGAGTAAATCGAGTTTGTGAAGTGCTCTTACTTAGAAGAGGCAATCGGGATAAGTCAAGAAGAATGGAAAACCCAAAATAATCTTGAAGAATTCCTTCGAAGGAATTCTTTCGGAAAGAATGGCAAGGACAATTCTTTTAGAAAAATTGTCAAGTCCTTAGGCAAGTGGACCTTTTCAAAAACTCTGAAGGGTATCTTTTGAACGTTCCGAAAGGCAAATGGACCTTTACAAAAACTCCGAAGGGTATCTTTTGAACATTCTGAAGGGCAAGTGGACCTTTTCAAAAAGTCCGAAGGGTATCTTTTGAACGTTCTGAAAGGGAAGTGGACCTTTTCAAAAAGTCTGAAAGGTATCTTTTGAACGTTCCGAAGGGCAAGTGGACCTTTTCAAAAAGTCTGAAGAGTATCTTTTGAATGTTGCAAAGGGTGTGTGGACACTTACAAAAAAGCCGAAGGGTAGATTGCAGAAAGTTCGAAAAAATGTCACGGATAAAAAGTCCGAAGAAATGACGCGGACAAAAAGTCTGAAGAAAAGATTTTCGAAGAACATCTCCGAATAGAAGCCAATAACGAATTCGTTCGGAGAAATTGGAGGACACTTCAAGATGAAATGGACCCGGACAAAAAGTCCACAGAAATTGTTCCGAAGACACAAAGACCCGCAATAATTTGTATAAAGGAACATTCCGAAAGAATTAAGGCAAGGTTAAAAGATGAGCAAGTCTTCAAGGATCAACGTTGCAAAGAACGTTACAAGAATGCCAAAGAAAATAAAATCACGCTAACATGTCGAAGTTTAACGCTCAATACAAAGGATAAAGATCGAGCATATCGAGGACAATCGAAAGGAGCGGAAGCGAACCCATGATATAGAAAGTAGCGAGATGCAAAAAAGGAAGAAAAGAAGCTCGATGGTTAATGGCAAAGCAAGAATTAAAACTCATGTTGTTTTAAAAGATCAACTCATGTCTGATCGGTGCATTAGATCCAATGGTGCAAAGCAAATTTAGATGATCCTCTGAGTGCACACGCATTTGACAAGTGTCAAAAAGTCATAAGGAAAGATCCAACAAAGAAAAAAATGTGAACTTGACGCGACGAAAGAAATAAAAAGCCCGCATTCAATGTCTTCTAATTGTTTGTAAAAGAACAACTAGAACTGGTGATGAACTCGATATATCTTCACGGAGCTCAAGATTATTCAATCGAAGTGATCGAGGAATTGACACAGTTAAGTGCAATAGAAGTGTAGATGCCAAAGATAGTAAAGGCATTTGAACATTGTCGTTTGAAGCATGAGTCGAGACACGAAATCAGTCACGTTGAATGCAGATTAGAAGTGATCGAGGAAACGACGCAATTAAGTACATATGCCAAAGATAGTAAAGTCATTTGAGCGTTGCCATTTGAAGCATGAATCGAGACACGAAGTCAGAGTCACGTTGAATGCAAATTAGAAGTGATCGAAGAAGCGACGCAGTTAAGTGCAAATGCCAAAGATAGTAAAGGCATTTAAACATTGTCATTTGAAGCATGAATCAAGTCACATTGAATGCAGATTAGATGCTTGAATTGGTTAAGAGCAGTTGAAGTGTGAACTCTTTACGGATATAAAACCCTAAGATGCATTTGCGTATATATGCTACGAAAAAAATATTTGTAAGGGTCTTTTGTTGCTGTTGCAATAACAATTAAAGTGTTACTCAAAATTGTTAAGTGAGGACATATGCAGACAACGTAAAAAGGCAAAGAAAATAAGGTGTGTCAATATAGAAGATATCCAGACACAAAGAGATAGAGGCAAATAAGCCGAGAAGGCACACAACGTGTAGGTGCAGTTACAAATGAGACTTGTAACAAAAAAGTGAACAAAATTCATTTTGAATTTTTTTTGTATTTTGAAGTTGCAGCTTCATTTCTCTGATACACTGATGCCATCAGAAAAAAAAAAAGTTAGTGCTCAGTGAGGAAGTTGATGTTTCTTTAGAGTGAGTGATGTTGAATGTAACCAATGAGGTTTGTCTATGAGACTTATTTTTTGTAACGCTGGACTAGAACAATAACTTCTAACATATTTTCTCACTATGATTTTTTCCTCTGTGTTTTCACGTAAAAATCTGATGTTGAGCATTTTTATGTGTGTATGATCTCTATTTTTGCTCTTTATTTTGCATGTACTTTAAGTATCTTGTTTAAAAGTTTTAAGACCCAGGTTTTAGCTCATCTACTAATTCACCCCTGCCTATCCCCCCGCGGCCCCCCCCTCGCCCCTGCCTCTCAGTAGATAGTGTGTTTAACAACCAAAAAAAAATACAAGCTATCTTGGATTGGCCACCCCCTACTAATCTGAAACAATTGAAGATTTCTTGAGTTGTGTAACTACTATCGAAGGTTTGTAAAGGATGTTTCTTAGCTTGCTACCCCCCTCACAGATTTAACAAAGAAATGTGCTTTAAGCTAGTCCAAAACAACCTTGGGAAATTTGAAAAACTCGAGGAAATTATGAGACCGTACCCAGTGCTTTGTTTTTTTAGATTTTACTATTATGTTTGTGTTGGAAAGTGATGCTTTGGGGGAAGGCATAAGGGTTGTCCTAAATTATGAGACCGTACCCAGTGCTTTGTTTTTTTAGATTTTACTATTATGTTTGTGTTGGAAAGTGATGCTTTGGGGGAAGGCATAAGGGTTGTCCTAAATTGTGAGACCGTACCCAATGCTTTGTTTTTTTAGATTTTATTATTATGTTTGTGTTGGAAAGTGATGCTTTGGGGAAAGGCATAAGGGTTGTCCTAATGCAAAAAGGCCTCCCAATTGCATTTGAAAGCATGAAGCTCAAAAAGATTGAGTGAAAATTTCTCAATTTATGACAAAGAAATGTTGGCCATCATGCATGCATTGGCCCAGTTCTGTCAATACTTGATTTGTGAGAAGTTCGTGATAAAAACTGACCTCAATAGTTTGATTTATTTCATTAAACTAATTTGAGCGATAGGCAACAAAAAATGGGTAAGTTCGTTCCAATCTTATGATTTTGACATTGAATATGTGAAAAAGAAAAATTATGTAGTCGTTGATGCATTGTCCCAGAAGCTTATTTGTGTGCCATGAGTGAGATTATAGTGGATCGAAACGCTGTCATAACTGTTGATTATGCTAATGATGCCTTTGTCACGACTGTCATGGAGGGAAAGATGGATGATGAGAGATATGTGATTGTGAATGGACTGATTTTGTACAAAAACAAAAAATAAATAAAAAATTGACACTTAAATCCAAGCTCAAGGCACAAATAATAAGAGTTGTTCATGACTCGCCAATGATGGGACATCCAAGGTATTTTAAGACTTACAAAGAGGTAAGAGAGATTCTTTTGGAAGGGCCTAAAGAGAGAGGTACTTCAATATGTTCGAGAATGTCTTGTTTACCAACATAATAAAGGAGAGCACACATTTCCAACTGGGCTTCTTCATTCTCTACCTATTCTCCACCAAAAATGGGAAAGCATTTCTATGGACTTCATCATGGAGTTGCCCATGGCACAATGTAAGAATTATATGTTTGTGGTGGTGGATAGACTCACTAAATTTGGTCATTTTTTTTGTTTTTCCAACGTATTACAATGCCCCTATGGTGGCTAATATTTTTTTCAGATAAATGTTCAAATTTCATAGTTTGCCTAAAAATATTGTAAGTGACAGAAACAACACGTTCATGAACCTCTTTTGGCAAGAACTCTTTCATTTGGTGGGCATCGAGTTGTCTCCAAGTACTAGCGACCATCTCCAAAATGGATGGACAAATTGAAATTGTGAACAAATGGGTGGAAGGCTATCTACGAAATTATGTTTCCGAAAAGCAAAAGGTGTGGAATAAGTGGTTGTATATGGCAAAATTTTACTACAACACATCATATATCAATAAGTATGTCCCCCTTCAAGGCCTCGTATGGATATGAAACATTTTCCTTCCTGTCCCTGATTTGGAGTGACAATAGAGTGTCAACGCCACTAATTTAGTACAACAAAGCATAGAGATTTTAAAACAATGCAAGAACCTACAACAAACTCAAAACCAACAGAAGACATGCGGATCAACACCGAATAGAAAGGCACTTCGAGGTAGGTGACATGATTTTTTAAAGATTGCAACTTTATAGGCAATCTTCTATCAAGCAAAGTGGGACGAAAAAATTGAAACCATGGTTATATGGTCCCTACAAGATCCTAAGAAAGGTAAGGGAAGTGGCTTATGAGTTGGAGCTACTGGAAAGTAGCAAGATCCATAATGGTTTTCATGTGTCTTGCCTCAAAAGGGCACTTTGGATAGCACGTCACTCTATCCATTGATTTGCCACCACTTGATGAGGAAGGTAAGTTAGCCCTGATTCCATATTCTATTGTTGAGACTAGAAAAAAGAGGCTTAAAAACCCAATCATCACCGAATACTTGGTACGTTGAAAAGACTTGCCTTTTGAATATGTTATTTGGGAAGAGGCAACCATTCTTCAACATCACAACTTACAATTGCTTGAGGACAATCAATTTTGGGAAGTGAAGATTCTCATGTCCCCATTTTTAACATGATTTGTGAAGACACTTAGCTTGGCTTGTTTCCCTAAAAAGCTAAGGGAAGAAGTAAGAAAAAGGGAAACATTAGGTTTTAAATGCTTTTCATCAAAAAAGTACTTTAAGATTCTAATTCTCACTTAAGAAGAGGGCACTTGAAAGTCATGGGCCCTTAAGTGATTAAGTGAAAGATTATAAGACAAAATCTTTAATTTTGAATCATTTTCCCTCCCTTTTGAGCGCCACCCTTTAGAGAAGGCTATAAAGGCACAAGGGGGGAATCTTGTGGAATGGTTCATGCCATTTTTTATATTTGATTTTATTAAGTCTTAAGCACGAAAATGTTGGCCTTTACCTTGAGAACATAATCCCTTCAAGGTTGTTTGGAAAAAGGACGAAAACCCTTAATTTCAGACTTATGTGTTTTCAACACCATCTCTTCATCTACAAGTTGGGCGACTAGCACTTAGAGGATGGGTGACTAGCATTTGAACTATTTATAGGGCAACATACCATCCAAAAATGCAGTGATTCATCTACAGGTGCAACAAACCCTTGTATAGGGTGGATGATGGGCTTTTGAGGCCTTTTGGGCCTTTTCAAGGGTGTGGAACAACCACACGATTTTTTTGAAATTTTCTTAATACTTTTGAGTGATAAACATTACTTAAATCCAAGTTTTTAACTAAATTCATTTGCTGTCTTTATGGGATGTTTTTCTGCAATTTTTTAAATCATTGAATATTATTTTTGTGCCATTTATGGGCATGGGCACCTACAACAGTCAATAATTTATTTTCAGTTATCTAGGGTTTTAATAAATTCTGAAATTTGATTATTTCACTAGGGTTTGTTGGATAACCCCTTTATTTAGTTTTCAGCCCGAAAAGGGATATTTCATACTCTGAAGATTTGGTAAACCTCGCAAATGCAACTCCTACTCTTAAAATCTACAAGACCTTTGTGTTAACTTGTCTTCTTTGGTGTTAGCTCCTCTTAACCCTAAATCTTCTTCCTCTTAAGATCGATCTCTATGTGCAAACAAAGCAAACGGATTGTATTTTTTTTAATATAAAAATGGAGAGAAACCTATAAATATGATTTGGGGCCCTAAAAATAAAAATTAAGTTTTTGCTGACATCATCAACTCAAATTTGTATTAAGAAATCTGCATTAATTAGAATGTCAACGAGTCTACTAAAAGGAGAGCTTCTACACGATGTCATCAGTCAGGTCAATGGCATGAACTATGTACAAGAAATGGGGGAAAGAGGTTTGAGGAAGGATAAGACATTGGGGAAGATAAATCTTTTGATATGATGGCAATATGACAGTGGAAGAAAGGGAACACACGACACCTCTCACGAAGTGCTACAAGCCCGGCCACCCCAATCTTGGCATATGTGGAAACATATGCTTAGGGAAGTTAATATGCTGACAAGCCCTAAACAAGAATAGTATCAGTAAAATAAAAATAATGCATATAAAACATGTATCATGGTTTTTTAATCTACATATAGATCTCTAAATAAACTAATCCAGAGACATGCAATCTTGTAGCGTTCAATCTTGTGCATCTTAATGCAAGTGTTGAACCATAAATTGTTTGTGCATATGGTGACAATTCCATAATTTTGTTATGGTTTGGTTGTTATTGTTTGGTCTTTCAAGATTTTAAAACCATCTTTACTATGATATAAGCTTTCTCCAGTTGCAGATCTCTATTTTTTCAATTTCCGAAGGTAGAAAATTGAATTTGCATTGCTGTGTAACAGAACTGTGAAATGTATTGTAAGGGTAAACAATGCAACCAAAATGTGACAAATGATCCAGAGACGTGCAATCCTTCCCTCTAATACAACTAAGTACATTGACCGCCAGAAACACAGTGGATAGGCTATCAAATTATTATACAATTTTTTGTGTTAGAAGTTGGAAGCCTAAATGTTAGACCGCAACAATTTTAATAGCCAAACAATTAAAATGAGATTTTTCTCCTTGCTCCTTTTTCCATGTTCCCTGCTTAGAGTGTATCTGTGTACATATCTTTTTGAGAGTATCTGTGCACATGCCATAAACATTAATAAAAGTATAGTGATCCTTTCTCAACATAGCAAAAGTTTTTCTATATCTGATTTCTACTAATAATTTGGCTTTACGTTGTACACATAACATTTATCAGTACCTTTTGAATTGTTTGTATTTCATCAACATTTGTTTTGAGCTATTTTTCAACTTGTAATAACGCCAGAAGGCCAACAATAAGCAACATGCTGCCATTGGCATTGTACTAAGAAACCCACAAGTGAGAACCCTGTGTTGTTCCTGCCACAACAGCTCAATGATACACCATAACTCCAATTCATCTGAGAAAATAACCACTCATCTCAGTTAAGTCATTAGTGCATCAAGTTTAAACACAAGTATCACTAACCAATAAGTAAATACTTTGCAACAAAGTCCTTACATGTCAATAAATGCTGCACAAAAAGCAACCTGCTCTTTCAAGAAATAGCTGTCGGTAAAAAAAATGAAGATCATTACATGCTCAAGCTAGCAGACGTGCTTGTAGATTTCTCAATGGTCAATGAAAGTTCTCGTAGCTGTTCTGGATCAACCGTTGATGGTGCCTTTGTCAAAGAGCATTGACCGGTAGTTGTCTTTGGAAATGCAATAACATCCCTTATAGAAGTTTCACCAGCCAAAAGCATAACCAAGCGATCAAGCCCATAGGCAATACCTCCTAGCCAACAAGGTAAAATATCAAAATAAGCACCAGAAAAAGTCTGAGGGTCTGCAACTGTAGACAAAAAAATAACCATATACCATAAGCCCAGATAAGCTACAACAGGGAACATTTACCGTGAGGTGGAGCACCCATATCCAAAGCTTCAAGTAAATAGCCAAATTTTTCTTCCGCCTGAGCAGATAACTAGTATATTAATCACTGATTAAAGTTGAACCAAACACCTGTGGCAGCACATAAACGTATTACCTCTTTAGATGTGATCCCAATTATCTCCAGCACTTTTTCTTGAATCTCCCGCTTGTAAATTCTCAGGCTTCCTCCTCCAATCTAATCGATAACTTGAAATTTAGAAACACACGTATATGGCAAGAAAAGAATTATAAGAACTTAAAATATAACAAAAATCACTTGTTTCATCATATTTTTGCAGAGAACATTACTCCAGATCATGTTTCATGTGTTTTAGATTTCCACTGAAAACTCCGTTCAGTCTATCTTGGAGCCCTTGAGCCAATTCCAAGTTTTATTCGGTATTTTGGCTTAAAAGTAAAATTATGATGTTTGTATTTAATTTTCCTAGATTACTTGGCAAAACATTTTATTTGACCTTTCCAGCCATGTGTTCTCATTTACAAATTATCTATTTTGACTTCTATTGACATAGAACACACAACATTAACTTCTCCAATTACCTCTATTCCATTGTAGACCATGTCATATGCCAGAGAGCGCGCTGTGGAAAGATCAGACATATCATCTGGGTTTGGTGCCGTGAATGGGTGATGGAGAGCCTGCATACCCAATTCAAATAAGCAACTCAACAGTGACATTTCACAACAAACAACCGGAGCTAAACTTCTCACTAATTCAAATATTCCTAGTTAGTAGTTTTGGACAAGAAAAAAGGTTTTGAGGTTATGATAGCACTGGGGTTTAGAATATCAGTTGATACTTCAGTAAAGATCTTTGCATTTATACATTCAGGTTTTAGTATTAACCATGTTAGCTGCACTTTTTCAGTAAAGAGCTAGACTTCTACTAATATGCCTGCTTACAAGGATGAAAAATGCAGTCTAAAAATGAAGAGAATCAGAAGACAATGAATGAACGAAAGACTAATGTCCATAAATAAAGAAATGTAATTAATTCTACTGAAAAAAGATATCAAGATTATCAAGAAATATTTTTCTTGGAATGCATAAAAAATATACTCTTATGCACAGAAAATAGAGAAGAAAAATACAAATAAAATAATGTAAATGTCTAGCAATATGTAAATAATAGTCATGTGCCCACATGAGAGAAAACATAATTGATCAAGGGAATCGCCAATACCTACAATCAAATCCCATTACTTTCAAGTTGTCATCTTGATAAGATCCTAATACCGTGAGGCTTTGCTGTTCAAACCCAGTAGGTATTCTAACAAAGCTTCTTATGCACAGAAAATAGAGAAGAAAAATACAAATAAAATAATGTAAATGTCTAGCAATATGAAAATAATAGTCATGTGCCCACATGAGAGAAAACATACATGATCAAGGGAATCACCAATACCTACAATCAAATCCCATTACTTTCAAGTTGTCATCTTGATAAGATCCTAATACCGTGAGGCTTTGCTGTTCAAACCCAGTAGTTATTCTAACAAAGCTTCTTGGTAGGCAGAAGCAAAGGACCCTCTACTATCATGGAAGGCCGACCCATTTACTGAGAAAGTGAAAAAGCTTCTTGGGTAAACAGAAGCAAAGGACCCTCTCCTATCATCAAAGGCCAACCCATATACTGAGAATGTGAAAAAGTTGGTCTTGAGAGCTCAATCAATAACTCTAGTGTATGGTTCTATCAATTCTCTCAAAGGATATAATGGGAAAATGGATCTGTCATTTAGTTGTTATGGTTGATGATCTACATTCACATATCTCTGAGTATCACCAATACCTGAAGGATGCTTGCATCCAATCAAAGTTGACTCTTTGGAAGCAAAAAGTAGTTCAGTAAAATGGAGCACATCTCTGGACCTACCAGGGAGATAGTTGCCATGTGTATTGTTAACTTCCTACAAAGAATGCTATATATACTTGAACTTCATATCCAATAAGCTAAGTCACAAGGTTCGAGTTCGAGTTCGACAAGAATAAAATTCGGTTCAAATTCGCAAAGAGATAAAGTTCAAAAAAAATTCACCATTAAATTCGAAACATAAAAAACGCAAAAAATATAAATAACATAATAATATTAATGATAATAATAATATAATAACATAGAGACACACGGGCTATGCAGGGTGTGGGGACGATGGTGCATCCAGGTTCTTTGGCATTGGCAAAACCTGGAGTTGTTGTGGCAGCGTGTGCAGATAAGACAAAGCTTAGCTCTGTTGCGATGACGTCTGCAAACAAGGTAGCGGGGATACCGATCTCTGCAGTGGCGTCTACCAATACTGTGCTGGCAAACATAAATGGAGTCACCGCAGGAGGCATACCAGATCTGGGGATGAACAAAGGTTACAGTAAGTTAACAAAACAAGGGTTTGTATTTTCATTTCTAGTGGTTGAGGAAAGATTTGCAAATCCAACAACCAAACACCTAGGTTTCCAATTAATGGTGTGTTCCTTATCTGGACATACAATTTGTATTTGGGTGAAAGGGACTGAAGTGGTGTTAGATCTTAAACAGAGGTTGGAGGTCTCTTTACATGTTTCAGCTGAATATCAGTGTTTAGTTTACCAGGGTAAGGAATTACAAAATATTTTTCCATTGTCTTTTTATTCGTTAGGAAAAGATTCAGTTATTTCCATGTCCTCTAGATTGCAAGGTGGGATGGCTGTTCCAAAACATTCCTTTAATGCAAACCCTGCATCTTTCAAAGATGCAGTCAAAAATGTAGCCCCCTTGCCTAACTCGTCGGAAAGATCACCTCTTCAGGCCTATATTGTTGATCAAGCGAAGGAGGTGTTTTTTGTGGAGATCGAGAATCAATCGGTGGATGAAAATTTTAACTCTTTGGCTAAATCTGCTATCATTTGTAGATTTAATGGTGTATGGCCGTCTTTGAACATTTTATATAAATGGGTTCATGAAACATGGTCAAAACATTGTGAATTTTCTTTGTGCTCTAAAGGGTTTTTTATTGTCCTCTTCCATGTTCAGCAAGATTTCCAAAAATGCATCTCTGAAGGCCCCTGGGTTTGAGGAACCGCAGCCCTGTTCTTAACTCCATGGTTTCCAGATTTCAATCCTCTCACTCAGTCGGTCACTAAGTTGCCAGTTTGGGTCCGTCTCCCTAATTTGCCTCTACATTTTTGGAATGCCCTCAAAGATATAGCCAATGCTTTGGGGTCCTTCCTAAAGCATGATATTGAGCGGGCTAATGCAAGTTTATGCACTTATGCTCGTTTTTGTGTTGAGATCAATTTAAGTAAAGGGGTTCTAGATAAAATTATTTTAAAATATGGTAAAACTCAGCATATTCAGATTCTTGACTATGAGAATACGGCTTTTAGATGTCATAATTGCAAATTCCCAGGTCATCTTTACCTAGTTTGTCCTAAGGAGCGTCCACAAGTGTCGAAGGGAGGAAAATCCAAAACAAACAAATGGAGTGCCCCAGATCCGTCGCTAGTGATGGAAGATTGCTTTGAAGACACAAAAACACAAGATGCTACAGAAATGAGAGATAGCAAGAGTAAAGAAAACGCTGATTCTGCAAAAGAAAAAGTGACCACTGAAGAGGTGACAGAGACTGTTCAAATCTCTCTTGCGAAACAGACAGCCAAGGGAGTTAAAAGAGGACATGTGTTTGAGAACTCAGACTCAGACAAGGATTTGCTTGAAAATAGTATCTCGAAAATGCAGCGTCTTGATAAACAATTAGTTCTTGTAAACACTGAGCATGAAATATGGCAGGGGGTTAAAAAGAAAAAAGGTAAAAAAGGCAAGATAACTAATTTTTTAGATTATTATCCCACTAACTAATTTATTTCTGTTTTTGGGGCAGTCGTTAGGCTTGCTATATGTTTTTTTTGGCCTTATGGAGGTTATTGTATTTGGCTATCTTGGACCATGGTGCCTTTACCCTGGGTCTGTTATGGTTTTTCAACATTAATATATGGTTAGGACTCCATAAAAAATCCATATTTATCTAAAAAAATAATATAATAATATAAATTATAATTATAATTTATAAATGTAAAATTATTATTATTATTTTTTTTTAATAAAATGAAAACTATTAAATATTTTAAAGATAAATGAAAAGATAAAATTTTACAAACATTAAATATAATAAACTATAAATATTAATTTAAAATTTAGAAATAAACAAATATTAAATATTAAAAAATATATAAAAACAAAAACAAATAAACATTACGAAATATTTAATATACAATATAAATTAAAAACATATAAAAAAAAAAAACATAGCAAAACAAATAAAGATCAACGGCATTAAAAAATATTTTAAAATCATATATTAAAAAAAAAATCCCGACGACCTATCTGCTCCTCTGCGACGGTCGTTCGCTCAGTCCACGTCTGCGAAGACCTTCATTCGCTCAGTATACCTCTACCTCGACCGTCATTTTTTCCACTGCGTTTTTTTTCAGCCGTGTTTTTTGGTCCTTTTTTCCAGCCACGTTTTTTTTCATTCAATTTTATATGCTATTTTTCCCTGTATTTTTTCCCTGCGTTGTTTTTGGGCGAACATTTCAAATTTGCCAGATTTTTTCTACCACTAAAGAAGTTTGCGAATTTCAAACTTTGTCCAAAAACTTCGCCGAACCTTGTGACAGCCAATAATTATAGTAAATGATCATAAAAACCTATGATTTCATAGGGGATTGGATTAATAAATAAAGGCCCTTTTGACCACAAACTTATAAACCGTCTATGCAAAGATGGAACTTCAAAAAAATGGTTTAAGTGTATTTACATCATCTAAAAGATGCATCTCACTAGAAAGAAAATAACTTCACGTGATTGGTAAACTCTGTTATGGCTTCCTCTTGGTGTTGTTTTGGTTTCAGATTTTAAGCCTAAAACTATTCAACTCGTCTATAAATCCACCTTAAAATATATAATAAAACACAGAAGCATTAAGTGAAATGCTAGCGAAAACCTACAGAGTTATATCAAGGAAAAAAGGAAGATCAAAAGTTCAAAACTCAATGTTCACAGAACTTTTTTTTTAATTGAAGTTGAAAATACAAAATTATACACCCCAAGATTGCGCTAAATCAAAATATACCCGAATTAAGGTGACATAGTTACAAGAAAAGAATATACCCAATCTAAAACGCTCAAAAACTAATTCGCTGACTAATTTCCATAGTTACCAGGTTCGGAAATCCGAATGCGTTTGGGAGGCGGAATGCATCCGATTCAAAAAATAAAATAATATATATATATATATATATATATATATATATATATATATATATATATATATATGCAAAATATTTCAATCTACTAAGGAATGAACATTAATTTAACACTTGCAAAAATGAGAAATGCATAAGAATTTCAAACTTGAATTACATTAAAAGATAGCAAAATATTCATAGTTTAGAGCCTAAGCTCAAAATTGATATAGAACTTAAGTTTCAAACATTTGCAACATCAAACCCAGCTTCAAAATCAAAACTAGCACTAGCACTAGCACCATCAGCGAATCCTCCATCCGGCGCATCAACACTATAAATATTTTCCTCAACTCCTTCAAAGGATGGTT
Source organism: Torreya grandis (assembly GCA_037957365.1). Lineage (NCBI taxonomy): Eukaryota > Viridiplantae > Streptophyta > Pinopsida > Cupressales > Taxaceae > Torreya > Torreya grandis. The sequence continues at coordinate 451,424 of JARHVA010001443.1, forward strand.
CTCCAAGATGAAGATTGTCATCTTCTTTTGCAATATTGTGCTCAAGCAATCTTAAATTGCTATGAACAAACACAAGATCTGACAGCTTTTTGGCTCCTAGTCGATTTCTCTTATTAGTATGGATCAAATCATGCGTGCTCCAATTTCTTTCGCATGCAGAAGCACTAGGACATTAACTGTGGACACGCACGGCAAGATTTTGTAACTCTGGGGTAGAAGAACCATACGTCTGCCACCAGAAATGGGGATCCATGCTAACAATGTCTTCTTGTGCCATTTTAAACCACTCGGCCACTCTCCTGCAGTGTTGAGACCACTCGTGGGCAAGCAAAATGGGAGCCACTCTGAAATCTTGAAACCCTGAAATATGGCTAAGTTTGAAACCCTGAAACCTTGGAATCTGACTAACTCTGAAATATGATAGGATCCTCCAAAACCTAGAATTTGCATTATAGCTCCTAGCGGTCCGAAACCCCTCTCAAACATCCTGAAAGTATATAAATAAAATATAACTTAAAGTATAAATTTACATTTATATATGGACATAGAAACTAGATGTCCATATATAAATGTAAACTTATACTTAAATGTTTATTTTATTTCTATACTATTGGGTTCGGACTAGATTTACATTTTCTAAGTTTTTTGTTGACTTCCATTGTTTCACCCTGTCTGTACAGTTTTAATGTTCAAAAATACAGCAAACTGAATTTTTTAATCCGGAAGCCTGCAAAAATGCGGAACGTTCCGGATTTCGCCCAGATGCGGCCAAATCTGGTAACTATGCTAATTTCCCTCAATCTGTGACAGCAGTGATCCTCCTAGCATGTACAAATTAATCGAACCATTGCTTGTGGGGTGATTAATCAACTGAATAGTTTCCTCCATCTAAAACTACATAAAACAAAAAAACATGAGCATCCAGGGTACCAAAGGAATCATGTGGGTTCCATATCAAAAACAACTCCAAATAGCTAATTTCATGAAAGATACTGTATCAAAGTGATTTCAATCTTGCAGATTTTTTACTGTAAGTGGTGGGGATAAATTTGATTCTTGTACTTGAGCTGTAGTAGCAAACATGTCATCAACATGAGGATCTTCGTAGCCCTTGGGATCAGAAGCAAGAATATAATTTAGATGTTCTAAACACATGTGCATGGAAACTATTTAGGGCATTCAGATAAACTTTCGAGGCCAAATTCCACACTGAAAGGCCCCAGAAATATAAAATAAGAAAATTTAGAAAAAGCAAAAAAAAATATATTTTCGAAAAAAATCAAAAAATTGCTCCAAACTACCACTGGAATCAAGAGCTCGGACTTATGTTCTTGCTTCTGATCCCAAGGGTTATGAATATCCTCGTGTTGATGACATGTTCGCTACTACGACTAAGCACAAGAATCAACGCAATGATATTCATAGCCCTTGGGATCAGAAGCAAGAATATAATTCTGAGGAGATCAGAAGGGCTATGAATATCCTCGTGTTGATAACATGTTTGCTACTATGGTTAAGTACAAGAATCAACACAAGGATATTCATAGCACTTGGGATCAGAAGCAAGAATTTATATAAGTCTGAGGATATTCATGGCTCTTGATTCCAATGGTAGTTTGGAGCAAAATTTTGAAATTTTTTGAGAATATAATTTTTTGGCTTTTTCTAAATTTTTCATCTTTTGCATTTCTGGGGCCTTTCAGTGTGGAATTTGGCCTCGAAACTTTATCTGGATGCCCTAAATATTTTCCATGGTTTAGGACATCTAAGTTATAGTTCGTTTGATGAGCTTTCCAACGCATATTACAGTTTCAAATTCTGATGAACAAGCTAGGACATATGACCCTAACAAGTGGCACTGCTAAAATAGTAATGTCATCAACCAAAATTTGGCTATTTTTCCACATCTGCCCGTTCATTTCCACTTCTAAGGTGGATACATGTCATCTCAATGTGGGGCAACCCTTTGGTTCCCATGCAGAACCCTTCAGTTACCATTTTTAGTAGATTTTCAGTTTCTATGTTGTATTGTTGTAACGCAGATAATATGGAATGAATAACGCAGAGTTCAAGGCATACATCTCTCCTACACAAATTGCCCTCTTTGTATACACTCGGTTACAATAAAATAATATTTATTTATTTTTATTTTTTTTGCAATTGCAGTTTTGTTCCATTACAATTCTACTTCTATAACACATTAAGCTCCATAGTTAGTCTGTTGTCCACCGAATTGCATACTTAATTCAGATCAATGGTTTCATAGCAGTTCATCTCATTCTTTGCACATCCCATCAAAGGAAGTCAGAATACATGAAGCATGTCTCGAGACACATGAAGCTTCGGGTTATCTTCCTTTTTGGTTCAAACAGCAGAAGAGGAAATGGGTGATCCTTTCAAAGAATTGCTTGATGGATCCTTCAAGTCGCAGAGGGAGATGCTGGCACAGTTCTCTAAAGTACTTTCATGAGTCATGCCTGAAGCTGCACTGATATCATCATCAAGCAAGGAACCGATGCACAGGCATACATGGAAGAAAAGTCCATAAAAAGACATTGGCATGTGCTCCAAGAACCAGAAGAGCAAGTACCACAGCACCTAAGACTGTCAAGCCAATAAGAAAACCCTTTGGCCAGAGTCGTGGGAGCCAAACACAAAAGAAGCCTTTACATCCGATGACACAACTCCATGTGTGGATAGAGAAGGGCAGCAGATCATGGATGCATATCCGTACTCCACTGTTGCCACTACAGGGGCAACACCTCCACCATAGGAGAACAAGTTGATAATTTTAGAATCTACTCCGATCATCAAATAATCAAGCCCCAAATTCTTTGCCTGAATGATCCCATATTGACAACTAGTTAGTTCAACCACATTTTTTGTTGCTTTCCAATATCCTTTTTGCAGGCAATAAGAAGCTTTCCATTTTCATCTCTGATTGTGCCTCCAATGCCTGCTTGTCCTGAGTTGTTTTGGAAGCTCCATCAAAATTTGTTTTATACCATTTTTTGGCAAGAGACCCATCCATTTCATTTTGTAATGAAAAGGGATATTTCATCCTTTGGCTCTCTAACAGTCAACCATACTAGAAGAGTCAAAGGCTCCAATATTTTTGCAGAGATGCATCCTAGCAGTTGCTCTGATATTGGCTTTGATGATGGGAATTAACTGTGAAACCGTTCTGCTTTCACCATTCAGTATTATATCATTTCTTTCTTTCCAGGGTTGCCACATCATAAAAACTGGGGTAAGAAGAGCCATGAACTCTAGAACTTGCAAGTCTCTGGTGAGAGAAATCCATTTTTGAGGATTTGCCTAACAGTGTTTATTTATGATCTGATTTTGCCAAAAGCATCTGTCATCCCCTGCAATACTTAGTTGCTAATTGACAATGAATCAACAAGAGTTGTATTGTCTCTGAAATTTTATTTACAGTTTGGGCATTTTATTGGGCCAAAACTCCTCACTTTTGAAGATTATCAGCTGGTAGAATGTTTTGTGGGCCACTAACCAAAGGAACAAATTAATTTCAGGCCACTGAGGTGTGCTCCAAAGTTTATTCCATTTCCTATTTTTTGCCTTTTTTCTATCAGACTCTAAGGTTGGTGGGCTGAGGAAATGGTGCCATCCCCAGCCTTATTGAAACGCTGGACTTTCTTGTCTTTAAAGGATGATGTAATCCTATTGCTTAGATCCTCTGAGTTGTTGAGATTGAGTTTACACTACATCTGTAAAGGTATCTAGTATAGCCATATTCCAGGTAGTGTGTCCTTGCTGAGTTGTGCAATAATCAGCAACTATTATAAGATCTTTATTTGGAGTTCTTGTTGTATCTGTCTATAGTTGTGATTTATGATAAGTGGCTAACCATCCCCTTCACGATCCCAAAATCTGGCATTATCTCATTTTCGTATGTGCCATGAAACATAAGTTTTGAGCTGATCCACACCAATTTCAATGAATTTTGAAGTGCTGGCAAGAGGGGACCTCCAATTGTCATTAGTATCATGTGCGTTGCAACTAATTTTTTATTTTCCTGAATGGTTTCTCCCTAATTGAGTTCGGTTCTTGCTGAAATTTTTTAGCAGCTTTCATTGCCAGAGCCTTGTTGAAAAGTTTAGATTCTTTTAGACAGAAGACCACCCTTTGATTTGGGCGTGGTTATAGTTGACCATGCTATTCAGGGGTAATTGTTATCATCTTCTATACCTCTCCAATAGGAATTTTGTGTGTACATTCTTTATGTGTCTCAATTTTCAGGTGAAGAGGAAGAAGAGTTTGCACGTAAATAGGATTTGCTTGTATTACAACCTGTAGGATTTGAATTCAAACCACATAAGTGAGCCACTTGTTGGTCCACTTGCAAATTTTTTAGGTGCATTTTAGCACAGTTGGGATCCATAACACAATATTTTTTTAGGTATAATGGAAAGCCCAAATACGTCATTGGAAGTTTCCCTTCATTGAAGTCCAAAATGCTTACAATTTCTCCCTTTCTTTTCGCTGGGATGTTGAGAAAAACAATGCTGGATTTGCCTTTGTTGATTGCCTTTTTGTAGAGATCGAGGACCTTCTTTAGCTGCTTGATTTCTCGGGCAAGGAGGGAGGTGAATAGGAGAGTGTCATCAGCAACGTGGAAATTGGTGTATCTTGGACCTCCTTCCATAGCTGGAATACCATATAACAGGCAATTTTCTGCTTACATTCTCGCCCATTAGGATAAAAAGTTATAGGCTAATGAGATCCCCTTGACGAAGTCATCGAGTAGAGTGAAAGGGCTTTGCCATTTTCCCATTTATGCTGATAGTGTAGGTAGGCATACACATAAAACTGCTTCTCGATTTGATAACAACTTGACTGAACCCAAAAGCTCTGAGAGATTGTTCAATTAATTCCCAATTACATCTACCAAATGCTTTAGAAATGTCCAGTTTGATCATTACTCCAGGCCTTTTTAGAGCCTGCAGAGAGCGTAGGAGTTCTTGAACAGAAATTACATTCAACCTAGGACAAAAGCCAATTGAGAGCTTGAAATAAGGCTTGGCATGAAGGAATTGAGGCGAGAGGCTATAAGTTTTGAAACAATTTTGAATATCATATTACAAAGAGCAACAGGCCTATACTCATTTATTTTGTGAGCATGGGCTGCCCTTGGAACAAGGACAAGCCTGGTACAATTGAGTTGTTTCAAAATTGTTTGCTTCCCACAAAATTCTTCAATGAGATCCCTAATACTATTTTTAATAGCGTCCCAAATTGTCTAATAGAAGAGATTTGTAAACCCATCCGGTCCTGGGGATTTGTCAGGATGAAAAGAGAAAACAATTTTCTGATTTCTTCTTCTGTTGTTGGCTACATAATTTGTGCTCTGTCTACTTCTTCAGTTATTTGAAGTATATGATTCAGCAATTCAAGCTGAATTTTCTGTTTTTTTACCACTTGGGCAAGGTTCTGCAATAATTTTCTAAAATATTATCAGAATGGGGTGAAATATCCTTTGTGGATATGAGAATATTGTGATTCCCAATCTAGAGTTTTTGTATGAGTTGATGTGCTTTCTATTCAGAATTGAAGAGTGAAAGAATATTGGATTTGAATACCCTTGCTTGATCCATTGATCTCTCAACCTTTGTTGCCAATAACATTATTCTTCTTTTGGCTCAGTGTGTTAGATTATTTCTTTAAAATAAACTCAGACATCCACTTGAATACAACAAATAAGCGCAGATCAAAAGATGATGTGCAATAGATAAATGAAATCATTTGACTGAATCAGATATGTGGCCACTTCGAGCAGCCAACCTCCAGAATGCAGAATAAACATGAAATGAATTTGTGAATACAACTTATAATGATTAAGAAGAGATTATCTATCCTTATTTATAGTCATAATTAAATAGGTGAGGCCCCAATTTGGTATGCGTGACCCCATACCCCATAGTCCCAATTTGGTTGGCCTTAATAAGCATCTAGAACTAATAAATGAAAAGATAAAACTTAAGTGTGCCACATGTCAGCCACTCCATAACCTTAACACAAGCAAATAGAATATTACGGGCATAACATTCCCTCCCCCTTCAAAAAATTGTTTCCCTCAACACTTAACAAGTTTAGATGTTGCTGCATAAACTATTTGTCCTCCCATGTTGCATCTTCTACTAGTAGAATCCTCCACTTGATTAAAAAATTTGGGGCTCAGTTGTAAAACTACTTCAATCTCTACTCAATAACCTCCTCTAGTTCCATGATGAACTTCCCTTCTTCAACTCTAGTAATTCCAACTACACTAGAGCTTGTTATCAATGACTTTATTCAAGTACAAAACATGAAATATAGGATGAATTTCGGAAGAAAGTGGAAGCTCCAATTTGTAAGCCACACCACTAATTCATTGGAGAACTTTATAACGCCCATAAAATTTTTAGGGTGGCTTGTGGTTCTTATGCCACTTTGATGACATTTTCTTATAGGATTGTAGTCCAAGGAAAACCCAATCTCCTCCTTCAAAATGCCTCTCACTTCAGTGTTGGTCTGCTGCTTGTTTCATCCCATTCTGAGCCACAACCAAATTTTCCTTGAGTGCTAAGAGAATTTCCTGTTGGTGTTGACTATCATCCTCCACCACCCAGGTTTTGGGGTGACCTTGCAAGTAAGAGATAGCTTATGGTGGAGAATGGCCATAAAGAGCCTCAAATGGAATCACATTTCTGAAGATATGAAACATGGTGTTACACAACCATTCTGCGATCGAAATCCATTTGGACCATTGTGATTGCTTATCTTAGGCAAAGCAACAAAGATACCCTCCCTATCATTTACTCACAATTTATGTTTATCCATCAGACCATCTGATTACAGATAATAAGATGAGCTATCTGCTAGTTTTGTGCCTGATGCAACAAATAAGTATTTTTAGAATATGTTAGTAAATATAGGATCTCAATCACTCACAATGATTTTGGGAACGCTGTGTAGTTTCTACACCGTTTCCAAGAAAACTTCAGACACTGTACTAGCTTGAAAAGGATGAGAAAGCCCGTAGAAATGTGCATGCTTAGTGAGTCTATCCACAACAAACAATATCACATCCATAATGTTTTAATTCGGAAACCTTCTAACGAATTGCATCGATATTTATACCCAACGTTCTGTTGGAATGGCTAATCCCTATAAGAGAAGTGGAGTCTTTAATGTTTCTCCTTTATTTTTTTAATATACCAAACATTTTGCCACAATTTTTTGTACATCCATCTGAAGACCTTCGCAAAAACAATTTCTTCTATATGTGGTGATAGGTCTTTAAGAGCTCGAAATGTCCTCCTATTGGTGAGTCATGCATTTGAGATAGAAAACTAGCTTTCAACTAAGAATGTTTGCACAAAAAAAGCTCGTCTTTGAACCATAAGGAGTCTCCTTGCCAAGCATACTTATCTGAATAAGAAGGATCTTTCTGCAATTTTTGAATGAGCTTCCTTGTAGGAGTGTCATTTTGCCATTCTACCCATACTGATTCTACCTGTTCTGGATGCATTAAAGAAATGGCACAAATTGCTTCTTCCTCTGCTTACAGTCGAGAGCATCAGCTGCAATATTATCCTTTCCCTTTTCATAAATAATTTTGGAGTCATACCTTAGCTTCTTGGTGACCCATTTTTGTTGCTCCTCTAAAGATAATCATTGTTCCAATAAATACTTTAGACTTTCATGATCTGTCTTGACTTTCAAATTCTTGCCCATAAGATATTGTCGCCATCGTTTGACTGTATGAATAATAACCAACTTCCTTCTCATATGTGGGCCTTACCAAGTATTTGTTTTTGCATTGTCAACTCTCAAATGTGGAGGGATGAATTTCTTGCATCAATATTACCCCAATTCCATGTTCAGAAGCATCACATTCTACCGCAAATGTCTTAGAAAAGTCTGGGGTAGCTAGCACAAGGGTGGAAGTAAGAGCTTCTTTCAGTTGCTCGAATGTTTGGGATGTAGTCTAAGACCATGAAAAAAAAATCCTTCTTCAACAACGTTGCTAGGGTGAAAGTATGTGAGCTTAGTTGTGAACAAATCTTCTGTAGCAATATGCCAGACCCAAGAATCCCAGCAAACAGTTTTATGTTTTCAGTATTTTCCACTCTTTGACTGCTACAATATTTCTTAGGATCCACCTTAACACCTTAATGTGACACCGCATACCTTAGCTTGTACACTTATTTCACTCCAAAGGCACAATTGGAATCTTTGGCAGAGAGTTGATTGTCTTCCAATACCTGCAATACATTACCTGCCTATCGCAAAGATGCACAACGGGATAGAATGAGCTTCGTATATGCCTTTCTTAATCAAATAAAAAACGAGATCGGACTTCATATCAGTTCGTCTCCATTTCTGTGAAAACCTTTCTCAAGCAAGGCAGCGTATAAGTCACCAAAATTTCATGTGAATAATGAAATGGTCAACATGACTTGTTTTCAAGTGCTCCGTGGTGATCCAATCCCTATTGTAGAGAATTCCATCTAAACAACCATGGGGAGTGTTGTTCCCAAAATCTGTCAATCATTTTTAGGACAACATATGAACTATTTTGAACCTGCAGGTCAAAATTATCTTTTCCCTTCTCAAAAAATTGTTCTGAGCATTCAAATTCTTCATTATTCAAGTTTTTCAGTTAAGGGACTAGCAGGTTCAACTGGTTCAACGGCTTCAACAGGTGAGCTCTCTCAAAGGAGCAAGTTTCCAACACTAAGGCAATTTCAAGGCTGGTTCAATGCATCGGTTCAACCAAAAAGTTCATCGGCAAGCTTCAAAGAAAGGATTGAACCATTGAACCATTGAACCCCGCTTCCAAAAGGTTCAACGGGTTCAAAGGTTCAACGACGTCGGCAAGCTTAAAGAGTGAAGGCTTCGAAGAACAAAGGAATGAACCGTTGAACCATTGAACCGTTGAACCTTGAACCAAAATGGTTCAACGGGTTCAATGGGTTCGAAGAGATCAAAAGACTTAGAAGAAAAGAAGGCTTCAAATGCAAGATTGAACCGTTGAACCGTTGAACCAAAGTTGTTTCAATCGGTCAGTTCAAATGACTGCCCCAAAGCCGAAAGAACAAGTGCCCTTGCGGAGGGCAGTGAACTAAAGGTAGGTGCCCTTGCGGAGGGCAAGGAACATTGGTTCAAAGATCAAAGAGAAGGCCGAAAGGGTAAAGTTTCCTTCGGATTTTTGTCCGAAGAAATTACCAAGTAAAGGAACCAAAAAAATTCCTTCGAAAAGATTTTTCGTGGAAGAATTTCACAAAGACATGGCGAATTCTTTCGGACAAAAAGTCCAAACGAATTCCTTCGGATTTTTGTCCAAAGGAATTCGCCCGAAAGGAAAAGCCCGAAGAAAAGCGAACAAGGCAAAGGAAAGGTTTCCTTTGGACAAAATGTCCGAAGGAATTCCTTCGAACTTTTGTCCGAAGGAATTAACCCGAAGACCGCCCGAAGGACCCTGAAGGGCAGGTACCCTTGCGAGGGGCTCTCGGCACCAAGAAAATGGACCGTTTTCAAAGACTCGAAGGGACACCTTCCCTTCAGGGTGCTCCAAAAACATAAAGCCGAAGGAATTTCAAGGCTTCAAAAGGCTTAGCCGAAAATGAAGAATGAACCAATGAATCGATTGAACCTTGAACCAAAAGAGTTCAAAGTTCAATGGTTCACAAGTTCAACGGTTCAAAAACAGCGCCAAGCAAGGGAAAGAAACAGGTGATTCCAGAGACCAGTTCAAAGGGATGGTTCAACCAAAAAACAGGGAAGCGATGGAACCAAGGAGCCAATAAAGACCGCCTGAATCGTTGAACTATTGAACCAATGAACTTTCAAAGGTTCATAGTTCAATATGGTTCAAACAATCAGCAACCATTGACATCCCCGCGAACGTCAAATTTAAGGTAATGGAATATCCGTTAAATTTTGAATATAGCGCAGAACTTGAAGGATGAACCAAGCGACCAGCTGAGGAAGATAGCCTGAGAGCTCCAATTGCAGCAGAAAAGAAGAGAAGGCTACAGAAAATATTGAAATATCTACGAGAGAGCTATTTTCAGTAGGTGAAACAGTTCACCAAGTAGTCATCTGAGCACCCTAAATCAAGGACGCGGCCTATTTTTCTTCCATGAAGTAAAGGCAAAAGTGGACAGCTGCACAAGTAAGAAGAAAAGGACCAGGCAGCCTATACTTTGGAGGAGACATATTAGATGAATTGGCACGCCACAGTTAAGGCCGATGCATTGTTCCAAGCATGACCCCTTGACAGAACTGAAAATGCATTCAAGGCATTGAACGCAGCATGGGCCATTTCATGAAACAAAGCCAAGCCTTTCTTGGCACTATATATTGTAAACTCTTGTTTTAAGCAAAGGGGATCTCTCAATTATAGAAGCAAAGCTCTGCCCAAATTGAAAGGCGATTACTGAGACTTTGAGCTCAAATTGTTGATCATATTACTTTATCTGAATGAGAAAGCAAGTTACTTTCAGACTTTGTGCTATTATGGCTTGTGTTAGTTTAGGAAATTGTTCTTATATTCATTTTCTAGGAGCATTCTTGTTTATTTAATTTAAGAAGCAAAACTAGTGGAAGTAATCAGGAAGGTGTCTTGAAACCAATTGTGGAAAGACTTTGTGCTGTCACAATTGTCTTCAGTGTGTTTTTAGTTTTTTCTGTGTAAAGGATCTTGAGACGACTTTGTGCCCCCATTATCCTTCGTATTTCACTCTTTGGATAGTTAAGGTGGAGACTTTGTGTTGCACTTCATTCTGCGGGTTACTGCGTCCTTGTCACCTGTTGGTTACCCACCAGAAAGAACTCATGCGCCCTGCTGTAAGACCACTTCTGAAAGAAGAGAAGTGCCTTCAGTATTATCACCAGAATTTCTCTTTTGTGAACATCATCTCTGAAAAAAGAGAGATGGATGGTGTAGTCCTACCCCTAAGTGTTATTTTCTGCTTATATATATATAGTATATAGCTCCTCATATTTATAGGGAACCTCCCCTTGATGAGAGGAGAGATTTCTCCACCTCTGATGTGGTAAACCTGCACATTTGGCCAACCAATCTCCCTATGTTGTGGTTGAAGAGACCTATTTTGCTCATCAGTTAGTTGGTGACAAAATATTCACCCAACAGTTTTTTGGCGACTCCGCTAGGGATAGAGCGCGCAGTTTGAAGCCTCAAGTTTCAAGCTAAAGCAGGACCAGTTCTTTTCCATTTTTATTCTACAATCTGGCAACTCCACGCTATACCAGAAACCAGAGAGCCCAAGGTGTTGTTGACCATTTTTTTGAGTTGGTGCAACAGGGCAATTTCGATTTGTTCCCACCCCAACTTCAAGTTCAACGATCCAAGAGTGTTCCTCCTACCCATACCAGGTCACCAACACAAGGCAGAGCTTATTTTTTTCCGGTTAGCAGAGCTTTGACTATACATACTCCACTGAGATTTGTTATCCCCCCTTTCCATTATCCAATCATGGCAGTTCAAGGCCCTTGAGGTAACTCTTTTGGCCCGCTCAATTTGACCCCACCTCTACATGAGCTTCCACGCAGTTCAAGGAAGAATTTTTCCAAATTCTTTGGTGATGGGAGAGTTCATCCTGATGAATATATTGTTGCCTTCAGCATTGCCTGTGGTGTGATAGGCGTGGAGTATGAGAACGTAGCAGTCAAGTTGTTTGTAGAAACATTGCAAGGTGCTGTTGCAGACTGGTTCTACCATCTACAGGCCCAGACTGTGACCGACTGGAATACTCTTAAAGCTAAATTTGAAGCCAAGTTCAAGCCTGCAGAAGATGCACATGTCTTGCTGGCCTAGCTCACACAGATGAAGAAGAAACCTCATGAACCTATGAGGGACTTCATTGCCAAGTTTGACAAGCTGAGAAACCGGATTCTTACAATTGCTCAACCAACACCTGAGAACCTTAAATGCTTCTTCATCAGCTTGTTGGTTGAATATTTTGTCGATCAGCGTACTGATAAACAAAATAGGTCTGATCATCCAAAGTAGGAGATTGGTCGTCCAAATGTGTAGGTTTACCACATCAAAAGGGGACTAATCTCTCCTCTCATCAAGGGGAGGTTCCCTATAGATATGCTATATATATATATAAACAGAAAATAATACTCAAGGGTAGGATAAACCATCCATCTCTCTTTCTTCAGAGATGATGCATGCAAATCAAAAGAAAAATCTCAAGGGAAATGACAGAAAGCACTCCTCTTCTTTCAGAAGTACTATTCAGCAAACCACAAGAATACTCGTGGTAGTAATTGCAAAATGTAACCAAGGGCGTAGTAAACAGCAAATTGAGATGTAGCACAAAGTCTCCACCTAAATTGCCCAAGAGTGAGATACGAAGGACAATGAGGGCACAAAGTCGTCCCAAAGTCCTTTACACAGAAACAAAAAGAAAACACACTAAAGGCAATTATGGGGGCACAAAGTCTCTCCACAGTTGACTTCAGGACACCTTCCTGACTACTTTCACTAATTCTGCTTATTGAATTAAAGGAACAGAAAATATATTAAAGAAAAAGACATAAGAACAATTTCCCCAACAACAAAGATATCACAGCACAAAGTCTGAAAAGTCACTTGCTTTCTTATTCCAATAACAAAATATGATCAACAATCTGAGCTCAAAGTCTCAGTAATGCCTTTCAATTTGGGCAGACTTTCGTTTCTGATTATCAGAGAGAGATATCGCCCCACAATAACAAGAGAGTCCCTTATATAGCCTCTTTAAGAAGGACTTGGGAATAGTAACACATCATGTTGCATTGAATTTTGTTAAGAAGACATGCTGGAATTTAGGGGCATTTACCCATTTGCTTTTCTCAATGCAGAGAAATGGGTCACGCTATTGAAAGTTTGCATCTTTCAATATCCACCTAGCGGTCTACTTCTAGAAACATATTTGATGCATAAATGTTTCTGATCCTTCCTCATCGTTTCTTCTTTTCTGGTTAATTGAATCGGGTCCTTGATTCAATTTGATGCTCTGTTCTTTAGTCACTTCCTGCTGGTCTTGGCCTTAAAGCCTTTGAATGCATTCCGGTCCACGCTTAAACTTCCAAGGATCAACGGCTATTTCATTGTTGCAACTTTGACGTCTGCGGGCATGTCACTTTCCTCGGTAATTCTTTCGACTGTCATTTGATCTTTCCCAGAGAGGACCTGCCCTTCGGGGCCTTGAGAAACGGTCCACTTTGGGTCGGGAAGAACCCCCCGCAAGGGTATCTGCCCTTCGAGCGGTCTTTGGATGGCCTTCGGGCTTCTTTCTTCCGGCAGGTTGCTAAGTTCTTTGGCTCTTCTTTAAGGCTTTTCAAAATCAACGGCTATTTTACGAACCTTAAAATTGACGTTCGCGCACCCGTCACTACGTTTGAATTTCCAACGCCTAGTTCGTTGTTCTTGACTTTGACGTCTTCGGGCGCGTCACCCCTTGGACTTTCTTTGGCTTTCTCTTGATTTGGCCTTTTCTGCTACTTGCTTTCTTCGGATTTCTTGTTTTGCATCCTCCCGAAGGGAAGGTGACCCTTCGGCTTTGGGGAAGTGTCCTTTAATTTGGCAGCCGAGAGTCCCCCGCAAGGGCACTTGCCCTTCGGGGTCCTTCGGCGGCCTTATGTCTTCGGAGTCCTTCAGAGCTTTCCCACGGACTTTTTCTGTGGACATTTTCCCGCGGACAAAAAGTCCGCAAGAATTGTTTCGGCTGCTTTGTCTTTGGCCTTCGAAAATTCTTTCGGGCTTTCCTCCCGCAGCTTCCCCGAATTTCTTCGGACTTTTTGTCCTAAGGAATTCCTTCGGACAGAAGTCCGAAAGAATTCATTTCTTGCCTTAGTCTTTCTACCGGGCTTTGCTTTGTTTTTCGGTCTTTTCTTTCTTTCGGAGGAAAAAGTCCGAAGGAATTCTTTCGAACAATTTCCCCGAAGGAATTGTCTCTTTGTTACTTTTGCCGGGGGAACTTTTCCAAAGGAAATTCCTTTGCTCTTTTGGCCTTTGAATTGGTCCATTTGCCCCCTTTCTGCCCTCCGCAAGGGCTGTTTGATCATTTGGCTTTGGGGCAACCCCTTGAACCTACCGATTGAACCAACCGATTGAACCAACTTTGGTTCAACGGTTCAATGGTCCATTCCCTTTGACCGCTTGAACCAAGATTCTTTAAAACAAGCCTCGTTGAACACGTTGAACCTTGAACCTTGAACCCGTTGAACCTTTCAACCAAAGTGGTTCAATGGTTCATCGGTTCAATCGGTTCATTCTTTGAAAATGACTAAGTGTCAGAAACTTGTTCTTTTGATTGAGCTTGCCTGTAGAAGCCTTTGAACCTGTTGAACCATTAGTCTGTCACTTCCTTGTTCTTTCTAAGCTCTTTGATCTTCATCACACTGGTTGAACCTTTGAACCTGTGAACTCGTTGAACCCATTGAACCTTTGAACCAAAGTGGTTCAATGGTTCAACGATTCAATGATTCAAGCCTTCTTCTCTTTGATAAGTGTTTTGAAGCCGTTGAACCTTGAAGCGGTTGAACTTTTGTTGCTGATGTTGAACCATTGAACCTGTTGAACTAAAATGGTTCAAGGTTCAACGGTTCAATGGTTCACTCCTTGCTTAGAAGCTTGCCGATGAACTCTTTTGGTTGATTCTTGTCATTAAACCAACATTGAAATCACCCAAGTGTTGAGAGCTTGCTTCTTTCCTGCAAAGTCCGTAGAAATCAACCTATGAAGTCCGTTGAACTTGGCCTGCAAAGTCCGTAGATTTTCTCCTCCAGAGTTCGTAGATTTTTTTTCCTGCAGAGTCTGTAAATTTAAGCCTGCAGAGTCTGTAGATTCAAGCCTGAAGAGTCCGTAGATTCAAGAGAAGCTTGAAAAATGAGGGATTTGAATGCTTAGAACAAATTTCGAGAAGGGCAGAGATTATTTTGGTCTGAGGAACCAAAATAGTTCAAATGTTGTCCCAAACATGAGTGATATTTTTGGGAGACAACAGCTGGCTCTAGTTGGGGAACTTCTATCAATTGTAAAAAAGAATTGAAGGGAGTAAAATCCAGAATCTCCAGTGTCTTCATGTGTACCATTGGGCTATGGAGTCATGTTACCCAGAAATGGAAGGCATCAAAAATGAAAACAAACAAAACAAAACAGAATTAAAAACTATACAAATATACATATGTACCGATGCAATGATCTGATACTTCAAGAGTTGAAGTGTTTCAGATGCTGCTACCTGAGAGGTAGTGAAAATAGTGCTCTATCCTGATAAACCAGCAAGAAGAAATTTTGTCCCCAGAAACAGTGACGGGCGAATGGAACTCTCCACCAAGAAACCAATTTTTTGTGTCTTCCTCTTGATTTTTTCTTCTTCTTGCCCCATGGCAGGGTGTGGTCTTCAATTTGAAAGCCATAACTCCTTGCTTTCTTGGCGAAGGGTTCCTTTGCCTGATTTTGATTTGCAACAATATGGTCCATTACCATAATTGGTTGTTCTTCTGGTTCAATCCAGCACATGATTGGATTGTCCACATCAAACTCCTGACAAATTATCAGCTTAGCATCTCCTTTGATGTGAAGGAGTTTGATCTCTTCATCTTGAGCAATCTTCAATCCTAGCAACAGAGATTTGCATCCAACTGTGTTGTTGGTGTTGCTGAATTGCAAATTGCATGAAGGAAGAATATCTCCTTGAGGAGATATCAACACAGTCCCGACTCCATCCTTGGTGGAAGAATTGCTGCCATTGGATTCCAAGATCTAAGCATCATCAGAAGCTGATCTCCTATCAGATTTCTCTTCATTAGAGATGGAAGATCCTTCCTTATTTATACTACGCCCTACCAATTCTCTTGACGTCTTGTTTGGATCAATTCTTGAATTGTCAGCTACAGGACTTTCATCTGTAAAAACGTGAACATTTTTTGTGGTCAAGAAATAATTACCCCTCCCTGAAGACTCAAACAGAATTTGTGCTGCAGGAGTCAACGTTTAGGTGACCACGTATTTTGCCTCTTTTTCAAGGAGCAATCTCTTCATTATGCCTTTGACAGGGATTCTTGCCTCGGTCAGGTCCATGCTTAATTATCCTCCCATGTCCTTGCAAAAATTTCATCCAAGCAAAGTGCCATAAGATACTGGGACGTCAGCTACGAAGACAGTCATTTTGATTCTCTTGTCTGAAAAGGCTGCAAATGCAAATTGGACATCTTTGATTTGCCCCAGCAATGGTACTTGTTTGTTCTCCATGGAAAAACATCTCCTAAAAATTTTGGTCAGTGTGAAACCCAGAGACTCAGCTACTTTAGCAAGCATGACATTGTCAGATGCCCCGGAATCAATGATGCAATTGTTAAGTTGATAACCTTTTATCAATAAGGAAACATAGAAAGGTTCTATTTTCTCAGGGGCAATTGGAGGAGTAATGACAAGATTATTTGGAATAGGCATGTTCTTTGAGGAATCATGAATAATTTTTTTAACCTTTTGTCTTGCAGGGACGGTTTGGTTCTTGACACATTGGACCAACTTATCCAATTGATCAGAATTGAACTGCAAATATTCAAATTCAGACATTTGAATTTTGGTCCTCTTGACATGATCAATTATGTCAAATCGCTGAATTGGACTAGGAACTGAGGAAAGCATTTCAACCTTTTGGATTTTAGGAGGGATGGGAGGAGGGCTGGTTTGTGAAATTGAAGTAGAAGGTGAAGGTGAAATTGATGTACTTACTTTTTGAGTGATCACCGGATCCTTTGACTGGAAAGGCAGAGTGATTCCACGCTTAGCAATTATAATTGTTGGTTGAGGTTGCTCCTCTGTCTTTTTTTTATCAGCTTGCTAGACTGATTGGTTCTTGGACTTGGTAAACACTGCATATGATCCATTAATAGCTTCTTTGCTTCTGGGTTCATCCTGGTAATTCAGGTAACCAATGTGGGAGTCGCCAGCTGATTCTTCTTGATCCTCTGTGAAAAGATCAGCGTCATTTTCTTGCTCAAACTCAGGTTGAAAAGAGAAAGCATGTTCTGTTTCCAAATATCTAACTGCTGAGTTGGTTGAAGGAGCTTCAAGGACAAGTTTCCCTTGTGGGGGAGGAAGACAATCTCGCTGCCCTTGATTCCTGACAGCATTGCCTTGATATGACTGATTTGAAAAAGTCTTTCTTGGCATATCTTTATATGAAGGAGCAGAAGACGTACCTTGTGCCATTTGTTTTTTCAAGGCTAGCAGTGCATTTGCCAGCTTTTGCACCATTGGATCAGTGGTGCTTGTAGATGAATATTCAGAAGATGATGAGAGTCTATTTCTATTTAGATCTCTTATCTTCCCTGCTAAGATGAGATCATCTTCTACTTCAGTGGCCAAAATTTGAGCTGTAGCAAGATCTATTTGCCCAGCACGTCTCAAAAGAAAACTCAATTCAGGTAACTGAGAATTAATGAAGAAGCATTTGAGATTCTCAGCTGTAGGTCGAGCAATTACAAGAATTATGTTCCTCAGTTTGTCAAACTTGGCTATGAAGTCCCTCATTGGTTCATGAGGCTCTTTCTTCATCTGTGTGAGTTGAGCCAGAAGGGCATGTGCATCTTCTGCAGGTTTGAATCTGGCTTCAAACTTAGCTTTGAGGGTATTCCAATCAGTTACTGACCGACCCTGTAGATGATAAACCAATCTGCAGCAGCACCTTGTAATGTTTCTACAAATAGCCTGACTGCTACATCTTCAAATTCTACTCCAATTACTCTATAGGCTATGCTGAAGGCTGCAATGTGTTCATCGAGATGAACTTTCCCATCACCATAGAATTTGAAAAAATTCTTCTTTGAACTGCGTGGAAGCTCATGTAGAGGTGGAGTAAGATTGAGAGGACCAAAAGAATTACCCCAGGGGCCTTGAACTGCCATTATATGACTATGAAAAGGAGGAATAACAGATCTCAAAGGGGTAATTATTGGCAAAGCTTTATCAACAACAGAAGTGGATACTTCATTTGGCAATGGAGATCTGACTTTAGTAGGAGGAAAGATCTTGGTTCGTTGGAGGTGAGACGGTGAAGGAAACAAACCAAAATCACTTTGTTGTACCAACTCGAATATAGGGTCACTAATACCTTTAACCCTTTGGCTTTGTGTATACCTTGAATTTGTCAGATTATGAAACAAAAATAAAAAAGAATTGACCTTGCTTCAGTTTGAAGCTTGAAGCTTTAAATTGCGCACTCTTTCCCAACAGCTCTAGTTTTGCAGACCAGATAAAATAACAAAGGTGGAGGAAGATAGTAAAGCTATAAATGGATAATGGGTAAGACATAAAACGGAGTCGCCAGAGTCTAATGGATAAGGGTTATAATGATAATGGGTAAGACACAGATGATGTTTCAATCTGAAACTTGAGGTTCCAAATTGCACAAAATTATGTATATCCCCAGTGGAGTCGCCAAAAACTATTGGTTGAATATTTTGTCGATCAGCGTACTGATAAACAAAATAGGTCTGATCATCCAAAGTAGGAAGATTGGTTGTCCAAATGTGTAGGTTTACCACATCAAAAGGGGACTAATCTCTCCTCTCATCAAGGGAAGGTTCCCTATAGATATGCTATATATATATAAACAGAAAATAATACTCAAGGGTAGGATAAACCATCCATCTCTTTTTCTTCAGAGATGATGCATGCAAATCAAAAGAAAAATCTCAAGGGAAATGACAAAAAGCACTCCTCTTCTTTCAGAAGTACTATTCAGCAAACCACAAGAATACTCCTGGTAGTAATTGCAAAATGTAACCAAGGACGTAGTAAACAGCAAATTGAGATGTAGCACAAAGTCTCCACCTAAATTGCCCAAGAGTGAGATACAAAGGACAATGAGGGCACAAAGTCGTCCCAAGGTCCTTTACACAGAAACAAAAAGAAAACACACTAAAGGCAATTATGGGGGCACAAAGTCTCTCCACAATTGACTTCAGGACACCTTCCTGACTACTTTTACTAATTCTGCTTGTTGAATTAAAGGAACAGAAAATATATTAAAGAAAAAGACATAAGAACAATTTTCCCAACAACAAAGATATCACAACACAAAGTCTGAAAAGTCACTTGCTTTCTTATTCCAATAACAAAATATGATCAACAATCTGAGCTCAAAGTCTCAGTAATGCCTTTCAATTTGGGCAGACTTTCGTTTATGATTATCAGAGAGACATATCGCCCCACAATAGCAAGAGAGTCCCTTATATAGCCTCTTCAAGAAGGACTTGGGAATAGTAACACATCATGTTGCATTGAATTTTGTTAAGACATGCTGGAATTTAGGGGCATTTACCCATTTGCTTTTCTTTTCTCAATGCAGAGAAACGGGTCACACTATTGAAAGTTTGCATCTTTCAATATCCACCTGGCAGTCTACTTCTAGAAACATATTTGATGCGCAAATGTTTCTGATCCTTCCTCATCGTTCCTCATTTTTTGGTTAATTGAATCGGGTCCTTGATTCAATTTGATGCTCTGTTCTTTAGTCGCTTCCTGCTGGTCTTAGCCTTAAAGCCTTTGAATGCATTCCGGTCCGCGCTTAAACTTCCAAGGATCAACGGCTATTTCATTGTTGCAACTTTGACGTCTGCGAGCACGTCACTTTTCTCGATAATTCCTTCAACTTTGTCGTTTGATCTTTTCCAGAGGGGACCTGCCCTTCGGGGCCTTGAGAAACGGTCCACTTTGGGTCGAGAAGAGCCCCCGCAACGGTATCTGCCCTTCGGGTGGTCTTCGAATGGCCTTCGGGCTTCTTTCTTCCGGCGGGTCGCTAAGTTCTTTGGCTCTTCTTTAAGGCTTTTCAAAATCAACGGCTATTTTACGAACCTTGAAATTGACGTTCGCGCACCCATCACTATGTTTGAATTTCCAACGGCTAGTTCGTTGTTCTTGACTTTGACGTCTTCGGGCGCGTCACCCCTTGGACTTTCTTCGGGTTTCTCTTGATTCGGCCTTTTCTGCTACTTGCTTCCTTCGGATTTCTTGTTTTGCATCCTCCCGAAGGGAAGGTGACCCTTCGGCTTTGGGGAAGTGTCCTTTAATTTGGCAGCCGAGAGTCCCCCGCAAGGGCACCTGCCCTTCGGGGTCCTTCGGCGGCCTTTTGTCTTCGGAGTCCTTCGAAGCTTTCCCGTGGACTTTTTCTGCGGACATTTTCCCGCGAACAAAAAGTCCGCAAGAATTGTTTCGGCTGCTTTGTCTTTGGCCTTCGAAAATTCTTTCGGGTTTTCCTCCCGCAACTTCCCCGAATTTCTTCGGACTTTTTGTCTTAAGGAATTCCTTCGGACAGAAGTCCGAAAGAATTCGTTTCTTGCCTTAGTCTTTCCGCCGGGGTTTGCTTTGTTTTTCAGTCTTTTCTTTCTTTCGGAGGAAAAAGTCCGAAGGAATTCTTTTGAACAATTTCCCCAAAGGAATTGTCTCTTTGTTACTTTTGCCAGGGGAACTTTTCTGAAGGAAATTCCTTTGCTCTTTTGGCCTTTGAATTGGTCCATTTGCCCCCTTTCTGCCCTCTGCAAGGGCTGTTTGATCCTTTGGCTTTGGGGCAACCCCTTGAACCTACCGATTGAACCAACTTTGGTTCAACGGTTCAATGGTTCATTCCCTTTGACCGCTTGAACCAAGATTCTTTGAAACAAGCCTCATTGAACCCGTTGAACCTTGAACCTTGAACTCGTTGAACCTTTGAACCAAAGTGGTTCAATGGTTCATCGGTTCAATCGGTTCATTCTTTGAAAATGACTAAGTGTCGAAAACTTGTTCTTTTGATTGAACCTCCCTGTTGAACCATTAATCCGTCACTTCCTTGTTCTTTCTAAGCTCTTTGATCTTCATCGCACTAGTTGAACCTTTGACCCTGTAAACTCATTGAACCCGTTGAACTTTTGAACCAAAGTGGTTCAATGGTTCAACGGTTCAATGATTCAAGCCTCTTCTCTTTGATAAGTGTTTTGAAGCCGTTGAACCTTGTAGCGGTTGAACTTTTGCTGCTGATGTTGAACCTTTGAACCCATTGAACCCGTTGAACCAAAATGGTTCAAGGTTCAACGGTTCAATCATTGCTTAGAAGCTTGCCGATAAACTCTTTTGGTTGAGCCTTGTCATTGAACCAACATTGAAATCACCCACGTGTTGAGAGCTTACTTCTTTCCTGCAGAGTCCGTAGAAATCAACCTGTGAAGTCCATTGAACTTGGCCTGCAGAGTCCGTAGATTTTCTTCATGCAGAGTCCGTAGATTTTCTTCCTGTAGAGTCCGTAGATTTAAGCCTGCAGAGTCCGTAGATTTAAGCCTGCAGAGTCCGTAGATTCAAGAGAAGCTTGAAAAATGAGAAATTTGAATGCTTAGAACAAATTTCGAGAAGCGCAGAGATTATTTTGGTTTGAGGAACCAAAATAGTTCAAATGTCCCAAAAATGAGTGATATTTTTGGGGGACAACTCACAGCTGCTTGAAGTGAGTTTTCTATTGAGACGGGCTGACCACATAGACCTTGCTGCTACTTAGGATTTGGCTACTGAAGTAGAAGATGACCTTATCTTGGCAGGGAAGATAAGGAGAGATCCTAACAAAGGTAAATCCTCTTCGTCTTCTGAATACTCACCTACAGTCACCACTGATCCAATGGTGCAGAAGCTGGCATATGAGTTGCTAGCTCTCAGAAAACAAATGGCGTAAGGGATGTCATCTGCTCCTTCATACAGAGATATACCAAGGAGGACATTCTTCAATCAGTCATACCAAGGCCATGCTGCCAAGAATCAAGGGCAGCCAAATCGTCTTCCTCTCCCTCAGGGAAAATTAGCCATTGAAGCACCTCCAAACAATTCAGCAGTCAAGATATCTTGAAGTAGAATCAAATTTCTCCTTCCAGCCTAAGCTGAACCCAGAAGATGATACTAATCTCTTCACAAAGGGAGAAGAAGAATTAGCTGGCGACTCCAACATTGGTTTCTTGAATTACCAGGATGAACCCAGAAGTGAAGGTAAAGCAGTTGATGGATCATACGTTGTATTCACCTGGTCCAAGAATCAGTCAGCCTAGCACACTGATAAAGAAAAGATAGAGAAGCGACTTCAACCAGCAATTTCAATTGCTAAGCAGGGAACCACTCTACTTTTTCAGCCAAAGAACCCAGTGATTGCAAGAAAAATAAGTACATCAAACATCTCTACACCTTCTACTTCAAATTCACAGACCAGTCCTCCCCCTCCCAAAAATCAAAAGGATGAACTCCCATCCTCTGTTCCTAGTTCATTTCAAACATTTGACATAATTGACCATATAAAGAAAACCAAAATTCAAATGTCTGAATTTGAATTCCTACAATCTAACCCCGAGCAGTTAGATAAGTTGGTTCAATGTGTAAATAACCAAGCCGTCCCTGTAGGACAAGCAATTCCAAAGGTAACTCATGATCCCCCCAAAAACACATCCACCAGAGATAACCTTGTCATTACTCCTCCTGCTGCTCCCGAGAGGACTGAACCATTTTATGTCTCCCTGCTAATAAATGGACACCAACTAAACAATTGCATCATAGATTCCGGTGCATCTGACAATGTCATGCCTGCCAGAGTGGCAGAATCCCTTGGTCTCACACTGACCAAGACATTTGGGAGATGTTTCTCCATGGAGAACAAACAAGTGCCACTGCTAGAACAAATCAAGGACGCCTAATTTGCATTTGCAGCGTTCCCAGACAAGAGAATCAAGATGACTATCTTGATGGTCGACGTCCCAGCATCATACTGCATTCTTTTTGGACAAAATTTCTGCAAAGATGTTGGTAGTGAATTAAGCATGGACCTATCCAAGGCGAGGATCCCAGTCAAAGGTGTTATGCAGAGATTGCCCCCTGAGAAGGAAGCAAAATACGTGGTCACTCAAATATCAGCCCCTGAAGCTCAATTTTGTTTGAGTCTTCAGGCATGGGTAATTACTTTTTATCCACGGAAGAAGTTCATGAAGCGCTTAATGAAGCTCCTGAAGGTGACAATCTGAAAATTGGTTCAGATGAAATAGCAGAAGGATTGATGGAGCGTAGTGCAAGTGCAGAAGAATCTCCCCCTTCAAACGAAGAACCTAAAAAAAATCAGTGTCTGATGAGGAATGAATTCTGAAATTCGATGGCAGCTGCTCCTCTACCAGTTCAGGCGCTGGAATTGTATTGATATCTCCTCAAAGAGATATTTTTCTTTCTTCATACAAGTTGCAGTTCAACAACACCAATAACACAGCGGAATACGAATCTCTATTGTTTGGATTGAAGGCTGCTCGAGACAAAGGCATCAAACTCCATGCCAAAAGAGATGCTGAACTAGTGGTTTGTCAAGTAAGGAACCTGTATCAAACCAAAAACGAGAGATTGCGCCACTACCGCAATCTAGTATGGGATCAAATTGAAAGATTTGATGCTTTTAGCATCTCTACCAGACCCAGAGAATTCAATGACCGAGCTGATGCTCTAGCTATTTCAACAACTCTCTTGGTTCCTCACCCAAACTTCAAAGGAGACAAGTAAACTATCAAGCCGGTCTTTCGACCAAGTGTACCTGATAATGCCAGTAATTGACAGGGGTTTAACAATGAAAACCAAATCATGGCCTTCTTGGAGCAAAAAAACAACTTTGAACAGCTGCACTTCGAAGGCAGTGAACATCGGAAGCTTGAACCAGCCCCTGAATCAAGTTCAAACGCACGTGAAGAATTCCTGCAACTCAAAGGGAATAAAATCTCAAAAGGCCTGGTTTCCCTTGAGACGTTTGACAAACACGAT
Source organism: Torreya grandis (assembly GCA_037957365.1). Taxonomy (NCBI): domain Eukaryota; kingdom Viridiplantae; phylum Streptophyta; class Pinopsida; order Cupressales; family Taxaceae; genus Torreya; species Torreya grandis. The sequence continues at coordinate 475,260 of JARHVA010001443.1, forward strand.
AGGTTCATCAAACAGCAACAAATGGATTCAAACTCCTCTCAGGTGTTTAATCAAAGAAATTTGGGTACCAAAGAAAATCCCAAAATGGTGAATATTGAGAAACGCTGCATTCAAGAAGAAAAGTTCAAGTTCACTGCTCTGCTCTGCCAATATATGGATGTCCTAACATACTCCTATGATGATCTGAAGTCACTCAGGCTGAAGAAATCCGCCATGACATTCCTCTCAAAAGTGATTCAGTGCCTTACAAGCAAAAATTTAGGCAGTACAATCCGAAAATATCAAGTACTATTATGTCTGAAATACAAAAAACGCTGAATGCTAAGATAATTTTTTCAATCCATCATTCTACATGGATTGCCAATCTAGTACCTGTGAGAAAGAAGAATGGTGAAATTCGCCTTTGTATAAATTTCAAGAACCTGAAATCAGTCATCCTTAAAGGATAACTATCCTCTGCCTATCATGGATCAAGTTCTTCAGACAGTGACTGGCTCAAAAATATTATCAATGTTGGACGGCTTCTCAGGGTACAATCAAGTTGAAGTTGGTGAAGCAGACCAGCATAACACTACCTTCACCACACCTTGAGGCACCTTTGCCTATAGAAGAATGCCATTTGACTTGATAAATACTGGTGCCACTTTTCAAAGAGCATTGGACCTCGCTTTCAAAGACAAAATGGGTAAGTTCATTGTAGTGTATTTGGATGATTTAACAGTCTTTTCCAAGCATCGTCCTAATCATGTGCACCATTTGCAACAAGTGTTGGAACGATGCTGCCAGAATGACATTTCTCTAAATCCCAAAAAGTCTATTTTTGGAGTAACAGAAAGAAAACTTCTCGAGCACATTGTATCTCGAGAAGGCATAAAGATTGACTCAGACAGAGTCAAGTCCATCCAGGAGCCTACCCTGCCTACAAGCAAGACTGCAGTTCACTCTTTCTTCGAAAAAGTGATTTTTTTACGAGAGTTCGTCCTCGAATTTGCTGAGAAGACTCGCCATATTGTAAACATGATGAAGGGAAAAGCCACCTTCAGCTGGACTGAAGAAGGCAAATCGACGTTTCAAGATATCAAGACTGCTATTGCCCACGCCCCAATTCTGGTTTGTCCAAATTATACCAAGGATTTCACAATGTATAGTTATGCTTTTGAACACACACTTTCAGCAATTCTGGTTCAACAGAACCAAGGTGTGGAATCTCCCATTTATTTCATGAGCTGTCCTCTCAAAGCTCATGAGCTGAAGTACTCAAACATGGAGAAGCATGCTTATGCAGTGGTAAAGGCAATGAAGCATTTATGCTTTTACACCCTGAATTCACACGTTACTGCCTTGGTTCCTGACACCACAGTCAAATCCATCTTAACTCAGCAGGAGTTTGGAACCAAAAGAGGGAATTGAATTGCTAAAATCCAGGGGTTTGATCTAGTCATCAAACTAACGACGTTGGTGCGAGGAAGGGACCTATGCCAATTGATTGCTGACAACAGACCAGAAAAAATAGAGCATGAAGAAGAAAAAATTGAAGACACGCCAACAGTCCTCTTTGTCTCCACCACGAATGAGTGGTATTCGAATATTGCTCATTTTCTTACCTATGGTGAGTGTCCTACCCACCTGTCTCATAAAGAAATGAGGACTGTCAAGTTGAAAGCTGTCAATTTTGTCTTCTGAGACAACGGCCTATATAAGAGGAACCTCGATGGAGTGTTCCTTCGTTGCGTGGACAAAGAACAACAGAACCAACTTTTGAAGTCTTTCTATAATCTAGCTTGTGGAGGACATTTTTCTGCTCCTGTAACTGCCCATAAAATTTTATGAGCCAGGTATTAATGGCCTACTCTGTTTCAAGATGCATACAAATGGGTACGAAGATGTGAACTATGCCAACAGTTCGTTGGAAGACCCAAATTAGTTGCTCTGCCCCTTAACCCAGTGGTGATAGAAGAGTCATTTCAGCAATGAGAAATCGATTTCATTGGTGTTGTAAACCCATCTTCAAGTGCTGGACATGATTATGTCCTCATAGCGACAGATTACTTCACCAAGTGGGTGGAAGCTATTCCAACCAAGTAGGCCACTTCAGAAGTAGTGTGCAATTTCCTCAAGGAGAACATCATTTCGAAGTTTGGAGTCCCAACCAAGATTGTCACAGACAATGCAGCGTGTTTCTCTTCCCAGGGGATTACTCAGTTCTGTTTTTATCTGTGTTGCAGGGGTACGCCCCCCGGCCCGACGCCCCCTGTTCAGAGGCGCCTCCGGCACAGGGACACCCGGAGGCGTCCCGGAGGCGCCCACCGGCGTGCCGGAAACGTCCGGCACGCCGGCGGGCGCCTCTGGGACGACTCCGGGCGTACCCGGGGCGTTTTCGGGGCGTCTCTGAAAATTTCCGACGTCCGACACGCCGGTGGGCGCCTCCGAGACGCCTCCGGGCGTACCCAGGGCATTTTCGGGGCGTCCCTGAAAATTTCCGACGGCTGTCGCGAAAAACTAAAAAAAAACTCACAAAAAGCGAAAAAAAAACCCTAAAAACTTAATCAATTTGAGCTTTGGCCTGAGGCCATTGTTAGGATCATGGTCACAAGGCTCGCCGTATTTTATCCAAAAAATTCGAAATCCGCCGATTTTCATGCAGCAAAAAAAAATTCGTTAAAGTTCGTAGGGTTCGCCGTATTTTTTGATCTTCGCTTTTGTCTGCCTCTGTGGGTCTATGTGCCATGCGAGCGTAGAGTGTCGGCGAGAGGTCTGTGGCAGCCACTGACGTCGGCAGCCGAAGCAGCAGGAGGAGCTCAAAACCCAGCGGGAGGTGGGTCTTTATTTTTATTTACGTTTTTTTCTTTTGTTTTAAATTTGTATCTTTATATTTTTTAATTTGTTTTTTAAATAAATTTTTATTTGTATTTTATATTTATTTTTAAGCATGTATTTTAAATTTTTTTATTTTAAGTTTTGTAGTTTTGTTTTACTTTTTTCATTTTCATTTTTTTTAATGTTTTATCAATTTATTTTTAATGAATAATTTATTTATTTTAATTTTTAATATATATATATATATATATATTATGTTTTGTAATTATATTTTAATTTATTTAATGTTTTATTTGTTATTTATAAAGTTTATGATTTTTTTTTTTAAATATCTTTTATTTATTTATTTATTTTAATTTTTATTGTTATTAATTTTTATATTTAATTTTATATATATATTTTAATGATTCGAATTTAATGGCGAACTTTTTTTCGAACTTTATTCTCTGACGAACTTGAACCGAATTTTATCCTCTTCGAACTCGAACTCAAACTTGAACCTTGTGACTATGGTTAGGATTGTCGATGCCCGAATCCCAACTCACCCACCCAGTAACAAACTTGATTACATGTATTTTGGCTTTTTCTGATTGTTCCTGGAGTTGTTCTCTGAAACTATTGGATCTAGCCGCCCATTGCCAGTTCGATTTACGCTTTTGCGGATGGTTCCGGGAGTGGACCTTCGGAATGCTGTCGGAGTTGCCATTTCAGTTCGATTTGCACAACTCGAAACCGAGCTGGGTCGATCTAACGAGTTGCACTTGGAACAACGAGCTTGATCGTAATCGGATACTCGAGTTGGGAAAGAAATACTGAAAGGATGAGGGAAACCATGTTTCCTTCTCCTTAAAGCGGGATCAAATTAATTAATTTTAAATTTTTCATTTAATATAATATAACTATTAAAAATAAAATAAAATATAATATTAAAAATTTAAATAATATTAAAAATTTAAACTAAATACTATTTAGTTTTTACATTTTTAATATTATAAATTTATATTTTATTTTAAATTTACAGTTTACTATATCTTTAGGTAGTATTTAAATTTTATTTTTAATTTTAAAATTCTTTTAAATATATATATATATATATATTTAAATATATATATAGAGACGTACCCACGACGTATCCAAATCAAGGTTTTTGAAAAATGACGTACCCGCGTATCCGAATCGTACCCGTACTCGTATCCAAACAACAGGGTTTTATTATGAAATCACCCTCTCCCACTCTGATTATTTTTCACAAGAGAATGGCCAAGCAGAATCAAGCAACAAGAACTTGGTGACCATCATCAGGAAGCAAGTAGATGACAACCAACGAACATGGCATAAAGCATTGGTTGATGCTTTATGGGCAGACAAAATTACATCCAAGAGGGCAATTGGTATGTCACCTTTCCAATTTCTTTATGGTCTCAATGCTGAGATACCAATCACTCTGGTACTGCCAGCATTGAAATTGGCTAGGGCAGTTGAAGATCAGACAATGAAAGCTCCATCGATAAGAGGATCATGTGTTTGACTGAGCTGGATGAGCAGCGAACTATGGTGGTGGACCAAATTGTTGCACATCAAAGTCTGGTGAAGAAGCTCTTCGACCAAAAAACAAAAAACCGTGATTTCAAGATTGGAGATCAAGTCCTATTGTGGGACAAGAGAAGAGAACCAAAGGGAATGCATGAGAAATTCGATTCCCTTTGGAGAGGCCCGTTTACTATCCATCAGCTCAATGGTAAAAACAGTTTCCTGTTGAAGTATCAAGATGGCACGCCCTTTTCTCTGCCTCACAATAGTCAGCATTTGAAGCACTTCAAATCTTGAAGTATCAGATAAGATCATCTGTACATATGTATATTTGTATAGTCTTTAGTTCTATTTTGTGCTTTTCATTTTTGTTTTTTGGCGCTTTTTTTTTGGGTAGCATGACTCCGTAGCCCAATGGCATACTTAAAGGCACTGGAGATTCTGGTTTCTTCTCCCCTCAGCGTTTTCAAATTTTCAACTGAAGGAAGTTCTCCGACTGGAGTCAGTTGTTGTTCCTAAAATCTGTCACTCATTTTTGGGACAACATATAAACTATTTTGGTCTTGCAAGTCAAAATTATCTCTTCCCTTCTCAAAAAATTGTTCTGAGCATTCAAATTCTTCATTATTCAAGCTTTTTCAGTTAAGGGACTAGCAGGTTCAACTAGTTCAACAGCTTCAATAGGTGAGCTCTCTCAAAGGAGCAAGTTTCCAACACTTAGGCAATTTCAACGCTGGTTCAATGCCTCGGTTCAACCAAAAATGTTCATCAGCAAGCTTCAAAGAAAGGATTGAACCATTGAACCCCGCTTCCAAAAGGTTCAAAAGTTCAACGACGTCGACAAGCTTAAAGAGTGAAGGCTTCGAAGAACAAAAGAATGAACCGTTGAACCAAAATGGTTCAACAGGTTCAATGGGTTCGAAGAGATCAAAAGACTTAGAAGAAAAGAAGGCTTCAAATGCAAGATTGAACCGTTGAACCGTTGAACCAAAGTTGGTTCAATCGATCGGTTCAAAGGACTGCCCCAAAGCCGAAAGAACAAGTGCCCTTGCGGAGGGCAGTGAACTAAAGGCAAGTGCCCTTGCGGAGGGCAGGAAACATTGGTTCAAAGATCAAAGAGAAGGCCGAAAGGGTAAGGTTTCCTTCGAAGAAATTACTAAGTAAAGGAACCAAAAGAATTCCTTCAAAAAGATTTTCCGCGGAAGAATTTCACAAAGACAAGGGGAATTCTTTCGGACAAAAAGTCCGAAGGAATTCCTTCAAACTTTTGTCCAAAGGAATTCACCCGAAAGGAAAAGCCCGAAGAAAAGCGAACAAGGCAAAGGAAAGGTTTTTCTTTCGGACTTTTGTCCAAAGGAATTAACCCGAAGGAATTAACCCGAAGACTGCTTGAAGGACCCCGAAGGGTAAGTACCCTTGCGGGGGGCTCTCGGCACCAAGAAAATGGACCTTTCTCAAAGACCCGAAGGGACACCTTCCCTTCGGGGTGCTCCAAAGATATAAGGCCGAAGGAATTTCAAGGCTTCAAAAGACTTAGCCAAAAATGAAGAATGAACCAATGAACCGATTGAACCTTGAACCAAAAAAGTTCAAAGTTCAATGGTTCACAGGTTCAACGGTTCAAAGACAGCCCCAAGCAAAGGAAGGAAACAGATGATTCCAGAGACCAGTTCAAAGGGATGGTTCAACCAAAGAACAGGGAAGCAATGGAACCAAGGAGCCAATAAAGACCGCCTGAACCGTTGAACTATTGAACCAATGAACTTTCAAAAGTTCAAAAGTTCATGGTTCAATATGGTTCAAACAACCAGCAAACATTGACGTCCCCGCGGACGTCAAATTTAAGGTAATGGAATATCCGTTAAATTTTGAATATAGCGCGGAACTTGAAAGATGAACCAAGCGACCAGCGGAGGAAGATAGCCCGACAACTCCAATTGTAGCAGGAAAGAAGAAAAGGCTACAAAAGATATTGAAATATCTACGAGAGTTATTTTCAGTAGGTGAAACAGTGCACCAAGTAGCCATCTGAGCATGCTAAATCAAGGACGCGCCCTGTTTTTCTTCCATGAAGTAAAGGCAAAAGTGGACAGTTGCGCAAGTAAGAAGGAAAGGACCAGGTGGCCTATACTTTGGAGGAGACATATTAGATGAATTGACACACCACAGTGAAGGCCGATGCACTGTTCCAAGCATGACCCCTTGACAGAACTGAAAATGCATTTAAGGCATTGACCGCAGCATGAGCCGTTTCATGGAACAAAGCGCCAAGCCTTTCTTGGCGCTATATATTGTAAACTCTTGTTTTATGCAAAGGGGATCTCTCAATTATAGAAGCAAAACTCTGCCCAAATTGAAAGGCGATTACTGAGACTTTGAGCTCAGATTGTTGATCATATTACTTTATCTGAATGAGAAAGCAAGTTACTTTCAGACTTTGTGCTGTTATGGCTTGTGTTATTTTAAGAAATTGTTCTTATGTTCATTTCCTAGGAGCATTCTTGTTTATTTAATTTAAGAAACAGAACTAGTGAGAGTAATCAAGGTGCCCTGAAACCAATTGTGGAAAGACTTTGTGCTGTCACAATTGTCTTCAGTGTGTTTTTAGTTTCTTTCTGTGTAAAAGATCTTGGGACGACTTTGTGCCCCCATTATCCTTCGTATTTCACTTTTTGGTCAGTTGAGGTGGAGACTTTGCGTTGCACTTCATTCTGCAGGTTATTGCGCCCTTTTCACCTGTTGGTTACCCACCAGAAAGAACTCCTACGCCCTGCTGCAAGACCAATTTTGAAAGAAGAGAAGTGCCTTCAATATTATCACCAGGGTTTCTCCTTTGTCTATGAACATCATCTCTGAAAAAAGAGAGATGGATGATGTAGTCCTACCCCTAAGTGTTATTTTCTACTTATATATATAATATATAGCTCCTCATATTTATAGGGAACCTCCCCTTGATGAGAGGAGAGATTTGTCCACCTCTGATGTGGTAAACTTGCACATTTCGCTGACCAATCTCCCTATGCTGTGGTTGAAGAGACCTATTTTGCTCATCAGTTGGTGACAAAATATTCACCCAACAGGGAGAAAAGTGTAGATTAGGATGTCATCGAAAAAACCAACACAAGTTTCCAATAAAATGGACGAAACACTAAATTCGTGACTTTGAAAAGTAGATGGGGCATTAGTGAAACTGAATGGCATAACCATAGTTACCATGTTCGAAAAGTTCGAGTTGTTCGGAAGGGGAAAAAAGTTCGAGATTTTGCAAAAAGTTCGGTTTAGTAAGTTCAGTTAAATTAGAGAATTTAAAAATTATAAAAAATAAATATATCATACATATATCATATTCGTAAAGAAAATATACATACATATATCATATTTATGATAATTTGAAAAACTAACTTATTATTTACTTTAAAAATTAAATTCGCTATTTATATTTATAAATGTAAATTAAAAAAAATAAAAATAAAGGGAAACTTAACTTTAAATTTAACTTTTAAGAAATAAAATAATATAAATTTTAAAAAAAATCAAAGTAATGTTATTAAACACAAAAAATTTAAAAATCATATATGTTATACTTAGTTTTATACGTGTAAATTGCAATTTATTAAACGAATAAAATTAACATTTTAATAAATTAATAATAGTCTATTAAATATTAATTAATCTAATTTAATTATTAGTGAGTTACACATGTAAAAGCTTCATGACAGATGAATCGATGCCAGGCTCCAGCCAGATAGTGATGCACTATGCACTTGTAGATATAAAGTTCAAATGAGAATGGCAGATGGCGATGCAATATGTTGTTTCTATTCTTCAACAGGGTTCAGGGTTTCAGTTGTTTGAACGCCAACAGCTAATTGTAAACTACCAGACGAAACAACTAATCAAGCCCTCCCCTGATCCACGAGCTGCTAACTTTGAGTTTGTCGTACTCATGCGGCGTGCAAGCAAGATCCACGAACAAAGAAGATGAATATTCAAAAATATCAAAGGGTTTGTGCAACTGCAAACTGTGTTCTTTTCCTCCTCTCTTTTCTTCTCGTCTAGGGTTTAGTGACTAGTCGTGATTCAACGAAACATTTTATTTTTTGTGTTTTGAGTTTTTCCTTTAGGGTATGCGTTTTGCATTTTGAGTGAATTTTAATGATTTTGTTTTAAAATTAATATTTTAAACGTTTTTTTTTTTTTTTTTTAATCAAAAAAATAAAAAAATTGGAAGGCCGAACATATTCAGTCAATGAAAAATGTTCAGTTCGAACCGAACTTCAGCGATGTTCGGCCAAACATGGCCACTATGGGCATAACTAAGTATTCATAATGACCCTCATGTGCCTTGAATGTAATCTTATGTACATCATCCTCCTTTACACAGATTTAGTAACTCGAACACAAACCTAGCTTAGTAAAGAAAACGACAACATTAACCTCATCAAAATAATTCATCAATAACATAAATAGAAAACTTAATTTTGAGAGTCATCTTGTTGAGTTCTCTATAACCTGGGCACATTCTCCATAACTCATCCTTCTTTTTAACCTGACCATCAAAGATGAATAGCCACTTTTGGTGAGACAAACAATCTTGAGTCCAGCATTTCTTTCACCAACTTTTTGATCTCAGACTTATATTCATAGAGATAATGGTAGGGTCTGATATTAGGAGGAATACTTAATAGAATCAATTCAATGGAAAGATCATGATCTTTGAGTGGTGGTAGGCCCTTTTGCTCCTGAAAAAGAACCTGATGATGTTGAATGATCTCATGAAGCTCTTTTGGAGTAAGAATTTCTACCTCTTCTGCTTCTAAGGAATGTAGTTGTGCCACCCTACCATATGATCCCTTTTATAGCAATTTTTCCATCCTATTAGAGCTGAGTACTTGGTTTGGGGGTGATTGCATCCCCATGAGTTTGTACCTTTGTTCCTTTGCATTGAAAGCAACGAATAAGCCTTCAAAGTTGAAGGATAATGTACCTAATTATTTCAGCTATTACACTCCCAAAAATACATTCGTTCCCCTAGAGAGATGGCAAACATTTCTGAATCGTCCCCCATTAAGAGTTTGATGTGATGAAATTTATCCCCACAATAGAGTTGCATTCCATCAGCTATCATAAGCTGAAAATTAAAAACTGGAAAAACGAAGCCACTGAGTTCATTTACTAACTTTTTGTCAATGAAGTGAAGTGTACCATCTGTGTTCACCAACAATCACCTCCATCCCTTTGATATACCCTACCACTTTGAGCATTTGAGGCATGTTTATCCTATTTAATGCATGCAGGGAGATAGTGGGGCTTTCTTCCTCTTTTGTGTGCTTGTGCTCTTGCTCCAAAACTAGGTCTTCCCTAGCTAATTCTTCCTCTTCAAAAACCTCATTCTCAATAATCATTGGTCGTTTCTCACCATTGGCACACTTATGACCTCAAAACCATTTGCTATCACAATGCCAAAATACTCATTTTTCTCTCTTCTCTGGGGCCTGTTGAGAAGAGATATTTTTTGTTTTCCTTGGGTTAAAAGTATTTTCCAAATTTTTGTCTCTCCATCCCAAGGGTTGACTTTGTGTGAATCCCCTAGTAACCACATTTCATTGCTCTATGTTCAAGGCTTTCTTCATAGCATGTCTAACTGTAAAAAGCACCAACAAATGAACATCATGCTTAATCGGGTCATTGAGCCCATTGATGTCAAATTGCAATGTCTAACAGTATTTCAAATCAAGAGTCCTAATAGACAATCTTATATGCTCTGCATTATATTCTGCTACATATCTTGTCTGTTTCAAATTTGTCAATTGGGTAAACTTCCCTTCCATGCTTGCTCATGGTGGGATGCTAATTCCTTAATTAAGACCTCCCAAGTAAAAATATTGTGGTACAAATTTATGTAACAAAAAAGTATTTGCCTTTGATAAAGTCTTGCTTTGTCCTTGCGCTAGAGAATTCTTGATTGTTGCTTTTGGTCAATTTTCTTCCTTTGCCATCGCACCACAGAATTTGCCACCCAAATCATTGCTATGATACCACTTGTTAGGATATTCTTAAAATAAATTCAAATAACAATAGCAGATCCACTTGAATGCGACATATAAGCACACATCCAAAGATAATGATGTGTAATTAATAAATGAAATGATAAGACTTGATTAGATATGTGACCTCTTCGAGGGGTGAACCTCCAAAATGCAAAACAATAAAGAAACAAAATTGAGAATACAAATTATGAAGATTTAGAAGACCCTAACTATCCTTATTTATAAACAAAATTAGGTGTGTGAGACCCCATAGTCCCAATTAGGTCAGCCCTAAAAAACACCTAGAACTAATGAGTGAAAAAAAAATAGGTTATGAACACCACAAGTTAACCACTCTATAACCTTAATACATTTATGAAGATAGATTATAAGGGACATAACACAGTTCCAAATCCTAGAGAAAACAGTCATTATTATTTTTCCTTTTTTTTATTGAGGCCTTGCTCCCTTAATGATTTCTGGATAATTTCTAGGTGGAATTTGATTGTTTTCATGTTTTCAAAATATCACTAAATTTGTTTTATTCCAACATTTGATTTGGGCTTTAATACATTTGAGTTTTTCAGCAAACTTGAACATAGCATATCCAGAAATGTAAGGTGCCTATGTCCATCATTTTCCTAGTTTCTTGATGAAGTCAGGTTGGGTGAACCACATTTTTTCAAATCCAAATTCAGTGTTACGCTTCATTTACGCATTTGAGAAGATTTCAAAAAAAAACTGGCCAGTGCTCTCATAGAGTGGGGTAACTAACTCTTGCTTCCAATTGGAAATTTGATCTGATCCATGTGTCAGATACAATGATTCTATCTAATTTTCTGCAACATAATTTTTCCCTTTTCTTTTATTACACCAGGTAAAGAGCCCTTGAGTAAATTCCATCTCCATTAAAGAAGTATTGACCTCTAAGTTAAGCCAGCCCCTCCTCTTTATTCCTTTGGAGCACGGATAGTGTTAAAGTCTCTTATGATTATGAGGTTAGCCAAAAAGTTAGTAAGTACCCATGATGTGTATTTATTTATCATATTTATTATATTATTCCCGCATGGTGGTGGGATGTGCAGACTAATCATATGATAGATATCCTGGATAACATAAGAAAAAAAAATCAGCATGAAGCCCCCAATGAAAACTTGAGATGATTTATAGTCGAACTTAGTTGGATCCCAATGAATAAGAGTTCTTGTGCTCTCACACCAAACTGATTGTTTGCTGCCCCAAATTCTAGTAGATTTAATAGGATTAAGAGTTCCAGCTCTGAAGGTTTCTTGGAGAAAAATGATATCCACTTTTTCTTCTTTAATAATATCTTTGAGGAAAAGGCATTTGTGGGGCACTTGTAAGCCCCTTGTATTCCAAGATAAGATCCGCATTACGAGAATGTCATTGGGATAGTGCCACCTTCTTCCTCAATTAAATCTTCTTCTTGGATAAGAGGCAGGTATACTCAGTTTTCTGTAAGAGCAATGGTTTTGGGAACCCGTATTTGCATCATCTTATCTGCAGATTTGTCTATCGGCATCTCTATTGATAGGTTACCTCCTTTCAAGGGCTCTTTAGATGCCCCTCCCCAGCTTCTTCCCTTAAAGGAGTTCATCATTAGAGCTGTTAGAGAGGATATCTACAGGCAATATGTCCAAGTCACTTGGACCTCTCCTCAGCTGCTCAACCCCAAGCTTGCATTTTATGTTGCGCATTTCTTGCAGGTGGTTGATGGTGTCATTCATCACCCTTACTATCTCCAGCGTCATTGGTCTCACAACTTGAGTTTTCCCCTTGGCTAGTTGAGGGTATGCTCACACCAGTTGTGGGTTGACACTGATCATCATTTTCCACATGGGGACCAGATTTATCGTCTTTGTCCCCTCCAAGAGGTGGATACTGAGGAGCACTTCCTTTTCAAATGCCCTATTTGTAATGAGATTTGAGGGAAATACCACTCTTTTTATACTCGAGCAATTATCTATTCAATTTATTTTTGCACCCAGATCAACAGTGCCTGGCCTGTTTTCTTCAGGGGGTTGTCACCCTTCGACGTAGGTCCCTACATGGAGCTCCTAGAGCCCCCAGGATGATCACTTCGTTCTTTCAGCCCCTCACAAAGGTTGGTGGCATTAAGCACCCTTTGGATATTGTTGTTTCACACACTGAGGGGGGTAGGTCAATAATGTGGGGCTCATCTTTGCACAACACTACTCCTAAGGTACCCCAACACACTAACTCTCAGCGATAGGGATCCGCTCCTACTCCGCGTCATGGATTTGTTCCTCGACGTCATGGATCTATATCTTTGTGACCACCTCCCGGGCTGTGAAGGCAAGCACACATTATGAGTTTCTTTGCTGCCAAGGGAGCTTCTTCGACCCTAGATGCTAGGAGGCATTCTAGGGGGAGTGTTTTGCTTCCTCCTAGGATTACCCAACCTAGCCCCCTCAACCCTAAGCATTCAATGAAGAGCATTATTAGATCCTACATTATCCCTTTCACAATGATAAATGATGACATAGATGATTCCTCTATCCCAGACACTGTCACAAATGTTTGATGAGACTACCATTCAGTGTTTTTCAACTATCAATTTTCATCAACCAATGCTCTTCTAGGGTTCTTACTCCCACACATGGCTATTTGTATTTTTACCCTACCCATATGCCCGCTTTGAGTTTACCACACGTTTACTTCCAATGCTTTTGTTCTTATTCTTTTATTTAGTTAGTCATTGTTCCTAGGGTCCTTTTACCCTAGCTCCTTATATTGTAATTGGATGTATTCTCAAGTCCCATTGACCTACTTTTTGTCATTTGTGGACATTAATATATTTTCTTTCTTTTTTTCTATGCTTGTGTTTTCATCTTCATCAATATATTCACTTGCTGATTATCCCACCTTTGTGGACTGTAAAGCTTTGCGTTCCTAGATTTTAAGATGCACTTTGATAAAATCCTCTTGTTGCTTGCCTTTGTCTCTTTTGTTGTGAAATTTTTGAGGTGAAGCCTTTGACATGAATTGCAAATAATTGTGAGGTGTTTTGGAGTACTTATATTTTGTTTGTGCTGATTTTTTCGTCTGCTCGTTTGACATATCTGCAGATTTTGCCGGTCTCTTCCTTAGCTGCGGGAAAACCTTTCATATTAACCAGTGCAAAAAACGGGTTTGCAAGAGATATGAGTTATTATACTTCTTGTCCCTTTCCCTTTCCTTGTGTATGCTCTTTGGAATCTGGTTTCAATGGATTTCCTGCTGATTTGAAATCTGTGAATTCTGTTGTGAATCTACAAGAGCAAAAGGATTTGGTATTTCCTGATGGCAGGTTTTTGCTCTGTCTCCACTAGGGTGGGGATGGCTTGGTGTAATCATGTGTAGCATACCCAGGCTAAATGACAATGCTCATGATAGATCTTGCATCTGAAGGGGATATTTTCATAATCGAGGGGGCTGATCCCATTCAATATGTCCTATTTCTAAAATGATTCTCTCTGGGACTGGTTTCTCCACATCAATATTTATGCAGATTCTAGCATTGTTTATAACTCCAAGGTTCTTAGCGAATTCCAAAACTGTTATGTATTCCCTTACTGCTGCTCCTATTTTTCTCGAGCAGGATTAATTCCAGTATTCACTTGAAAAGGGGGAATCTGACTCAAACTGAGATTGTACTTGGCAGATCCTGATTTCTTCATGAACCAAGGACCTCCTTGGAATGCACTCTCTGTTTCCTGTTCAGTTGAAAGACAGCCACAATAAAACCATTTAAAATCATCAAGCTACCCACTGATCCTACAGGGTTCCAGTTTACGTCTACCTGTATTCTTAAAGTTTTGGGTATTGGATAAGCACCCGTGAACCTAAAAATCAGTGCTTTCTACTTCAAAATCCATAGCCTTTGTTCAATTTCATCAAATGGTGAATGAGACCTTTGAGTTTTATCTAACACCTATCTTCTTTCTTTGTGAAAAAGTTGGGTCTAGATAGGGATCTTTTGGCATGCTATTACATAAAATTCTTTACTATTCCACATTGGTTCATTGGAAACTATTATTATGTAATTCAAACTGGATTGCATTAGTGGATGTGAAGCAATAAAGGAGGCCATAGCCCCTTCTGTGGGGATCATATGGAGATTTCACTCAATCTGTGAATATTGTGGAGAGATTGTTGCTCATTGAGAGAGGTTGGCTATATGTTGGGAAGGGTTAGAGAGCATAGTTCAACTAATCACCAAGTACTTGCGAGCTTTTTCTGCTAGAAAGGTTTTCTACTTTAACTCGCGAGCCTATCCTGAGCGAGTTTTGGGGAGTTCTACACCAGAACTCGCAGCAAGTACTCTGCGAGTCCAAGCACAGAACTTGCCTATGTGGTTTGGACATTGCATACAAGGTTTAAACGCAGTTTCAATACTACATTAACTTCTTTTCAAGCCCACATGCCCACATTTTCATCACACAACATGTGAGCATCCTTTGAGCAAATTGGAGGGAGTTTATAGCAGGTTTGTACAGCAGATTTGAGGAATTTCGATTTCCAAGTTAATTTTTTTTTTTTTTTTTTCCCAAAGCGCGTAAATTTTTTCTAGATTATTAATATTAGGTTTTTAAACATGATTTAAAAATTTACATGTATTCCATTCAATCTCCATTATTTTTATTCGTGATTTAAATTTTTACATTAGTTTTTCATAATTTATGAACAAAATCGCTGGTTTTTTTTCCTATACAAAAGGTTACAACTTTACAGTTTAGCTTTTTTTTTTAAATGTTTTTTTTTGGTCTTTGAACATGCTGCAAATTAGCCTACAATGGCATCCAACTCCATATCAGGCTTAGCATCAATGAGTGGAAGTCATCCCACTAGAAGTCATACCGTTGCTTCGAAGTATGTCATAGTTGGACCATCCCAAGGGACTGTGATTCACACGTTCTCTCAAAAACATTTTCTGGAGGCATCAGTCACTTCATGTACCATATCACATGCATTCCTTGTGGCAATGTCATGACATGCCCCAACCACAGAAGAGGCAAGACAAGCAATGTAGGCAGAGTTTGCATTGTTGGATGAGACGAAACTAGAGAGGGCAAGGGTGAAAGCAGCCATAGCAACAACTATTGACCCTTCAAGTCACCATAACCTTGAACTCTTCTAACTATGTGCACGTGAAAGGAGAAAAACCACCCGTAGACTCAGCTCAGTTCTTCATGGAACACGGTTCCTCAAGGTTCACAGGGAGATCGCGAGGAGGCTAGATTAAAAGGAATCAAGATTCCATGCTTTGCTAAGGTTTTGGCCTTCGCAAGGATTCCTGCCCAAGGATGAATGCTCAAAGACAAGGGCACGAGGAGGCGCGTGCGTCCAAAATGGAGTTGGGACCACTGCATAGGTACTTAGTAAATGCAGCCCAGTGTGTGTCCACGCCTAGTGCCCAATCTAGCCCAGTGCTCGTCCGTGACTAGTGCCCAAAGGTGAAAGCCACATGGATGGGCAATTAATTAGTAAACTATCAGGTGTCAGACCCCGCCAAAAAGGACAAATCCAATCTAATTGCAGAATTAGAAGCGATTAGCTCCGAATAACATAATGATTGAACTGGTGGCTAATAAGACAAGAGCATGGGGACCTGTAGCAAACGGCAAGACATGACATCCAACAAATCCCAAGGAATTCCTCCAGCTACCTCCACGTCCAGATTGCCATCAGAATTCAATAGCATGGGCTCTAACTTCTATGTAATCTTCTCATCTATATTTCTTCAATGTAATTAATGACCCATGGTCTTCCCGTATCTATAAAATCCAAGTCTTTCATTGTATAAGGAGGAACATTTTGAGGCACAAAAATGTTGCTAAGATTTGTCCTCCATGAGCCCTTTGTTGCTTAAACCCAGTGACTAATGAAAAGACTGAGATTACCTCTCTCCATAATTCTTGCATTCTGTGTGTATTTTCATGGTTGTTGATCTTTGTTTGTGGACGTATTCTCCCTCGCATTGTTGTCCATCCATTCGCACCCGTGTAGAACTTGGCTCTCTCTTGCAGATCGTATTTTGCGTGTACTTGGGTCTATGCATGCTCTATTTGTGGACCATTTGTTGTCCCCATAGTGTTGCATTGTGTTCTTGCACCTCCATGTGAAATACTTATGCAAGTAGTGTCCATTTTGGGGACTGTGTAATAGTTTCTCCTTTTCTGCAATTGCTTCGTGCTCTTTAAGGCCGTAGGGTTGCTCACTATATTCTTGGTGCATCACCACTTTTCCTTTCAGCAAGCCCCTCACCCTCTCTCTCCCTTTTTCTTGTCAAGATTAGGTTTAGCATCATCAATAGATTTCCTTTCAACTCTTTGTAGGTCTGCACGCTAGCCCTAAACTAGATGCACTTAGATTAAAAGGAAGACGACCTTCTCCAGAGGTTCATCCCAAGGAGCACAAGAGTCCCACACCTTGGGGGACGATCCCATTGTTGCACCAAAGTCTCGAACTATTCGCACACGCGAGAAGTATCGAACGCACCCAATGCCCGTTCGGGCCAGTGACCATTCTGGCCCACTGCCTGATCCGTCCCAATGCCCATTCTAACCCAATACTTTCGTGTCCCATGCCAAGCACTCATGACAAGCTCCGAGCACTTCCGCGCCATGAATTATCCTCAAGGGTGCAAGTTTCGGGTGATAACAGTTTTTGGCATCCCCTGTGGGACCACTTTATACAGTTCAGCTAAGAGCTTGGTGTGGCCCTTAGCAAGTTTGCAGTGTTAAAGACACCCTTCAAGCACTTGGCAGCCCGAAGTATTCCTAGTTCTCAAGAGATCAGCTCTTCATCTTATGCCAAGCTAAATGAGATCTTTAAGAGGTGCTGACTTCGAGTTTATTGAATTGCCTATACCCCCTAGAATAAGAAGAGTTAGAGCATCCTTATATCCTGTTAGGAGAGCTAGTGTTTCAAGACAATCATCCCCTAGAGCTCAGTCTACTCCGCCTTTTGGAAGATTTCCCCAGCCTAGAGGGAGACTCTTTCCTATTCCTTTCATGGCTATTCCAAGAAAGCAATTGTTTGTGCCCTTTAATGGAGGTACCTTTGGCTCTAGCGCAGTATGACGATATTCCAGTTGCAGCTCTTAAGAGCTTGTCATATTTTACTGGTGAGAACACAATCACCCCCATAGAACACATCCAAGATATTGCCAATATATGCTCATTCCACCATGTTACTGAAGATAATGTGGCAATTAAGCTACTTGCAACTTCTTTGAAAGGTAAGCTCTCCAATGGTATAGAAGTCTGAGACCTAATTCCATTCATGATTGGGATGAGCTAGGAGAGCAACTATGCAAGCAATTTGAAGATAAAAGTGATCACTTATCCTTGATAGAGCAGCTCACCACTATTAAGAGAGCCCCACATGAGATGATGGTTGATTTTAATTTCAAGTTCCAAAGAGTCTAGGACAGAATACCACCTTCGTTGAAGCCATCTCCAAATACCGCATTCTTATATTATCTGAGGGCTTTAAACAGTGATATAGTAGTAATGGTCGAATCCATGGGAGGAACTATACTTCCTGATGCGTATGACGTTGTTGTGAGGGTTGAGAACTGTCTACAAGCTGGAAAGATTGCTCCCAAGCCTCCCATGCCTCTCTTTCCAGAACCACCACCCAATCAGCCTACTGTTCAACCTTCATTGGCACCTATCCCTATTTGAATCAGCCCACCAACTACATTTGATGCGCTTCCTAGTGAACTACATGAAGTTAAGTCAATACAGCAGAATTTTGGAAATGAGCTAGTAGCTTTAAAGAGGCAACAAGCCCAGCATTCTAGACCACCCATTTAATCAGTCCTATCAACATGCTAGGCAGCCTTATCAAAGCAGCACACAAGCCCAAGGCCAACTCACCTATATCAAACCATCTAATACGCAGAGTGCCAGCGCTGCTAGCACCTCAAAAGCTATGGTGCTTGTCCAAAACAACAAAGCCCAAGATTATGAGTGGTGCTTTCCTTGCAATTAGCCACACAATCAAGGTAATTGCACAAATGGAGTGTTAAACCAAGCCCTGATGGTACAAAGCATATCATATCCCCACGAGCCAGCGAAGGAGCCAACCTCGCAAGGGGAGGAGGTACATGTACAAGCACAGATACAAGGTGAAGCCAATTTGGTGATTTGGCATGAGAATGACTTCTACGCCAAAAATCAAAACCAAGTACCGATAGTCAATAATCCGATGGCATATTACACAAGAACCAAAAGGAGGGCAATGGAAGCGGAACCATTTCCTTTAACTGGTTGGCCTTCTACTTCCCAAGCTCCAAGTGATGCTGCCAAAGGAAAGATAATCACCAGGACTGCCCGAACACAAGCAAGTCTAGCTGCTCAAAATGGGAGTCAACCTCAAACCAGCGAAATCTTGAAGGAAGATGTTGTCGCCTCAAAGTCTCAACCAAAAGGGGCGTCAATCCCTTTTAAAATAGATCAGATGAAGAAAGGGAACCTCAATGTAACTATGTGGGAGGCTCTTTCCATCCCTTCACAAAGGGATTTGTTGCAAGCATTGAAGGCCTTCCACCCGCACAAGCCAGCAAAAGGCGCTTCAATTGTTTCCACAAGTTTGTGCCAACCGAAAAGACGAGAGTCTAGCAAAAGTTGTAAGCCACCACCATTTTATATCTCCTTGATCATCGGCCAACACCTTGTTCGTAATTGTATGATTGAATCGAGTGCAAGTAGCTCAGTTATGTCTAAGAAGATTGCTTACATGTTAGGCATAAAATACGTCCTAATCACAAAAAGTGTTGTCCAATTAGATGGCATAGTTGTTAAAACAATTGGAATCATTAAGGACTTGAGCCTTACTCTGCATGCATGTCCTAGTGTCTCCATCACCCTGGACATCTTTGTTATAGACCTCCCTCCTTATTTCGCCATTTGTCTCTCAAGGGACTTCACTGCAAAAATGGGTGGGTACTTGTCATCTGATTGGTCACGCATGCTACTGAGGACCGGATATGGAACCAAAGTAACCATCAAAGCTGAGCCTATTTGTAAGGATCATATAGAGCCATGCCTAATCCCATCAACATGAATTGTATAATGCATAACCCAGACGATAATGCAGTCATGCACGAAACTACTACGCCTTTAGAGGAGGTTCCCGATGTAACATTGGACGAGTGGGCTAATGAGCATTATGGGTTTGATCTGTATGGTTGTACAGAAGAAACGGGGCTGGACACTTACTGCATCCATGAGAACCCTGTGTTGCCAAACCGCATGAAGGGTCAAGAGGACCTTGAAGGAATGTGGCAATTATATTTTGATGGCTCTAGGAGCAAGAATGGCGTTGGAGCAAGCGTTGTACTAATCTCCCCTCAAAAAGAAAAGTACCATCGCGCATATAGGCTGCAGTTCAGCTGCACCAACAATGTGGCCGAATACAAGGTGCTGACCCAAGGCCTCCAGTTGGCCCAAAAGAGGGGATAAAGGTATTGCAAGTGTTTGGGGATAGCGAGTTGATTGTGAACCAAGTTAGAGCCCAAAATGTCTCCAAGAACCCCTTGTTAAAAGCATACAAACACAGGGTCGGAGATCTAATTGAGGACTTCGGCGTTTTTAATCTCCAAGCCACTCCAAGGGCGCAAAATGTTGATATGACAGACTTGCAACGGTGGGATCCTAGTACAATTTGCCTCGGGAGGTTATGAAAGGATCAAGACAACTTGTCAAGCTCGTAATAAGACCAGCAGTCCCAGACAATGCACGCAATTGGCAAGTGTTTGACAATGATGAGCAAATCATCAATTTCTTACAAGATGAAGTAGAGTTCTTCTTGAGGAACCAGTCACAATTACAAGCCCAATATGAAGATCAAATCATTCAGTTGAAAAGTAACAAGCTGCCCAAGGGGCTGGTCACCTTGGATAACATCTTCAAGGCCAATGATTAGCTCAAGGGCGAGAAGATGAACATAATGGTCAAAGAGGATAATCATGAGCAGGTAGTCATCTCTAATGGCAATCTCTTAAAGACTGAAAAGGTATGTACTCAGCTTGAGAAGGAAGAGTTTACCCACCTTTGTAGAAACTATGATGACATATTTAAATGGTGTTACCAGGACCTCAAAGGTTTCGATCTGGGCTTGGCCCAACACACAATTGAGCTAGACCCTAACGCCAAACCAGTTAGGCAAAAGCAAAGGCCTATAAACCCCAAGCTCGAGCCTTGATGAGGAAGGAGCTAGCCAAACTCATAAAGGCCAATATCATATTTCCGATCAAGCATTCCTCTTGGGTAGCTAACTTGGTTCCAGTTAAAAATAAAATCGGGGAAATTAAGCTTTGTGTGGACTTTTTGGCCCACATATAAAGCTTGAGCAAATTCTTCAGGGCGCCAGCAGAGATGTTTTAAAGCAAGGCAAAGGACTAAGCCTTGTGCAAAGTTCTTTTCTTCGGCTTCCCTTTTTTGGGCTAAGTCATTGATCATCTTTCGAGTCTTGTAGGAGCAAGTGTTTCTTTCCCTCGAGTTCTTTTCTTTCGGCCAAGCCTTTTCCTTGTTCTTTTCTTTCGGCCAAGTCTTTTTCGCATTTTTTCTGTCTCCAAGTGATAAATTTCTTTCGGACAAATTGTCCGAAAGAAAGGTTCCAAAAAATCCGAGAGGAACTTTAAAGCTTCGAGAGGACCATTTCAAGTTTGCCGAAGGGTCTCTTGCCCTTCGGGAAGGACCTTTTCAAAAATTCTGAAGGACCATTTTCAGGGGCCGAAGGGCACTTTTCTCGGTGGGAGGACCATTTCAAAATTCCCGAAGGGTATCTTTCCCTTTGGGAGGACCACTTGACAATTTGCCGAAGGGCACTTTTGAAAAATTTAAAGGGAATTCCCGTGTACATTTTGCCCACGGGAAATGGTGAAAGAAAAGGGCCGAAGAAATAAGGAAATAAGCAAAGGGAAATTCCTTTGGGAAAATAATCCCGAAGGACAAAGAACGCAAAAAAGAACCCGAAAGAATTCCTCCAATGGAATTCCTTCAGGAAAATTGTCCGAAGAAAGCCTGCAGAAAGGAGGCCCAACAAAGAAGTCCGAAGACTTGGAGTGAGAAGAGTCCGAAGTAGCTAGCCTCCAAAAGTCCAAAGACTTGGAGTGAGAAGAGTCCGAAGTAGCTAGCCTCCAAAAGTCCGAAGACTTCAAGCTCAAGAAGTCCAAAAACTTCTATATGGAGAAGTCCGAAGTAGAACAGCTGGGCAAGTCCGATGAGTAAGTAGGCTCAGAGAACCCGAATTACACTGCATAGTGTAAGTCGGGATTCTCCAAAGACTTTACTTATAGATTTTTATAAGTCAAGTAGTTAAGAAAACCCAATTTGCACTGCGAAGTGCAAATCGGGCTTTCAAAGCTACTTGACTTAGGAGAATTCATAAGTAAAGTAGTCTCGAAAGCCCGAAGTCGTCACGCTGGAGGAACCCGAAGGCATCAAGCCTGGTCAGACAAATAAAACGTTGCCATGTGGCATAAGTTGGAGCAGGGGTTGACCTTTCAAAGGAACAGATGGAGGATGATCCAAGAGCATTTCCAACTGGCAGAAAATCGACGGTTCGCGGAAGTAAAGCTCCAATAGACCCGAGTTATATGGATACAGGAAAACCAATGTCTTTAATTTGGTTTTTCGTCTATAATAAATGTCTGGTCCAGGCATAAGCAGAAGCTGGTAGGTGAAAGTAATGGCCGTCGTCTCCAACAAACAGCTATCCGACTTGAATTCAGCATGGGTTGGCTTGAGTTTCCACACATGGAGACCTGTGTCTATTTCAGCAGGACACGTAAAAGGGGAGGATCGCCATGTTTTTAATGCAAAGATCATTTCAGCCGCACCAAAAGCGACATCCAACTGCTCACGACGTGGCTCTTTGCAATGCACCAAAGGGAGACTTCAATGCACGAGGAGGGGTCGAGAAGATCTTGAACAGTGCATTTTCATGGAAAGGAGGACGAAAGCAGCAATCAACGACTTCTCTTTCCACGCAGACCTCTCTCTCTCTTCCCATCTCTATATATACAAGCTTTCAAGACATTTAAAAAGGTTCCCAGTTTTTAGAGTTTTTGTCATCTTGTTGGGAGACGGATGCCCATTGAGACGTTTGCAAAAGCGTGCTCCTTCGACCAGGCCAAACCCTGTCGAAGTATTGTAAGAACTACCTCTTGAATGTAATGAGACTCTATTTCCTTGCCTATTTCCTGTCTTCAATTAGTGCTTTAGTACGCTTGTTGCTTGGTGGGTTTGTGAATGCGTTCATTCCTAGTCCATTAGCCTGTTGCTTGCCTCTTTGAAGTATTTTCAAGTTTTGTAGGTCTAGATTAGTGTTATGACTGAACCTCTTCCAGCGTGTGTTAGCTTGACCCTGAGATCGTGCAAGCCCAAGTCACCTCATGACTGATCTAGTGTGGGTTCAAGCATAGATGAATGTCCATTTATTTATAGTGCATCGCCTGGTTAGCCCTCTTAGGAGCCCTTATCTCCCTTCTAACCCTTTTCCCCATGAAGTTTCATTTCAGCATTAGTTTTAGGTGATCTACCAAGAGGAACTAGCCTCTTTAAAAATCCTAGAGGCTCAACCTCACCATAGGACACCCACATCTTGAGGTTGTTCCCATGCTTATAGCCGAAAGTGGGAGACCGTGAAAAACTCTCCCACAGGGGTGCAACTCTGTGCTATAACAGGGCTTTAGGGACTTAAATAGAGCGTCCCTCAAAGGTCACTATCCTCTTCCACCCATGGAGCAAATCCTTCAAACAATGGCAGGCATTGAGAGGTTTTCACTTCTTTACAGCTATTCAGGGTACAATCAGATACTTGTACAAGAGTCAGATCAATTCAAGACCGCGTTCACTACCAAGTGGGGCACCTATGCCTATAGGAAGATGCCTTTCAAATTGACAAACGCTAGGGAGACCTTCCAAAAGAGCTAATGGCCTTTAAGGGTCTTATCAACAATATGATCTTGGTTTACCTTGATGATATCATTGTCTTCTCCAAGCGTGCAGCCGATCATTTGAGCCATTTGAAACAGGTCTTCGACAGGTGCAAGGAGTTTGGGGTATCTTTAAACCCAAGCAAGTGCATGTTCGTTGTCCATGGGGGCCAGCTATTAAGGCACATTGTTTCCAAAGAAGGGCTCATTATTGATCTAAAACGGGTGGAAGCTATCTTGTCACTTTCCCTTCCGTGCCACAAGAAAAACCTATAGAGCTTCTTACGGAAGATAAATTTCATAATAAGGTTTATACCAGACTTCGCCACCTTGGTCAAGCCACTTAGTACCTCTATGCTCAAGAAGAACGTCGATTTCAGTTGGTCAAGAGAAGGCAGGAATAGCTTTGAAGCTATTAAGAGAGCCATCTCTCAAGCTCCTACACTTGTAAATCCGTGCTATGATAAGGACTTCATCCTCTACACTTTTGGAGGAGATGAAGGCATCTCGGTTGTCCTAGTACAACAAAATGATGATCATGCCTTTTTCAGCCAAGCGCTCAAGGATTATGAGCTGAAGTATACTTTTGTGGAAAAGCAAGTCCTTGCGGTCATAAGATCCCTAAACAAGTTCAAACACATGCTCTCTAACAACAAAATTCAGCTAATGGTCTCACATCCAGGAGTGAGGGAGTTTTTGTTGAGTAGGGACATAAGCGAGAAAAGAGCTGGTTGGATCACTACTGACATCAAAATCACCAAACTCCTGAAGGGTAAAGGTCTATACGAGCAAATGGCAGCAGACCTAGGCACTGGTGACGGGGCAGTCCTTGTGCTTCAAGAAGACCGACCAACTCTCTTCGCCCATCCTAATCACAATTCCCCTAGTTGGACCCAAAGCATGAAGGCTTTCCTCCAAACAAGCGCATATCCATAGGAGCTCGACAAGGCACAGACAAGGCACTTCAGGTTGCAATTGTCCCCTATGTGCTTATTAATGATGTGTTATTCAGAAAGGACATCAATGGAGTCCTCTTGAATGTATAGAGCAAGATCAGATTGACAGGATCCTTCAAGAGTTCCATGATGGACAATCAAGAGGTCAATATTCGCCAAAGACTACTACTGTCAAGATTATTAGAGCTAGCTATTATTGGCCAAACTTGTCTCGAGATGCCCATAGGTGGGTAAAGAACTGCAAGAAGTGCGCCTTCTTTGCCAATAAGCAGAGGCTAGTCGCCTTTCCCCTGTGCCCGATAAAAACCGATCAACCCTTCACCTAATGGGGCTTGGACTTCATTGGCACGATCAACCCTCCCTAAAGCGCCAAACACAAATGGATCCTTACAACCACAAACTATTTCACAAGATGGATAGAGGTTGTGGCACTCAAGGAGGCAATGAGACATCTATACTGAACTTCTATGAAGGTATAGTCACTAGATTTGGTGTTACAAACCACCATTATCTCAGATAACACTATGGCCTTCATTGGAACCAGAATCAATGAATGGGCCGTCAAGTATGGCATCTATTTGAGCACCTCCTCGAACTATTACCCTCAAGGTAATGGTTTGGCCAAGTCCACCAACAAGAACCTAATCTGTATCATCAAGCGAACCTTGGAGTAGAATCAAAGGACTTGGCACACCAAGATCAAAATAGCCTTATGGGCAGATAGAATAACACCAAAAAGAGTGATAGGCAACTCCCCTTTCATGCTAGTTTATGGGAGAGAAGCAAGGTTGCCCATGTCACTTGAGTTGCCTTCATTGGAGCTTACCCACCAACTAGAGCTGATTGAGAATGACCCTATGTCAGTAAGGCTAGCGGAATTAATGGCATTGGAAGAGACTAGGAATCAAGCAATGCACACTTTGGAGCTTAAGCATGCGCGGATGAAGAAGACGTTCGATAAAAAGGCTGCTAACAAAAGTTTCAAAGAGGGGGCCTAGTGCTCAAGTAGGATGAAGACAGAGCAAACGTTGGAAGGCACACAAAGTTTGATGTCATATGGAGTGGTCCTTATGTCATAACTAGTTGCAAATAGGCCAATGCCTTTCAACTTTCAAAGTTAAATGGAGAGGAGTTGCACATCCCAGTCAATGGGATCCATCTCAAGCACTGCTCCTACAAGTTCCCTAGAGCTTTGTGTATAGTATATTAGTTGCTTTTCTTTCCTCTAAGATATTATACACAGTAGTTAGTTGCTTTTGTTCTCTAAGTGCTTTCGCACGCTGTTGTTGTTCCTTGCTTTCTTGTTTTGTTTTGGGAAGGTCTCAGTTCCTCATATTATTCAACGATGGGCCAGGCATTTATCAGAGTCTAGCACATGCGGGATTTACACTTTCAAAGCAGGTGGATCTCCCGAGCTTCAATGACTCTGTGCCCAATGGATTGCTCTTAGACTACTGGTCCCTGCTTAACAGGCAAGTGGCCCACAGAAGTCGCCAAAATGTTGACCCTTCAAGTCACCATAACCTTGAACTCTTCTAACACAATGAGTGTGCACACAAGGAGAAAAACCACCCTTGAACTCAGCTCAGTGCTTCATGGAGCACAGTTCCTCAAGGTTCACAAGGAGGCTAGATTAAAAGGAATCAAGATTCCAAGCTTTTCTAAGGTTTTGGCCTTCGCAAGATCCATACCCAAGGACGAATGCTCAAAGACAAGGGCACGAGGAAGCGCGAGCGTCCAAAATGGAGTTGGGACAACTGCGTAAGTACTCAGTAAATGCAGCCCAGTGCCGGTCCGCACCCAATGGCAGAAGATGAAAGGCACTTGCATGGGTGATTAAGCAGTAACCTATTAGGTGTCAGACCCCGTCGAAAAGGACAAATCTGATCTGATTCACAGAATCAGAAGCAATCAGTTTCGACTGACATAATGATTGAACTGAAGGCTAATAAGACAAAAGAGCATGGGGACTATTGGCCATTTTTTGGCCTACATACCAAAATTTTGCCTAAGTGTGAGAGGGTGGGCATTCAAGCAAGACTTTGGGTTTTAAACAGCAGAAGACTTCGGGTTTTTGGAAGGAGAAGTCTTCGGGTTTTACAAGCGACAACTTATTTCGCTTTATGAGTAATCAACAGTTGAAACCCCTCAGCAAAAGTAATCCGGGTTGGAAAACCCGAATTACTCTTGACAGTGCAAATCAGGTTTTGAGAAGTGCTTTGCTTATGAAAGTTTTATCAACAGAAGTAATCCGGGTTGGAAAACCCGAATTACTCTTGACAGTGCAAATTGAATTTTCAGAAGTGCTTTGCTTATGAAAGTTTTATCAATAGAAGTAATTCAGGTTTAGAAACCCGAATTACTCAAGATAGTGCATTTTGGGTTTCTCAAGGTGAATTACTTATCTCTTTTTATAAGTAACAAACAGTGAAGAATCTGAAGTTGCAGACATTGAAGAACAAACAAATTGACTCCGACAAAAAGCCCGAAGGAATTCCTTCAGAAAAGTTCAAAGGACAAATTAAAAAATCCGAAGGGCAATGTACCCTTCAGAAAGGACGTTTCCAAAAACCCTGGGTGCCCTCCAAAAAGCCCAGGTGCCTTAAGATAAAAGTCCGAAGGAAATTGAAAGACATAAAACCCAAAGAAAATATAAGCAAAGGCAAAAGGAAGTTTGTGGGAGGACATCCTTCGAACAAAAAGTTCGAAGGAAAAAAGTCCGAAGGATTCCTTCAGAAAAATTGCAAACATAATAATCAGAGAGACTTGACAAGAAATCCACAAAAAAGGCAATGACAAAGCCATGGGAGATAACATAAAATTCCGAAGGGCAGGAAATGAAAATTCTGAGAGAAATAGGAACAAAACAAAGGTAAAGACAAAAAGTCCAAGGAAATGAGACAACAAAGAATCCCGAAAGAAATAGGGGGTGAACATAAAGTCAACAAGAAAAAGATGAGTCAACGGGAGATAGTCCGAAGGAAATCCAAAGAGAGGTCAACAAGAATTCTGAAGGAAATGCAACCAAGGTAAAGCCAGGAAATAAAATCCGAAAGAGAAGCCAACAGAATTCCGAAAGGAAATAATAGAAAAAACAAAGGCAAGACAGAATTCTGAAGGAATAATTGGACTTGGACAGAAAATAGAAGTCCGCAGAAAATAAACATGAACAAGGAGACCAAAATAAAAGAAAAATACATGCAAGCAAAGGCTATTTTCGATTGACTGGTCAAAGCTTCAATTGACTAGTTGTTGAAGTCAAGCTCATCTCCGGATCAACTCGTGCTTTCAAACGTTCCAACTCAGTGTCCAACGTTTCAATTGGAGTTCTAATTTTAGCATGGCGTGGATATCATGCATGCTCTTGTTTATCTCATGCTTTCAAACGATCAAACAGCTCAAGAGGAAGTCCATATTTGGAGGTGGGCGTAGCATTTTTGCATGATAAGAGTTTGACTTCCCAAAATTAACCACCGTCCTTTTCAATGCAAGGAATTTTCATGCAAGATAAAATAGACTTTTGTAAAGGCTAAGTTGGTTTGAGTTTACTCCCTCTCTATTTTTCAACACCAATCTCTTGGCTTTTTGTAATTTTCTATATTAATGGCTTTTCAGCCTTGTAAAAAAGGATCCCTCTTTTGGCATAAAAAATTCTGCCAAAGTTTGTGCTGTAACTTTTTTTAGAATCAATAAGAAGAGGATTGTGTTTTTTCAATTTCCAGCAGCTGGTATAGTGTACTTTTGTTATGAATTTGCCTAAGTGAAAGATTTTCCTTCTTCCTTGTCAAATCTGGATTTGTACCTAGTTACTAACTGGTCATTTATGCAGGTCACATTATGTGTTTGAACGTCTTTTGTTGAGTTTATAATGGATATTAGTGGTTGTTTAGTGCTTTTCATCAGGGCTATTTTTCTATTTCTCTTAAGCTTAGATCATTAGATTAAACATTTTCGTGAAATACTTGTGTATTGATCAATTAGAGTTGAAGTTCTGTCTCTTCCTTGTTTAAATCAGTGTTCTCAGAAGCTCGATTTGAGTGGATCAAGCAAATTAGGTGTATCACCATTTTAGCTAGGATTTCCTTTCAAGTTCTTTCTCCCTTTTTTCCCCAGGGAGTTTGTAGCGTAGAAGTTGAGATCCTCATAGATATATGTTACAGGAACCAACCTTCTTTGGAGGTTCTTCTCATCATTGAGGCACCCACCCTCGTGAGAAGATCCCATTGTTTCAACTAGAGCGATGATTAACCATTTCAGCACGTCTCAATTCAGGGTGCAACTCCAGGTTGACAATAGGGACTTGCAGTAAATGGCAAGACATGACGTCTAACAGATCCCAAGGAACCCCTCCAGCTACCTCCACATCCAAATTGCAATGAGAATTCAATAAGCATGGGCTTTGAACTTTATTTAATCTTCTCATCTATATTTCTCCAATGTAATCAATGACCTATGGGCTTCCCATATCTATAAAATCCGAGTCTTTTATTGTATAAATGGGGAACATTTTTTAGCACAAAAATGCTATTAAGATTTGTCCTCCATGAGCCCTTTGTTGCTCGAACCCAATGACTAATAAAAACACTGAGTTTACCTCTCACCATGATTCTTGTATTCTATGTATTTTAATGGTTGTGGATCTTTGTTTGTGGACGTATTCTCCCTCGCATTGTTGTCCATCCCTTCGCACCTGTGTAGAACTTGGCTCTCTCTTGCAAGTCATATTTTGTGCGTACATGGGTCTATGCACGCTCTATTTGTGGACCGTTTGTTGTCCCCATAGTGTTGCATTGTGTTCTTGCACCTCCATGCAAGTAGTGTCCATTTTGAGGACTGTGTAATAGTTTCACGTTTTCTGCGATTGCTTTGTGTTTTTTAAGGCCGTATAGGTGCTCGCTCTATGCTTGGTGCATCACCACTTTTCCTTTCAGCAAACCCCTCACCCTCTCTCTCCCTTTCTCCTTGTCGAGATTAGGTTTAGTATTAGTAGTAGATTTCCTTTGTGCTCTTTGTAGGTCTAAGCATTGACCCTAAACAAGATGCACATAGATTAGAAGGAGGCCATCTTTCTCTGAAGGTTCATCCCAAGGAACACAAGTGTCCCACACCTTGGAGGACAATCCCATTGTTGCACCGAAACCTCAAAGTGTTTACACGCGCGAGAAGTCTTGAACATGCCCAATACTCTGTCGGGCCCAGTCCTGATCCGGCCCAATGCCTGTGTGCGCCCAGTACCCGTTTCGACCCAATGCTCGTTTGCGCCCAATGCCCATTCTATCCCAGTACTTCCGTGCCCCACACCAAACACTCATGATGAGCTCCAAGCACTTCTGTGCCACGAATTATCCTCAAGGGTTCAAGTTTCGGGTGATAACCATTACTCTCGACTCAACAACAGAAACATAGGTAGATATGGCAAAGATTATGTGCTTTGATTATGGTCCACGCATATGAGACACATCCACCTCATCCAATTCGAGCGAAAGCCCAGTCACAATTTTTTTTGTACCTAAAAACATACCTGGGGCACAATCTTTGTTGCAAGGTACATGGTGGAACAAGGAGGTGCACCATGAAGCAGATAAGGCGTGTGAGATTTTCTGGTATTACAACCTTCCCTTCAATGTGGCAAAGAGTTCGTATTCTGAGTATTTGGTGGCAGCATTGACTATTGCAGGGAAATGGTACAAGACACCCTCTCCAAAAAACTTAAATGGGAGGTTGCACCAGAATGTTGTTGCAGATACAAATTCAATTCCGGAAGAACAAAGGAAGCAATAGCAAAAGTTCTGATCACCATTCTTTCAGAGGGTGGACAGATGGAAGGAACCGCACCCTCGTCATTTTTTTAGCAGATTCAAATGGTTATATGGTTTTCTTGAAGTCAACTAATGCCTCTAACAAAGTAAAGAATGCCGAAACTATGAGCCTGATGCTGGAGGAGGTTGTTTTAAAGGTGAGCATCAAGAATGTTGTGCAAGTTGTCATTGACAATGCAACAGCTAGGAATCTTCTTAAGAAGAGGCATCCATCACTAGTTTGGACCCCTTGCGCAACCCATAGCCTTGACCTTCTTTTGGAGCACATAGGCATAATTGATTGGGTGAGACCGGTTGTAGAAGATGCTAAAAACATCACAAAATACATGTATGATCACCCTTGGGTTCTCAACTTGATGAGAGATGACACCAAGGGGAGAGAGCTTGAGCAAGTGCAGATGTCACAAGGTTTGTAACTAACTTTCTAATGTTGCAAAAGTATTTGTAGTTTGTTGACACCATTGAAGCAGATGTTTGTGAGTCATGGCTAGACTAAACATATTCAAAGAACACTAATGGAGAGAGGACCGCAAAGATGGTTTTTGATGATGCCTTCGCGAAGAGATCATCAAGGTAACTTCAAATGTCAATTTAAATTTCAAGTCGACTCTTTTATTTTCAATTATTAAAAGTATTGTAATGTCCCCAAATTGGACAAATTACCTAAAACTAGTTTTTATGTCAAACCCTAGCAAAAGAAGGAATTTTGATTTTTAGAACAGCAAACCCTAGCTGATCTAATATGCCCAAAAAATAGCATAAAATATTCTAACACAAATACAATACTTAGGCAACTCAAACTTGTCAAAATAGCCCTTCAAAGGGTGAATTGAAACTCCAAACCCTAGGCGTCCCCCTTTATAAAATATTAGATTTATTTCATGTTGTTATAATCAATTTCAAAATGATGTATTTGCTCCAAATTGACCTAAAATATTATTCAAATATTCACAAAATATTATAGAAAATTCAAAATCATGTATGGGCATGAAAAGACCTTCAAACCTATCAAACAACCTCCAAATTAATTCGCCACATGATGGAAAAATATATAAAATATTGTAGAATATTTTAGGGCAAGAGATGACCCTCAAAACATGTCAACAACCCTTCCAATACAAATCGCCCAAGAGCAGAAATATTACAATTAAATCAAAATATTATTTAGGGCACAAAGTCACCCCAAAATGGCGCAAATCAATCACCAACCAAATCGTCAACTTTCCCAGCTAGTTCGTTGCCCTAGCAGAGAACTTTCCCACTAAAAATATGAGTATTAAGCGCAGATACAGCGCTTGGATAGAGCTGCCCTATGTAGAAAGATGGAGGTTTTCGTCCCCAACTCCTTTGTGCACTTGAAGCATTTCGTTTTCAAGTCACGATTTCAAGTTTCACATGCTTGAACATAAAATTCAATACCAAATTTAGCATCCTCATCAAATAATCCTTCACTTCCTTTTTATACGCCTCTTCAAGGGTTGCGTCCAATTTGGAGGGAAGGATTCAGTTCAAATTTCTAAAAAGAGTAACTCTTATAATTTCCACCTAAGTCCTTGGGGCCCCATGACCCTAAAAAAGAACACAACTTAAGTGAGAATTAGAATAATAAAGTGCTTTTTACAATTACTCTTAGAAACCAAGGTGTTCCCCTTTCTTTTTCTCTTTTCCCTTAGGCCTTGGGAAATAAGTGAGGCTAAGGGTCTTCAATCTCTGTATGTCCAAAAAGGGGACATGACAATCCTTCCCACCCAAAATTGCTTGTCTTCAAGCATTCATAGCAACCAAGGGGCTGTCCCCACCATGGGCCTCATGCAACATTTGATTTGTGGTCCTTCCCTATGAAGAAACTTCTCATGACAAAGCCTCTTACTGTTGTAGATGAAGATTCTTTGCTTCTTATACAAGCTGAAAATGAAAAAAATAGTAGATGCTAGTCTTCTCTCTTTGTCCCCTTGATGCCTCATTCCTTGGATGTACCAAAAAGATAATGGGAAAAGACCATGCCTTCAAAATTGCAGTATGGTAGTGGCTAGAAAAAGATATTCCAACAAGGTAGTCTTCAACGATTTGGGCCTTGATTGCCCCTAAATAAACTCCAGCACATGACACAAACACATTAGTCCAAACAAAAATCCTCTTCTTCCTTTCCACTTGTGAAGTGATTGAAAGAAAAGGTGGAAATGCCCTTGAGAGCATGTGAGATGTGTCAAGGCTACCCCCACTCTCCATGGTGACTCTAGTACTCAGAAACTTCTCAATCCAAGGAGATGGTAGAGCTGGTGGTGTCCTCAACCTTGTCCTTTCAAGCCTCACATGGGCTGGAAACTTCCTCAACATGCTAATTGAATAGCCTCTATTTTCATCACAGACCTAAGTGAAAAGTATGTGTCTACCTTTTGAATCCAAGCCCTAGCTGAACTCTTGGGAGAACCATCAAAATTGGAAAGTGAAAGATTTCCCAATGCATGGTGAAGTCCTTAGCTGCCCTTGTGCCTTTGGCCAGCCCTATTGCCACCTAGCTAACCATGCTTCCATGATGTGAAAGCTGAAAAATATATTTGATCTCTAAAATGAGCTAGATAAGTCATATATTCATCATAGTCATTCACTAAATTCTCTCTCAATGAGGGTTATTCTTCCCTTGCCGGAATGGCAACTTCTTGCAAAAAAGTAGGCTGATTAGGCTTACGTGTAGCTCCATTCCTTTTAGATGACTGATCCGTGAGTTTGTGACTTCCAGAAGCACTACCATCCCCATTGGATGGTTTGTCACCCCTCATTTCCTTCATAGTGCGAACAAATTCCGCCATCATAGCTGTCATTTGTTCTTGGGCCTATGTATACCTGTCAAACCTTTGTTCTTCTCCATTTTTGGCGTCATCCCTCGGTTGATCCAAGTGAGACATTGTTTCTGTTTGCTGATTTTTTGTAATGTCCATTTTTAAAATATTTTTTGAATTTTGAAATTTATTGCAATATTTTTTGAATTATGAAATTTATTGCAAACCCTAGATAAAAATCAGTTTTCTAATTTTTCCAACAACAAACCCTTGCTCAATTGAACCCTTCAAAAATAGCACAAAATTAGGATAAACCCAATGCACCAATTGGGATTTTCAACAAACAAGTTTTACCCTTCAAAAATATTAAATTGCCCTCAAACCCTCTGAAATATTTATTTTATTTTATTGCTGATTTATCATGCAACAACACTTCATGGAACCTTCATAAATTGCAACAAAATGACTAAATAAATATGCAAAAAAAATTATGAATTTTTTGAATATATATGAGGTCCAAATGTCTTGCAAAACCCTTACAAAAGTCAAAAATAAATTCAGAAATAATATAGAAAAGTCAAATTATTATTTGGGCACAAAATAGCCCTCCAAACCCCAAAAATTCAGTTTCAAACCAATTCGCCCTAGCTGGAATAATTTGGCAATAAATTCACAAACCTTAGGAGAGGGTTATTCCCTTGGAGCGCAGCCTTTAACGGGGTCTTCAACAAAAGTGGCCAAGTCGCCACCCTCTAGAGCTCTCCAAAAAACTGTAAATGGCTTCCTATAGCAAGCCACACAACCACACTTGCCAAAGCAAGTCGCCACCCTAAGAGAGGGTCAAATCATAGTCACTAAATCTAAAATGCAATTACAACCCCTAAAAGTAGTGCTACCCTGAATTGAAGTGGAGGTTTTCGTCTCCAAACCCCTGTGTCTTTGAATATTTTCATCTTTAAGTCACCTAGCCAAGCATTTTGTTCTTTAGCCTCAAAATCAAATATCATAAATTCATGGTAATCTTTCAAAAAATCATCTTACCACCTTTTATACCAAATCTTCCTCCAAGTCCTCCTAAAAAGGAGCGCTCCTCTTGGAGGGAGAGTTAAAGTGAATTTAAAATATATTTTCCCTTTTCTTCATTAAGGGTTAAGCTAACTCTTTCTCACAAGCTACCTTTTAAGTTATAATATAAAAAGATATATATTAAAAATGTATCTTTTATAACTTAAAATTAGAGCCAATGTTTCCCTTTTTCCCATTCTTCCCTTAGCCTAGTGAAAGCATCCTAAGCTAAAGATCATGTCCATGCTTAGGCCAAAATGGAGGATATGACATTTTATTCAACTTTTTTCTTGCTTCTAAGGTAATAGGTTAGTCCTTTGTCACCCTCTTGGATGAATTACTTCGAAAACCCATGGCTAGCCAAAATATGGCTATGATACCATTGTAATGTCCATAAATTGGACAAATTACCTGAAAAACTAGTTTTTATGTCAAACCCTAGCAAAAGAAAGAATTCTGATTTTTAGAACAGCAAACCCTAGCTGATCTAATATGCCCAAAAAATAGCATAAAATATGCTAACACAAATACAATACTTAGGCAACTCAAACTTTGCCAAAATAGCCCTTCAAAGGGTGAATTGAAACTCCAAACCCTAGGCGTCCCCCTTTATAAAATATCAGATTTATTTCATGTTGATATAATTAATTTCAGAAAGATGTATTTGCTCCAAATTGACCTAAAATATTATTCAAATA
Organism: Torreya grandis; assembly: GCA_037957365.1. Classification (NCBI taxonomy): domain Eukaryota; kingdom Viridiplantae; phylum Streptophyta; class Pinopsida; order Cupressales; family Taxaceae; genus Torreya; species Torreya grandis. Next base: position 509,927 of record JARHVA010001443.1, read on the forward strand.
TTCACAAAATATTATATAAAATTCAGAAACATGTATGGGCATGAAAAGAGCTTCAAACCCTATCAAACAACCTCCAAATCAATTCGCCACATGCTAGAAAAACATATAAAATATTGTAGAATATTTTATGACAAGAGATGACCCTCAAAACGTGTCAAAAACCCTTCCAATACAAATCGCTCAAATGAAAAAATATTACAATTAAATCAGACTATTATTTAGGGCACAAAATCACCCCAAAATGGTGCAAATCAATCACCAACCAAATCGTCAACCTTCCCAAGTAGTTTGTTGCCATAGGAGAGAGCTTTCCCACTAAAAATCTGCATATTAAGTGTAAATATAGCCCTTGGATAGCACTGCCCTATGTAGAAAGATGGAGGTTTTCGTCCCCAACTCCTTTGTGCACTTGAAGGGTTTCGTCCTCAAGTCACGATTTCAAGCTTGACGTACTTGAGTATAAAATTCAATATCAAATTCAGCATCTTCATCAAATAATCCTTCACTTCCTTTTTATACACCTCCTCAAGGGTGGCGTCCAAGCTGGAGGGAATGATCTAATTCAAATTTTTAAAAAGAATAACTCTTATAATTTCCACTTAAGTCCTTGGGGTCCCATGACCCTAAAAAGAACACAACTCAAGTGAGAATTAAACTAATAAAGTGTTTTTTACAATTACTCTTAGAAACCAAGGTGTTCCCCTTTCTTTTCTCTTTTCCCTTAGCCCTTGGGAAACAAGTGAGGCTAAGGGTCTTCAATAGCTTCATGTCCAAAAAGGGGACATGACAAGTATTTACTTTGATTGTAAGTTTGTAACTTTAATTTGTTTATAATTGTGTAGGTGTTGAGCCCTCAGTAAGGATTTTATGCTTGGTGGATGGTGAGCAAAACTCAATGGAATACATTGAGGCCAAGGATAGGACTAAAGAGGCCATCCAAAACTATTATAGGGGGGATCGAGATAGATTTGATCTCATTTGAGAGATAATTTATCGGAGGTGGAACAATCGAGTCCACCAACCCATTCATGCAGTGGTACTACCTAAACTCCAAGTTTTTTTACTCCAATGGCTTCACAAATGTTAATGGAGAGGTTATGGAGGGCCTCTCAGCATGCATCGATAGGATGACACCTAAGGTTAAGGTGAGGGACCTCATTATTTCAAAGTTGCGGAATTACAAGCATGTTAGATGTCATGTCCCCTCTCTAGTACGACATAACACTTTACGTGGATTTGCCTATTCCAGACTCTCATAGGCAGATGGTGGTGATGAGAGAGTCATTTTTGCGTTTATTTGGTGATTGAATGGCTCATTATGCTCTTGGAGACATTATATTCTATTATTACTTTTTATATGGGGCCAAAATGTCATATCTTTAAATTAAGATGCACTTTTATTTTATAAAGTTACTTTTTAGCTAAAAAGTGCAATGAGATTTTATAAGAATATTATGGATACTTCTAGAAAAAGTAAGAGGGCTTCTAGAAGAAGTTTCCAAAAAGTGCATAAATAGACCCCATGGGTCTCTCATTTGGCATCCGAGTTTATTTCCTCATTGAGTTTTTTCTTGAGCATTTGTGGGGCTTGATAGTCTGCAAATATTCAGCATAATCCTTGAGAACGATACCTCTCAAGAGATTGCATAACTGAGGAGGTGAAATAACTTCTTAAGGGTTGCACATTGGAAGTGGTATTCAACCATTTCATGTTGAGCTTCACTTGAGTATTCAGTCTTGGACTGAGTTTCGACATATTTGGGGTCCTCAGACTCTATTAATGATTTGAAAATTTTGGTTGCAAATAAACTTGTTCTTCATCCATTTACCAGGAGGATTGCATTGACATTATTTGAAGATCATTTTAGAAGTTCTGGTGGCGTTTCCAACATACTGCAATTCACATCTTGAACCTATATTTTTGTTCATAACTCCTATTTGGCTAGGAGCTTAATTTTTATATTGTGGGAGGCATTTACCCCAGCCTAGGCATCCATGTTCAAGGCATTCTCGACACTTGCTAGTGAAGACAAGAATTAATACCAAAATCGCACCAGTCCGTACAGTACGGCCTGTACTTGCAGCAGTGTATGGACAACGTGATGGGCAGTGTACGGACAGCATTCTAGGCGCAACATACAGACCAGGTTTCATTATTGTCGTCAGCAAATTCATGTGAGGTTCTATTTACATTTGCATATATATAATAGATTCAATTATGTGCCAAGCCTTTGTATTATGTTCATGATAAGAAAAGATATTATTCGGTCCATGTTTTGTTGAAATCTGAAAGTCGCAATCTATTGTAAAAAGATCTATATCTCCCTTGAATAAATATATTGGCACTAATTTTTGAATCATTGAGTTGAGTGGATTTGTTTCATATTCAGTTTACACTTACAGCAGTATAGTTTGATTGCTTGCCAACTATTTGACAAAAGTCCATAATGCAATATCAGTGTTTTTGGTGATCCTACAAACTGTTTGACAAAATTCCATAGTGCAATATCAGTGTTTTAGTGATCCTACTAGTGAGGGTCATTACACTAGAAGGCTCTTTTCTTCAGCACTAGCTATCCAAGGGAGATCCACCCAAACACTAAGTAACAAAAATTGGAGCCTTTACTTATATCTTACAAGTTACAAATTTACAATTATTAATTACTTACAAACTTTTGAATATCTTGGTTGCAAGTTCTTAGTGAGAAGATTAGGATGGAATAACCCAAATCTTGAAAAGTTATCCCTCTAAATTTTATCTCAAACTTATAGTGCTTTTGTATGTGAGCGCAACTGGAATTTGTTTGAGACCATTCACACGAAGAAACGAAATAAGTTGACTCAACGATGCCTAGATGACCTAGTTTTTGTCAAATGCAACATTCGGCTTCACACAAGAAAGGTGGAGGACACATCACAGGAACCTGTTGATTTAGATGAGATTAATCCCTATATTAATTGGACTGTGTAGGATGAGGAGACCCCTTGTTCACAAAGGACGAGATTGTTGATTTCAAGAGGCAAGCTATGGAGGGTGTAAATAGTGGTATAGCATAAGCGAGAGAGATTGGATTGCATGACATCCTCATAGATGATGTCAAACATGAAGCAGAGGAGTCACTGTTATCTAGTTCCAGAGTGGAGTTGCAGGCGCAATCTTCTAGGAGCAAGGAGCTACAACGGAGTGCAAGGACTAGACCCTCTCAATCTCCTCAATTTTTCACTAGAATGGGGAAGAAGAAATTGTAAATTCATATTATCTGTAACTTGCATGGATATGCAATTTATGATGATTTTCAATGACAATCATCATAAATTCATTTGTAATTTGTAACTTGCATCGATATGCAATTTATGATGATGATTTTAAATGACTATCACCATAAATTCATAAGTATCAATTGACTATTGTATTCACATGGTGATGTGGTTTCGTACTCTATTTGTATTCAAATCTAATAGAAAACATTTCCCCAACAATTTATAGACTTATTTGATACATTTTGTAGCTGTAATTTGTATAAAATTGATGTTTTTTAAAGAAATTTAAGTTTTTTTAAAGTTTTTGAGTATTGTCGAGTTTTGCCGAGTCTAGAAAAAAATTGGTCTACTGAGTCCAAGTAAGTGAACTATGGGTAGAAGCTTTGGCGATTCTTTTTTGTTGTTACATGACAAGTTACACATTTGACCAACCCATATAAATTAATCCACAAGCTACCTAGTAGGCCCATATGATTAGTCTAAGTTTATGTCTGTCACAAGTCAGATACTCCATAACCTCATACAGAATCATGCCATGGCCCAAGGTGTATAACATTCCACCCGACTTACACCCTGATACAAACCATGTGATACAATTTTATGATTGTAACTACTTCCTAGTAATTGAACTGATCCAACCAAAAGGTTAAAAAACTATGGGAACACCAAGAAAGCAACATGGTCTACAAAATGGGATGAAGAATTCAGTAGTGATGTCAAGTACACTGCAAAGCCCTTTCCACCGCCTTTAACTATCTCACTAGATGTATAGTTGAATCCATTTCACTTTTAAAATGATAGGTAATGTAAATTGATGTTCCAAGAAACTTATAAAATCATTAGCACATAAAGTGAAATTACTAATCCAAGCTTGTAACACTTGCCTCAAATCTCTGCTCAGAATCATTCCACTCGAACATTGGAAAATCTGTCACCCATAAAATTGAATGTGCAGACTACAAAACAAAAGGCAGAAAACAAACGATCAGATGCCATACTTCTAGGGACACAGAAAAGCAAACAACTACACAATAAGCAACAGACATCAAAATTGGATCTCTGGAATAGCACTATAATTATTTTCTAATACATCCACCAAATATGAAAATAAAACCATCAGAATTTTCAATTATGTCTATCACAAAGAATGATATATATGATTGGAAATTTGAAACTTCAATATAATAAATAGAAATGTCCAACTTTGACTACTGATAAGAATGCAACCTGAAATTATTTGAATATAATCTCAAATAATATATCCACTCACATTCTCAATCAGTCCTAGATCACGAGCAAAGAATGTCCTCAGCTGATCAAGTGTTTTGTTCACAGTTGAAGGATGGCCCACTGCAAAAAGAATCAAATCTCCAGGTTTTGCAGAACACAGATTAAGCAATTCCTCCCTTTTTACATTTTCCAAATTTGATGTCAAAGCTGCAACTCCTTCAAGCTGACCTGATAAGATGTTCCAAGCATTCAATTATATTCAATACAGAAGAAATCTACCATACAGACCAATAACATGATAATCACCATATATAGATAAGGCCATTGAGGGTTGTATTTCAATATTAAGTAGTGCTAGTTATCATAAGCTTTATATAGATGCTATATACTTCCCAAGGAGTAAAACTGCATTTGCTAATCATGGAGTGAAATAAGAAATCAAGTATTGACAAACATACCATTGTCTAGAACCTTGAGAAAAGGTAGACCCTTTGCCCCCGACTTAAGAGCTTCCTTATAAATATCTCCTTTCTTCAGATTCGTATTTGAATATTTACTTGATCCAGAAGGCACAACCAAAGCCTTGATAATTCCCCCAGATGCCAGCGTATCAACAAATATTTGGAAACTTGATCCACGAAATATTTCTGACACCTGAATAATTACAATATTTTCACCAGTTCGGCAAGCATAAATAGCATATTGACAAGTTTGAACAATAAAATCAACACTCTAGAAATGAAATGCAGTAAGAGATTCCAGCAAGGAAATATAATCAACTGATCGAAGAAAACAGAGTAATGTTTATGAACTATAAGAAGGCAAATAAGTGATTAAAACCTTACCACTATAAAAAGGGATTTAAAATAGCACATTCTAGACGATAAATAAGAGACAGAATGTAATGTCCCCTTTTTGGACATTAGAGTAATGTTATTACTAAAATAAAAAGTATTTCTAAATACTTAAAATTAAGTACTAATAGTCTAATTTGTTTTTCACTTAAGTTGGGACCTTTTGAGGGTCATGAGCTTATTTAAGCTCTTAAGTGATTTTAAAAGCAAATTGTCCTTATAATCCACCAACTCTCCCTTCATAACTAAAAGGTGGATATATAAGGAGGCTAAGGATCTCATTTGAGGATTATGCATTATGTGATATTGTTCATGATAATCAAGTATGTCAAGCTTGGTTGTTGGCGTAGTTGCTTGAAGAATGTTACCCTTCGAGTACTGCGAGGTTCTCTAAACGGTGTTTTGCAACACCACCAATTACAAGGAAATTGAGTGAATTCTTTGAAGATTTTTTCTAACAAAATCGCAGGTCTTTGGAGGGCTTGGCGATTTGCTTTGGAGGTCATTGTCGAAGTGTTTGAGGGTCTTTGAGGGTGGCGACTTGCCTTGAGGCATTGAAGATCCCATCAAACGGTTGAATGACACTTGTGAAACCCTCTCCTAGGGTTTGTGAATTTATTTGAAATTTATTGCAGCTAGGTGACTTGCCTATTGAGGGTTTTGAGGGCAGATTCGTGTCCTAGAACAGGTCTGTAATTTTTTAATTATTATTACAGCTGGGCACTTGTGTTTTGAAGCTCGTTGTGAGGGCTTATGTGATTATTTGAAGGCCAATTAATATGAATAATATTCTACATATTATTTCATGTTGGGCGATCCACTTGGGAAGCCATTTGGAAGGGTTTCGGTGGCCATTCAAGGCCTAAGGTGCAATCTGAAATTATATATATATATATATATATCTTTCCAGTGATTTATTATTATTTTTTCAGCAATTACTCATTGGAAATATTCAGTTATTGAGCCGTTTGGTGGCTAGAATTTATTGTACGAATTTCCTAATTTTCAGAATTAATTGAATAATATTTTAATGGCGATTTGGCCACTTGCAGCACTCTGATTTTATTTGCAGCAGTGAGGGTTTCATTTCGGAATTAATAGATTCTTGAAAGGGTTTGTTGGAGAAATCTATTTTTTGCATATTTTTCTCATTGAGGACATTTCACAGAATCAACAAAATTCAAAACTCATTGTTTGTTTTGGCAGAACAAACTTAGAAAATTAAGACATACAGAAGTATATCATCATTATCTTAGAAAGTTAGCTGGTGACACTATTACAACATAATTGGCAATTAAATTTGCTAATTTTATTGTCTAGACTCTGGTTAACAACAATAGTATTTATGGATTAGTTTATAAGGACTGGTTTCTACATAGGCTTTATGGCCAAAGCCTGTTGAAGATTTACTCTATTCTATTAACTTACATTTAACATTGGATGTTATCGATGTATTATATCTCTCAAATCCAATGATATCAAAATTCTTTATGGGGAAATCTCTTAAATTATATTTAATTCAATATGAATCAAGTTTATCAGATATATAATGGACCTGCAGTCTGGAACACTTTACCACTGTTGTTTTAAAGGTAGAATCAGCTATACATAACAAAAATTTAAGCTATTGGATACCTTGTAGGAACCCCTGTCGTATCCATGTATCAAACATGTCCGTATACAGATACTTCATAGATATGTATCTGATACACCAAACCATTTGCATCATATCCGAGCCGTATACAATCACTAAACTAGTACTTCAGGAAAGAAAAGTAGTTATCTCTCACCACATCCTCTCACTAATCTAGTATGTGTAATTACAGTGGATGAAAAACAAGCTATTTTTTTTTGCTTGGCCAAGACATAAAATCTTCGTAAGAATTCTCTCAATAAAGGGAGAACATGCAATAAACAAAAACAAAAAAGAAGCCAAATGGTGCCCCCCAAAGCCAGGATCGGTCAAACTAAATTTTAGTGGAGTTTTGAAGGGAAAAACCCAGGATGTGCAAGGGCTGGAGAAATCATCCGAGATAATAAAGGCAATATGATTGATGCTTATGCATTAAATACCCCAAGAGCGACAAACAATGATGCAGAAGCAAGAACCCTAATCCTAGGTTTAAAATTGGCCCTAAAAAGGAACATGAGTAAACTAGAATTTGGACAGGATTCACTGATGGTTATTGGAGCCATAAAAAATCAAAGCATCTCTAATTGGCACCACAAAAGTATCATAGAATAACTCTATAAACTGGGATTTAGAAACTCGAAAATTTCATTTGGTCACTGCTTCAAAGAAGCCAATTGACTGACCACCTGGCATGCTTTCAGGTAAATTCGGGGCTCAATGAAGGGTGAGTCTTTAATAACTAGAAAGAAAAGGAAAGGGATGGATTGGAGGTGGTGGTAGAGAAGGGAAATTCCATGTCCTTTCCTAACACCACCCCCATCCTCTAAATGTTTTTCTACCCATGTTAAAGACCCCTTTTCTATGAAAATATTCTAAGGGACCATTTAAACTTAAAAGAGATTTAATTTCAAAATGTCCACTAAGATTGAATCAATCTGACTGTCAAATCAATGCCTTAGAAGACGACCAGATATTTATGAAAGTGGTTGCCATAGTAAAGTGGTATGGATCCCAAATGATCTAGGCAAAAATGAGGTTAGTTTTACTCACGCATCTTCCCTGGTTTCATTATCTTTGAAATTATTGTAACATTCCCTCTAGTCCAAATTTCATGTTCCACAGGAATGCGTCCCGGAGGGTCTAGGTAACATCAGGGATATCCTAGGAATGGGAACAAGATGTTCCTACTGCATCCCTAACAAAAGGAAAAGAAGGGGATATCCCCAAGACGTCCGAAGAAATGGACTATGACAAGACGAGGCACGGAAAAGTAAGGAGCTTGGGTTTTTCAGTCAATGAGGACGGTTTGGAGGTTGATTCAAATGTGTGATGTATCTGAAGCCATAGGAAAGAACAAGGCATGTAACAAGGTGGAAATGAATTTGAGTCAGACACAGGTGAGAAAACACTAAAACAATAGATGAGGGGGGAAGTAGCAAAGGTGGCAATGCGTGCTCTAAAGTGTCAATATCCAACAAAAGTGGTATGGTGGGTCATTGCAGCCAAATGTCATGAGCAAGGCCACCCTTAGCGCAAATCAATGTGGACACAAGAGAATTGACGAAAATCAAATCCTAATAGATATTTTGTTGCCAAAACATGTAATTTACCTGCCTAACAAAAAGATTGATTTCTCTACATCCTTCCTAGTACCACTACATGATAATTATTTCAGCTTGGAAGAATTGGTTTAAGTGGAGTTCATGAAAAAATGTTAGGACGACGTTGACTGAAGGACAATGATGTGCTTACGATAGTTACGTTTTTTCTTTCAATTCTTTAATTTTAAGTCTTCTCTCATGCCAATAAAGGTTTTTTAAAGCTTGATGTATTGTTTTTCGTGGTGTGTAGAGCTACCATAGAACATCATGGCAACACAAGTAGTCTAGCAGTACTTTAGTTTTTCGGTGTGTTGCAACATGAGATAGCTTATTGCTTGTTTATTAGACTTATGGTAATAAATGAAATTCCTTACTGATATTTTTGAAGCCATGCCTTATTAGTAGTTGGGGATTCATGGAAAAAAACCCATTTCTTAATCAATAATCAAAAGTATCAAGTATTTTGCAGGGTAGGGATGATCTGGCGTGGGGAGGGGATGATACTGGTCATTATACTGTGGCGTCTGGATATCTTGCTCTGACTAGACACCTCCCGCTTCGTGGTCTGTTTGCTTGGGGCAAAAAAATTTGGAATCAGACCTCGTGGCCCAAGTGCAATTTTTTCCTTTGGCTGCTTACTCACAACAGGTGTCTCACCTGGGAAAATCTTTGCAAGAGAGGTTTTCAGGGACCTTCCAGGTGTGTCTTGTGTTATAACTGTGATGAAAATGGAGCTCATATTTTTTTCCAGTGTAAGTATGCTCTGCAGCTATGGCATTGCTGGTGGGATGCGTGGAGGCTGCCTTGCTGGCATGCTTCGTCTCTTGTGGACTTTTGGGGTCGATGGGGTCAGGCTCCTACTAAGAATTCCTTTTTACTTAACGCCTGGTCTGTGGGTCCCTCCTTTATCTTATGGAACCTGTGGATTGAAAGAAATAGAAGAATTTTTAGAGGCGTCCAGCTGGATGTGCAGACTCTGTGGGCGAAGGTTATCCGATCGATCCAAGAAACTCTAAGTGTCAAGTGTGCTGAGGAGCAGGGGACCGACCCTGAAGCTATGACTTTGTGTTTGCGCCTTGGGCTGGCGCCGAACTTGAGACGCTTTGGAGATCCGACCTGTCACTTGGGGCGTGGCTGTAGACAGAAGTTGCGCCCTGTTGGTAGAGAAGGCCGGTGGCAGCTCCCGGTGGACGGCTTCATTAAAATTAACACCGACGGCTCCTCTCGGGGCAATCCTGGTGCGGCTGGCATAGGTGGCATTGCTAGGAATAGTGCTGGTTGTGTTCAGTTCCTGTTCTCGGTCTACAAAGGTCAGTATACTAACAACTTCATGGAAGCCGAGGCCATCCTGGAGGCGGTGAAGGTGTGTTGTCTGAATGGCTGGAGTAACATCGTTTGTGAATCCGATTCGCAAATTGTTGTTAATCTTTTGAATAAAGGTATGTCTGGTAAAGTTGAGTGGCACCTTAATGAGCTTATTCAGCAGATTCTGCAATTAAGCTCTTCTCTGCAGTCGATTTCTTTTAATTACATTCCCCGTGAATGGAATGCTGTGGCGGATTGCCTTGCCAAATGGGCGTCGGAACACGGCCCCTCTTGGAATATTACGGATAGTACTATGATCCCTAGAAGTTTATATCAGCAACTGGCTCAACTGTTGGACCAGGACAATGCTATGTAACTGTGGTTTTTCTCGTTTTTAATATATTTTTACCCCTCTTTTAGTTAAAAAAAAAGTATCAAGTATTTCAATTGTTAATTCATGTTAGTGATGGGAAATTCTAATGACGATACACATACATAATATATATATGTATATGTATACACACACACACACACACATATATATATTAGATCAAGAAATGGGGGTTTTTACAGGGTTCCATACCTACTAAAAAGCATGGCTTCAAAAATATCTGAAAGGAATTTCATTGATTACCGTAAGTCTAATAAACATTATATGTGTGTGTGTGTGTGTGTGTGTATCTTCATTAGAATTTCCCATCACTAACATGAATTAACAATTGAAATACTTTATACTTTTGATTATTAAAATGAATTTTCCATTGCTTCTAAAAGGATAAAAGGTACAAAATGCATAGAACACCCCTGCTACAAAAAGCAACCAAGAATTACATATTTTTACCGATCTCATCCTAAATATAAAGAGCCTTGATACAATCAAGACCAACGGACAAACATAGAGAAGATATACTTAGCTAATTGCAAAGGGGCAACATACTCTACTTTAACAATGAACTAAGACAAAATTAGTGTTACTAGGGAACCTGATTGCAAAAATAGAATTTCTATTATTCAACATAATAACAAAAGTACATAGAGATGAGGGTATATATGGCTAAAACAACCTCATTTTCTTATTATCTGAACTAACGGTGGCATTTACAAAAAGTGGTGACACGTGTGACTAACCTACAGGGGCACATTCAATATTTGCACCATCACTTATTACATTTAATATTTTCACCAACACTTATTTAGACTATGATCTAATTAATTATTCTAACATTCCCCCCTTAATGCATCAGTCTTAAGATTACAAGAGAGAGAATTTCTGAATACCTCAAACTTCTCACATGCAAGTGACTTGGTGAAGATATCTACACATTGATCTTGAGTGGGGCAAAACTGGAGTTGAATGTTTTGTTTCTGAACATGCTCACGTATGAAACAAATTTGAACTATGATGCGCTTCATGCATTCATGAAACATTGGATTGCGATCAAGTCTCAAAACACCTTGATTGTCGCAATACAGAATCGCCAATTGTACTTGTGGTACTCCCAATCCTACAAGTATGTTATGTAGCCATATCACTTTGCAGACAATGCCTCCTACTGCACAATATTTTGCCTCAGTGGAAGATCGAGAAACAAAATTCTGCTTCTCGCTCCCCCATGAGATAGAACCAAATCCCAAAAAGGAAACAAATCCAAATGTGGATTTCCTATCATCAATAGAGCTTGTGTGATTTGCGTCCGCGTATCTTGTCAAGAACTTATCATTCTTCTTGTATTCTAGGCCATGCTCCAAAGTACCTCAAATATTATCTCAATATCCGCTTTGTTGCTTTTTAGTTACTCACATTTGGTTCCTACATGAATCTTGACAACTAACTGACAGCATAGCTGATATCTAGCCTAGTGTAAGTCAAGCAAATAAGACTCCAATCAACTGACGATAGAAAGTGGCATTTACTAGTGGTTAGGGATCTAAACAAGACAATTGAAGTCTTGTCTCCATGGGTGTTGCAATAGCCTTACAAAGCATCAGTCGAAATATCTCGAGCATTATCTTGGCATATTTTTTTTGAGACATAAATACGTGATGTCCCTTTTGCCATACCTCCAAACCAAGACAATAATAAAGTAACCCGAGATCTGTCATGTCAAATGATCACTTAAGATCATTCTTTGTTGCACCAATCATCTTCATTAAGCTACCAGTGATGACTAGATCGTCAACATATAAAATCAGAATCACAACCTCCCCCCTTGCTCCTTAAGGTAGAGGTTTGGATCATATGGACTCCGTTGGAATCCATGTTGAACGAGATGCTCTTCAATCTTGATATACCAAGCTCAGGGAGCTTGCCTAAGACCATACATTGACTTAATGAATCTACATACTTTTTGTTCTTGACCAGGTGTGACAAAACCTTCCGGTTGGATCATGCAAACTTCTTGCAGATATCCATTCAAGAAGGCACTTTCTACGTCCATCTAATGGATTCCCATCCAAACTGAGCAGCCATAGCAAAGACCATTCTAATAGTCTTTATCTTGGTTGTGAGAGAAGAAGTCTCCTCATAGGCATTGCTTTCCTTTTGTGTGTAGCCCTTTGCCACAAGTTTTGCATTGTACTTGTCAATGTTATTGTTTGCTTTGTATTTGGTCTTAAAGACCCACTTGAAACTAATAGACTTATTCCTTGTTGGAAGATCAACAAGCTACCACGTATAGTTCTTCGCCAGTGACTGATACTCTGCATCCATGGCCTTTTTCCAAGGTTTTGACTCTTGGGATTCATGAACCATTGAGAGCTCAAATAATTTTGTAACTATCCTCATAAGGGCCAAATTCACCTCTTCACGAGCCATGCTACGAGTCCTTGGTCCTAAACTGGATGTGTCTGGGACTCCATCCAATTTTGCATCTCAAATTGTACTCGTATGCCACTTGGGCACACGTTGAGTAGTATTAGTGTGTGGTGAAGTTCGAGGACATGGCTGACCATCATCATTGTCGTTGTCCTCACTACCACTATCAAAATTTAAAATGTTTACAAGACTAAAGCTTGTATCAAGTGCCTGTGTGGAGGGTGGATTGGACTCACCCCTCTCATCAAAGACAACATCTTTGTTGATATATAACTTCTAGGTCTTAGGATCCATGAGTTGGTAGGCCTTCAACTCTTCACTATACCCAATAAATATGCATTCTAAATATTTTTCATCCAACTTTTTCGTCTACTTCGGAATGTGCATATGTGCTTTGCAACCAAAAACACAAATATGAGGGATGGAAGGCTTATTCCCTGACCATACTTGTGTTGGAGTGACACCATCGAGAGATTTGGTGGGTACACAATTCAATAAGTAGACCGTTGTGCAAATAGCTTTTGCTCAATATGGATGTGCTAGGTCGACATTGTTCAACATGCATCACATCATTTCAACTGGTACAATCACGTCGCTTAGCAACACTATTTTGTTGCGGCGTATAAGGAGCAGTTAGCTAATGGAAAATGATATGTGCCTTCAAAAATACAGAGAAATCATTGTTGGTGTATTCCCCACGACGATTTGAACAGAGGATATGTATGTGATGACCAAATTGTTGCTCAATTAGAGCTTTGAACTACCTGAATATTTGGAAGGCTTGATCCTTGGTCATCAAGTAATATATCCACATTTTACATGAGTAATCAACAACTAAGCATTGACAACATTTAAATCCACTGACATTAAGAGTTAAATGTCCACACAAATCTGTGTGCATCATATCCAATGGACCAATTGCCCAATATGTACTTGTGCCAAATGGAGCTCTATGTTGTTTTCCAGCTGAACAATTAGAACACAAATCAGTCGTCTCCACAAAGACAGCAATAGCAAAAGCCACAATCCACACGTACTTGTAAACAAAAGCCTTCTTCACAACAACAGCATGGAAACATTGCAGTAGAGAATGATCCCTCTTATGAGGATTTGGTATACGCTACACAAACAACTAAGGAGATCCCCCCTCAAAATTCAATCTAATGCATAGATTGTGGTGCCGCAAGGCACATGACTAGCTGGAAAGATTGGTTCACCACTTTGAACCATTCATCATATCATGGTAATGTATCTCTTGTAGATGACACATCATATAGTGTCCAACGTACAAGTGACATTTTCGTACCACTTGCTAATCATGGATGTACAATTATTGTTGTCCCATATGTTCCAAGCCTAACCAAAAATCTATTGTTTGTAAATCATTTGCTCGATCACAACCATACAGTTGAATTTGATCAGAAAAATGACACTAAATTGTGTCTCATTTGAGACAAGTCTCAAAGCTCGAAAAATTATTGCAAAAGCTTCTAGTGTAGCCAAAATGTTTCAGCTTGATGTTGTCCACAAAAACAATCAAGCTCTAGTTGTCAAAGATACAAATTCAGTGAATCTATGGCACATGAGATATAGACATTTGAGCTTTGGGTACTTGATTGCATTAAGCAGACAAAACATGGTGAGCGGCTTTCCCTCACTTAAAAAGACGACTCGGGTGTATGAGCCATCAACAACTGGCCAAATAAATTCAAATTCAAAGTGAGTTTTCACCTTGGTCTTCCATGCAGCATAGTTATCACCACGAAGAAGCTATGAATCTTGCATGAATAAATCTTGGACCATTTCTAGGCATTTGAACAAAACTGTCTGTGGAAGATGGATTAGGTCTTTATTACTCCAATAGGTCTCCCTTTCTATATACTGTCAGACCAATATACCAAACCTCTCGATATGCTCGACCTTCCTATATACCTGGTAGTACATGAAAGAATCTCATCCTTTCTATATACCCGATGATACGTGAAAGAGACGTTAAAGCATGTGAAAGCAGAATGGCACGTGGTACATAAATAGCATGTGAAAAGAATTTATTCTATTAATGACACCTGATTAAAGAGAAATCCTTGTAAGCAAACATAATTTCCCAATATACTTGGAATTTTAATCTTCCAAGATTTGCGTCTAACGATAGTGATGAATGGGTAATGGAGGGAAATGCAAAAATGAAATATTGATCCTTATTTCTCCCCAGCGATTTAAAGGGACGATGTCACAGACATCATTGTTGTAGCTGTGTTAGTCATTGGATACAATAATTCGACGTGATGACTTTATAGATAAATGTAAACTAAAAGAACTGCATATACCGAACACGTGTACAATGCACAATTTTGTACAGTTTAAAGATTTCTTGATTTGCTTGCTTTATGACATAGATCTAAAAATAATATAATGTAGAAAAATATATCAATTTTTATTTTCAATTACACAAAACAATCCCTGATTTTCTCACCCAAAATAAAAAATATGATTCTTTCTTGCAGATCGCACATTAAAAAAATCATCAAAAATCAAGTTTGCAGGGTCACTTCAAATCGCGATATCTCCCTTGATATTTCTCAAAATCCTTACTGTGACCACTTTTTGGAAAGATCTTAAGTCCTCTTTCCAGCTGTGAAAGAATTGTTTGAATCAAACACTTATGTGAGGAGGAAAACCTTTTGCAAGTTAATCACGATTTTCGAAAAAATAAATATTTGCAATATCGCCAAAATATTCCCCACTTTGTTAGGAATAAATAGAATTTCTTTGTTTATTTTTCAGATCTTTTCAGGAAAGAACGAAAGAAAAATAATAACATTCATATGCCACTTGAAACTTGCACACGTAAAGAAAAAGAATTCAAGTGCAACGTTGTTCCTCTTTCTTTTCTTCTCACGCTTCCTTTAATCTATTTCCTAATCAATTTAGATCTGAATATTTCCACTAGAAAGCTTACACTTCGTGCAATTAGAATTAATCTCTTTCCTCCTTTGTATGCCTCTAATGGCTTTCTATCCTCTAAAGTAACTTTTGGACTGCTTTGGAGCTCTTCCAAAAAATAAACAAAGCAGATATAGATCTGGAAAAAAAATACAAAAAAGAAGGCAATGGTTTGTTTCTCCTTTCGACTGCAAGAAATCTGAGTACTTGAGACTCAATAAAATTATCACTTCTCCTTGATCTCCTTGCTCCTGCTTTGATACCAAATGATAACAAAAATATAATTTCTTATATTCAACATAATAACAAAAGTACATAGAGATGAGGGTGTATATAGCTAAAACAAGAGCTATATCTCCTTTTCTTATTGGCCACACTAACGGTGGCATTTACAGAAGGTGGTGACATACGACTAACCCACATGTGCACATTTAATATTTGCAACATCACTTATTACATTTAATATGTTCAACACTTAGATTATGATCTAATTCATTGTTCTAACAAAACCCGTTTTGGGGGAAGGACAAGGACCTCGTTCCAAGTAACTTGGGAAACTCGTGGGAAAATTCTCCCTAGACCCCTAATGTCCCCAACAAAATGGACCACAATGGGAATGATCACCCTGAAGTGTTAACTCTGGGGACACTTTCCACATCCCTGTTACATGGAAACATCTCCCTAAAATCGAGGGGCTCATCTCCCTCGCAAATGAAAACTTGACACGGTCTGAAACAATAAAAGCTTAATAAATTTTAAAATTCAAATACAATAACTTGTGAGAGAAATCCCACAATACAACTCTACAATGAGAGGTTTAGACCAACTATTCAAAGTAGGTGGGTTTGTATGAACGCGCCCTATGCATTGAAATAAATTTATATTTGAGTGTGTCTAGAAGAGTCACCCCCATTGATGATGATGAGGTAAATCAACATTTTTTTAATACTATTGACAAGATGTATAATGAGGAGGCCATGAAGCTTCGAGAGCAATTTGTTGAACCCAATGCACCTAACCCACTACACCTTAAGGCAAAGTAGGGTTGGCACAAAGGAACCCAATTAATTGGTAGAGGGTGCATGCTAACAAAACCCCAGAATATAGAGAGCTTTCAATTCAATTGCTATTATAGACTACTAGTGCCTCTACAACAGAGAGGAACTAGTCCACTTATAGCTTCATGCACTCTATCAATCGAAACCAACTTACCTCTAGGAGAGTGGAGAAATTGTTTGAGTTCCTAGTGCTTTGTGATTTCACCATACAAAGACAAAAAAGTATCATATGGACCGCCATGCATTGGTATGTTGACCTTGAGGATGCCACACATGTTGAGGAGAGTGTAGATATTTGGCCAGCATTAGCTTGGGTTACACTGAGTGTGTTTAATCAACCAAAGGATTCCACAAGTGATGACAATATTGGCATGTATGATGTTGAGCGTTGAGACAAGATTTGAGCACATGGAAACTAAGGATAGAGCAATAGCAACACCACAAATATTAGCCATTAGCCATGCTTACTCCATGAATTTTTTTCCATTTGCAGGACTTTGTTTTTTTAATTCTATAGAAGGCCTTGCTACTATTTTGATGTCTACGATTTGAACTACTATTTTGATGTCTACGATTTGAACTATCTTTCCTGATTTGTGATTTAACAGCACAAAGGTGCAGAAGAAATTTTACCATAGGTAGAGGATCCTATGGACGAGGTAGAGGAAGAGAAATCATGGGTACATGCTTTAGATGTGGTGAAACTAGGCATAGAGCGTTTGAAAGCCCATATATGCATAATGATGGTAGTAAGAGAACTAATGCAAATTGACATATGAACAAGTATATGAGGGGAGTATTGTATCAATTCATCAACGCGAACAACCAAAATGCAAAGAAACTCTCATGATGAAGAGGGCCCTGTTGAAACCAGCAAAGGAGGAGAATAGTCCCGCACAAAGGAAGTCTTCAGAACCATTTGCAAGTCTGGGGGTAAGTGTTGCAAGTTGATTGTTGATACTGGAAGCACAAATAATCTTATTTCACAAGAGAGAGTTGAAAAGCTTGGTCTGAAGAGGATCACACATCGAAATCCATACAAGGTATCTTGGTTGCTAAAGGGACATTAGGTTTTGTTGAATGAGCAATGTTTGCTTTGTTTCCAAATTGGCACATACAAGGATGAAGTCATGTGCGATATAATTCCCATGGATGTATGCCATGTGCTACTTCGAAATCCTTGGTAGTTTGATAAGCAGGTATAGCATGATAGCCACACAAATACATATACTTTGATGAAGGATGGGAGGAAGTATAGACTATTGCCCTTAAAGGATAAGAATGAATAAGTGGACAAGAATCTAAGAATTCTATTGGTGTCAAGAAACAATTCCTAAACGTGGTAACCAAGGATAAAGCAAGCTTTGTGGTCATATGCCTAAACCCATGCAAGTTAAGAGTGCAAGAGAAAAAACAACATTTCTGCATGAAAACAAAGTCTTGTTGAATGAGTTTGTAGAGATTGTTTCAAATGTTATACCACAGGGGTTGCCACACATGAGGAGTATAAGTCACCACAAGGATCTAATTCCATAATCTAGTTTATCAAACAAAGTGGCATATAGATTGACACCTAAGAAGAATGCAGAGGTGCAAAGGCAAGTATAGGAGCTATTAGACAAAGGGTTGATAAGAGAAAGCTTGAGCCTGTGCGCAGTTCCAATAGTGTTCACACCCAAGAAAAGCAGAGAATAGAGGATGTGCACTGATTCTAGAGCCATCAACAAGATTACTATTAGGTACATATTTCCATTTTCAGGCATGTATGATTTGATGAATTCCTTGAGTTGAGCGCAATATTTCATAAAGATTAAATTGAAGAGGAAATATCACCAAATTTGCATGAGGGAATGTGATGAGTGGAAGACTGCATTCAAAACACAAGAAGGATTGTATCAATGGTTGGTCATGCCGTTTGGGTTGACTAACACAACAAGTACATTTACAAGACTCATGAATGATATGATGAAACCTTTTCTTAGTAAGCTTGTCATTGTGTATTTGAATGACATTCTAATTTTCAATACGATGGAGAGAGAACACTTAGTGCATTTGAGACAAATGTTGTGGCGGCTGCAAGATGAAAAGTTTTACGTAAATTTGAAGAAATGTAGGTTCATGAAGAGGGAGTTAGCATACTTGGATCTAGTAATTCCCTAAGAATGTTTGAAGATGGATCCATAAAAGGTATGAGCTATTCTTGAGGGGTCGTCACCTAGAAGTATGTTTGAAGCACATAGATTTCATAGATTAGCAAGTTTTTACAGGGAATTTATCAAGAACTTCAATGGTATATGTGTGCCTATCACAAAAGCAATGCAAAGTGATAGAAAAGAGTTTGTTTGGAGTGCAGCAGCAGAAAATCATTTTCACCAATTGAAGAAGAAAGTGACTAAACAACTAGTGTTGGCATTCCCTAATTTTAACAAGGTATTTCAGGGTAATTGTAATGTTGGTGGTACAGCAATAGGAGTTGTGGTGAGTCAGGAAGGTAAGCCCATTGCTTACTTCAGCGAGAAACTGAATGATGTAAAGAAAAAGTATTCAATCTATGATTAGGTGTTCTATGTCATAGTGCAAGCACTCAAGAAGTGGAGACATTACATGTTGCCCAAGAAAATTGTGTTGTACACAGCCCCTCAAGCAATGCAATTCGTCAATGGTCAAGGTAAGCTAAACCAAAGACATAAGAAGTGGGTGGAGTTTATGTAGAGTTACTCATTTGAATTGAAGCATAGGAGTAGTAAGTCAAATAGAATTGCAAATGCACTGAGTAGGAGGTATCTCTTGTTGAATGAGATGCAAATAAAAGCTATGGCATTTGATTATATGGAGGAGTTGAATGTATAAAATGAAGATTTTGAGGATGCCTGGAAAGCATGTGCAAAACCAGTGCGTGTGGACTGAACACCATGGTTAGATTATTTCAGGCAAGAGGGATGGTTGTTTTAAGGAGCATAGTTGTTAATACCAAAGATTCGATCGACGAAAATTTGATTAAAGAGAAGCATAGTGGAGATCTAGCAGGTCATTTTGGTTATGACCAAACATATGCACTAGTGGTTACAAATTACTTTTGGCCTATGATGAGAGCAGATCTACACAAATATGTTCAGAAATGTAGAGTCTGTCAATTAAGAAAAAGAAGAAGTCAAAATGCAAGGTCATATCAACCATTGCCTATTCCAGAAAGACCATGGGAAGATGTGAGCAATTTTGTATTAGGATTGCCTAAAACACTGAGGACATGACTCCATATTTGTGATTGTGAATAGATTTTCAAATATGGCACATTTTGTTGTTTGTAAGAAGACTAGTGATGCTACGCATATTGCTAACTTGTTTTTCATAGAAGTTGTAATGCTGCATGGATTGCCATGCAGCATAGTATCAGACAGAGATGTGAAATTTGTTGGACATTTTTGGAGGACGTTGTTGAAAAAGTTGAATATCAAGCTACAATTTAGTTCAACATATCATCCTCCAACAAATGGGAAAACAGAGGTGGTCAACAGAAACCTATGTAACCTATTGGGATGTTTGATTGGAGGGAAGCCAAGAACAAGGGATTCAATTTTGGCATAGGCTGAGTTTGTTTATAACAATTCAATTAATAGGGTCACTAGAAGGAAACCAACTCAGACTGCATATGGGAGTAGTCCAAGAGGAGTTGCAGAATTGTGTGACATCAGAGATGAAGGAAGAGTGTTGAAGCAGAATATTTTGCCAAATATATGCATGACTTACACAAGCAAGTGTGCAAAGTTGAAAAGAAGCACTGCACGATAGAAGCATGCAGATTTAAAAAGAGAACTAGAATACCAAGTGGGAGACATGGTCTTAGCACACCTAAGGAAAAAAAGATTTCCAAAGGGGACTTATGACAAATTGAAGTGGAAGAAGATTGGACCATGCAGAGTATTGCGGGAATTTGCATCCAACGCATATGAGATAGAATTCCCTGATGGGATTCACATTTCACCCATTTTCAATGTGGCAGATTTCTTATTTTATTTTGAAGGGCAGAGTAGTGAAGAAGGCACAAGTACAAATAAAAAGTTAGTTGATTGTAGATATCAGATGCCTATGAAAAAGCGTAAAGGCATGGAGAAGGTGATTGATAAAAGAGTTGGCAAAACGATGCACAAAAAGGAGTATATAGAATACTTAGTCAAGTGGAAGAGCCGAGAAGTTAAGGATGTGACTTGGATAAGCGCAATAGAACTTCCTAAGTACAGAGTAGCTCTTGAGAAGCTCACGAAAGGCATGTGTGTAGAAGCTCATGGTTCTTTTCATTATCTAGGGTGTAATATGCAAGTGCATCCGGGCTCACAAACAATATTGCATCAACCAAAAACAAAAATTAATAAAAAACATTAAGTAGTGTTGTAGGTATGTGGTGTTAAATAATGATGGTGATCTGAAAACACTTCAACAGGTTTGTTATATCTTAGACCATCAAACCGTTGAGGTAAGTTACCGCACAGTCTTTTTTTGTGCTGCAATCCCTGGAAATCTAATACGGAACTATAATTCAACTCGAAACTTTACAAAAAGCCACAGAGCTCCATGGTAACTCGCAGTTTGCAAGAAACATGGAAACAACCTTAAGAACTTATCTAGAAAATTGGATCATACCGTGCAACGATAGTTTTGCATGAAAATCTAAGAAACACTAAAGGCTTTGCGGTAACTTATAGAGTTGTTGGGAACATCTTATCAGCGTTCTAAAATCATCTGCCAAAATGGATCATACCGCACTATATGGTTTCCCTAAAAGTTGCAAAATGGGCTACAAGCTCCACAGTAACTTGCAGTTCTACAGGTAGCATATTGACAGCATTCCAAGCCCATCTATAAAATTAGACTATAGTGCAAGGTTATAGTTTTCAGCAGAAGCTCCTTCAACATCGAAACATGTTTGTGGCTAATGTGCAGCAAGATGTGACCTATTCGGTATTAAATCTGGAATTCGAGGTGGGCTATGATGATGTGTTATGGACATTGAGAATGTATTGTGCATTTAATAGTTGAGGCGCATGGAAATATGTTATAATCATTTAATGATTGTGGTTCATAGTGATGTGTTGTGGACATTTAATGATTGTGGCATTAGTAGGTAGTTGAGTTAATGGAAGAGTATTAATGTAAGTAGATGGATCATGCATCTATATGAACACATCCCTACACTTGGGCAAAGGGAGCTGGAAGGGGAGCAAGAGATCTAGAACAGATACGCTAAGAGAGTTAGATCTGAAAATCAAAGTGTGTAGAGCATCTCTTTGAGGTTGTTGTAAGATTGCATTTGTTTGTAATGTCCATGACAAGATTGTAGTGTGTGTTGAATGTAATTCCATCCATTGAAATCAATAAAAGAATTGTGGATGTTGTTGTTTCATTCAATTTCCATGCACAAGGCTGCAATTCAATTGTTGTTTCTGTTTGTTTTGTGGGTTGTGTGGTCTAAGGCCGTCCTTAATTGATCCCCCAATGATGATTGCATCACTTGAACTTGTCAAGATGACACTTGCCTCTTATTTTGTATTATTGGGAGCATGTTTTAGTTGAAGAAGCCCTTGTTGTTTAAGTGTGACTCAAAAGTGGACTAGGTGTGGGAAGTCCAAGACAAAACACAAGAGAGGACAGACATGGTGGCTAGATGTTTTTTGGGAAGATGTGAGGTACTTTGTGACGCATGTTTTTATTATCATTCGATATGACAACTCTAGTCTCCTAACCTTGGAGAGAGATATGAGTCCATTGATAGTATGCTTAGCAAGATGACGGTCGTAATTCATGAGAAAGACCCCAACTTGGCATTCCACGACGAGCAAATTCAGCCCATTGTTTAACACCCCACTACACATGGCAGCATATGCAATTAATCCAAAATTGCTCTTGGTTAGGTCTGGGAAAATAGCTCCTATTGATGACGAATAGGTGGAGGGGTTTATGGAGGCCATTAAGAAAATGTACACTAGATGGAGGCTGCAAATATTCAGGCTAAGAAAACTGTATTTTCTAGTCTCGTACGCTACCAAAAAGCAGCTAGGGAGGATAAACAATTGGATTTTACAGCCAAGTCCCAATAGCAATAATCTCTAATCATTCCACACACAAGCATTTGATAACTTAGAGAAATCAAGGCAAGTGAAAGAAGACATGTTGAGAAGCCCCATAGGGCAAACACTAAATAAAATATTATAGTTCACAAGATTGATAAAAATTTATGGCATAAAGTCTTTCTAAATGGACTGTTAATCCCTAAAATTAAATGTTTTGGCCATATTAAGTAGGCCATATAAAAAATTAATGAATATTGTCAATAATAAGCAATGTCAACCTTAAAAGCTACAGAACTCCAGCCAAGTGAGAAGATATGCCAACCTTATAAATTAATGAATATTTGATAAACTAGATGTCATGTCTCCATTCTAGACATAGAACAAGAAAAGACCCTTAGCCAAATTCTTGGATGTTTCCCATCAGCTAAGGGAAGGTAAAATCAAAAGGGAAACATCAGTTCTATTTCTAAGTTATAAAAAAGATACTTTTGATATATCTTTTCTAATTATAACTTAAAAAGAGACTTTTGGAGCATGGGTTAACTTAACCCTTAATGAAAAAAAGGCATGATCTCTTTTAAACTGCTCTAAATCTCCCTCCAAGTGGAGCGCCCCTTTTTAGGAAGTATTTGTGGGAACGTAGGGTATAAAAAGAGGTTTGAGGATCATTTGAGAGGGACATGATTTTGATAATTGAAATTTTATGAGTTTGAGCATGCAACAAATTAAACGAAGACTTGGAGACAAAAACCTTCAAGGCTAAGGAGGAATTAGGGACAAAACCCTCTAAATTCTATTTGGGCAGCATCATTTCAGAGGCTGCAATTGAGCATATTTGTTATCCTAAGGCGTTTTGGACACCATTCTAAGTGTTGCAATGAATTAGGGCACTTCTAGGAGAGTGGCAACCTCATTGGAGGGTTTGGCAGGTGGGTGCAAGAGCAGAAAAGAGGGCATCGAGCTACCTAGGATTGCAGCGAACCCCATTGAATACCAGTGAACCCTTCCTAGGGTTGGGCGAGTGGATTCCAAGGTCTATTAGGGCCTAATTTGATGTTGAACAGCTACAAATAATATTTGGTGTTTTTATCATAATTGGCCTGACATTTAATCTTGGGAAAAATCAGATTTTGAGTGAATATTGTTGGCTGTAATATTTGATAATTTTCTATATTTGTTGGAGCTATTAAATATTAATTTTGTACCACATTTGAGCACTTCCAGCAATATGCAATTTATTTTAAGTATCTAGGGTTTGAAGAATTCAGAAATTTGCATGCTTAAATAGGGTTTCTTCGAAAACCCCTTGTTTTAGCTTTCAGCCCTAAAGGGGACATTACACTAGAGAACTCCAGCCAAGTGAAAGAAGATATGTTGAGTAGCCCTATATGGCAAACGCTAAATTGCATTATTCAGAAAAATTGGGAACCTATGCCATAGGCTTGATGGGAGATCCATGAGGGTCCTTGGAAGCTATAATGGGTGCCCCGGCACCACAATAAATAAGTGCTACTTAGAAATTTTGTGGAGCATTGGCTGGAAATGGAGTTTCCAACAAGCAAGGGTGGAAGGTTCCACCAAGGAAGAAGGATGGCACCTCTCTGAAGACCATGGATGGCTGAGTTTGACAAGAAAAAACATGAAGAGCAGCAACTGTACACATTTTTTGCATGCTGCCAACCACAGTACTAGCCCCTCTAGCGTGAGCATGACAGTCATAAAGTCATTTTGAAAGCATGTTGCAAAGGGGAATTCCGAAGAGGTGAATCCTTCTCAAAATTACTCACAACTAAGGATCATAAGAAGGTTGTTATGCACAGGTACAGCCAACTGAACACAAAGTACATAGCTGTAGTTGTCATTTCATTTGCATGTATGAAGGTTCCTTGTTTGGTGGAAATGGGGAGTTGATTTCAGTCATGTTGGGAGTGGTCCCAACCCATGTAATAGGTGCAAATCTGAGTTTAGGGGCAAGTTTGGAACATAATGGCAGTTATTCTATGCTTGGTGATATTTGGCACAGCCTAGGCAGCCCCTTAATGCCTTCTTGGGACAGCATGAACATGTTTCCAGCCACCTATTGGGAAGCGAGAGTGGTTAAGAGTGCAAGCAAGGAAGGAGATTTGAACCACACTCCTATATGGCACAGAAGGAGTAAAAAAAGGAGGTGGAGGGCTTTGGATTTGATTAACATGTTTGTTTCTTGTGCAAGTAGTGCCATGAGAACAGCCATGCCCCAAAATTCCATCAACTACCTTGCGGTGGCAAACATTTCCAGCTCCCAAGTTGCGGCAAATTCAGAAAATTATCCCTTTCCAATCATCTTTCTGGAGTCCATGGGATGCAAGGCCTTAATTTGGAGGAAAGGGAGATCAAATGTACTGCTGTTATGACACTTCCAGCATAGGTGGGCAGCCATCTTTCTACAGGTACAACAGTATAAGGCTTCACTATAAGGCCTTCCATGGGAAAAGGCTAGAGATGGATTGTATGTGAGGCCAATGGTTGGGGTAGCCCCATGGATGTTGCAATTGCTTAAGAACAAGCAATTTTGGGCGGGGAGGATTGGCATGTCCCCATTCTGGACATAGAACAAGAAAAGACCCTCAGCCTCAACGAATCCTCTCCATGATGCCATAAGGATCATGAGCCATAGGTTCCACATCCTTCAAGATGCAATAAGAGTATAAAGCCTTTGACAAGTTTCTAGAATCTCCAACTCAAACAAGAAAAGACTTCACCAACCTAGAAGAAGATCGGTTCTCGTCGTCATCAAGATGCTCCTCACAATCCTCATCACTCAAGTATAGCCAACAAGCCTCCAATCATTAAGAAGCATACAAGGTGCTAGCAAAGGCATATAGGACGATCCACAATGTTTCTAGAAAGGGCAATGTGCTTTCTCCAATGCAATTGAAGGAATAAGTGCGTGACTTTCCAATATGGTTGAACAACAAATCTTCATCAACAGGATTCAGTGTCTCCACAATAAGTCCTTTGATGTGGTTTCCAAGAAAGGAAAAAACCAACCTCGCATCATGCCAAGGCTGCCACCTTCCAACACCATCTCCTAGATCACAAGAAGTGTGAAGTAATGCAAGAGCCAAACTAGGACCATCACCATGAGTCATACATACATCACAATCAATATGGAACTCCTCAAAAAAAGCCTCATCTGAATCACCTAATGTCTCAAATGACTCACAAGAAACATACTAAAAAAAATTAATGCTCATACGATCAATAATATGATTTTCACTTTGATTAAAAAAACCTCATCATGCCTACCATCAAGTGCCCCAACCTTATCAAGAAGAAAAACTACTAAAGGCATATGAGATGCTCCTTCCCCCTCCCCCACCATCTAAGAAAGGGTCCATACATGCAACATTCTAAACATAAGATAAGACGTTCGAGCATTCTCTCTCAACCAAAAAAGGATCATCCACTCCAAATTTTCCCACAAGATCAACAGTGTAAGTCAAAGAAGCAAAGTTACATATGGAAGAATCTAGTGCTATGTGCTCTTCATCCACAGAAGGAATGTAATCCTCAATTTACCCTACACAAATTGAAGGAACAAAAATGTGGGTTTCAGCATGAATATCCTCACGTATAGCATAATAGAAGGAATAACTCGATCACAAGAGGTATCACAATCCCTATAAGAGTCCTCCATACGCATAGAAGGGCCAAAGGTAGATCCATGTCATAAAAAGTCATCGTAATCCATCAAATGCTCAATTATGTGAGAAGAAGATGTACCCTCAATTGAAGATTCTGAATCCACAATAACCTCATCAAAAACCTCATGAATGGTCACTATGTCCTCCATGATCTTAACTGAAGGAACAGCCAGATTTGAAGATAAATCATCATCTTCAAAAGTATCCTTCACCACATCAACAGAAGAAATCACTAATAGGTGCCTCCATCAACTCTTCACAATCCACATGATCATCATGCCAAGAAGACGAGTCCTCAAAATCAGAATAATAATCAGAGTTGGGCTTTTCAGCCCATACAAAAGGACACCCATAATGCTTTTTTAATAACAACCAAAGTTCCCTTGCATTCCCAATAGCATTTGTCACATCCTCATAAATGAGATGACAAAGATGCAAATATTGCAAGTTTACTTGTAATGAGGCAAATGCTTTCTTATTTACATTTTTATTATCTTCAATTTCAAGGTTTTGGGTTTCCTTAATAGCAAAATATATCCAAAAGTCATAATTAATGACGAAATCTTTCAAACATTGCTTCCGAAAGGGGGTAATTACTACTCCTCAGTCATATTTTATGACTATGGAAGTACAACTAACCAAAACAAATTACACCAACATAAAGGATCCCCTACAAAAGCAAAAATTCAATATCCTTGATCCTTTGACCAAAAATTGACCAGCCAATTTCAGAACTAAGTCATCCTCAAATCCAAAAAATTTAAGAATAGACGGAACCTGATTTTTCGTGAGTTCTCTGAAAATGTAAAAGAATCTGAAAAGTTCAAAAAATTGTGGCCTAGGGAGCAATTTTATTAAAAACACTAAAATCACAATAATTCAGTCAAAACAGGTCACAAAATGGTAAAATTTGGACTGTAGCTTCCTTGCGCTAATCCCCAACTCCTCTTTAAAAATCCACAGAAAATTTAGCAGCAGTTTCTGATATATGCACAATTCCTTAAAAATAATGTTTTAAAGGAGTCGAATCCTTAGAAATCTTCTATTCTTGTGATGGATGATCAATCATGCTTTGATCCCAAATTGGATTTTACAGCCCGGTTCCAATAGCAATAACCTCTGACAATTCACACACAGGCATACGGCAAAATAGAGAACTCCAACCAAGCGGAAGAAGATATTTTGAGGATCCCCATAGAACAACCATTAAATAAAATATTATAACTTGCTAGATTGATAAAATGTGATGAGATAAAGTATTTATAAATAGACTATTAATCCCTGAAATTAAATGATTGCGCCACATAAAGTACGCCATATAACTAATTACTGAATATTGAAAACAATAAGCAATGCCAACCTTATAAAAAGATAATAAGGCAATATTATTTCCAATATAAACTCACTCTAGTGCAGAATGACCCTAAAGGATGGTGGCAGCTACATGGGGCCTGACGATGCTACAGACACTTGCCATTTTCCTCCTTTCAAATATATACATGACACCGGGCACTACCCTTGCGATGACTCTACCCGAACCTATGGGCAAAATCCTGTGTTGCAGGGAACGACCTCCCCCTCCCACGAATCCTGCCTGGAGACGTCTCCCGTACGGATACGTCCGGAGACGTCCTAGAGACATCCAGATGGGTTTCCCAAGTAAAAACCAAAAAAAAAAAAAAAGACTCGAATATTCCATTCGTAGCGTGCCCTAGAATTCACTGTACATGATGGAATCTGCCCTATCCGAGGGTTGAATGTGCGGCTAGTGTGTGGTGTGAAATGTGCAGCTCTACGCCTGGGTTATGCTCCATGCTCCATGCTCCATGTTCTCTCTACGTTCTCCCCTACGTTCTCTGTGATCTACCACGAAAAGTGTAATTAGTTGGTAAGATTTTTTTCATGAATTTTTTCTATCACACTATGTTGGTGCGTCGAGCAGCGGATGAGGCTGGTGGGTGGAGCAGCAACGAACGAGGAATGTCGAGGAACTTTTAACCTTTTTTTTTAATGCTTTGAATTTTAATGGGTGTTATTTTATCTTTTTTTAATTATTATTTTTATATTTTTTATTTTATTTGTTACTTTTTTATTTTATCAAATTATCTTTATAATTTTAAATTTATGTTTAATCTTTTTAACAAATTAATATATATTTAGTTTTTTATTTTTATAAGTGTTTTAAAGTTTTTGTTATTTATTCATATTTTTTAATTTTTTAATTTTATTTTTGATGCGTTTTTTAATTTTAAAGTTTGGTTTTAATTAAAACATATTTTATATTTACTTATAAAATTATATTTACTATTTAAAAAATTATTATCATTCGATTTTAATGGCAATTTTTTTTCAAACTTTACCCATTGGCAAGCTTGAACCGAATTTTATCCTCGTCGAACTCAAACTCGAACCTTGTGACTTAGGTTATAACAAGTCCTAGACAAAAGCAAACCAAGTTGAAAACAGCGGCAGAGCCCCATCAACTAATACCAAAAATCCCAATATGAAAAATAATGTCAAAGGTGGTTGTGCACCAGAACCCTGTACCATGCCACATTGATGAATGCCATGGCAATGAATGGAAGATCATCCCTAAAGGGAACAAATCCCTAAGGGATCTTTTCTTATTTTCAAATTTGACTTCGAACACATACACATATATATATTAAATATATATACAGAGGTATCCAAGACGTATCCAAATCAAGGTTTTTGAAAAATGGCATACCCATGTATCCGAGATGTACCCGTACCCGTATCCAAACAACATAGGCAAAATCCAATACATCTTGCCTTCACTAGACCATCATATGCTAGCCTTGAAAAGCAGGTTTATACACAATCAACCAATTAGACCCAACCCAGGGCATCTCTGTAATGTCCCCCTTTTTGACATAAGCACACATGAGGTCCTTACCCTTAAGTTGTTCTCAAAAGGCTAAAGGAAAAAAGGAAATGGGAACATTGGGGGCCCTGTTGAAGAGCAATTATTGAAAAGGTACTTTATAAATTCTACTCTACACTTGAGTTATGACAAGTACCTTGTTGTTTTGATTTCCACTTAAGTTGGGGCCTTTTTGAGGGTCATGGGTGCCCAAGTCTTAAAGGGGAATTATAAGACATGCTCTTTTAATATTTGAAATGGAGAGTTTCCCTCCTTATTTGGGATGCCACTTTTGAGGTGTTGGATATAAAAGGAAAGCGAAGGTTCTATTGGAGATTATGCTAATTTTGGATATTGAATTGATAATCAAGTATGTCAAGCTTGTTCAAAGTGACTGTTGACCATTTTTTGCCCAACAGGTCAAAAAAATTCGGTCCCCCTTTTTTTTTTATGCTGTTCTGAGCCAGTACTTTTGATTTTTGCACGAGTCTTGCAATTTCTACGGACTCTGCAGGTTTTCTACGGACTACAGGTCCATTTCTACGGACTCTGCAGAGGCTTTTCTACCATTTCTGCAGGCATGGATTTTCTACGAACTCTGCAGACAAGCCTTTCGGCACATGAAGAACCAGTTCAAAGAGTGCAAGGTTTTGCAAAGCTTCTTCGGGCTCTTGTCTAAAAATTCACAAGGTTAGCATCTTTGAACCATTGAACCATTGAACCGGTTCAACGCCTTGGTTCAAGCCTTAAGGGGGTTCAATCGGCAAGTTCGTCGCTTTGGTTCAATCAAACGGTTCATCGGCTTGGTTCAACGTTTTGGTTCAATGTTTCGGTTCAATCGGATGTTTCAATCACTCGGTTCGTCCGTCGGGTTCATCGGCTTGGTTCAATCGAACAGTTCAACAAGCTTGGTTCAACGCTTGGTTCAAAGCCTTGGTTCAACAATCGTTTGAACCATTGAACTGGTTCAATGGATTGGTTCAACGGTTGGTTCAAAGGAGTGGTTCAACGCGAAAGGTTCAAGCCTCTCGAAGGACAAGTGCCCCTGCGGAGGGCAATTCCAAGTTCAAGAGCCCTTGTGGAGGGCAGGAAGCACTTCAAAGAGGCCATAAAGAAAGCCGCAAAGGTAAGTTCTTTCGGAAATTTTTCTAAGGCAGTCGGCAAAGGCAAGGAAGAAATCCTTCGGACTTTTGTCGGAAGGAATTCCTTCGGACAAAAAAGCCGAAGGAATTCGGAAAAACTATAAACAAGAAATCCGATAGAAAGGGGACTTAAGGCAAAAGCAAAAGACAAGGACGATTTCTTTCGGACTTTTTGTCCGAAGAAAAGGCCCGCGGGGAAAAAGGCCGAAGCAGAAAGCCGAAGGAAAAGGCCCGAAGGAATTTGCCAAGGACGGTGACGTCCCGGAAGCCGTCAACTTTAAGAAGATAGACTAGCCGTTGGTTTTCAAACTGTGACGGGCCCGCAAACGTCAAATTTTACACCAAGAAATCCAGAGCGCGAAAGGCGCCAAGTGGCAACCACGAAAGGCTTTGACATGCTTTTCTAAGAGCAGCGAAACACGCCACATGTCCCCTGCAAGGCTCGGCGAAAGCCGACAGGTGTCAATATCCGCGGTCTCTCCCTTTTGTCCCACAAAAACTATGGTGGGCCCCGGACGAATTGCTAAAGAGAGCGGAAGCCGACACATGTCCTCTTCCGCAGGACCTTCAAAGGGTGCCTAAAGCTTCCATGAGTCAAGCGGATGCTGCCACGTGTCCTGCCCATTTCACAGCGGAATGCGCCACGTGTCACTTATTTGAAAATCGGCGGAAAGTAGCCAAGGCAAGCAGGAAGAGCCCAAGGAACGCAGCGACCCGCCAGAAGATAGCCCCCGAGGGCCGAAGGAGCTATTAAGCGACAAAACCAAAGAAAGCCAGAGCGTGGAAGGCACCAAGTGGCAACCGCGGGAGGCTTTGACATGTTTTCTCTAAAAGAAGCGAAACGTGCCACGTGTCCCTGCAAACCCGGCGGAAGCCGACAAGTGTCAACACCCGCAGTGTCTCCCTTTTGTCCCGCGAGAACCGTGGTGGGCCCGGATGAACTGTCAAAGAGTGCGGAAGCCGCCACGTGTCCTCTTCTGCAGGACTCTCCAAAGGTGTTTGAAGCTTCTATAAATTCAGCAGACGCCGCCACGTGTCATTCTTGTTTCAGCAGCGAAACACGCCACGTGTCACTTATTGGAATCAGCAGAAAACAGCGAAGGCAAGTGGGAAAGACAGGAACAAATTGCCAAGAAGAACGACGGACCCGAGGACGTAAAATTTGTGGAAGTGAAGTAACTGTTGATCTTCGCAAACTTAAGCGCGAACCCGAAGGAATTCAAAGGCTTAAAGGCAGAAGAAAGACCAAGTGCAGAAACGAACAAAGCATCCAAGTGGCGAAGAAGGTGTCAACTCAGGGAGTTACTCCAGCAGGTGATACATTGTATGCAAATTGATCATTGGGAGGCGCAAACGGCTAACGGCTGGACCAGTTTTCTTCATTTTGCATTAATGAGCAGACAAGCCGCGTAATCGCCTTGAAGGAGCGGTCTTGTAAGCAAACAATCGGCGCGGCCCATAATTTCTCATATGATGTTTAAGCGGCTTGCTCTTCCCAATGATCGGAACGCACATGGGTCATTTGTAAAAAGGGCGCCAAAAGGCCTCTTTTCTTCCTCTATATATTGTAAAAAATTCTCATTTGAGAGGATCCCAACTCTCTTAGCCTTAAGGCAAAACTCTGCCCAAAAATCTCTCGGGCTTGTAAGCAGAGCTCTGCCAGATTTTACCTTGAATCAGGTTTTAGCATTTTTACCTCTATCTGGACTTGCACTTTAAAATATATGTCTGTGTTTTTCTTTTGTGTTAAGTCATTGTCTTTCATGCTTTTCACAGATTGATTACAGCATGTCCAGTGCATTGTGAAGTCTATTTTCTGCAGGTATGCCAGAAGTGTCTACAGCAAGAATATAGGCGCATGTGAATACGCTGTCAAAGTGTGTTTCAGAACACCTTTGTTAGTTCCTTCCTCCCTGTATCTCTACGGACCCCTGACTCACTGAAACAGAAGAGTTTCCCACGTCAATTGAAGTGTATGGACGCTTCTTCTTGGTGAAAAGTGTATGTTTTGGGCCTGAGTGGATCAAACTTTTCCGGTGTATCACCTTTTCGTTTTTTTTTTGGGTTTGGGTTATGTTTCAGCATCTCTCTCTCTCTTTTCAACCCCCCCCCCCTTTTTACATTTTTTTGTTAGCAGTAGGTGAAACCAGGGCCTAAAGAATACATCAAAGGGAGCTAGCCCTTATCTAGAGACTCTCCTCTCCAGCTTCGCCGATCCCACAGGCGAGAGGGGAGTTTCCATTGTTGCGTGTGGAAGGGCGGGAGCTAGGCATCCTGCCCCGGATGCAATCCACTGCGTCAACAGTGACTTGAGGACGAAAACTTTCAAGTGCACCAATGGTTTGAGGACGAAAACTTTCAAGTGCACCAATGGTTTGAGGACGAAAACCTCCATTCTTTCATTTATGACAGCTCTATTTAAGAGTTGTAATTACGCTTCAGATTTGCATGGTTGCATGCAATTGGTCTTACAAATGTGTTCTAAAACACCACCTTGATTCCGAAGATTGACAAACACTTTGGAGAGCTTGGTGAATGTGTTTTGCAGGGTAATGAGGGTGGCGACTTGGCCACTAGGGTTGAAGACCTCATTAGGCGCTGCACTACAAAGAAATAACCCTCTCCTAAGGTTTGTGGATTTATTGCTATTTTATTCCAAGTTGATGATTTGGTTGATGCATGATGTGCATATGTTTTGGAGTGATCTTTTGCCCTAAATAATATTCTGATTTTATTATAATATTTATGCACTTTGGCGATTTGGCTTAGAAGGGTTTTTGAGGAGAAATTGCAATGAACTAGGGTTTTCTGAATTTTGGGACAGCTTTTGGTGGACGTCCCATGGTGGAAAAATTATGTTTCTTATTTTGTTTGATAGCTGCTATTTTTATGGTCTTTTTGAGCTATCATGGACATTGTCACTCCTATTTTGGGAGATATGAATTTATGAAGTTTTAGTTGTATTTTGCATTAATAAATTACATAATTCTAAGTTTCAGCGTTTTGAGTGACTATTTTGACTTCTAAAATTAGTGGCTGCAATATAAAAACTCATTTTATAATTTTTGGAGGGTTAGAGGTATCAAATCTAATTTTTGAACCTAGGCACCTAGGGTTTGAAGGTTCATCTCACATTTCCAAGGGCTAATTTCCATGATTGGATTGTCTACTTGGTGTGTTGAGCTTAGCATATTTTTATGCTAATTTTAGGAGTGTTATTACAGCTAAGGTTTGCTGTTACAAAAATCATAATTTTATATTTTTGGCTAGGGTTTCCAAATAAATCCAGAATTCAGAAAATTGTCCCATTTGGGGACATTACAACGTCTTTTGGGGTCTTCATGTAGGCCTCAATAATCATCTCTTCATGAACATGCTTCCACTGGTGTTAAGAACATAAAGACTTTAACAAAGTTAATTAGTTTGAAGGGCTTCCACCTATCGCAAGGGCAACAAGCTTTGGTACCACCTAAAGTGGAAAAAAGAGACATGAGAAGTATACACACACACACCAATATATATTTATAAAAGAAAAGAGTATATACATACTTTAAAAACTCATATTCGGCAGCCCAATATTATAATTCGTACTTTGGACTCGGCAATTACTTGGAAATTACTATCGCTACTTAAAAATATATATAAATAAATTCATAAAATGAACTGAAATAACATTTAAAAAACTATAAAAAAATCATTATAAATGAATGTTAAGAAAACATAAGTATATTTTCTATTAGCTTTCAACCAAAAAAGAGTACAATGCTAAGTTTTAGACCAAAAAAGAGCACAATGCTAAGTTTTAGACCCAAAAAAAGTACAATACTCATTTTTTGACCAAAAAAGAGTACAATGCTTATAGACAATATTTATCAATGCATGATAAAATCATCTCCAACTCCTCTTTTGCGCTTTAAGGTAAAGATTCCTTCTCTAAAACATCATCCTCAAACATATCATCCAAATCCTCATCAACCCCACCTGATCCTTTGCTTCACCTACTACTATTGCTTCATCTGCTTGCCTCTCCAAAATTGCGACCTCAGTAAACATAGGTGGTTGTTGCACATCCACATCTTCATGCTCAACAATCCAAACTGCATATAGATTGATATCATCCAAATTAATTGCCTCGTGACTATCTTCCCCCTCTACTTGTCTCACATGAAGACAAAGATAGTATTGCACAAAGACAAGGTCACTGAGGTAATCTGTTGTCAGCCCGTTGCGCTTCTTTGTATGAATGGCCTCAAACATGATCCAATTACATTCATTCCCAGAAGTGCTACATGGCTAGCACAAAATAAGGATGGCTACTATTTGAAGATTGGTGTTTTTGTATTATAATTTGCGCACCACAAAACTACAAATAGGGCATTTATAACTTTGTAAGTCAACTAGGCTTGCATTTATTAAATTAAGTAACGAGACTACAATCAAGGAACTCAATTTGAATTTTGTTTTTACCTGGTTGTTTTATTTTCCTTTGAATGCATAGAGGCGAAGAAAAGAGCCTCCCCTCTGCAGTCTAGGAAATTTGTAGCTCATCAAAAAATGTCTCTATTGGCTTTATAAAAGAACGTCCTCTCTATACATGTGTTTAGGCCATCTATGACCTCCTCATCAGCCTTAAATAAATAAAAGAATAAAAACTTGGGGTTCAAGTAGTACGTCGTTGCATGTATATATCATGGAGTTGTTTGTTCCATCTCCGATCAATTAGGCACCAAATGGACTCATATTTTTTTATTTTACCCATAATAATTTGTTATAGCCTCATTGGCCCTATGCATGGCCCCATACAAATAACCCATTGGGGTTTTTCCCCCATCCACCAAACGTAGAACTCTAAACAATGGCTTTGACACCTAAAGCAAAATAACATGCAAATTTAAAATTAAAATTACAATAAATTGAGCCAAAAAATTATAAAAAAATAAATCATAAATAAAATATAGTTTAAAATTACCTTGAAGATCTTATGTATGGTCTTTGCAAACACATCATAGAAAATAGTCTTCACAACACTTTCCCCTTCAGCCTTCCTGCTATAAGGAGACTCCACCCACCATGTGTTCACAAACATCTACTTAAGAGATGTGACGCTGCAATGTGATGAAATTTGTGACAAATCGTGTGGCTCCCGCTTGCACAAGTTCCTTTCTATTGGTGTGCTATCTCATTAAGATTAGCACCCAAGGATGATTATAAATGTATTTTGTGACATTTCTCACTTCTTCAACCACACTTTTCACCCATTAAATTTTTCTTTTGTCCTCAAGTAGGAGATCAATGCAATGGGTTGCACAAAGGCTCCCAAAAAGTATAAGGTATCTTTCCTTAAGATGTCTCCTCACTACTACATATGTTGTATTGTCAGTCACAATTTGGACAACATTCTCCACGCCCACATCTATTACCACCTTGTCCAACATATCATACAAAGTGTTTGCATTGTTTATTTGGTGGGAGGGCATCAATTGACTTCAAGAACAACTACCCACTTCAAGCCACTAGAAAGTTAATCAAAGTGTGGTTCCTTCCATCCATTCATTTGCCCACCCATTAAACAAAATTCGCATCCCTTTTTGCGCCATATTCCTTTTTGATCCTCTATAATAATTTCTATTTTTAAGGCATCCTGCAACAATGGACCTCACAAATAATGAGATTAAGTGCCTTGAACCCCTTCCCAACAACGGTCAATGTAGTTACCAAATTATCCTAGTATGAGATTTTCGCCACATTGAATAGAATGTTGTAATACTTGAAGTTTTTCGCAGCTACCCTTGTTTCATTATGCAATTCTCAATTCCACGTGCCTTTGAGTGAAAATTGTGCCCTATGAGTATTTTGAGGAACAAAAAAACCCTATTTGGGTGAATCCATGCTATCTCCAATAGATGAGCCACATCCCCGAGCGACCCTTGGGGGAATAGAAGAGCCACAAGCTCTAAGTTCTCAGAATCAACTCTTGTCCCCCATTCATCACGATTGCAAGCGTTTCAGCCATCCTCTTTTTTTCTTTTTCTCCTCATAAACAGCTAAGACAGTAACCATCTCTCTTTGAGCCTCAAGGAGCACTCTGTTGCACACTCGCACATCATTAACTAGAATTCATGTGATGTGGTTTTTGAGGCAATTGACACGTGCACTCATCTTAAATCCACAAACATTGCATATAACAGAGTCTCTCTAGGTCGTCTTCGCAATGCTTCCATGCAGAGTCATCAAGCTTCTTAGCCCTACAAGATAGCTACTTGAACTGGATGCCATTCTTAAAGTTGTAAACTTTAAAACCTATAAAACAAACATAAAAATAAATAAAACCCGAGCTGTTGGAAGCTTGGAAGAAGTAGCATAAAATGGGAAAAAAATAAACCCTAGATGCTAGACAATCTTCTTACCTCTCAAATATGCACTTCAAACCATTCAATGCAAGTAAAACCATATGATGTATATATGCAACCAATCTTAGCACTGAGCAAATGTGATTTATCGAAGTTCAAAGATTTATCAAAGTTCAAACTTTGAAGAACTTCAAACCGTTCAATGCAAGCAAAGCCATATGATGTATATATGGAACCAATCTGAGCACTACGCAAATGTGATTATCAAAGTCCATATGATGTATATATGCAACCAATC
Organism: Torreya grandis; assembly: GCA_037957365.1. Taxonomy (NCBI): domain Eukaryota; kingdom Viridiplantae; phylum Streptophyta; class Pinopsida; order Cupressales; family Taxaceae; genus Torreya; species Torreya grandis. The sequence continues at coordinate 547,052 of JARHVA010001443.1, forward strand.
TTAGCACTAAGCAAATGTGATTTATCAAAGTTCAGAGATTTTTAAAAGTTCAAACTTCAAAGAACTTCAAACCGTTCAATGCAAGCAAAGCCATATGATGTATATATGGAAACAATCTGAGCACTAAGCAAATGTGATTATCAAAGTCCAAAGATTTATCAAAGTTCAAACTTTGAAGAACTTCAAACTATATCAATGGCAAATGAGCAGTCAACTTCAAGGACCAAGGTAATAGTTAAGCATGAGCTGTCAAATCCAATGGCAAATAAAAATGAACTATCAGGCTTCAGCGATTTAGCAGTCATCAGTCAATGGCAAAGCCACAACCCACAAATCCAAAAGCATAACCGTACCAAGCCTTGTGAATCCCTTTGCCACAAATGCAGACTTCAATCTTCACGTTTTTATCAGACAAAATGATGTAGACTCAAATCACAATCGAAAATGATAAAATCACAGATTGAATGTGCAAAGCAGAAAATTGCGACTGAAAAAGATAGAATAATGCGTTTTTTTTCCCCTTATCATTATCATTGCAAGGTACCTAGGTCAAGTGAAGTCGTTCACAGGGTTCCACAAGTAACTGAGGTTAGTTACTCGCCAAAACCCGCAAGTAACTGTTCTTGACCCGTTTCACAATAAGTTGGACAGGTTTTCATCTAGCTAAGATTTGTCAAGTAGTCGTGAAATCCGACTAGGTACCCATGGATTCTAAAACAATGCTATATAGTTAATTCATAAAGGAATATATATCCAAGAAATAAGATTTGTGGGTGGGCAGATGTGAGGCCCAACTTTTGCACCTGCATTTTCCACTGATTACTCTCATGATTGTGGATAGACATAACTACACTTCCTATTTGGCTTCTAAAGCCAATATTACCCTACGTTATGCAGACATGGACACATTATGTGGTTATTGCTTACTCTATATGTAGCCATTGTTATATCATGTGATCCTATGGGGTGATTATGTGAGGCTCTATGCTAGGATGTCATTCTAATACCAGATATGTTGTGATGATTCTTGTTCATGGATGTATCAGTCATGTAGACACTTAAAACATTTTATTTCTATTTACTATGATTGAATAAATTAGTTTATGATCATTTCATTATTGATGCTTCTAGTAATGGTATCTATGTTCATTGAGGTGATATATTTGTCATGTTGGCCATTTGTGTGAGATGGATGGAATATCATTTGGTAATATGTGGACATTTTGATAGGAGTATCATGTATGATTTAAATTATATGGACATGTTTTGGGCCTTCTGATGGGTATAATAAATGTGTGGGATTCAGGTGCAACTAACAAGAACGAAAGGGAAACAAGAGGTGTCAATATACTATTTTTCCATCACATACCTATTCCACCTGTATTTCTTTAGTGGACCATGGAAAATATTTAATCCCTAGCATGATACACTGTCAAAACATATGTCTCAACCTTAGCATTACTTCACAAATCTTGTCTTAAGTTGTCATGTAAGTGCTAATGCATGGGACAAGTGGCAGGCCCTGTGTCAATGGATAAGGACTCTTCCCTTTCCATTTATAGTAAACTCTGTTTTGCATAAAGAAGCTATTTTTTAAAAGTGTGTAGTACAAGTCTCCTAACCTTAGCGTGAGTCTTTTAAAGGCCTAAGTAAGCTCTATTCATGTCTAGAACCTTCTAGAAAATACTTAGAAGGGAATAAGGATAAAGAGGCTGAAAGAAAGCTCATGGGAAGGAACACGTGCCACCTTCCCATTGGGCAACTTTAGGCCTTTCTATTTAAGGATAGAATTTTCCTAATGAAAGGATTTTTGCTATTTTGGAGAGTGCAAGACTTAGGAGCTAGAGAAGCAAGAGATGGCAATTGGAGGAATCTGAGGTAGGTTTCATGACCATTGCTTTTATTTGATTTGTGCATATTGTACTTTGTTTTGGGTGAAGGTTTCTTGATTTCTTTCTTCTTGTTTTGACTTGGGGTTTATGACATTTTTGGGTAAATTGTCTGTGGGGTTTCTTGTGGCTTGTGAGCCTTAATTTGATGAAGGTTTCCATATTATTTACTATTGTTTTTGGTATCGATTTTCTAGTAAAGACGCGCTGCCAAAATTGGGGCAAAATTTAGTGCATTGTAGGGTAAAGATGCCATAGGAGATTGGGGGCTATAAAGTTCCCTCCTTGACCAACCCAAAAACCTATGAGGGCTCATAGTTGCTCTTCAAGCTTGGTGGAATTTGGGGCTCATTTGAGGGCTCACTCTACCAAAGGTTTGACTTAGTGAGGACTTTGGAGCTTCGGTATGAAGCTGCCTCCTCTAACTTTGTGGACATTAGGCTAAGATGATGAAAATATTCAACTGATATTACTCATTGAGGGAATCCTTCTCCATGTGGGTAACCCTAGGGGTTGCTATAGTGCATTGTGGGTTGTAGGTTTGGTTATTTTTGTGTGAATTTGGCCAGTTGAGACCCTACTAGATTTAGTGAGCTTGTTATCCTAAAACCAGGTCCCAGCTACATTTAGCAGCACTCTAAGCCTATGTAACGGCATAATGATATATTGGACTCCCTTAACTACCTAATGATGTCATATAGCTAGGAGATGAGCTCCCCTTTGTTCTTGTGGCTAGTTAGATGTGTACATGTGAACGCTTTAACTTTGGAGATGCTCCAGATTTGGTGGAGTTGAGATGTGCTCGTTTGATTCCTTTTTATTTGTACTTTGGATCATGTTGTATATGGTTATTGCAGCCAAGGGCCAACTGTAAATGTGATTTATGATATGGATATAAATTGTGCTATTGTATACCTGATTCAAGTTTTAATAGTTGAGTTGTAATTACCACATGAAAATAAGTTTAGTGATGTTCCCTTACATTAGAGGTGATCTAGTTTAGTAATGTTTAAATGAGAATCAGATAGTTGTCATTGGGCATTCATTGAGTAAATAGTAAATGTGGGATGAATGTATCAAGCTGTTGCTATTTTTAGTTGTGTTGATGAACGTACTTTTAAGCTTCATACTTGTGCATATCTGATCTATATTGTTTTTATTGCAAATGAAAAATATATTTAGTTGAGAAAATTAGTATATTAGTATATCCAGGCCACCTTGATCTCCTCTGTTGAGCCACTCGGACCCAAGCTTACTTTTTATGCCGAGCATTTCTTACAAGTAGTGGATGGTTTTATTCATCGCCCTCACTCTCTCCAGCACCATTGACCCCACGACTTGAGGTTTCCCCTTGGTCAGATGAGACTGTGTTCTCCCTAGTTATGAGTTAAAACTAATCACCACATTCTTCATCAAGACCAAATATGTCATCTTAGCTCCCTCCATGAGGTTGACACAAAGGAAAACTTCATTTTCAGATACCCCATTTACTATAAGATCTAGGGAATATGTCACTGCCTCTATAGAAACTCGGGCAACACTCTACTTTCTTCAAATATCTAGACTAGTGGTGCCTGGCTCTTTATCTTCGCGAGGTCATCACCCTCTAATGCAGATCCCTACAAGAAAAGCCTAGAGGCTCTAGAGCCCCCATGTTGATCACCTTTTTCTTCCAGTTCATTTAGGCGATTGGCAACACTAAGCGCCCTTTGGACACCGGTACATTACACATCAGTGCTAATAAATCAGTTAGGCAGCACTTCTCTCAGCACACCATTACTACTCAGATTACTCAAATCCCCCAACCTACTCTCCCTCAGCATCGTGGCTCTTCTCCTTCTGGTTAGCGTGGCTCTGCCCCTTTTCCGAAGACTTTGATCTACTACTTACCAGCTGCCCCCAGACAAGGGAAGACTAATAATTTATTTCTTTCTTTCTTTCTCTCTAATGCTTAGAAGGGATTATTTTTTACTCGTAATGGAAAATTAATAAATAAATATGTATATCTGTGTGTGTGTGTATTATTTAATTAATTTTTTTTAAATAATAATTAAAAAATCTGCCCTTGGAACCCCGGTGATGCCACCTAGGCAGCCCAGGCAGACTTGGCAAACCCTGGGCCAACAGGGACGAGCTTGAGTTGGCCTAACAACCCTAGGGTTGGCTAAGGACCCTGGGGTCAAAGACCCTACGCTGACTATGTGGAGAGGAGGCCACGAGTTTGGAACCTAGGGCAAAGTAAGGCACCCCAAGTCAGTAGAACCAAGCCCAGGAGGGGAGGAATGCAAGCTAAAGGGGCCAACATGGCCAAGCACCCTGTGTGGTGTGGGTAAGGGAGCCCTGCGTTTGCAACCCCAAGTGAACTAGCTAGGACCTGATCCTGGTGAGGAGGTTGCAACGGATATGAGTTGCCAAAGTATAAGGGTCTTACCTTGGGCTTGGGAAGCCCAATAGAGCTGGAGAGTGTGGGAGTGTTGGGTTTGGAACCAGGGCAAATGAGATGATGAGGGTTCAAGCAGAGGTAAGGCCACCTTGGAGCCATCAAAGTTGAAGGCCCTAGGTTTGGAAACAAAGGAAATTCCAGAGCTTGGGGACCCAGGGTGAAGTGTGTGAAACTGGGGTTGGCAATGTCGAGCACAGGGTTTTGTTATGTGGCAGGGCATCGATCTCAAAGCTTGGGGTGGTGTCAAAGAGAACCCCAAACCACACCTATGTTAATAGAGCCTAGGGCTGACTCACACAACCCTAGGGAGATCAAAAAAATATGGTGAGCCTAGGCTAGGAGTCCAAGTAGGTAAAATAAATCCTAGGGGAGCTCGAGAGTGTAGGAGCCTTGGGTTTGGAACCCGTGGTGTATGGGGTGATGGGTGTTCAAGGGCAACCTCCATCAAAGGTAAGGGTCCCATGTTTGGAACCCAAGGAAAGGGAAATGCCTACGGTTGGGAAGCGCGGGGAGGGTGTGTGAAGTCAATATTGAGCCCCAACCTATGTGTGTGTAAGGGCCCCTAGTTGGGAGCCCGGGGTGGTGTCAAAAAGTACCCCGACCGTGCGACTTGAGGAGGTATGGTAACAAATCTTAGGGCCAACTCACCAAGCACCGAGGAGTTCAAATAAAAACAAGGCGAGCCCAAACTAGAAGCCCAAGCAAGCAAAAAAAATCTTGGGCCTTTGCAGCTTTGGGCAAAGGTGTGGACCCCTAGTTAGAAGCCCAAAGTTGCGATAACTCGAGGAGCCAACAATGTCAATCCCCCTCCCTTGAAGTGTTGGGGCAGGCCAGCAAGGCCAAGCCCATCCCATTGTTTAAGAGTCATGGGCTAGGAGCCCGAGGACTGGTGAAGACTTGTGAAGCCTTGAGAGGCTAAGGGATGGGAAGGGAGGCTAAGTAGATTATTATATTTTTTTCTCCTCATGTTTAAGATCCCATCCCATTGTCTAAGAGCCCTCAATTAGGAAGCTGAGCACTAGTGAAGGCTTGTGAAGCCTTGAGAGGCTAAGGAATGGGAAGGGGCCTAAGTATATTATTATATACTTTAATCGTAATGGAAAATTTATAAATAAATACAAATGTGTGTGTGTGTGTGTGTGTGTACAATTATTTATTTTATTATTTTATTTTATAATTTTACATGGGTTAGATCTATACACAAACATATAATTATATAATTTTTAAGTGTATAATTAAGAAAAAAGCTTGGGCCTATGCGGCTTTCGCAGAGGTGTGGAGGACCCCAATCTAGGAGCTCGAAGTCATGATAACTTGAGGAGCCGACAATGTCAAGCCCCTTCCCCCCCCCCCCACTCACTTGGTTTATTGGGGCATGCCAACAAAGCCAGGCCCATCCCATTGTCTAAGAGCGTTGGGCTAAGAGCTCAAGGACTAGTGAAGTCTTGTGAAGACTTGAGATTGAGAAGCTAAGGGATGGGTGGAGCAATCCCTCCCTCACCCAACACCACCATTACTCCTAGAAACCGACAAACACATCAAGACAAGAAGATTAGAAAGGAGTAGAAAAAAAATGTAAGAAACCCAACAAATGAGAAAAAAAAAAAACTTAAAAACTATGTGAAAGCAAAGAGAAAACATGAAAGGTAAACCTATAACTCTTACCATGGAGGCCAAGGTAGAATTGGGAGTGGATGCCATGATAGAAGCCTTCTCCCTATCCCCTGATTTTCTCCTCCTCTTGCCCTTGTGTGCAAATGAACTTAATTAGGTTTTGGTTGGCCTTTTGAAAGGCTCATAAGAAATCCTAGGGTTTCCTTTAGGGTTCGTGGGATGTAGGGCTTAGATTGTTTTGATCCAATGGTGAGGACTTAGCCCTACACCTTTTCGATGGAATTGACCATTTTCAAATGGATCAAGTATTCTAAATTTCCTTATTTCTTTTATTATCTTAATCATGTGAGAAGGGGATAATGTCTGAGGTATGTCACTTAAGTGACATCCCTAGTAAAGTGAATGTTATAATTTAAAAACACCCCCTTGGCACTTTACCTAAAGTGAATGTTATAACTTAAAAATACCCCTTGATAATTTATTTAAATCGACCATATGACTAAAGTATATGTGTGCACATTAAAACACCCGAGTGGATTTGTCTTACAATTAGGAACCTTGTGACTGTCCGACTGAATCTAAACTTGGAAAGCTTGTAGGTGGATGCAAGGATCTAATATGTGATTTGCATTCTTTGACCTAGTGTTGGGTGTTCTTATCCTTTTGTTTCAATAATAATAATTTGGCCTACTTTTACCTACTTTTCAAAGAGCATATTATGGGCATTATATGAGATGTCCCCACAAGGCATTTGCTCATAACTAAAATGGTTATTAGATCTATAACACATACATCACAATGAGCATGCCTTGGAAATTACTAAACTAAATCAAATTTGGTCAAAGGCCATCCAAGAAATTTTATTAGGCTTTACAAAAATGTCACGTTATGGAAAAAAATTACATTCCCTCCGAGCAGTTTCATCATTATCAAAAAAAAATGCAACTTCTGGGGTACAGTCATGCAAGATCTCTGCAAAACAAGATCTTTGGGTACTGTTTGAAAGACTTAACTATGAAGGAACAATAGACGATTCGCAAACTCCTAACTTGACAAGTCCTTTTATGCTTACTCTCATGTTCTATGAGATTTTCCTTTGTGGCCTTTCAGTCCATGTTTTGATGCTTTGACATGTTTTTTTGCATTGTTATAATATAACCATATTTTACACATTAGTATGACAGTAGCACAATAGTGCATATTTATATTGGTTTTTTAATTTACCTTGCTAGACTATGCTCTGGGTACAAAGCATGCCAAGAAGTCATTGTAATGCACATTTCCGTTTATTATAGAATATATTAGTCATGGAGAACAGCAGCAGTTGGAAGTGGTATATACAAGCAATTATAAGTTAGTATCTGGTGTAATTAGAATCCAAATCAGAAGACTATATTGCAAACTCCGCCAATGTGGTGAACTTAAACATATAATCGATGGAGAATTTTAGAAATTTCATATAATGGATGAAAAGGTCACAGGGTCATGCCCTTCAGCACTGGAGTTGTATGCATTTCTCTTCATGAACATTAATTCTAGAACATAAAAAACAGAAAAAGCCAAACGAATTGGAATAGCAAAACTTGGTAGTTACTGGAGACCATTCAAAATTGACTAAAGAAAGAGAACTTTTTCTTAAAAGTGGAATTTGTTCTTACATGAGAGCAGAAATTTTATGCATATAGCAATAACAACAAGCTAGATCTTTCGTATTAAAGATTACTGTGAATTATTTTCTATTGACCTGATTTTTGTCTGTGGCTGTTTCCAAAACCTGTCTACTGACAGAATCACATCTACACATTAAAAATTTAAAACCATTCTTTCAACTAATGGTCGCATCAAATTATTTTAAGCATCAGCCTCCCTTGATCTCCTAGATTATCAAATTGAAATACTCACATTTGCCAATTCCATCTTGAAGCGGAGGTCTGGTCGGTCAGATCCATACCGATCCATTGCTTCAGTATAAGTAACCCTTGGAAAAGGAATTGGAAGTTCAATCCCTAGAATCTCATGGAATACCTGCAAAAAAAATTTAATGCATTAACACAAATTTAGGCTTTAAAAGAAAACATGATAAATATAAGCACTCGGATTACACCCTCAAAGACCCATTACTCTCCAACACCAGCAACATTAAAAAATTACAGACATGTCTTATCATGTCTTCATTGAGCTTCAACATGTCGTCCATTGTTGTAAAAGCCAACTCCATATCAAGTTGTGTAAATTCGGGCTGCCTATCTGCTCTCAAGTCTTCATCACGAAAACACCTGAAGTAGAAAATAAAAACAATATTTAAGTTCCATGCAAAATGTGGAAATTTCTGTGTTCAATTGCAAACTATTACCATGCAAAACTTTTCATTCAATGAACAGTATCCAGCTTGAAAGTTGACTGCAAGGAATCAAGATAAGAAAGAGAAACCCACTCTTGACTGTGACTAAAACAGCTTAGAAAATTCTTTAAAAAATAGTGAAAATAAAAGGAACCCACATATTCACATCTATAATTATTTAGTCATAGGTGTCACCTTGCAATTTGATAATATCTATCATAGCCGGAGACCATCAACATCTGTTTAAACAGCTGAGGACTTTGTGGCAAGGCATAAAATTTCCCTGGCTTCACAAAACCATAACAAAATGTAAGGTTATAGAAGAATAAAAACAGGAGTTAGCCCGCAAATGCTTATTTCTTCTACAACATATGGTTATTTCTACTCCAAGGCCAATTTGCCATAGGAAATCAGATAATAAAAAACAAATATTGCTTCTCACGCATGTTCTTTAAATTACACAGTTCAGAGTTCTACTCCAGCTTATCCTTTCATCATCACTTAAGATGTTTCCACAAAGTTTCTGCTCAAGCTTGTGGAGTAGATTGCCAACACAATATGATCGGTCCCTTCCCACCATACTATTCATACAATACGTTTCTCTTGAGCAAGGTAAAGAAAGTGGAGGCTATAAACTAAGGCATCACTGCTATTTTACATACACTCTCTTGGACCTTATATTTTACAAGATCTTTTTAAGGTTCTTTAGTTATGATCAAAAATAAGAATAGCATACGGTCCGATCCTACAGTTTAGGACATTGAATGAATATAATGAACTACCTTAAAAGGCATATTTATAAGCATCAAATTACACAAATTAGCAGATTCAAACAACTATGCTTTTCTCTACAAGGATCAAATCATAAAGTTCGCCTTCTTGGTTACCAGGATTAGGATTCTATGTGGAAGCTAAAACAGTATTATTGACTATGCATGTTTTATAATAGACTGCTGAATCTCTAATTAATTCACTTTCTACAATATTAATATTTGAGAAGCATAACACACAAATATTTAGAACCCAATATGTCTCACATTTGTGTATCGTGCATGATATAGAACTTCCAAACACAGTGCATATGGACTCGTACCAAAAAGCACATATTGCAGCATTTGAAGCAGAATTGATTTGAATTCCATCAATTTGTACACACCTAAATATGGTCCGGGGGTAGTTATAAATGTCAATTTGCATTGATTTAGGGTACTTGCGTGTTTATCGATTATCAGTTCATATAGGATCTTATCGGCACGTGTTCTCTATATGTTCTGCCCTGTTTATTTCCCCTTTCTCTTGTTTTCTCTCTCCTCCCTGGTTTTCTTCATTTTTCCTTTGTTTTGTGTTTTCTAGGTTAGAACCAAAAGCATAGCAGGATGCTCCTAGTTGAACAAGAGTATACCACAGCAGTACTGGTCCATCTTTTGTTTAGGTCCCTTTGGTTCTTCCCTTTTGGTTCGTCAAGGTTTGTGCTTCTTTTTGTGGGTTTTTCCCGCCCTTTGTGTGTTGGATTGCGTGGCAATAGGGTCCTAATTTGATTTTGAGAAGCCTATACATGCATAAATGCAGTAGTGCATATAGGATAATAAGAGAATGAGTGATAAGAATTCCAAGAAAAGGTCAAGTGTGATACACAGAAATCTAAAGAGCAGAACTGAAGTGCTCAAGGCAGAATTTCATTTGGAGTCTTCATATTGCATAATTTTCATTTGCTTATACCAGTGAAAGTCATATAAGGATTAAAGCTTGCATTATCACAATTGTTTGCTAGAATGCACTGAGTGTCAGTTTCAAACTTTTCCAAGAACAAGGGTCTGATTGAGACAGGCCCCTCAATGATGAAAACAATTTTTAAGGTTTTGCAAAAGTATTTTGAGTTGATTAGGGTACTAAGAAAGGAGATCGATTTTTCAGATATCTGCAACAAATTCTGGAAAAGCAAGTGAGGTTTTTGGAGACCAGGAGTAGAGGATCAAAGCCATCAAATTTATTTTGGGAAATGAGACAATGACCAAAAGAGTGGCAATACAGTCTTGGTCTGACCATGGGCATAGCAGTCCATTCCTGGTCAAATTTTGATGGTTATCAGTTTGCTCCAAAATTTCTGAGTTATGTTCACCTTGGTTCCTAGACCCATTTCCAAGTAGTTTCAGCCTCCGACAGTGTACAGAATTGCAACAATTCAGTAATCTTCTCAGAGCCCTAGCTTCGCATATTTTAAGTACTCTAGAAGATTCCTTATTGTATTTGGGCAAAATTTGTTTTGATATGAATTGCACATTGTTTATGGTTAGGTGTAGTGTATGTTTATGTAAAACCACTTTCTCATATAAAATTTTGGTGAACCCGCATGCTTTATTGCCTTCTAGGGTTAGATATTGTTCTTTTTGTGACAGATCTGATTTTCCTAGGGCTTTTTCTATCTTGTTTGATATCATTAGCCCTTGCATGTTGTTTGCAAACCCTAATTTTTTGTGCTTGCTTTATCATTAAAATTCTAGCAAAATGTTGCATGCTATATATGTTTGCACCTTATGCCACCTACGGTGATTAGATCTAAGACTCCTACCAGGTGAAGTGATAGATTGAGTTGCAAGCATGTTAATTTTGTTGAAATTCCTTTGGTTAACACTTGCACTTATTTGAAAAAGAAAATGATATCTCCCAACGATGTCAATGCTCCTTCTACTGCTACATGTTCTAATGCAAATGCGAATGATAATGATAATGTGAATGCAAATGCTATGAATGATAATGTTGTGGCTCGATTTCAAATTAGTGATGCTTCTAATGATGAGAAAGATAGAGCTGAAAGAATTGCTTTGTTTAGACAACACATCCTAAACTATTCTGCAGAAATAGATACAATGATAAATATGTTGAAAGATATCCAAAGAAAAGCCCCAACTCAAGAGCCTCGCATCGAAGATATATCTTATGGACTGAATAAAGGATATTTGAGTGCTCCTAATGTAGATCAACCTTCTAACGAGTCCCCTTCCAAACCTGATAATGTGATTGTTTCTCAAATTGTTTCTAACGTTGTTCCTCATCATATTTATTCTACTCTTGTTGGTGTTCCTTTGCCTTCTCAAACAAGTTTCAATGCTTCACTTGTTGCTTCTCAAGTTCCTGTTAAGCACACACTTATACTGAGAGGGAGGGGTGAATCAATATAAGATAAACTTTTACTTACTAAAAATTTAATATCCAAAATAAGAGCATTCACATAAGATCTAACAACTGAGAAACACCATATTTACATGGAAACCCTTCCTGGGAATAAAACCACAAAAAAAAACTGTTTGGATCTAATGTCCAAATCCAGCCCAAATAATAAAATCCTTTTACAAAATTTGTAGGCACCAACCTACTAGAGACACCAATCCCCACTACCAAGCACCAACTTAGCAAGAGACACCAATCTCTTCTTTATGAGGCACCAACCTCCACAAAAACAAAGTTCCACCTTCAAAATGTTGCTTCTTCAACGGATGGTAGTCATTTTCAATCTCCTTCAATAAAAATATGGTTGGACTTGAAAGACAAAAAACATTTTATTTTTGCCCGCATCTCTCACATCACTCTTCACCACTTTAATAGATTTTAATGCCTCTTGATGGAGAGTGGCGACTTATCCAAGGGAGACATCCCTTCATTTTCAAGTGGGACGACTTGTCCCCAAACTTGGGCGCCAAAAACAGGGGTCGGCCAGCCCTTTATATGCAATAAAAAACATTCAAATTGGGGCACCATAATTAATGAATAATTCTCCTTTAACTAATCATCGTTAGATCAGCACTTGATTGTAATTAAATCATCGACATTAATTCCCCTTTGACATCAATGACAATATTTCCAACAATTCCTCAACCTTCCCAACATGCTTCCCAATGTTCATCTCTTCTTCAAAGTGTTTCTCAAGTACCCAATACTTTTAGTCCTGCCTATACCACCGCCACTTCTCTTCCAACTCTCAATGTAATCCATAACCTTGTGCAAATCGTGCATGATATGCAACATGTTAAAATTCTCTCTCAAAAATCTCAAAAGTCAAGTTTTAGGGTCACTTCACATGATATATTACCCAACCCCTTGGCATATTAATGTAGGAGCATCCGGGTTCGCATGTAATCCCACATCAACCAAAAAAAACACTTAGCATAGAAATAAATCAATTCTTTTAGTTGTGTGCAAGTCTTGTTGCACACTATCTTTGTAATGTTTTGCATAGCATTGGTGTGCGTGTTTGTTGTTCCATACAGCTTGTAGTCACTTGCAAAACACTACACAAAATCTATCAAAAAGTCTTTATCTAACTCCGCACAAAGTTTAAAAGATCCGTGTGGAGAAGGAGAATTGAAGTCTCGTGATGTCAGTGGTTAGTGCGCAGCTTAGCCTTGTGAAGCTTGTGATATCTTGTTCAAAACTGTTGATTCCAAGCCATGTGATAAGGAGAATCTTGTGCTGCCTACGTATGGATTCATCCACACAAAACTTTTGGTTGAGATTTATTGCAACTTGATACTTGCGAATTGTTGGAGCGCACAATGTCTTTGTGGAGCGCAAGTGCTTGCAAAGTAATGTGACCCTTGGGTGCAAGAACCATTGCGAGTTTCTAACTGTTTCATTTAATACCTTTGGATCGCTGAAAGTTGTAAGCTCATTTAATATTGCACTGTGATGTGTTTTTGACATGATGTGTTATGAATCATTGGGATTGTATTGTGCATTTAGTGTTTGTGGTGTGTGGTGATGTGTTACAAATATTTAATGATTGTAATTGGTTGTTAATAAAATTATCGTAAATAGGTGGGTGTTGTGCCCATATAAACATACCCCTAAATTCTTGAAAGGAGGTTAGAGAATTTAGAACTTAAAAAGACCGCGAGTTAGCAAGCAAAGATTTGTAGATCAAATGTTGTAACGCATCTCGTTTGAGATTGCACTTGTGTGTGTGTTGTCTGCAAGCTGTATTCCCTGTTATTGAAATCAAATAAAGAGCTTTATTGTTATTGCATTTTTGCATTATCCTACTGTGTAATTCTAAAGGTTGCATGGTCTAAGGCATCTCTTCATTGAGACCCCCAACCGCGACTGCATCACTTATCATGTCATAACTTACCCTTTTCCTATAGGATTTTTGGCTCCAAAGTTTGAATTATTCAATGGCAAACGCAATCCTTCTCACCACATCAAATCTTTCTATGTTTCATGTTTAGACTATGTGCATAATGATATATTGTTGATAAAACTATTTCCTAGAAGTTTTAAGGATTATGTTATTGATTGGTTTTATACTTTACCATCCAAATCTATGCACTCTTTCAATGCTTTGTTTGATGATTTCTTAGCTCACTTTTCGATCAACATTAGCAAAAAGGTTAAATTTTCACAAATTGCTCAATTCCAACAAAGAACTAATGAGAACATTAAGGAGTATGTGCTTAGATTCAAGACTATGGTGACAAATATGACTCACCAATTACCTGAAAGTGAATTAAAAAGCGTGTTTTCTCAAAGTTTGCTTTTACCCGTCAAAGATAATGCGGTCTTCAACGCTTACCAATCTCTCAATCATCTGTGTCAAGTGGTTCGAAACTATGAGATCAAGTTTTTAGAGGCCAACAAAATTAAATATGGGACTAATGCCCCCACCTCCAGTGAAGCTAAATTCAAAGGTGCATCAACTTTCAAGGCTGAGTAGTGACAACACTTTCTAACCTAAAAATGAGGCCAAAAATGTATGAATGCAGTGGACCAACCACCCAATAGACTAGTCTTATCACAACAAAGAGAATGAAAACAATTTACAAGATTGAGTGAAAGTCCTCAAAATGTGCTTAAAACTAATGAGAACGTTAAGGAGTATGTGCCTAGATTCAAGACTGCGGTTACAAAGATGACTCACCAATTACCTGATAGTGAATTACAAAGTATATTTGCTCAAAATATGCTTTTACCCATCAAAGACAATGTGGTCTTTAGCACTTACCAATCTCTTGATCATCTGTCATATGGTTCAAAACTATGAAATCAAGTTTTTAGAGGCCAACGGGGTTAAATATGGGAGTAATGCCCCTGCATCTAGTGAAGCCAAATTCAAACGTACATAAACTTCTAAGGCTAAGAGCTAAGTCACAAGGTTCAAGTTCGAATTCGAGTTCAACGAGGAGAAAATTCGGTTCAAGTTCGCCAATGGATAAAGTTCAAAAAAAAATATCGCCATTAAATTCGAACCATAAAAAACATAAAAAAATATAAATAATAAACCAAAAAATATAAATACATAAAATATAAATAATATAATTTATAAATATAAAATTAAAAAATATATAATTTTTTAGTAAACAAAAATATTATATATATATATATATATATAAATTAAAAAATAATTAGCATGAAATAAAAAAAATTGAAGTTGAAATATAATGAAATATACATATAAAATATAAAATAACATAGAAAATTAAAAAAAAAAAAATACAACCTAAAACCTAAATCAAACCTAAATAGGAAATATGAATTGCATCAGCTTGGTTTATAACATTGAATATATGACAAGACATGCAATGCGATGAAGAATAATGTCGAGCAAGGAAATCGTCAGCAGTCCACAGTCAAGATGCCAGCCAGTGAACAGAATCTACAGATCAATTCACAACAATCTTTGACAGTGAATCGCGCACACAACAATCATTCATAGCAATATTTGATAGCAAATATGTGTATCCTTGCAAATCGCTTATTAAATCCACATGGACCGCAACTCACAATGAATGGTAAAGAAACGGAAAAATGCAAAGTTAATCCAAAAAGAAAAACCCTTATCACTGAATATTTACATTTAATTTCAATTGTGTTTTACAACAATTTTTTAGGTTTTTAAAACTATTTTTGGCTTGTACAAATTTTAATCATGTTTTTCAACACTTTTTCAGGTTTTAAAATCATTTTTGTATCGTACGAATTTCATCACGATTTTAGACGATTTTTAGGTTTTTTTACAAAATTCGCCAAATTTCAAATTTTTACTTGGACGATTTTAGATGATTGTATTGTGCATTTAATTTGTACTTGGACGCCCACAACTTAAATAAATGAAAGCAATTCTGTCAACTCTACACTAGTGCTTAAAATATGGTCATGACAATAAAGTCTTTACCATCGAAGGCATCACCTATGAGCCTCCACCACAATCTCAACATGAGGTGTTACCTAAAGAGCAATTAATCATAAGACCTCAAATAAGTACATCTAAAAGTCAAGTACCTACTCGTCCACGTACCAAAGTAATATTATCACAACCTCTCGTACCTATACAAGATAAAACCCCTGCAAAAGATCCAATTTGTAAAGCCAACATTTGGATAAAGGAGTGTGCTACTTTACAAGAGGGTACAAAAGCTAACACAAATGCTTGTAAGGACAATGATTATAGTGACAAATAATATAATGATGATGATTACATTGAAAAATTCATATAGCGATGATGATGATGATGATGTATTATTTGTCTTTAGTCATGGGTGCCTAGACATTATGATCTTGCCCTTGAGGATCGTTCTACTTCCACTTATATACGATATAATAATTATTCACCCAATATTATTGGTTAGCCTTGATTGCTAACTCCACACGTTTGCACTTGAGCCATCTCTCTTTCCCATGCATAGTTTCCTTTTTTATTTCCTTGCTTTCATATTTTTCTTTGTTTGCTTGCATTTCCTAACTTTATTCTTCATTTTGTGTAAGGCTTTTGGGAATCCTCCTTTCTTCTTTAGCCTCCTCGAGTTATTTAAACACTTGGATACTCTGTTATTTGCACGTCTTCTAGCTTTCCTATATTTTTTGACTAATTGTATTTTGAAGTCACCATCTCTCTTCATATTTTTTGTTGTCCTTTATTGTTGGCTTCTTTCTTCAGTTCCTCTCATGGCTTATATGATTCAAGTTTTATCTTTCCTCTTTGCTTGTTTATGGTTCCTTCTTCCTATACATATGTGTCATTCTTCTAGCCTTTCCCTTTGTTTGATTGTGCTAGTTTCTTTGCTTGCGACCCTTGTCTTTGATTGTTATACCCCATTCCAAAAGCTTGTGTGAACTTCCTAGTGATGACAGCACATTATATATGGCGGCCACATGTCCCATTGTGGGCATAGTTTTGAGGGAAGTTAGTAAGGATCCCTCCCTCAGTCCTCCATGCTTGCTTTGGGGGCATCGTGGAGGTCAATTCCTAACGGTGCTTCAAGTTCTATATTTCATGATTTCTTATCATATTAAGCTTTCATGTGATTATACCTATCTTGTTGTATCTTGTCTAGCATACACTTTGGTGTGATTAGTTTCTTATGGTGCTTGATGTGTTTGCTTTATATATGATTATTGTCTAGCTTGCCTCTCTTGTTTGCCCTCTTCCTGATGTCTTTGCTTCATATGCTTGTTGTTTGGCATGCCTCTCTTGTTTTCCTATGAGTGATGCTTTCGTTGTATACATCGCGTCACATATTTGTGCTTATTTGTTTTGTGTACAATTGATCGCTTTGTTTACTCTACATTGCTATATGATTAGTGTCATGATCTATATCATGCACAGTGTTCCTTAATTGGCTATATGTTTGGTAGCCTATGTTGCCATGATTCCTATCATTCATCTATTGGAGCAAGGCTCCGTGTATATGTTATCCATTCGATATATTTGCTGCTACACTTGTATTGGAGCATATCATTG
This sequence comes from Torreya grandis, assembly GCA_037957365.1. Classification (NCBI taxonomy): domain Eukaryota; kingdom Viridiplantae; phylum Streptophyta; class Pinopsida; order Cupressales; family Taxaceae; genus Torreya; species Torreya grandis. The sequence goes on from JARHVA010001443.1 coordinate 564,070, forward strand.
CTAATGCTTCATGGACTACACCTTGTCCATTTTGGGGCATACTAATGTGTGTGGTTCATTGTTTTTATATTGCCCATAAAAGAGCTTGATCATTGTAACACCTACATTGACTATATCTCACACATCCAGGGGGCATCTCATTACTTTTCTTACATTGCATAGACTAAGACACATGAGTCAAGTTACCTATTACATACACATTTTCACAATGACATCTTACTTTGGTACATATCAATGCTTCATATTTGCTATTTTACACAAGGTACACGTAATCTCTTACTTTTGAGAAATGTGATTCACATTTTCATCCCACACCTCAAAAAGGGGGCATATGATCCACTTATTCTACCTCTCCAAAGATTATAGTCGCATAATAGTGTACAACATATTTTACTTGCTCCCATACATGGAAGCAATCACATGGTGGTGCATAGCATATTCCACCTGGTCTTCTCAACAAGACACATTCAAAGGCCATGCAAATTCTGCAACATGGATTTCACAAAAATGGCTTCACAGTGTCCACACAACCAGGTGTATTTGCTCCCTAAATTTTCTTTTTTCATTTCAACAGTTCCTTGATTTTCGCTTTATATAGACAATGATTCATTTGCAATGTTTCCTACATGTTTGCACATACACAAGTTTTGTATCCAAGACACATAAGTGTGGATGTCTGTTCCCAAAACTTCATGACTTTTTGTGGTGGAAATCAAGACACTCGCACCAAATTCCAAATACCAGATTTATTTTTAGTTTTGTAGGCTGTAAAAACTAGACTCTAAGATAATGTAACCTCGCTTTCCTTTTGACGTTCTAATCATTATCATTCCTAGACTGACTTCGAGAACTACAAGTTTCCACCACATCATCTTCTACAATCCCTCCTTGGTACACTTGTTTTTCATACTTTGATATGTACACACGCACACATCAAAGTGGACCATCATGTAGAAATCTAATTTTGGTCTTGGGGTAATTTTAAATGTTAGCTTGCATTGATTTAAGGTACTTGTGTGTTTCTCAATTATCGATTCATACTAGGCTCTTATTGGCACATGTTTTCTCTCTATTGGGCCTTGTTTGCTTCCCCTTTCTCCTGTTTTTCATCTTCTCCCTGGTTTTCTCCATTTTCCCTTTGTTTTCTATATTTTATGGGTTTTGATCGGAAGCGTATAAGTATGCTCCTAGTTGACTAAAACCTAACCACTACGCTCCAAGTCCCCCTTGTGTGGATACCTTTGGCCCTTCCCTTTTGTTACCTACGATTTGTGCTTCATTTTTTCGGCATTTCCCACCCTTTGTGTGTTGGCTTACACACCAAGAGGGTCCTATTTGAATTTAAGAAGTCTATGTATACACAATGGCATTAGTGCATATAGGAAAATGAAATATACAATCTCAAAGAGTGATAAGAGTTCCAAGAAAAGCTCAAGAGTGATAAGCAAAACTCTCAAAGCATAATTGAAATGCTTAGGGCAGAATTTCATTTGGAGTCTTCATAGTGCATCATTGCTATTTGCTCATACTAGTGAAAAGTCATATAAGGATTAGGGATTGCATCATCACGATTGCTTGTTGAACTGCGCTAAGTATCAATTTCCAAATTTTCCAAGAAAAGGGAAATGAACATTCCATTTTTCAAAGTTTTGCAAGTTATTTTGAGTTGATAAGGGAAACAAGAAAGGAGATGAATTTCCCGGCGATTTGCAACCAATTTTGGAAAAGCGAGCGAGCTTTTTGGAGCCTAGTAGCAGAGGATCAAAATCATCAAATTTATTTCAGGAAAGGACATAGAGACCAAGAGCATAGCAATACTGTCATGGTCTGACCATGAACATAGCAGTCCACTCGACAAATTTTGACAATTATTAGTTTGCTCTGTGAATTCTAGATTATGTTCATCAAGGTTCGTAAAACTGTTTACAATTGATTTCAACCTCTAAAAATCCACTTTGCACCAATTCAATATCCTTCTCAAAACCCTAGCTTTACGCATTTCAATTATGCTAGAAAATTTCTTACTGCAATTAGGTATGTTTTTATTGTTTATTTGTGTAAAATGTGTTCCAATATGAATTGCACATTGTTTATCGTTAGGTGTATTGTATGTTCATGTCAAACCACTTTCCAATATAGCACAATTATGCCCTATTTATGCCAAGATATGTGTCTTTAATTTCTCTCCATGAAAGATCTGTGGAATTAGATATCAACCAGCAACATAATCTTCACCAAAACTTGTAGCAGAATTCTATCACACACCTATTGTCTACTCTGCAAAAAACATTCAAGAAGGTATCGTCTACGAGTTTCATAATTAGTTGTCTGGCGCTAGAGTTATACTCTAGGAGAAGAAAGTTAAGATTGATAGTGCATGGCTACACTACACATGCCTCCTTTGATTTGTAAGTTTAGGTCTTCAACACCAAAATGTTCTAAAGCGTGATCTATTAGAATAAGTTACTGATAAGGTCATCATATAAGTTAGAATATTAATATATAGACTTTGTAAATCGACAATAAAGCTTAATTCATGGCCACCTGTTGGTTTGTAGCTCCGTAGTTGCTTGAGCCATGTTTAGCTCATTGGTTGTTATAGATAGGCTTATTTGCTTAGATGTAGGAGGTTCTTTGGCTATATAAAAGCCATCCAATAATGTAATAGAAACAGCTTTAGTAGTAAACATTTTATGGTGTCTGAGCTTTGGCATCGAAAAACTTGTGAGGAACAATCTTGTGAGGGAGGAAGCGTTTCAAGATAAATGGTGCAACCTGTGTGACGATCTTCAGGAAATCAATGCATAAAGATAGGTTTTCTAAGTGTGGAGCAAGAAGAAGCGTATGATTTGTATGAGCACTAGGAGGAAGTATATGTCGAAAGAGATATATATACGGCTGTATTTACCATTGTCATTTGCCCAAAGGCATTGGAAGCAAGAAGATACAGTGCTGAGAAGTGATGCTATGGTGCAAGAGAAGCGTTGTTGTAAGCATATTTACTGATGTTGCTTTACTAGTTAATTGTCTAAAACTTCTAGTGGTTGTTGCATGTTTAAATATTTCACAGAAAAAGAACATACGCAGTTTTTAAGCAAAACGCAGTTGTAGAAACACAGCATAGCCTAGGAAATACAAATAAGGAGGTGTGAGGCTGAGCCTAGGTATTGGGATTTCCGTGGAATGGCACAGCCATTAAAGAAGCAAATTAAAAATAAAGTTAGGCGTGACTTTTCAAAGTTTGGTGTGGTTGATTTTTTGTGTTGGCTAAGCATTACTCACTTTTGTTATCTGATTTGGAGTGGGGTGCCATAATTTGAAGAGATTTTTCCCTGAACAAGACAAAAATTATGACTTATGTGTGACCTACGAGCAGCCAGAAAATGCATGGTAAGAGGAAAAATAATTAAAGCGTGCCATTGTGAGGAAAATTATCTGAGCGTGCCATTGTGAGGAAAATTATCTGAGCGTGCCATTGTGTTAGAGAAAGGTGTGCCAGTAAAGGGTGTAGCTAGTGGAAAGTGTTGATGGGCATGGTTAAAAAAAAAGCTCTGTGCAGTGCAGTTGTACAGCCGTACAAAGGAAAGTTAAATGCAAAGTTTTTCCAAAAAAATTTTAGAAAGAATTACGGCAAACATAGATATAAAATATTGCATTTATTTGATAATTTACTAAAGTTTATGCCTTTATAAAATTTATAAACTTTTTTAAAATAATTGCCTTAAAATACACGAGAGCAAGTTAATTCTATATCTAGTAAACTAAGAGGAGTCTAGACCTGAAAACTTACAACGAAGTCCAGTTAAGGGAAACAAAACTAGTGGTGACTATTTTTTTGTCAAAAGTCTTTAGTTTTTTCAGAACAATTGTTTTTGTGATCAAAGTAGTCTTTTTGTACATGAAATGGCGAGGATCCAGCATTTGTTACTGCCTGATACACAAAAATTAACTGGTAAAAACTACAGTTTGTGGTCACAAAATACTTACACTATCCGAGTATAGGAATCTTGAATAAATTGTTCTAGATAAAGAACAACGACCCAGAAGTAATATTGAAGATTATGATAAGACATAGGGAGGCCTGAATGTTGTTACAACAATATGCTACAAATAATCTAGTGCAAAGGTTAGAAATGTTACTGTGGCATCTGAATTGTGGAAAAGTTTAAGTACAAAATATCAAGAATCTGAAGATGGAAGGATTTTATATTTGAAAAAAATATTATTTTCCACTAAGCTGCAGTAAGAAGGTTTTATTTCCGAGTACATCCTACGTCTGAAGGATCTCTGTGATCAACACTCTGTCATTGAGAAGCCAGTGGATGATCAAGATAAGGTTGTGTGGGTATTGCAAAGTTTACCTTCATCCTTTGATTCATTTGTGGAGTCGTTACATCTGATTGCAAAAACACAAACTCTTGATTTTGAGAAGTTGTCAACACTTCCCATGCAGAAGAAACGTAGGCAAGATCATGCAGAGGCAACAACTTCAAATCCTACAGAGAGTGCATTTAGTGTATGTCTGCTCAAGGGCAGAGACAAATAGTCCAATGATAGCAATTCGTCAAATGATGAGGCTTACAAAGGTGTTAACAAGTCATAGTGGAAATGCCATTATTGTAAGAAGCCAAGGCATTTCAAGAGGGATTGTTGAAGGAGACAATATAACCTAGCAAATGGTCGAAAGAAGCCACCGTATGCAAATGTTGTTGAGGAAGATGAATAAGGAACAACGGGTGATTTTGCATTTGTGACATCTCAAAACTAGTCAGTAAAGTCAATAACATGGTACTTTGACACAAGTGCATCTTGACATTGTACATGTCAAAAAGACTAGTATGTAAATTTCATTGAACACAATAGTAGTAATGAATATGTTTCATTGGGTGATGGTTGGACTTACTTTGTTAGAGGATGTGGAGATGTTCATTTAAGTTTAAAAATTTCTGTTAATTACACTTTCAAGAATGTTCGATATATGCCAGATATGAACAAGCTTCTATCTATAAGTGAGATAGCTACAAATCCTAATTTTATTGTAATGTTTATAGGAAGCAAATGCATGGTAACTAGTTTTCATGATGTTAAAATTATTGCTGGTGGAATTAGTTAAAAGGGGTTGTATAAATTGGTTGATCCCAAAACAAAAACAGAACATGCACTAGTAACAGTTGAAAGCAATAGTGTACTTTGGCATGAGAGGTTTGGTCACTTCAATTATCAATATCTAAATGCACTAAGTAAAACTAACATGGTGAATGGGCTTTCATCAATTCAGGTAAATTAGAATGTGTGTATAGGGTGTCAAATGGGTAAGCAGAGTCAACATCCATTTGATATCGGTAAGGCATTGCAAGCTAAAGGAGTATTGGACCGAGTACATGTTAAGCACGGAATATACTGAGGAGGGGGGCCAGGGGGGCGGGGTGAATCAGTATATCATATATCTTATAAAACTTTCCCTTAATCAAATTCCACTTAATCAAACATTCAAGATATGCAATAAAACTCAAACAATAAACACCACACAAGATAGAGAGAGACACCAGATATAACGTGGGAACCCAATGTGGGAAAAACCACGGAGAACAATCTCAAGTATATGAATGAGCACCAACCCAAACAGTATTCGCAAGCACCAACTTGCAGGAGCACCAACCCTTTTGCTAAGCACCAACCCAACAACTATTAATGAGCACCAATCCCTTTGCCGAGCACCAACCCAGCAACAATTCGTGAGCACCAACCCACAGGAGCACCAACCCCTTTGTGTATACCACACAACTATCTCTCAATGTTGCTATCTCAACAAATGATAGTTCATTACATCTCTTTCCTCTCTCTCACCTTTGCTCTTCTAAGCTAGATATAACAAATACAAATCATATTCATCTCTCACAATTGCTCTTCTAAGCTAGATATTACAATATCAAATCAACCTCTATCTCTCATATAACAAATGGCTTCTTAAACCTTTATTTATAGCTTTCCAAATGACCTTTGGCCTTCCCCCTTTGTGACCCTTCAATCCTCATGGAAAATGGCGCCAAACTTATATGACCCTTCATATCCTTGCCTTTGAAAAGTCATGTGGTGACCCTTCATGAGCAAAAACGTCATTCCCTCTTTTGTCCTTATCTTGGTGACTTTTCGTATTCCTCAAAGTGTCCCTTCATGAGAAATTGCGCCCTTCCTCTTTTGTCTTCACTTGATGACCTTTGAAATTCCCCAAGATGACTCTTCATGGGAAAATGCATCCCATCCTTCTTTTGTCTTTACCCCGTGGCTCTTTGACTTCTCCATGGGCCCTTCTTTTGTCTCATATGCAACCAAAAATATATTCATTAATATTAAATAAATATTAACTCACATTAGCCAAGATATATCTATTACAAACAACATTAAATGCAATGGGGCCTTTATCACCAATAATGCTAGACCTTTGACATCAATGACAATATTTCCAACAGTACATGTGGATTTACATATTCCAATGAAAACACATACAGTATCTAGAGCTCAATATTTCTTGTTAATAGTTGATGACTTTTCTAAGAAAATGTGTGTTTATTTTATGAATAAAAAGTCAAATTGTTTCTCTAATTTTGTTGCACAAAAAGCTTTAGTAGAGAACCAGATAGGGAGACATGTGAAAGCTCTTAGATCAGATAATGGAGGCAAGTTCGTCCCAAAACAGTTCAAATAATTGTGCAAGAAGATATACACAGGTAGTTGATTACTCCATACACTCCAAAACAAAATGGAGTCGTGGAAAGGAAAAACAGAGCAATTTTGGAGATGGCATCGTGTATGGTGCAGAGCCAAATGTACTTTTTTAGTTCTAGGTCGAAGCTATGAATACAAGTGTATACATCCACAATAGAAGTCCTAGTAAAGCCTTGCAGAAAGTTACCCCTGAAGAAGCATGGTCAGGGAAAACACCTAATGTAAGTAACTTTCATGTTTTCGATAGCAATGCTTTTGCATGAAACAAAACATACATGTATGTTGGCTATCATGAGAATTCTAAGGTATACAGATTATTAGATGTCTCTACAAACAGAATTGTGGTAAGTGGGGATGTTGTTATAGATGGGGAAAAAACATTCTTATATGATAGTGGTAAATCTACAAATAATAATGTATGGGTCACTGTTGATGATATTTCTAGAACAAGTTCTAGTGTTAAAACTAAACAAGGCTCAAAGTTGAAAACATCAAAATAGTCATATTCCAGGAAAGGATCGGGTGGTCAAGAGAGTGTTTTCGTAGTCTTCACAGCAGGATCAGTAGGACCAACACAAGAGAACAAATTGGTACCACAACACACTACAGGATGTTCAAGAAGGGGAATCACCTGACTCAATGGAAGGTAGATCTACAAGATCAGGAAGGCAAATGGTGCAACGTGATGAGCAGGTAAATTTTTATCTTACTATTGTTTTGAAGGTAGGTATGTCTTGCACACTTACATAGGCCACAAACAGCCCTGAGTGGAAGTCTTCCATAAAGGTTGGTGTAGGCGGTAAGGGTATGCAGATAGACACAATAGTGGTATATGCAATTATTGTCATGGAATGCTTCAAAGGTTGTGGTGTCATTTTTTTTGGACTAAGGAAATAATTTAATAATTAAAAGTAACTTTAATATTATAAAAAGGCAACTTATATTTTCTTATTAAGATAAAAAGTTCCTCAAAGTGATGGTATAAAGTTATTTTTACAAAAGGGGACTTAAGATGTTTTCTAAAATGTCGCTAGGACAAGGGGCCAAATTTTAATATTAAAATTAAAGGGAAAAGAAATTCTAGATATTTATTGAGGCTAAAAATAGCAAATATAAGATTATAAGAGGAGGTGGGCTTGAGGAAAAACATCCATTGTTTGTTTCCACAGACTCCTTTCTTGAAGATTGAGCATCTATGTTCATTTTTTTGACCAGAGGATGCAAACCCTCTTAGTAATGAAATTGGAGGATGGAAACCCTCTTGTCAATGAAATTGGAGGACGAAAACCCTCTTGATTGCCAGAATTGGATTTGGGGACGAAAACCCTCTTATCCAACAGAGGCGATTCCATCCAGGAATTGCATTTGTGCTGATTGGATTGAAGAATTTCAGTTTGCAGTTTATATTGAAGAATTTTGGATTTGTGTTGATGAGCGAAGTATTTCTAGATTTCAAACCAATTGGAAGTTATCTATTTTCAGAAATTTCGTACAGAATTTTTGGGACAATAAAACACAGATTTCTGCCATTTGGGGTTGTTGTACATATGCACACTATTTGGGAGGCAGTTCGCTGCCCTAGGACTACAGTGCAAGTCTCTGGAAGGATTTTCTTTGCAGCAAAATTCAGATCGTTGCCTCATGAGGGAGCGTCACTCACCAATGGCCACGATTCCAATGCCCTAGCTAGAGCTCAACACATCTAGGTTGTTGCACAGCAGTATTGTTGTAGGAAATCAAACTGTAAGAGATTCTAGTTTCATAAATTTATTGTTTCAAGCCCTAGGGTTTGAGGACACATTTATTAATCAATTGATATTGCTTCTAGTGTTATTTCATGTAATCAATTGACTGAAATAAAGATTGCAATTTGGGTTTTCAATATTTAGTGTTGCATGTGCTATTTTGGTATTTGCAAGTAAATCTCAAAATTAATTAAGAAACAATTAGAATTCAGAAATTTCCCAGAAAGGGACACTACAAATTGTTGATTATCGATTACTCACTTTTACCATTCACAGCTGAATCCATAATTCTTTCAACTTCTGCTTTAGGACGGAAACACTCCATTGCAGCCAAGTTAGAGGACAAACCCCTTCCAATCTTCAAAGGTAACTCCACACAAGGGTTACAATTGATCACAGATTATTTACAAACAATCAAGAATCAAGGCTTTGAGGGCTTGTGGCCAATAAAATTCAATTTTGAAAGCCAAATTTCAGCCCTAGGACAAGGGTGTTGTTGACCAAATTTTGGCCCTTCAGGCCAAAATTCGGCACCCCTATCTGAAAACAAAACCGTCTAAGTCTATACCTTTGGCTAGGTCCAGCACTTAGATTTTCTTCAGGAGAATGTTCTTTGACAAAACCCATAACAAATGTACAAGTCTTTTCCTTTCGAAAAATTCATTTTGGTCTTTGTTAAGCCTTTGCCGAATTCTTTCGGACTTTCTGTCCGAGGCTTTTCCTTAAGTATATTTCTTTTGGGCTTTTCATTCGGCCAAGTAACGAATTCTTTCGGACAAATTGTCTACACAATTTTTCCGAAGGTACCTTGCAATTTCTCTGAAAGATATCTTTCAAGCCAAAAAGGACCCTTTCAACTTTTCCGAAGGACATTTTAAGGCTAAGTGGACACTTTCATTTTTCCGAAGGGTATGTGTCATTTTTCCGAAAGGTGTCTTTTGTCGAGAAAATTGTCCATTTTCATCTTTCCAAAGGGTATGTTGCAACTTTTCCAAAGGATCTTTTCAGGCTGAGTGGACACTTTCAATTTTCCCGAAGGACCATTTCAAAAAGTCCAAAAGGACGTTTTCAAAAAATCCGAAAGATTGTTTCCACAGGGAGGTGGACCATTCCAAAAAATCCGAAGGGTATGTTTCCTTTCGAAAGGGACACTTACAACTTTTCCAAAGGGTCACTTGCAAGAAGCCAACGGGTATGTTTCCTTTCAGAAAAGGTCTTTTTCATTTTGCCAAAGGATCATTTCAAAGAACCAAAAGAGGCTAAACAGAAAGTCTGAGGATTTCTTTCGCAAAACTTGAAAGGGTGCAAATCCAAGCATCAAAAGTTTTTGGCACACCCAGTGGGACCTCTAAGTCCTACAAGATTGTTCAAGATTGGTGTTGGTCTTGGCAATGTTGAAGAGAAAGAAACATCTACATTCAGTACCTGGCGACTCCATTGAAGAATTCAAGTCTTTGGTTGATGATCAGTTCCTACTTTCCATGCCAAAGGTGACCACTAGATCTGCTGCTAAAAATGTACCCTTCGAGTTTGTGGAACTACCTCCATATTCCACCAAAAAGTTCAAGTTTGTCAGCACTCATCCTTATAAAAGAGATTTTGTGTTTAAAGCTTCTAAGTTTGTGTTACAGTCCATTCCCAACATCCGTAGTGATCATTCCCAAATGGCTAGAAGACAACCTTTTGTGCCTTTCACCAAGGCATCTCCCTTGCATCTTGCCCAGTATGATCAAATACCAGGATCTACCCTCAAAAGTGTCTCGTCTTTTAGTGGAGATGGTCCAATTACTGCCATTGAACACATCAGGGATATAGCAAATCTTTGTAATATCCATAATATTACCCAAGAAAAAGTTTTGGAATGTAGCTATTAGATTGTTGGCCTTGTCTTTCAAATGAAAAGTTTTGGACTGGTATGGGACCCTACCTGTAAATTCTATTGGCTCATGGGATGAGTTGGGGACTCTATTGACTAATAGGTTTGGGGAAAAGAGTGATCACCTAACTTTAGCTGAGCAATTAACCACAATAAAGAGGGCACCACATGAATTTATGCAAGATTTTAATACTAGGTTCCAAAAAACTTGGGATAGAATCTCAATTCTTGTGAGGCCAACCGCAAACTATGCATTTTTGTACTACTTGAAAGCATTGAATAGTGACATTGCCATGATGATTCAATCCATGGGTGGAAACACATTGCCTACTGCCTATGAAATAGCCATAAATGTTGAGAATTGTCTTGTCCAAGCAGGAAAGATAGCTCCTAGACCTCCAATGCCACTATTCCCTGATTTGCATTCTCCTAGTCAAAGTGCATTGCCCACTTTAGCTCCTTTGTCTGGTCAAGAAAAATTTGCCATTGCCCCTACCAATGAAATACATGAAGTTAAAAGCTTGCTTCAAAGTGTTAAAAACAAGTTAGTTGCCCTTAAAAGACAACAAGCTCAAGGTTATAGGCCATATCAATCCTACAATCAGTTTGGACAAACAAAGAGACCTCCTTTTCAAGGCAGTAATCAGGGACAAGGCCAAATTACCCAGGTCAAGCCTTATCAAAGCTATAATCCTAGTGCTCCATCCTCCAAAGCCCTTGTCCCCACTCAGAACAATTTGGTCCAAGAACAGCCCAACTTTCCATCTTTTGAACATGGTCAAGAACAAGTGGCTTATGCAAATGAAATGCAAAACCAAGGCATGACTACACAAGGTGATCAAACATCTCAATTTCCAAATTTTGAGATGCCAACACAATTCGGGATGGAGAGCAGACAAATTAAGTCTGATGCTACCTTCATAAATCACTTAGAGGGTGAGTTTTGTGCCATCAATTACGTGGGGAATACAAGCAATCAGAATTCTAGTGTTGCTGCCAACACCAGATTAAAGAGGAGGGTTGTGGATGAAGTTTAGGGAACCAATCACGGACCTGTTCTGACCCCTACATCATTCCCTATGGGGAGTGGGTCTAATATAGTTCCTAAAGTGCAAGAAAATCATAGGATTCCAAACTTTAGGCCAGCTGCTACAACTCTACCTCCACAAGCTACATCACAAGGTGCCAATGTTCATAAGGAGAACCCTAAGGTGAGTAATCCTTCCATTAATGTGGTGGCCCAGATGAAGAAGCTTCATATGAACATTTCATTGTGGGATTCTCTAACATTACCAGGTCAGAAAGATATATTCCAAAAGAAATTGCATGGATTGGACAAAAAGCCTAGCCCACCTAGAAGTGACAGTGTGATTTTGGTCAATGGAACTCAATCTATAGATGGTCAAGTGAAGAAAGATGAGAAGACTCCTTTTTACCTATTCCTAATTATTGGTGATTTCTTGGTTCATATTTGCATCATTGATAGTGAAGCAAGCACATCAGTCATGCCAAAATGCATAGCAGATAAGCTAGGCCTCAAGTATAAGCCAATGACTAAAGGAGTTTTGCAATTGAATGGATCACCAGCCAAGACTTTGGGGGTAGTGCAAGGTTTGAATTTGACCCTTCATGCTTGTCCTACTTTTTCAATTCCCCATGATGTGGTAGTAGCAGATTTAGATCCCTATTTTGCTCTTTGCTTGTCAAGGAACTTTACATCCAAAATAGGTGGATATTTGGCAGCCAATTGGTCCTACATGGCGTTTAGGACAAAGTATGGCACTAAAATGAAGATTGAGTCAGAACTTATCCACAAAGATCACTTGGAACCGTATTCACCCAAGGTGGCAAATGTTAATTATGCTATCATTAATGAAGAACTTCATATTGACCAATCTCTGTCATCTTCCCGTGAGGGAGTTTCTAATTTGTTCTTAGATGAGTGGGGAGATGACAACTATGAGCATGATCCTTACAAGTTTATTGAAGAATCTGGTCTTGGACTCTATTATATGCATGAGAAGGGCTCTTTTGTGCCTAATTTGATGAAGCCAAGTGAGGATATGAATGGCTTGTGGCAGCTCTTCTTTGATGGGTCTAGAAGCAAGATGGGGGCAGATGGTGGAGCTATGTTGGTTTCGCCTTCAAAGGAAAGGTATTTTTCAGCCTTCAGATTTCAATTTTCATGCACTTGTAATGTGGCAGAGTATGAGGCCTTTATCCATGGCCTTGAATGGGCAAGGAAAAGAGGTGTCAAGGAATTGCAAGTGTTTGGTGATAACGAGCTTGTTGTGAATCAAGTTAGAGGGCAGAATTTGACCAGGAACTCCTTGCTCAAATCCTATAAGCATAGAATTTGGGACCTTGTAGAAGATTTCATGGATTTTAACATCAGATCTATTCCAAGAGAAAACAATAAACATGCTGATAGGTTGGCATCTATTGGTGCTCAATTTAATGTTCCAAAGGGCATAAAGGAAGACAAAAACCAATCTCATCTAAAGGTGATTGTGAGACATTCTGTATCGGATAATGTCACTAATTGGCAGGTGTTTGACAATGATCAACAAATAGTGTTTTTTCTGCAAGAAGAAGCTGAGTTCTCTACCAAAAATCAGTCTAAGCTACAACAACAATATGGAGGGCAAATTGTCCAACAAAAGTCTAACAAACTTCCCAAAGGCCTAGTGACTCTTGAAAGCATATCCAATGAGGATGACCAGCTCAAGAAAGAGAAGGTAAGCATGTCCAACAAGAAAGAGAACTATGAAAGGGTAGAGATCTTCAAAGACAAATTACTTGCACTTGGAAAGGTATGCACTAGTCAAGAGAAGCATAATTTCATTGAACTATGCAAACAGTTTAGTGATATTTTTGCATGGGAATATAGTGACTTGAAGGGTTTTGATCCAAGCTTGGCTCAACACACCATACAGCTAGATGAAAATGCCAAACCCATCAAACAAAGACAAAGGCCAATCAATCCCAAGATTGAAAGACCCATGAGGAAAGAGCTCACTAAGTTGATTGAGTCTAGAATCATCTTTCCCATCAAACATTCTTCTTGGCTGGCCAACTTAGTCCCTGTTAGAAAGAAGAATGGGGAGATCAGGTTGTGTGTGGACTTCAGGAACTTGAATAGAGTGTATTTGAGAGATCATTATCCCCTCCCTTCCATGGAGCAAATTCTGCAAGTGATTGCAGGTAGTGAGAGGTTTTCCCTCCTAGATGGTTATTCCAGGTACAATCAGATGTTGGTGAAAGAAAGTGACCAATACAAAACAGCCTTCACCACCAAATGGGGCACATATGCCTATAGGAAGATGCCATTTGGATTGTCAAATGCTGAAGCTACTTTTCAACGTGCAATGGATATGGCTTTTCAAAGATTAATCAATGACATTGTATTGATATATCTTGTTGATGTGACAGTTTTCTCCAAGGAAGCAAAAGATCATTTGATCACCTAAGACAGATTTTTTAGAGGTGTAGAGAGTTTTGGATCTCTCTAAACCCAAAGAAGGGTGTTTGTTGTTCATGAAGGCAAACTCTTAAGCCACATTGTTTCTAATAAAAGTCTATCTATCGACCCTGAAAGGGTACGTGCCATCTTGGCATTATCTTTGCCTAAGCATAAGAAAAGTTTGCAAAGTTTCTTTGGAAAGATAAATTTCACTAGGAGATTCATTCTTGATTTTGCTAACCTGGTCAAGCCCTTGACCTCCATGCTAAGGAAGAATGAGATCTTCACTTGGACAGGGAGGAGAAAAGAAAGTTTTGAGGAGATCAAGCAAACCATTGCCCAAGCTCCTACCCTTGCAAGTCCTGACTTCTCTAAAGATTTCAACCTGTATACTTTTGGGAATGAAGAGGTAATCTCTAAAATGCTCAATCAAGCTAATAATGAAAGTTTTGAAAAGCCTATTGCTTTCTTTAGTCAAGGTTTGGAAGGCTATGAAGTAAGATACACATATGTTCAAAAACAAGTGCTTGCAGTCATAAGGAGTTTAAAAAACTTTAGGCACATGTTGTCTAATAACAAAATTCACATTTTTGTGCCTCATCCTAGTGTGAAAGACTTTCTGTTTAGCAGAGATTTGAATGAGAAAAGGGCAGGTTGGATCACCAAAGTGATAGAATATGATGTGGAGATCAAAACAACCAAGCTAGTGAAGGGAAAGGACTGTGTGAACATCTTGCTTCGGACTTGAAAGAGCAAAGGGAGGTTGTTTTGGCACTCCATGATGACCCTACAGCAGTTGTATCTCCTACCATGAGGAGTTGGACACAAGACATGATTCATTTCGTGCAAACTGGTGAGCACAAGATCTTGATAGAGTCAAAAGAAAGTACTTTAGGCTGCAATCTATTCCCTATGTACTGGTTGATGGAGTGTTGTTCAGAAAGGACTTTTCAGGTGTGTTGTTGAGATGTATTGATTTGGATCAGATTAACAAAGTATTGCATAAATTCCATGATGGACCAGCTGGTGGTCACTTTGTTCCAAGAATCACAGTTGCTAAGATTATGAGCGCTGGTTACTTCTGGCCTAGCTTGTTTAAGGGCACTCACACTTGGGCAAGGAAATGCCAAAAGTGTGCTCTTTTTGATGGCAAACAAAAACTAGCTGCCTTGCCTCTTCATCCAATCCAGGGTGAGCAACCCTTCATGCAATGGGGTTTGGATTTCATATGCCTAATCAATCCTCCTAGTGCTGGCCACAAATGGGTGTTGATTGCCATTGACTACTTTACAAGATGGGTGGAGGCTGTAGCTCTTAAGGAGGCCAATGAAAGTTCAGTCCTTGACTTCTATGAAGGTATAGCAACCGGATTTGGAGCTCCTTCAACAATCATTTCAGATAATGCATTAGCCTTCCTAGGAACAAGAACAAGTGAATGGGCTTTGAAGCATGGCATTTATATTACTACCTCCTCCAACTACTATCCCCAAGGAAACGGACTAGCTGAGTCCACAAACAAGAATTTGATCAAGATCATAAAGAGGACTATGGAGGAGAATCAGAGGACTTGGCACACCAAGTTCAATACAGCTCTTTGGGCTGATAGGATCACCCCAAAGAGAGCAATTGGGAATTCACCATACACACTTGTGTATGAAAGGGAAGCCAGACTTCCTATCTCACTTGAGTTACCAGCTTTAAACCTCACCTATCAGCTGCAATTAATGGAGAATGAGAGCATGGAAGTCAGATTATGTGAGTTGATGGAGCTTGAGGAGACGAGATCAAGCTATGCAAACCATGACAACTCACCAAGAGCAAACAAAGAAGTATTTTGACAAGAAATCCATGTCGAAGAGTTTCAAAGGAGACATTGTCCTAAAATGGGATGAAGATAGGGCCAAGCCTAGAAAACACACAATTTGATGCTTTGTAGAGTGGCCCATATGTGATCACACGGTGCAAACGACACAATGCTTTCCAACTCTCAAAGTTGGATGGAGAGGATTTGCATATCCCAGTTACTGAAGTTCTTTTTTCTTTTGTACATAATTTTCTGCTTTCTTTGTGTTCCTTAAGTGCTTATGCACATGTGTGAGTTTGTCCTTGTCTGGTCTTGTGTTGTCTTTGCTTGGTCTTGCTGTTGTTGTGTGGTGTGTTTCCTTGTGTTTTGTTTCAGCATAATCCTTGTTAGTCATTTTCAAGAATCCATTGACTCCATTGGCCCTGAGTTGGATAAGGCCACTGGTCTAGTCAGTATAGCAGGCATACTACTCCTGCAAGTCACCAGTTTGTTGACCAAATTTTGGCCCTTCGACACCCCTGTCTGAAAACAAAACCATGTAAGTCTATACCTTTGGCCAGGTCCAACACTTAGATTTTCTTCGGGAGAATGATCTTTGACAAAACCCATGACAAATGTACAAGTCTTTTCCTTTCGAAAAGTTCATTTTGGTCTTTGCTAAGCCTTTACCGAATTCTTTCGGACTTCTTGTCCAAGGCTTTTCCTTAAGTATATTTCTTTCGGGCTTTTCATTCAGCCAAGTAACGAATTCTTTCGGACAAATTGTCCACACAATTTTTCCGAAGGTACCTTGCAATTTCTCCGAAAGATATCTTTCAAGCCAAAAAGGACCCTTTCAACTTTTCCGAAGGACATTTTAAGGCTAAGTGGACACTTTCATTTTTTCGAAAGGTATCTTTTGTCAGGAAAATTGTCCATTTTCATCTTTCCGAAGAGTATGTTGCAACTTTTCCGAAGGATCTTTTCAGGCTAAGTGGACACTTTCAATTTTCCCGAAGGACCATTTCAAAAAGTGTTGCACCTTTTTCGAAGGATCTTTTCAAGCTAAGTGGACACTTTCAATTTTCTCGAATGACCATTTAAAAAAGTTTGAAGGGACGTTTTCAAAAACTCCGAAAAATTGTTTCCGCGGGAAGGTGAACCATTCCAAAAAATCCGAAGGGTATGTTTCCTTTCGGAAGAGAACTTTTTCGAAGGGTCACTTGCAAGAAGCCGAAGGGTATGTTTCCTTTCAGAAAAGGTCTTTTTCATTTTGCCGAAAGATCATTTCAAAGAACCAAAAGAGGCCAAACAGAAAGTTCGAGGAATTCTTTCGAAAAACTTGAAAGGGTGCAAATCCAAGCGTCAACAGATGTCACACCTCCTAGCAGTTCCAAGCAGCAACAACCCCCTTAAGGGCAGATCATACCATCTAGGGCAATCCGTAGCCTTGCCAAAGGAGATTGCAATACTTTGAGAACCTAGAACAACGATTTTCCCCAGCGCCAAACCCTATTGTATTGCTCAAACAATGGAAATCGCCAACCTACAATTGCGGTAGTAGCACCAACAAAGATCGCAGATTAGGGTTTTGTGATTTGCTTGACCATTCAATGATACTCAGAAGTCAAGCTTGTTGCTCCAAGGGCTATTTCCTAGCACCATACCACTCAGCGAGTTGTCGAACAACTATCCCTGTTGTACCAAATAAACAAACTAATTTGCAAACCTCCGGGCTAGGGTCTGTAAGTTTTATCAGAAAAATAAAGTATTATTTTGATCTAATCATGCTTAGGTATTGTTCCAATTGGATTAAAATTCATCTTCATTCCCAATTATTAGTTTCAAATGTGTTTGATGTTGTTCCAATTAATTCAGTATTTTTCCTTGAAAGGGATATTTCAAAGGTGGAGAGTATTAAGCATCAGCCATGTAGGAGATCGACACAAGAATATCCCTTAGAAGATATACCATGTTGTTTAGTCTTGGATATATATTTTATTTTTTTGTTGGAATTGATCACTTTAACAAGTAGGTTAAACATGAAGCATTCAAGTTAGAGACAACACTTCAAGATACAACAAAGAGAATCCAATGAGACCAATATTCGGCACCACTTCTTATGTTACTCAACAGTTGCACCTGCTAATTACACATGTACTCCAGTGAGATGGATTGTCGACCATAGGGATACTTGGTGACATTTGCCGAAATAGTAGCAAGATTACACTTTGATTAAGTTCATGTATGAACTTAATCATATTATTATAAAATGACTAAATAGTTTAGTTTCTATTCGGTTTAATCATTAAGGGAGGGTATTTGGTTGTGTTGCCTTTTTTAAGTATCACTTAATATGCATAAATATTACCTTAGATTATAGAAAACAAGAGATATGCAAAACAAAGTGCCCTAATATTAATTGTTCTAAACATAGAAGAAGACCCTTGAGGTAGGATTACACCAAAATAAGCTCATTATGTAGGGAATCACTCCAAAATATTTCTCCCTATGAGAGCATGTTAACCAACAATTTTTTTTTCAAGATCTTACCTCTAACGTACATCAAAAAAATTGTTCTTCCACTCCAATCTTCATCAATGTCATTGTTCACATTTGTCAAAGTCATTCCCTGTTGGGCGGGTTAATAGACTTACTGTGAAATTCAATATTCCAATTATCACTACAAATTGAAAACCACCAAACACAGTAAGTAGTTGGATTCCTCCAGTCGACAACTAGAAATGGCAACTCGGGGATGTTTCTGTTAGGTCAAAAAACCAGTGATGACAACCTAGCAATGTGTCGAGTTTAAAACCCATTCAGGGCAGCCAAGCAAAGGCATCTTTGCATTAGCATTAAGAAGACTTACAAGGCAAGTGACATAATTTCACAAAGATGGCACGCAATGAGCTATGTCAAGATCGCATTTTAAAAAGGGAAAAAAATGAATATCAAATTTCAGTATTCTTTGTGATATCACTAAAATACAAATAAAGGCCTCCCGACCCCATTTTTATAGAAAGGTTGCACCATAAAGATCAAAAAAAATAGGTGAAAGAATATGCAATGCGTGCCATGATACTCAATAATTGTTAATTGTATTTGTTTCTACATCGCAATATACTCAAGGTTGGGTAGAAAATTTGATATGACAGATTGCAAAGAAGCAACTACACCTATGGAAGTTGGACTTAAGTTATAAGCCGAAAGAGACAACTTTAGTAGATAAAGAGTGCAAGGAAGTATTGTACTAGTCACATTTGCTAATGATAATTGTTTCAATAGTCCCATACATGTTAGGACTTTTTTATTAAACAATTTATTGGATTCTCTCCAGCATGTGATCTGTGTGTTCATGGGCATCCCCATCATAGGCACATCTATATCATATGGCTAGGTCAAGTAAAATAAAGCTCCATCAATGAAGGGAGTGACTCCACTCTATCCCACCAACTTCTATCCAAAATGTTGGTTCTAATTTGGACTACCTCTTTAGTGTTAGATTGCCTCCAATCCTATGACGTCTCAGTAACTACCATGACACTTAGATAAAACCACATCATAGAAACACTTTGACGTCACACGGTGGGATGAAAATCTAGTTTCTCCCACCTTTAAGAAATACAAATTTGTATGTCAGTCATACATTGCTTGGGTAGGCTGGTTGTTTCTTATGAATTGTTTATTGCCAGTCTCACATAATTATTTAATCAAATCAACTTCTTGCACAATTTCTTGGAAAGCAAGATTTAAACTAATAACTCTAAATATTCTCCAAAACATATGATCATACATGCTTTCAATAATGAGGTTTGCCACCTTGCATGCTCATGCATAGTTTGTTAACTTGTGTGGCATTGCAAGCGCCAAAACCATATTTACCAAGTTCGGAAATCTGGATCTATCGGGGAAGTCAAAAAAATCCAAAATCCGGAATTCTTGAAAAAGTTCGGAAAAATCCGATTTGGAATAAATACATATATATGTGTGAGCGTAGTTTTATAAATATGCAAAATTGACAAATACAATGAAAAACATTAAAAAAAGAATATAAAATGTTAATATTATATAATATTAATGGTTGTTGGGCTTTTTTTCCACAGAAAACCTTTAAAAATAATTGAAAAAAAAAAGGGCTAACCATGACGAACTTATCCAAGACACACGAAAAATCTGGATCCGGCCTGATTTTGTGCAGATCCGACCGGATTTGGTAACTATGACCAAAACCTTAATAGCCTCAATGAGGAAATAGATAGTCTTTTAATTGTACATTTTAAAGTTTGAAGCATTGATTACCTTCAAGACGTGGGTCAATAGGCAACATCACTATCAACTTTATGATTGGTCAACATATTAGCTATGTCAATCCATCCATCTACAATGATGGATACTCTTTTGGGCTCCCTTGGGATCAAACTGGATCTGACAACCTCACCAGAAAAAGCTTCTCCATTTTCTGAATAGCGATGTCTATTATTTCAAAACTTGAGGACTTAGAGCCCCTAGGAGCTTCATTAAATCCCCATATCATGCCCTTCGAATATGGTAGCCCAACAACATTTAAAGGAATGCCACATGCATATATGCAATCAATGACATTGGTAAATGTCTATTGATTTCCTTCTATATCAAATACTTTCCCCAAAGGCTCAAAGTTCAATCCCTTACAAGAATCTTCAACAATAAGGGTATAGATTCTTAGATTGTATAAAGTACTTGATATTAATGAAATAAGATTGTTTTGGAGTATAGAGCTATTGAAATTAATGAAATAAGAGCCTTTTGGAGTAATGTGTGTTGTTATGTAACCATAAGGATCAATATGATGTGCTACAGCTTGTAATTAGCTAGGAGGGGATAGTTAAATTATTAGTGCACAATTGATCCCAACCATCATGCTCGTGCCCATTTCCACTACTCCTAGGCTCTCTATATATTATACATTGCTCCTAGGCATTAGTGATAATAGGTTATTGGAGAAGACATGAGTATATTATTGGGAAGTTGTTCTTTGTACTCGAAGCTTATACGAATACAATGATCGTTGGAGTATTTTTGTGTTATATGTTCTACATGTAATGATCTCTCTTTCTATGTTTTGTATTCTGTGTTATATTACAACTATGTTCAATGCGTGTTCTTCGTTGTAAATGGGTTAATGAAGTTATAATAATTCCCTCTACAATTCATGTGTTCAAGGATTCTTGGTCATACTCTTCATAGCCTCTGATACACCAGCTTCACTTTTGCTTTTCTCCAATCTCATTTTGTGTTTGCTTGTTATTTTGGAGCACATTTGAACTCCAACTCTAGTTTTAGGAAGCAAGTGGACTTTCACAATAGTGTATGATCCAACAAATATTAACTTCCAGAATTTGCATTTCCATTTGCAAGTTGCCCCTGAATTTTTCTTCTTTCGATGGGTCAATTTTCTCCACAGGGTTCCATAGCACGAAATTGATTTGCTGCAAACCTACTCTTATTTGAAGGGAGAGGGAGACGGAGGGGAGGTGGGGCAGCGAAGGGACGGGCGGAGGATTCTTCTTCATCATTGGGCTTTTTTGGGTATGTTTAACTTTCAAAAAATCGGAAATGTTTTCCGATAAGGTGAATTATTTAGTAAACATTATTTCCTAAAAGGTTCTAGTCAAGGTTATAGAATACGGCACCCTCCAGCCAGGCACACGAATCTGCATACTAGATAGATATCCGCATGGCTACAACAGGGCTTGGATACCATACCCACCCATATACAAATACAAGCCCATGCACAGGCTGTAATACAGTGCCTAGGCTATCTATCACCATATTCCCTGAAAATCCTAAAAAGTAATTAAAACCCTAAAATAAGTTACGATAATTGCTTGTTTTAAATTGCATGATTCTGCATCTACGATTTCTCTCTCGTCATCGATGGCATCTATGATTTCTTTTGTGTTAGCAGCTCCATTTTTTAGGCATCTCTCGAAGAGCTTAATTGAAGCCTTGTCAAGCAGCAAAAAAGATATACATCGTTGTGCATTGCAGTCGCTGTAAGCAGCTAATCTCCAAACAAGAATGCCAGAATGAAACCATGGTCAACAAGAGGAAGAGAAGATTTATATGAAAAATTGCATTCACTTATACTTTAGAGGATTGAAGGTTGGTTAAATTCATATAAAGCCCAATGGACTTCCGTTTAGGGCAAACTTATCATTAACTGTTTTATACTTCTTTTTTAATGCTTAAAGCATATCTAGATTCACCAAATTACATAGAATGTCGACATCTCAGCCCATATTTTGGAGATAAACATATAGCAGATTACAAAGCTGAGTAAGCCTACATCTAAATCAGTGAGATCCTTGGCTACACAGCCACGACTAGGTGACATCAACGCCATCAAAATCACCCAGGGCATGATCCGTTTGACTTCCCGTGTCAGGTGTCTAGAGGGATTTGTATCTTGGTTAATAGATATAAGCAACGTAATGTTCCCTTTTAGGGAATATTATACAAATCTGGAATAAACAGTAAACCCTAACCAACAACAAATATTTTCTGATATTTCCTCTTCAAACCCTAGTGCAAAACTGCAACTTTCTGATTTAAATATTTCAAACCCTAGCAAATAAATTCAGAATGATGTAGATGAACAACTAGGGCACCAATGCCAATTATTCGTTGTCAAATACTCGCCAAAACATTCAGAAATTTACAGCGAGATAAATAACTTATTTTTGTGATTTTTTTGGAACAATTATGGCCGGAAAATTCAATATAAAATAATAGAATATTATGCAATGTTTAGAACTGCAATTTAGGCTTAAACAGCGCTTAAAACACTCAAATCAAACCCCAAAAAGGGGTCGCCCAGCTCCTCAAGAGGGGAACGTTGCCCACAAACTCCAGGCAGCCCTCAAAGGGGGTCTTCAACACCCCAAATTCCATGCAGCCCTTGAATAGGGGTCTTCAACACCCCAACCCCTGTTCGTTGAACAACCGAAACAAAAGAAAATGTGCGAAAGGCACTTAGGGAAGAGAAACACACAACTGAAAAGGATGTGCACAAGGCACTTAGAGGAAAACACAAAAAACTAAACGAAGTGAACAGAAATATATCCAACAGCTGCAAACTCTCAATAACAAGGCTTCAGATGAATCCCATTGATTGGGATTGGTAATACCTCTCCGTCTAATTAAGCGAGCTAGAAGGCGTTATGTTGTTTGCATCCGTGGATCAAATAAGGGCCACTCCACAAGCTGTCAAACTTGGTATGGTTGCCTGGTTTGGCCTTATTTGAGTCCCATTTGAGAACCAGGTCTCCCTCCTTGAAAGTCCTTGTTGTAACTCTCTTGTCAAAAGCTTTTTTGACCTGAGCTTAATGTGCCTCCAATGTCTTCATTGCAAGGTCCCTTGTCTCCTCAAGTTCTATGACTTCTACCAATCTTACATTCATGGGTTCATCTTCTAACAGCTCCAGCTGATGGGCTAGCTCTAATGTTGGCAACTCAAGAGAAATGGGTAACTTGGCCTTCCTTCCATATACTAGGACATATGGAGAATTGCCAACAGCAGCTTTAGGAGTTACCCAATCAGCCCACAAGGTTGTCTTCAACTTGGTGTGCCACGTCCTCTGATTCTCCTCCATGGTCCTCTTGATAATCGTCAACAAATTTTTATTTATGGACTCAGCCAGCCCATTGTCTTGAGGATAATAGTTTGAGGAAGTGATGAGATAGATGCCCATTTTGAGAGCCCATTCACTTGTTTTCAAACCAAGAAAAGCCAAAGCATTATCAATTATGATAGTGGATGGAACACCAAACCTGGTCACAATGTTGTCACAGAAATCATAGACCGTGCTTCCATTGGCTTCCTTCAATGCAATGGCTTCCACCCACCTGATGAAGTAATCAGTGGCAATAAGCACCCACTTATGCCCTGCACTTGATGGGGGGTTGATTACTCCAATGAAGTCCAAACCCCACTGCATGAATGGTTGCTCTACTTGAATCGGGTTGAGAGGGAAAGCCGCTAGCCTTTGCTTACCCGTGAAGAGAGCACATCCCTGACACTTCCTCACTCATGCATAAGCGTCCTTGAAGAGGTTGGGACAGTAGTAACCAGCCCTCATGATCTTTGCTGCAATAGTCCTTTGAGCAAAATGACCTCCTGCAGGCCCATCATGGAAATGCTCCACAAGCTTGGCTATTTGATCGTCATCTACGCACCTTAGGAGCACTCCATTGAGATCTCTTCTGAACAAAACCCCGTCAACTAAAGCATAAGGTATGGATTGAAGTCTAAAATACCTTCTTTTTTGCTTTGTCCATACCTTGAGGGCACTCACCTATTAGCAGAAAGTGTGTCATATCATGGAGCCAACTAGTGTGAGGTGGAGGTGCATCTGCTTGTAGGTTATCTTGTGTTATCAAGATGACATCTTTGTCTTCATGAAGGTCATCAACCATATGCTCACATAAGCCTTTACCTCTTACTAGCTTAGTGACCTTGATCTCCACGTCATACTCCATGACTTTAGTAATCCAACCAGCTCCTTTTTCGCTCAAATCCTTGTTAAGAAGGAAGTCTCTTACTCCAAGATGAGACACCATAAAGTGGATTTTGCTGTTGGATAGCATTGCCCTGAACTTCTTGAGGCTCCTTACTGCTGCAAGGACTTGCTTTTCTACAAAGGTATACCTCACCTCATACTCTTCAAGCCCCTAACTAAAAAATGCTAATGGCTGCTCAATTCCATCATTTTTTTGCATCAGCATCGTTGATATATTATCAATGTTGGCAAAAGCATACAATATGAAATCCCTTGAGAAATCAGGATTCATAAGTGTGGGTGCTTGAGCGATGGCTTGCTTGATAGCCTCAAATGATGACTTGCCTTCGTTTGACCAAATGAAAACTTGGTTCTTTTTTAGCATAGCAGTGATGGGCTTGACCAAACTTGCAAAACCGGGGATAAATCTTCTCACGAAGTTTATCTTTTCAAGGAAACTTTGGAGTCCCTTCTTATGCTTGGGCAAGGATAAGGCCAAGATGGCACTTACTCTCTTAAGATCAATGGACCACCCCTCTTTTGAGATGATGTGGCCCAGTAGCTTGCCTTCATGCACGGCAAACACGCACTTGAGATTCAATGAAATCCCACTCTCTGCACCTTTCGAAAATCAACCTCAGGTGGTCCATATGCTCGCTGGCATTCTTGGAGAAAATTGTGATGTCATCCAAGTATACCAGCACCATTTGATTTAGCAGCCCCTGGAAAGCCATGTCCATGGCTCTTTGGAAAGTTGTGTCGGCATTTGATAGACCAAAGGGCATCTTTTGATATGCATACGTGCACCATTTGGTGGTGAAGGCAGTCTTGTGCCGATCTTCATGTTTCACCCAGACTTGGTTGTAGCCAGAAAATCCATCCAATAGAGAGAAGCGTTCTGATCTTGCAACTACTTGGAGAAGTTGCTCCATGGATGGCAGAGAGTAGTGATCCTTTAAGAATACTTTGTTCAAATCTCTAAATCCATACAAAGCCTAATCTCCCCACTCTTTTTTCTTATAGGCACCAAGTTCGCTACCCATGATGAGTGTTTGATGGGAAAGATGATCTTGAACTCGATCAACTTAGTTAGTTGCTTCCTCATCAGCTCTTCAATCTTGGGGTTAATGAGCCTTTGCTTTTGCCTTGCGTGCTTGGCATTGGCCTCCAACTCTATGGTATGCGGAGCTAACTTAGGATCAAAACCCTTTAGGTCGTTGTACTCCCAAGCAAAGATGTCTACATACTCTTGGCAAAGTGTTATGAAAGCATGCCTCTCAACCTTGTTGCTTACCTTCCCAAGCTTGAGAAGTTTGTCTTTGAAGATGAGAACTCTCATAGTTCTCTTCGTTAGTAAACATTACTGTCTTTTCTTTCCTCATATGGTCTCCTTCATGAAAAAGGCCCTCAAGTGTAACCAGCGCCTTAGAAAGTTTGTTCGACTTCAGCTGAACAATCTGATCTTCATATTGATGCTGCAATTTAGCTTGGCTCGAGAACGAAGCTTCCTACTGTAAGAAGCAAGCAATTTGCTTGTCACTCTCAAAAACCTACTAGTGGGCTTCATTATCCAGCACTAATGGTCTGACCACCAACTTGACATGTGGTTGAACCTTGGTTTCCTTTAGCTCACTTGGAATGTCAAACTGAGCTCCCACGGCTGCCAACTTGTCAGCATGTTGGTTCTGATTTCTTACGACAACTTGAATGTCAAAGGCTTCAAAATCTTCAATCAGGTCCCACACTCTATTTTTGTAGGACCTCATCAAAGGGTTTTTTGTGATGTTCAAGCCTCTGACTTGGTTAACTATGAGCTCGCTATCCCCATAAGCTTGCAACAGTTTGATTCCTATTTTGGTGGCCCATTGAAGGCCACAGATCAAGCCTTCGTATTCTGTTGCATTTGAAGAGCAACTGAAATGGAACCGGTAAGAAGAGAAAAGCTTATTACCTGAGGGTGAAATCAACATTGCCCCAACACCTACACCGTTTTTGCACCTTGAGCCATCAAAGAACAACTTCCATAGACCATTGGGTCTTCTTTAGGTCAAATGAGGGAAGGCATGGGTTGATTCTCTTCATGTCACAGATAGACACCCATGTCTCTTTCCACGACACCCTCCAAAGGGTTGAAAAATTGGTTATCTCCCCATAACTCATCCAAGAACAAGGCTGAAACTTCTTCAGGATGAGTGTTCAACACCTAACCAATTGTAAACTCATCCTCATCAAGGATGGCACAATTGAGGTTTATGTTATCTAGCTGATGGGGTTCAATATGGAATTGTGCCATGAGTTCAACCTTAATTGAGACCTTAGTCCCATACCTTGTTTTAAACGCCATGTAAGACCAATCTACTGCAAGGTAACCCCCAATCTTAGCTGTAAACTCTCTGAAAAGACACAACGCAAAGCAAGGAGTGACATCTAAGATGAGCACGTCTTGCACCACGGACACACTAAGACAAGCATGCAAGGTTAGGTTCAAATTCCTGATGGCTTTGTGGAAGAACCATCAAGCTGCAAGACTCCCTTGGTGTGCGGCTCATACTTGAGGTTCAATTGTTCAGCAATAGACTTTGGCATGACTGAGGTGTTGGCCCCACTATCCACCAAGCAGTTGTGCACCAAGAAATCATCGATGATTAATAAGATGTAGAACGGGGGGGCTTGGTCACACTACTTGACCTTTCTCCCAAAGGACTCTTGGCTACATTAGTGAAAACTTCAACGTCCTTGCTTGGTTGCTTACTTGCAACTGTAGAAACACTCATCTTGGACAAACCTTCTTGAAGAATGTCTACTTGGTCAGGCATGGAAAGCATGTCCCACATTGGTACGCTCATGTTGGATTTCTTCATTTGCTCCACAATGTTGATTGGCGTAACCCCAGCCTTTCCCTGGGTTTTGGGAGTTACTGCTACTGGCTTTGTCAGTGAAGGAGCGGTGACAAGAGGTTCTTTGAAAGCTTCCTGATTGTCACCCATATTCCATCTCTTGAACCTTGTGTTTGTTGAGACTGGGATGTGGGCCAACTAGACGTAGCCTACGGATTGGATGTCCTCTTGCTCACTGATGACCATTGAGGCTTCCGGCTGGTTTGACACCTAATCCGAGCCTTGTTCTTGTGGAGGCTGCTCTTGCTTTGTCAGCATGGGCATCTCTATGCTTTGGGCCATAAGACCCTGGTTATATCCATAAGCAACAGCCTGTTGCCATTGATCATTGAACGCCTGGTTGGAGCCATTAGTTGAGACAATGGATTGTCTAAAAGAATGATTCCAAGGCATTGTCCCTTCAGCCTCTTGAGCCACATTGTTCTAAACCGGGACCAAGGAGTTGGAAGGGCCTACAGCGTTCGGATTATAATTATGCTATCTAGCATAGTTAGGCTGCCCCTGTCCTTGGAAACCTCCTTTGTAGGGTGGCCTATTAGCTTGATAAGGCTGTTGTTGAGGTTGATACGGAGCTTGATAAGGCTTGTTGTAAGCTTGCCTCTTGACATTGACCACATCATTTCCTAATGATTGGAGCATGCTTTTCAATTCCAAGTAATTTTTCTGCTCTTGGGAGTCGTTGGATCCACTAGTAGAGGCCTTTTCTTGCTTAGGTGAAGGCACAGCAACAATTGTTGGCGTTGGAAGTATAACATCAAGTAGAGGAATGGCTACAGGAGGTCTGATCTTTGGAAAAAGAGGCATTGGGGGTCTGAGAGTAAGCTTGTCAGCCTGAACTAGGCAATTTTCTGCCTTGATGGCCACCTCGTATGCATCTGGCAATATGTCTCCTCCCATAGATTGAATCATTACAGCTATGTCGTTGTTGAGAGCCTTCAAGTAATACAAGAAAGCAAAGTTCAGAGATGGTTTAACAACTGTTGGAATTCTAACCCACACCTTCTAAAATCTCATATTGAAGTCTTGCATGACTTCATGAGGAGCTCTCTTGATTGTGGTCAATTGCTTTGCAAGTGACAGATGATCACTCTTATCTGCAAACCTTTTACATTAAACTGTTCCTAGCTCGTCCCATGAGTGGACAAAATTAGGAGCTAGGCCCCTATACCAGTCTAATGCCTTTTCTTTGAAAGATACAACCAATATCCTAACAGCGACGTTCTCCACTGTGATATTGTGAATATTGCAAAAGTTGGCTATGTTCGTTATGTGCTCAGTCGGAGTTACAGCTTGGTCACCTGTGTAATAAGGAACACTTTTAAGGGCTGCTACTGGAATAGGATCATACTGTGGTTAGTTCAAAGGGCTTTGGCCGTTGAAGCCCACAAAAGCTCTTTGGGGAATCATAGCAGCAAGAGGGGCTGACAAAGATCTCCTTGTGTAAGTATGCTTTATGACTGGTCTAGGAGGAGGGTGCCCTACGTAGGAATGAATATGGGCAAACTGTAACCTCCTTGCTGACTTCAAAGGCAACTCAACAAACTCGGAAGGAAAACCTCTAATCGTTGATCTTGTGGTTAACTTTGGCATGAAAAAATGGCTATTGCTGCCACCAGATAGTTGTGTTCTTCTGAGTCGTCAAATGCTGAAAGATGAATGCTACCACTGCTGTAAAATGGTCAAAACAGCATCAAATTTGACCAATCTGTCATAAAAATAAAAATAAAATGGTAGTTATCCTGCCGAGCGTGCCAGAACTGTTATAGCTTGGAATTGCACCATTGTGAGAGAGTTCTTTAGGCTCTCACTTCCATCTACAAGCATGGGGACAACCTCAAGATGTAGGTATCCTATGGTGAGGTTGAACCTCTAGGCTTTTTAATGAGGCTAGTTCCTCAAGTGCTTCACTTTAGCTCCTTGATTCCCACACTAAAATCTACTAATGGCTAAGGAAAAGGGATAGGAGGATTACTTGAAAAGAAATCTAAGCTAAGGGAGGTGATGCACCAAAAGTAAGTGATCCACTTGGTCTAGGGAATGACACTAATTCAGCATAAAATAAGTTTGCTTACACAACCTCCTAATCAGCTAACTTGCATAAATATTTCGTAAACTAGGCTCATTGAACCATACGTGAAGCATAGAGGGATTTATAAATCCACATTAAGCGTCCATTAATGGCGGAAAAGCTCAAGTTCAGACCTGCAACTAACTAAAAAACCCCTGAAAATAAGCAAGAAAGAAGGACAATAAGGTTGGAAGGACGCTTCTTCACAATGCTATTGTGCACAAGCTAACTCAACACAATTTTTAGACAAAGAGATAGGTAAAATAATCTTTATTGCTTCAAAGGTCTATTACACAGCGATTTTCGCAGAGTGATTCTATCACCAGTCTAGGGATGATTTGCTTGACTCCAAGGCCTCTATTTATATAGAAAAAGGGGGAGAGAGAAAGGGAAGAAAGAAGTCGTTGATGGCTGGAACTCTGATGTTGTCATTCCTTGTCCCTAAATGCGTCGTTCAAGATCACTAAACAATCCTCTCAAGCCCCTCCCATCTTTAAGTTTTTCTTTGCCGCATCTCAGAAGCCATGTTGTGAGCAGCTGGAATGTCTCTTGGCACGACGCATTTAATCTTTGCACTCAAGATTGACGTGGCTTCTTTCTCTTTACGTGCTTTGTTGAAAGGACGTGGGTCTCCATGTGTTTCAGCCATGCTACATTTAAGCGTCGAACGGCGATTGTGGGGAGCGAACTATGACGGATAAGAGCCTTTATGATTCCAGCTACCAACCGCATGGACTCCCCTTGCTGATTGGCCATTGGATGCTGCCTCGGATCCTTGACCTACGCCATGGATCCTCCCATTGTGGACACCTATGAACGGTCGATCTCCTTGCCAGCTGGATGCCCCTTGCCATTTGGCAACCTCTCATTTGTCCTTACTATGGCTATCATGCATTGTTGATCCTTAGAGCATGCTATGGATCAAGCTCGTCGAGTCATGCAGCGTTGAAAACCTGATTTACTCTTTGCAGAGTAACTCGGGTTTCCAAGCTACTCGACTTAAGAAGCCTTTTCAAGCTGAGCCACTGGAGAATCCCGATTTACTCCTTGCAAAGTAAATCGGCCTTTTGAGTCTACTTACTTCGGACTTTCCTTGTTGAAGACTTCCAAGATTTGCTTGATGAAGACTTCTTGACTTGGTTTCCCGAAGACTTCTCCCTTTACTTTGGAAGTCTTCAGGATTTGTCCCCTCCAAGCCTTCGAATTTTCCCTTGACAAAGACTTCGGAATTTGTTTTCCCGAAGTCTTCTTCCTTGGCTTTCCCGAAGTCTCCTAGACTTACTTCTGTAGGCTTTTCCTTGTTTGGGCCTCCTTCGAGCAAAACTCCCGAAGGAATTCCTTCGGACAAATTGTCTGAAGGTTTCTTTTTTTCCTTCTCTTTTCTTTCCTCGGCTTTCCTTCGAAAAAACTTTTCCAAAGGAATTCTTCGGTTTTGTTTCCCGTGGAAAAATTGTCCACTTTCTCGTTGTTTTTTATTCGGAAAAACTCTCCGAAAGAAATCTCTTGCTTTCTCCTTGAAACCTTCGAGCAAAATTCCCGAAGGAATTCCTTCGGACTTTTGTCTAAAGGTTTTCTCCTTCACTTCTACTTTTCCTTCGAAAAACTTTCCAAAGGAATTGTCTTTGTTTTTCTTCTTTTCGAAATTCTTCAAGATGAAGACTTACTCCTTAGAAAACCCGAGCAGCACCCTCAAGGACCAAATCGAACTTTTGGCACCTCTTTACTTCGGATTTTGCTTAACTAATTACTTATAAAATGGAGAAGTCGAGCTGCCCCAAAAACCCAAAGTTGTCACTGCTGGAAACCCTGAAGTCTTCCCAAAGACATGCCATTCTCTTGCTTGAAAGTCCATCTTCCCATACTTAGGCAAAATTGACATGGAGGCCAAGAAATGGCCAACAGTAACTTATCCATCAATTTATCAATCCTAGGTATTGGATACCTATTCTTGATGGTCTTATTATTCAACAACCTATAATCAATGCACATCCTCATAGTACCATACTTTTTCTTCACTAGAACAACTAAATAAGCAAAAGGACTTGAGCTAGGCCTTATGTGTCCCATATCACGTAACTCTTTGATGATTTTCTCAATCTCTTTCTTGAAAGCTCTTGGGTGATGGTAAGGAGTGACAATAACCGGTTTGGCACCCACTTCGAGCTCAATATTATGCTCAAAACCTCTATCCGGTGGCAAACCATAAGGCAAATCATCAAAGACATGAACATGTTTGTCTAAAATAGCTTGTAACTCACCATGAGGGCGTTGTTTTCTTTTTTCTGAATTTACTGTGATAAGGCAGCTTGCTATCCAAGCAATTTGACCTCTTCTAAAGGCTCATTCCATCCTCTTTATAGACACCTCTTGTGGAGCACCATTTGCTAAACCCTTGAGGGCCACTTCCTTGCCCTCTTTGAAGAATTTCAGCTCCATAGTTTTATAATTTTGAGTGAATTCATCTAAGGAATACAACCATTGAACACCCAAAACAATATCAATATCTCCAATGTCAACAACATATAAATCATCAATTACCTTGTGTTTCCCAAGAGTGAGTGGGAGTTGTGGCAACTTTTTAGAACAAGAAATGGTGAATCGATCTGCCATAGTCACATTGAAACCCTTGCAATCCATGGTTCTAATGCCATCTTCTTAACCAAGCCTCCATCAATAAAGTTATGTGTAGCTCCACTATCAACCAATGCAATCACTCGTTGACCCCTCAATGTGCCTTTTACCCTGAAAGCATGATACTTGGTATCTCCTAAAAGAGAAGCAAGTGTGCTACCCAAGTCTTGTGTGTCCTCATGCACATGCTCATCAACAACATTATTATTTTGCTCATCATTAGTATCAATAATATCAAAATCTGGATCATTATCAATTACCTCAATGTAGTGGACATGTCCTTTGCCCATGCAACGGTGGCCTTTGGTCCATGGATCCTTGCAAGTGAAACACAACCCTTTCCTTCTCAACTCATCTCTAGCATTCTTCATATTTCTGCTATAGGGCAGCGATATATGAGGTGGCACATATTGTGTAGAAGGCTTCTTTTGTTGCTCAATGGGTGGTGCCCTAAGCTGCCCACTTTGTGTCCTTGGCTGCCCACTAAAATCAGACCTTGGCCACCATGTATTTGCCCCTTTGGGCAGCAAATAGGTGGCTGCCCTCTTTGCCATTCATGGCCCCTGTATGCTAAACGTTCTAAATCCAAAGCCTTGGTGATAGCATCTTGCAAAGAAAGAGGGGTAAAGGCCTTAAACAAACCCCTCAAAGTCTCAATCAAACTCTCAACAAACAAAACAACCAATCTCCTCTCTCTAACATCCGGTACCATAACTAAAACTTTTCGAAAATAAGCAGCATACCTTTCAACATCATGATTTTGCTTGAGTTGTGCCAACTCACGAAAATGTATCTTTGGATCTCTCCTGTCAAATCTCTCCATGATCCTCTTACCAAATTCCTCCAAAGTAGTAATGGATCCATGACCTTGTGTGATTAAACCATGAAACCACCACTTATGAGCAATACCCTCCAAATGTAGGGTGACAAACTTGAGAGCCTCATCCTCAAACATGGGATTAATGATAAATATGTCTCCAACTTCTGCAACCATTATCTCACAAAAAGTTTATCAATACCATTAAAAATAGAAAGAGAAATCTTACCCAACCTTTGTTGCAAATCTCTACGGAGTTACATATTAGGAACCCTTGACTTGGATCCTTCTTTCATCTCACAATAATCCCGAAAAGACAAGAGTGCTTGTGTGTCATAACTTAGGGTTGCATGCTCTTGTTGACGAATATCAAGAGGATCACCCCTTGGTACCTCCATCTCCACAACTATTCCTTCTGCAAAAAAGTGACCTTGAAGAATCTATGAATGGGGTTAATAGAGACCTTCTCATTGCCATTCGAACTATCCTCCCTTGAATGGTGATGGCTCTTACCTTCTTGTGTGGTCTTCAACAAAGCTAACATTTGCATACTCAAGGCACGTTGAAGGTCACTCTGGTACGTTGAAGGTCACTCTGGCTCTGTTTGATCAATTCTTATAAAAACTTCACCTGCTCTAAAGAAAAACTCTTAGGCTCTTTATCCTCCATAGTCTTTTCCCTTCTCTGATAATACAAGATCTATTTACCTGCTTTCATCCAACAAACCAAGACTCACAAATAGACAAGATCAGTGCTCTGATACCACTGTAATGTCCCCAAATGGGACGATTCAGCCAAAAGTGGTTTCCCTTAAAATTTACAAAATTTTGAATTCTAAAATTAGCCAAATCAGCAAACCCTAGCTCAAAGGTATGCCTAAAAAACATGCAATATACTTTCAAACCCTAGGTGCCAACGTGCAAATAATATATAGATAATTTTCAGCAATTACCTTTTGCAAATAACACCTCAAAATTATTTAAAATAAGCCACAAACTAAAAATAAAGATTTTATACATTTTTACCCCTTATATGTGGATGAAAATTAGATTTAACCTCGCTGTAAAATATTTGATTTTACACAAAACAACAGCTGAATATTTGTCAAACCCTTGCCAAAAATCATGAATAATTTACCAAAAATAGCCACACAAATCCAACATCTTTTTTGGGTCTTCAAAGTGATCAAAACCCTCTTCCAACCTAGTCGCCCTATGTCAAACTCTGCATATAAAAATCAGAAATATTATTTGCCCTTCAACTAGGGTTTTAAAACCCTTCGAACAACAAACTCTCACTTCAATTCAAGTCATCACACTTGGAAAAAATTCTCAATAAATATTAACCATAAAACCACAATTTATAAAGTCAAAACCCTCATGAAAACTGCCTAAAAATATAAATAAATAAATCAGAATTTATTATTTATTTATCCACTTGAAAAAACCTTACAAACTTTGCCCAATCACAGACAGTCAATGCCACACTTCACCAATAATTATCAATAAATTCCAGCAATGAAACTAGATCAATTTGACCTCAAATTAGCCTTGTAACCCACACATACAAGTCACCAAGCAAGTCACCCCACTCTAAGTCAATAATTAAATTCCACCTTTACAAAGGTGGCATCAAAAGACACCATTTTGTCAAATAATCAACGCCAAAAACCTACAAACATGTATTGGGCATACATCGCAATATTTTCTTCAAGCAAGAAGAATCAATATCAATTTTCAGCATATATCTAAAAAGAGAACTCCACCATGTACGTGTACCTTTCAAACGGGAAAGAACCACTTTAGGAAGGCCAAATACTATTTCTTAACTCTGCTTGCCAACTTTTAGCATATCTCCTATTTGCCTTTGATCACTTACAAGTTGACATTCTTGTTTTTACCAAAAATAATATTAAATAATTGCCTAAATTATAAATAATAATTAAAATTGCTTTTAAGCAATAATTCAAAAATTATTTCAATTAAATACCTTAGTGGTAAAAACCACTTTTATAAAATATTCTATTAATCAACTAATAATTGTCTTATATGAGTAAATGATTAAAATCACTATTTGGACAATTATAATTAATTAATAAAACCTATAAAGGAATCTTTTAGTCTATGTGGGAATAGACTAAAGGTCTTCAATACTTGCTCATAAAAGATGTGAAAATAGGGACATTACAAATAGGAGTGGAGGTTTTTGTCCCCAAACCCTTGTGTCCATGAAGGTTTTCATCTTCAAGTCACCTAGCCAAGCGTTTCATGCTTTTAGCCTTAAAATTAAATATCATAAATTCATGGTAACCCTTGAAATGATTATCATACCACCCTTTATACTATATTCTCCACAAATCCTCCCCTAAAAGGGGGCGCTCCAGTTGGAGGGAGGGTTAAGGTGGTTTTAAAATATCTTTCCCCTTTTCTTTTATAAAAGGTTAAGCTAACCCTTTCTCACAAGTTAACTTTTAAGTTATAATATAAAAATGTATCTTTTGATAACTTAAAATTAGAACCAATGTTTCCCTTTTTCCCTTAGCCTAGGGAAAGCACCAAAAGAACTAGGCTAAAAGTCATGTCCGTGCTTAGGCCAAAAAGGAGGACATGACAATCCTCCTCGTCCAAAATTGTTTGTCCTCAAGTAATTGCAATATCCAAAGGGGTGTCCCAACATACCTTATTATGCAATGTCTACCTGTAAATGTTTCCCAAGGAAAACCTCAATCCAAAATCTCCCTTTGTTGTACCTGTGATTTGAGGGATGCCCCCAAATGTTGTAAGCGCCATAACAATCTTCTATAGGCCTCTCATGCCCCCATTTGCAATTGCCATGCATGTACATGTTGTTGCTAAGAAGCCACAAGCCCTTAGCACTTTTCCAAATAGCCTTCCAACCACATCTTGTTTCAAACAACTTGCTGCCCCAAACATATGTTGCCCAACACAACTCAAAACAACTAATTAATATGCCTCATCTCATGCCCCAAACTCTTCAACCTAGTCCTCTCACAAGCTGGAATTTTCCATGGTGAAGCCATGGACACTTGTTCCTTCATCCAAGAAGAAATTACCTCATCAACAAGAATGAAGATGCGGATATGTGGACTGTGATTGTGATGTACAACCAGGTGATTGCTCCAAAATGTCAACTTAGTCATTACCAAGTTGACCTCCAATGAGCCCTTCATCTCCATACTCTTCAAGGAAGCCATTGTGAACTCAAATATTATGCAAAAAGAGCTAGGGCTGCAGAAATGAATCAAACTGAAATGTGTGACAAAGCTGCCCTTTATGAAAATTGCCTTTTAAAATTGTGCTAGGGTGGGTGTGCTCCCATAAGCATGCACTCCAAAACTTGTTAGGGTCTTTTATATGCCAAGCCAAATTTCCTCAAACCAAAATTGTAGCCTCCCCACTTGCAAAGAGAAAACAAACTAGAACCAATTTGAGAGCATACTTTGTAAGGGAATGTCATGGGTATGTAAGCAATCATGCATGGATCTCCATTTGTGTGTCATGTGTTCTTCCACTTGCTACCCTTTGTCAACATCTTCAAGCATGTATGCATCATAAAATAAGTCCAACAAACATTCAAATTCATCCACGAAAGAGTGTTGTACCTTACGCATGCTTTTCCAACCTTTGCTATGCAAGAAATGCCCCAAATCATGAGCATTTCCAGAACTTGTTAAAGGCTGTAACCAATCAAAAAAACTATAATTTGTGTCCTCATGATCCCGCTGCATTTGCATCATCAACTCAGAATTTTGCGAGTGAAGAAAATCGGACCTTGTGAGAGCACTTTCAATATCTTTCTTGGGCTGTAATATGCTCACAAAATCCAAGTTTATGTCCTCAATAGGTGACTGTATTTTATTTACTAACTCAGAAAATTCTGAGCACAAAAAATCAGATTTGGTACATGTATTTCCAGAATTTGTGTAGGGCTGTAATATACCAAGATTCTCGTAATTTTATGAGTCTTCCCTTAGCTAAGATTGCCTATCTCTTTCTACTCTTTCACCTTCCTTATTTCTAGAATTCACCAAGCTTTCCAACCATGAAGTTGGGTGGTTTCTACCATGCCCAATTGGTTGCTCATGTATAACATTCCTTGCACTCTTTATGGTCATTGCAACCGGTTCCCCTATGGAACCTCCACATTAAACAAACACATTAGTAAAAACAAGGATGTTTAATAACACATTTTTGATCATCTTATCAAGTTCTATGAACATGAAGTGCATCCCTCCTTGATGCCTTGATTCTTCCTTGCAACTCTCTTTCACCCGGATTTCAAAAGATATATTCATGTCATTCTTGACATGGCTGTAGCAAGTTGTTTCCCTCTTCAATCTTCTCCTGATAGTGGCTAGAAATCCACTCACACATGTGTGAGACACACCTTCTGAGGGCCAATATTCACCATGGCAACAAGAAACTTGATGGAAAGCAAACTGAAAATGGGGGAAACAGCAGTTAATGTGCTACTTACAATCCTTTGATCCTTGGATCACGATACTTCTTGATTATATTGTCTTTCCAT
The DNA here is from genome assembly GCA_037957365.1 of Torreya grandis. NCBI lineage: Eukaryota > Viridiplantae > Streptophyta > Pinopsida > Cupressales > Taxaceae > Torreya > Torreya grandis. Next base: position 601,167 of record JARHVA010001443.1, read on the forward strand.
GATGGCCCAAGCTTTGTTCTTTGTTTCACAACATAATTTAATAACAAAATCATGTTTGTAAGGCTCACCTGGATCCCACAACCACGTTAGAAAATTGTCATATGCCCAAACCTTAAATTTACATGAGAGAATTCCCTTCTCCAATTAGATCTCTTCATTTCTTTCTCATTGTTGGCAATATCAATATCAACATTTGCCACTTCCGATTTTGTTGCTTCCATTGCATACTTGATTGTAGGCAAATCAACCTTAGCAACCACTGCCTTCAAGTGTTCCCTCTTTTTATTTTGCATCCCCCCTTCAAGGGATCCCTTTGCCTTGTCCAACCTTGTTAGGACTTGGGCCTCCTATTCAAGAGTTAACAACCATTGTTTCTTCCAAGCTTCCTCTTGAAATCTGAAATTAGGCAAAGAAAATGATCTATGATAAGAAACAATACAAAAAAAAAATCATGACGTACCTTTCTATTATGGCTTCCTTATCCATATCCTAACTTTCTTCTAGATCTTTTGGTTGCTCGTGAAGTTGTTGAACAATTTCTCCTTGCTTCACCTTTGGAAGTTCTAATTTTTCAGCTACTTCCACCTTAGTGCCTACCATTTGCAATCCCATTGGTTGCTTCATAACTTGTTGGTAACCCTCACTTGGCTGCCCTTGACTTTCTGGTTCTTGTGGCTCAGAAAAATCAGTCATTGGCTGCCCCAAATTTTTTGATTTATGCATTTCAGAAGATTCAATACTTGGCTACCCATCAAACTCAGTCTTATCTAACTCAAAATTTTCTACATTCAACTCAGAAATTTGAGTTGGTTGAGCTCAAAATCGGTTGGAAGCTTGTCAAAGGTGGCTCCAAATTCACTGATTTTCATTGCTCAGAATTTCCGTGTGTTGGTTGCCCCTTATATAACTGAAAATTGGCTTCTGGCTGCCCTGAAACTTCTGAGTTTTTAGGCCCAACAAATTCATGTGTTGTCTACCCCTTGTACAATTGAAAACTAGGCCTTGGCTGCCCTGAACTCTATGAAATTTGTTGCTTAGTTGAATGTTTCCTTGGCTGCCCTTTACACAATTGAAAGTCTGCCTTAGGTGTCATCAACATTTCTGATTTTGGAGGTTCCACCTTCTCATCAAACCATCTAATGAGCCTTTCACCTAATTTCTCATATGTGTTAATGAAGTCATGTTTGTGTGTCTTCATTCCCACATGCCACCAATCATGGGCAGCTCCTTCCAAATGCTTTATAACAAAGGTTAAGGCTTCATTTTCTCCCCTAGGGCGCAAATCAAGGTATGTGTTTACCTTGACTTCCCATGCCCTCACCGGTGTGTTTAGATCCCTATCAAAAGTAGGAATAACAATCTTCCCCAAGTCATCTTGCATATCTTCCAAGCTATTCTTTTCTTTCCTGGTTCCCCCTTTACCTTGCTTCCATGTTACAAACTCACTGAAGCTCATTAACCTCCTAAGTTGGGATTTATGTGCCAGGTATTCATCATAATACTCCATCAAATCCCAATGAATAAAAGGTTGTTCCTCCATTTTAAGGGGTTGGTCCCCTTTCATGTCCTTCACTATTTGCAGGAATACATTCATTACTTCCCCCATCTCCTCTTGTGTTTGAAACAACCTCTCAAACTTAGATCTATCCATGTCACTGTTTGACATGAAACCTTTGTTGTCTCATAGCTGGCCAAGAAATGGCTCTAATACCACTGTAATGTCTCATTTACAGGATATTTTTTAAATTATGAAATTTATTGCAAACCCTTGATAAAAATTAGTTTTTTTGTTTTTTCAACAGCAAACCCTAGCTGAATTGAACCCTTCAAAATAGCACAAAATTAGGATAAACCTAACGAACCAATTGGGGTGTTCAACAAACAAGTTTTGCCATTCAAAAAAATGAAATTACCTTCAAACCCTAGACGTCCCAATCTGAAACATTTAATTCATTTTATGGCTGATTTATCATGCAAAAACACTTCATGGAACCTTCATAAATTGCACCAAAATGACTAAATAAATTTGCAAAATTTATCATGAATTTTCTAAATATATTTGAGGTCCAACTGTCCCCCAAAACCCTCACAAAAATCAGAAATAATTTCAGGAATAAAATAGAAAATTTAGAATATTATTTGGACACAAAATAGCCCTCCAAACCCTAAAAAATCAGCTCCAAACCAATTCGCCCTAGCTGGAATAATTTGGTAATAAATTCACAAACCCTAAGAGAGGGTTATTCCCTTGTAGCGCAACTCTTAACGAGGTCTTTAAGACAAGTGGCCAAGTCACCACCCTGTAGAGCTCTCCAAAAACCTATAAATGACTTCCAATAGCAAGCCACACAACCACACTTGCCAAAGCAAGTCGCCACCCTAGGAAAGGGTCAAATCACCGAATCACTGAATCTGAAATGCAATTACAGCACTTGAAAGAAGTGCTGCCCTAAATAGAAGTGGAGGTTTTCATCCCCAAACCCTTGTGTCCTTAAAGATTTTCGTCTTCAAGTCACCATGTTTTTAGCCTTAAAATCAAATATCATAAATTCATGGTAACCTTTCAAATGATTATCATACCACTCTTTATACTATATTTTCCACAAATCCTCCCCTAAAAAGGGTCGCTCCACTTGGAGGGAGGGTTAAGGTGGTTTTAAAAGATCTTTCCCCTTTTCCTTTATTAAGAGTTAAGCTAACCCTTTTTCACAAGTTACCTTTTAAGTTATAATATAAAAAGATATATAAAAAATGTATCTTTTTATAAGTTAAAATTAGAACCAAAGTTTCCCTTTTTTCCAATAGCCTAGAGAAAGCACCAAAAGAACTAGGCTAAAGGTCATGTCCGTGCTTAGGTCAAAAAGGGGGACATGACAATGTGTGCTCTCCTTTATTATGTTGACAAACAAAGCATTCCCTAACATATTGAAGTATCTCTCTCTTTAGGCCCTTCCAAAAGAACCTTTCTCTTACCTCTTTGTAAGTCTTAAAATATCCTGGATGTCCCACCATTGGGGAATCATGAACAGCTCTTACTATTTGTGCCGTAAGCTTGGATTTACATGTCAACAAAATTCTGTTTTTGTATAAAATCAACCCATCCACAATCACATACCTCACATCATTCATTTTTCCTTCCATAACAGTTGTGGCCAAAGTATCCTTAACATATTCAGCAGTTATGACAGCCTTCCAATACTACATCCATTGGACATATTTGCAAATAAGCAAAAATATGACAGGAATAATTCAACAGTTTTTACATAACAAATAAGCTATCGTTTGATTTCTCGATTCAAATCCTCTGAAATAAGTTTATGAGTTCGAAATCCTACAGCCTCAAGTGCAAAGTTGTCATTTGTTGAGCTTTCATAAGGTTTTGTCAAGAAAACAGAGGATGCTTGGGATACTATATTTTCATATGCTTTCAACTATTTTACAAACATTAATATTTAATGCATCAGTAAGTCATAATTTGGTAGTCGTTCATTAACTCTCACATACTTCTATAGGTTGATATCTACATTCAAACCTCCAAGAAAGAAGCTTATAGTCAAACTCTGAATTCTCAAATGTGGCAAGTTGTCATTACCTAGGATTTTCTAAGGCCTGGCAAGCAGGAGCCAAAAAAAAAGTCTCAACCACCAGGATGGCCATGCCTCTTATTTCTCTATTCCACTTTCTTGTGGAAATCTCTTGCTGCAAGGGAACCAGGGCACCTTCACCATTAGCACTTGTTGTTTTAGTAATGGGCATCAAACTGCAAAAAAGTAGTCACACAAAAACCATACACAATAAAACTAAACCAGCTTTGATACCAATATGATTCGTAACTTGGTGGATAGTCCACTCACAATTCATCAATACAAAGCCTAAACAAACTCCTAGCACATACATGTTTGTTTGCTTGCTGTTATGCCTTACTTTGCTTAGGGCAACAAAGATATTAAATGCTCTAATGAAATGGATAGAATACATAATGTAAGTAAGAAGAATGCACAAAACACATAACACAGATTTAGCCTATAGAGAAACTCAAGATTAGAAAACTCCAACAAAGTGAGGTGCTTACATCTTGTTCCACTATATCTTTCTCAAGTACAATTTTACTCCAATCTAGTGGCCTTCATGGACACATTTACAATTCACAATAGCCCCAACACCTTCACAATACTTTGCACTTCTTACAACTCTTCTCAGACAACTCAAAACACCTAACAAACAACACCAGCTAGGAGAACAATGGAGCACTAACTCTCGGACTTAAGACTTGCAACTGCACTTTTGAACCCAATTTCCATTGAATGCTTTGCCCCTCTCAAAATCCTGTATTTATACACAAACTCAGCAACAGGAGGTACACAGATCACCCAAGAGATGAACTGAACCATCAGAAAGTTCAAAAACAAGCCATGTTTGCAACTGTTACTCATTTGAACTCGAGCCATACAATTTTCTGATAAGGCCATATGTTTTTCTAAAAAGACACAATGCCGCTGCGGGTTTCTCTGTAAAGCCATAGCATAAGGTCTGCGTCAAAACGGAGAGATGCTCCCAATTTGTCAGGGTCATTCTGAGACTTCCTATGACTCTATAAGCTCTTCATGCGCCTTTCTAAGTGGGAATTTTATGTGAATTCTCTTCAACAAGTGTCATACAAGCATTTATTATGTGGATGAGAATAGTGAAAGTAGTTAGCTCACATGGCTAACATACTAGATCCCACTTTCGGATCAGCAAGGATCTAACATGAGGCTATTGTGCAATTAACATGAAGTAGCAACCATGGAGGAAGCATATGGCTGAGCTTATTAATATGCAAATAGATTAACCAGAACTGAAGGCACTCTAAGTAAGGAAGCCAATTTAAAGATTGTAAAGAAACAACTATCTCTTCTTCCAGAGTAGTAAAAAATATTGTACCTTTTTTTAATGAGCCAATTCATATCAGATCGAAGTATGTACTAGCATATAGCTCAGTTTTTCACATGTCAAATGATGAATGTGATGTGATCACACCAATCAGCCAAGTAGAAAAGGCGATTGGATCCTCACGAACAATATATCATGAATTTCTCTCATGTTAATAGAATGTATTCAATTATAATTACTAAAAACAAGAGATAACCAGAGGTTAAAATATGTTATATGAGAGAAAAGTGTTCCATCCACTTGCAGAACAAATGAGTATGGTGGTAAATTGGGAAGAACAAATGTAGACGTTTCATCCACAATAAAAGGAAGGGCCTCCTCTTCAAATTTTTGTTAAGATGAATATAATTCTGCGTGATTAAGAGCCTAACAAAAAATGTGTGGATCTTGCAGAACATAGGATATTCAGCCTCCCTAGACATAAGCATGTGGATTCTGACTAAGTTTTCCCTTCTCAATCTTGTGTTCATATCTTCAGTTGTTCAATGTAAGTAACTTGGATTTTGACCAATAAAATATACTGTCAGTGTCAATTATAACAAAGCCTTTGAATTAATTCTCAAAAAAGCAACGGCTATACCTGAATCCGAGATGGGACAAGATAATCACGGGCACCTTCAGGTGTAGATTTTGACAAAATTGGAGTTTCAATCTGTCTCACAAGTATAAAGATTTATTAGGTAGTACCAAAAATTGACAAGAAGATGCTACCATGAAAGCCAGATAATTTTCTCCAAACTTCCACAGATAAACCAGTATCTTTATAGAACATTAGGATTAAATAGAATGATATTAACAATACACACCGTAAAATCTAAACAAACATAAGCCAAATGTCTTTTTGTTAAAAAAATATTTGAAACATCTCAAACCATCTCATGGTCACAAACAATATAAATAGAAAACCAAACTCCAGATATGTTTTCTACCTCCACAAAGCCATGGACATCCTCTAAGTATTGCCGTATAACCTTATAAACTTTGTGCCGAAGCCGTAGATTATTATTCATTTGTTGACGTCGTAGATCAATGTGTCGATACCTGCCAGACCATTGAACTGAAAACAGATTCGCTTACAAATGAGGATAGACCTTGAAGGGAAGCATCTGCCAGATTTTCCATAATAATCACCTTAAGCGAACCTCCTCTGTTATGATGTCACTTGCATCATCTGCAGTGGTAACCAGAAACGGCAAAGCTGACCGTACAGGATTCAACAAGCGAATGGTTTCCGCAGCCACCTGTTAAACACAATGTTGAAATACCATAAGACAGACATAAAATCCATAATTTCAGGCAATATACCTGCCCAGTACTAAAGGCTGCACTCTGCAAATACAACTTCACCAAAATAAAATAGCACATGAGAAAAAATTATGGCAAAGATGGAAACCATTCACCACTAAGAACTTACTCATCTAGGACAAATATACTTACCATCTTCAAAATAAGTGATAATTTAAAGCCTGTGTTTTACAGATGTGACACAGCAGTGGTACGTTTATAAGTAGTTTTTCAGAAACACTAAAAGCAATGAATTCATAACAACCCTCGTAGAATATAACAGTCAATAATGGTTATTTACATGCAATAAACATCAAGTAATAAATTTTACCCAATCAGAAATAATGTGACCTTGTATGTGATAATGTTATGAAGCAAGTTATAACTAGCAGAACTGGTTAAAACCATCATAAATTCATATCTTAATCAAATGCATGTGCAAAAGCCTTTAAGAATTAAAACACTTTTTTCTGCATTTTCTATTCTTCTCTATTGCAGGTATTTTCCTACAGTGGTAATGGATCTCTCCAGGATCATGCTTGTCATGAATGGAAGGAAATATGAGTGTCCGAAAACAAATAAAAGTTTGTAAAGATGAAATATGAAAGTCAAAAACATTCAGATACAATTCTGAGTGAGATGCCTCCAACAGAGAAGACTGTGTACACACTGGAAACGAGCAGCATCTACATCTGATCTTTTTGAAGAGCATAATCTATTTTTTTCCTCTTCAAACATAAGACGCGGAGGAGATTTATAGGATTACCCAGTGCTCTTACGCGCCAAAGGAGAATAGAATCTGATTTGCAGACCTCTGCCAAAAACAGCCAGCTATACAAAGGTGTCACGTTTAAATCTTGAAAGGGACATATGCAATTCACATTGAAGACAAAGGTGAAGTAGATCAGAGTCATTGCAGCATGCATAGAAAACTTCTCCTGAACCTAATATTTTTTACATTTTTTTACATATAGGCATCCATGCTCATCAGACAACTTCTCCCAGCACAAATGCCACACTCAGTAATGTTTTTCCATACATTGGACCTTTTTTCGAAGATTACTCCTCCTAGACTGTCACTGCTGCATTTCAGTACTTTTCTTGTTAGCTGCCTGATTTCACTGGTGAAAACTCAGATTTAGACACCTGAATTGTTTTTCCTGGACACCTTTTTTTCATGCACCACCTTCAATCAACGAAGCTTTGCAGTCATAAGAATGGACTGAAGCAATACAAATAGAAAATGATGCTTTCATGCATAATCAAACTTGGAAGCTTGTTGACCTGCCAGCACAGAAGAAACCCACTGGATGCAAATGGGTGTATTGAACACAATAAGGCAGATGGTGCCATTCGCAAACACAAAGCTCGTTTGGTTGCAAAAGATCACACTCAAAAAGAAGGAATTGACTATCAGGAGACTTTTGCACCAGCAACAAAGATGAAAACCATCAAACTTGTGTTCTGGCTTACAGCACAATTTGGATGGTGCATCCACCAAATGGATGTGAAGAGTGCATTTCTGTATGGGGATCTCCAAGAGGAAGAGTACATTAAACAAACCAATGGATTTGAAATTCAAGGCAAAGAACATAAAGTGTGTCGATTGATAAAGTCGTCGTATGGTTGAAGCAAGCACCTCATGCGTGGTATATCAAAATTGATAAACACCTACCCACACACATTTTTGGTCGAAGCCTTTCACATTGCAACTTGTACATCCAAAGGGAACATGGAGAGATTGTCATCCTGATCATGTATGTTGGTGATCTTGCGATCACAAGGAGTAGTGAAACATTGATTGTAGCAGTGAAGAAGGATTTGAATAAGTCTTACGAGATGACAGATCTCAGATTACTGCACTATTGCCTTGGCTTGGAGATATGGTAACAAAGAATCATGTTTTTGTTTCTCCAAGAATGTTTGCCTAGGATTTGATTGAAAAATTCAAGATGACCGATTGCAAAACAATTGAGACACCCATGGAACCTCAATTACAACTTTCCAAAGCAAGATACATCTGAAAAGGTAACTGATCCCTCTATAGACAATTGATTGGAAGCCTCATTTATCTTGAGATATGTGCTCGGTATTCTGAACTTTGGGGTAAAGCACAAGAAGAATGACAACTTCTGCTTGACTCGTTACTCAGATGTCAATTGGACAGACTCCATTGGTAATCGGAAATTGATAACTAGGTATATTTTCAACATGGGCTCAGAAGCAATTTCCTAAGTATGTATTTAGCAAACCACTGTGTCCATTTCTTCCACTAAAGCAAAGTACAAGGCAACACAAGGAACTTTCTACAATGCCATCTGGCTCCATCAAATTTTAAGTGATATTGATATCCCTTCAGATCGAGCCACAACAATGCACTGCAATAATCAAAGTGTTTTAAAAATGATGAAGAATCTTGCTATGCATGAGCAATCCAAACACATTGAGGTTCATTGCCACTTCATCAGAGGGAAGGCGCAAAATAATGAAATACAGATATAATTTATTCCCCACTCAGAAGCAACTTACGAATGGATACACAAAGTCACTATTACAATCTACCCAGTTTAGCTCTACACTTTTTGTAACAAACAATGTCCACAAATTAGATATTTAGGGGGTCTTAATAATATTATTATACCTAATTTGTTCATTAGTTACTAATTTTTAGTTGGTTTTCGGTTAGGGTAGAATCTTCAGTTATACCAACTCTACCGAAATTTTGATGTAATAAATACTACCTTGCAGGAATACAAACATGATGCAATATCATTTGTATCATTTGTATCATTTAGTGCTTCTTTGTTGTCTAAATATCTATCAAAACTAGCTTTGCAAATTTTTGTTGAGTCATTGAACACACTCAACACTTAAATTTATTTTGTGAGCAAAAAACAGGTGGAACTACATAATCAAAAATAAGCCTAGCTCATGATATGTAAATGGTAAGCTCTCCCGATAAGGAGAAAGGTAGAAAAGAAAATCAAAGAGTTGAAGTTTGTTGGGCAGATCCTCGGCAAAATTGAATTAAAATCAATTTTGATGGCTCCTCCTAAGGCAATCCAAGCTTGGTTGGCGGTGGAGGACCCCTGTGTGATTCCTCTTGCAACCTCATCTTAACCTATGCTATAAATCTGGGATCATAAACCAACAACAGAACAGAAGCCATGGCACTACTATAAGGCCTAAGGCAAGAATAGTTGCTAGGCATTTCACATTTAGAAGCGGACATATATTCAAAGGTCATTCTAAATGCTGTCTAAAAACTCCCATAATGATTAGCATCTTAAAGCTATTCTCAATGAAGGCAAAATTCTCGCACCTCAATTTTGGCTTATTTATTGGTCAGGTTTTTAGAGAGGCCAATCAGGCAGCTAACTACTTTTCTAATTTCAAGGTGGCTCGTGAGGGTCTGATCACTAATTCATCCACCTTCATCTTTCCTGAGGTGGCCGTAATCATTGAGGGCAATGGTAACTTATTTCCAAATTACCCTTCCCATCCATCATAAATCTGAAATGGCATTTCCCTTGTGGATTGTTGGCACTCAAATCTAGATCGTATTTTTCGATTGTTGTTTTTAATGAAAATTGTTTTAATTTCGAAAGTTGTTATACTATATTTGGTTGTAGACTTAGTATAAGTATAGAACAAGGCTTTTGAAAGGTCAAATGTTATCTCAGGGAGGCTTATACGAGTAATGTTGTTTATTATGCATGTATCTATGAAGGGCTTTTTGTCTTACCCAGTTTCAAATGTGCATCTGAGGATTTTTTTTTAAATTAGTAGTGAAAGGGAGAGCGACCCATCAATCCTCATTGAAGTAGGAAAAAAAAACTTAAACAGTAAGATTTATAAACCAAGCCTTCCACGTGTGGAATAAAGGCTATATTTCCTTTCAACATATTGTAGTCAACCATTATTGTGGCCACAACCGTATGTTCAACATATTGTTGACAACCATTCTCGTGGTCACAGCCATTTGTTCAGAATAGCATTGTTCATGCTCAAACCATTTAATCGCTCACACCTCGGGCTTTGTCAGGTTACTGCATGGAAGCTTGAGAATGGATTGTTACATCTTTCACCACTCACATGGTCAATCACTTCAATTCCCATCGAAAGCATCTCTACCTCTCTGCAATCTTTACATAGTCTCCACAGACATAGAATTGTTTAGAAAAACACTCTCATATTACTTCCCTCTTGCGATTTCAAGACAAAATCTACTTTGTCTAGTGTGCAGTTGAAGCATACACATCCAAGTGTTCATACAAGAAGGAGATATTAGCAGGAGAGATGCAACTGTATATGCACTGAATCCAAGCTTTCACAAAGCCCTATCTTTCACACAATACTGATAATAAATTGCCCATGACTACAGTCAAAAGCATTGGACTGTCATGCCTGATGAAAACCCCCAAATGATTTGTGGCAACTTCGCTCTCAGCCCAGAATTGGAATTTTCTTACCTGAAACTGAAACAGGGACGTTTCAGACAGAGGCAGTGACAAAAATGTGACCCCCCAAATCTTAGGAAATGGAGAAATATGGAATATAAAATATATATATAAACAATACCAATAAAATGCTCCCCTAAAATTATATAGGTAGATTAGACTAATATAAAACTAATTTCAGCATTTTTCATTCGTCATTGTTCAATAATTGTCTGGATTCTTAAATTCTAAAGGGCAGTGGCCTTCTAGTGTCCATGTTATGACACGTTGCATTGTTTTGCAAATGGTCCATATTCACACTAAAATGCCTTTCATTTTGCTCATATGCAAGTTCCTATAAAAAGGCAAGGAAGTTATATGTTTATTCGCTTTTGTTGGGTTAGCATAGTAATTATTCTAGTAGTAATATTACTATTCAAGATATGTAATATTTTCAGTTTTGATTTGAAAGCACATGAACTAGCATTTGATAGTTAATACAGGCTTGTTTTTCTCCAAAGGAAATTTTTATTAAACTGTATAATTAAAACATGATATGGATATCACTAACCTTGTCTGATGTAATGTTTGTAATTTTTTATATGACTAGTTATTGGTTTTGTAATTATATGTTTTGGAGTTATGGATTTAATGTCTTTGATGTATTAAAATTTTGAAGAAGGCAGAAATTTCTATGATTGTCATTGAAACACAGGCCCCATGCTGAATGAAACAGCTGTTTTCATTTCGGAAATGCCCGGGAAATGGCTTGGAAACAGTTCTGGAACATTTCCAATTTGGTATTTCCAGTACCCAAATCGATTATGGGTGCCAAAATGGAGGCAGGGGAGACTTGGAGTTTTTGGTAGCAAAGGAATTTTCTCTTGTTTAGGATCCTTACGAATCCTTAAATACATTTCCCCCTATATGCAATCAAAACAGTTATCTTTCGTAGCCAGATCATACAAGGATACTAACGATCTACAAGGGTGGCCCAAAAGCATCACAAACAGGGGGCAACCACATGGTCTGATCCTAGAGAGGACAAACACGGCAATACAGCTGTCAAAAAGTGTTTGGCACAACCAACGTTACCCCACCCCACTAATTAAGGATGCTCATGTGACTCACACGACTCAACACAAACCATTTTATTCCAAGAAATCATCCCTGCATCATAACAATTTCACATAGCATCATGCCATATGATGGACCATCTAACCTGACCATTCACATTATATATCATTCTCACAACCTAATACCACCCAATAGTTTTGCCTACTGCCCTAACCTTGGGCTTATATGACTGGTGATCATGTTGAGCATACCATACTTTTCACATTCATGCACTTATTATGCAAAATGAATATAAAGCAACAAATACACTAAATTATCATTTATAGTTAAGATAAATCATTGATGCGTCCAGGTTGGCCGCCGTTTTGGGAAACTTTCCCATGAAAACAGCCATAAAAGCTACGTTACCGGATTCGCCCCTAGCAGGCCCTGGGAGCGCGAGGATACGGCGGTCCGGTACGGGAGCGCAGGGATACGCGGGGGGTACGGCTAGGGTACGGCGTGCCCCCTGCGGATACGGCCAGATACGTCCATGGACGTATCCGGCCGTATCCGCAGGGGACACGCCGAACCCTGGCCGTATCCCAGCGTATCGGCGGAATAAAATACTATTTATTTTATTTTTTTAACTTTATAACAAAAACATAAAGTAAAAACCCTAATCGTTTTTTGCTTTGACCCGTTTATTTCTGCGACTCCGCCTTCCATTCGCCGCGCCTCCCTGCGACCTACGATTTGCAGCCTTTGCGCCTCCGCGCCCTCGTCCCTCCGTGCCTCCGCGCCCTCGTCCCTTCGCGCCCCCGCGCCCCCGCACTTGCTCGCCAGCGCGACTCCCTGAAGGCTGAGGACAGGTATTTCCCAAGTTTTTTTTAAGTTTAACGTTATAGAATATAGACTATAGTTTATGTAACTATGTTTATTTATTTAATTTTTATTTATTTATTTTAAGTTTAACGTTTTAATTTTTATTAGTATTTAATTATAAATTATTCATTAGTTTAAATTTAATACTATATATTATAATATATACTATTAAATTTTTATGTGTTAATGTTTTAATTTTTATTAGTATTTAATTTTAAATTATTCATTAGTTTAAATTTTTCAATATATAGTATTAAATTTTAAATTATTAAATATTAATTAGTTTAAAAATTTAAAATTTATATTTATAATTAAATTTTAATAGCGATTTTTTGTGTTACAGCGATCTGTTAAAAATTAGAATGTCTCAGGGTGCAAGTGCCAGTTCAGTGGGGCAAGGGATTAGCCCCAAATATGATTTGCGAGCACCTCTTTGGAAATATGTGAAAATATTAGAACAGTTGCCTGGTGGAGGGTGTTTTCATTGGGTTTGTTTAGAGTGTAACGGTCATTTCAAGAGCTCGTATAGTCGAGTGAAAGCTCATTTATGTGCGATTTCTAGCACTGGCATCAGAGTTTGTAGTGGGCCAAGCATAGGTGGAAGGCCTGGGAAGGGCTTGCCACAAAGAAAGATTCTTGCATTCATCAAAGAGCAAGAAGACGCAGATGTCGTTATGGGGCAAAGATCAAAACATCCTTTGAGAAAGAAAGGATCACCCCCTATTGATCCATCTTGTGTTAATGTGGTGACCCCATCACACCCATTTCTTGCTGCACCCATTGCAGCCGAAGAGGAAGAGGATTCACCTCTTGGTTGCAAGAGAACAAAAGATATAGGCCCATTGGAGAGGGCATTCCAAAATGAATCTAGAGAGATAGCAGAGCAGAGCATCGCACGTTGTATTTACGCATGTGGGTTGTCATTTAATACTGTTAGATCACCATACTGGCAGGAAATGGTGAGATCTATCAATGCTGCCCCTAAAGGGTTTACCACTCCAGGGTATGAAAATGTGCGCACCACCTTATTGACAAAAGAAAGAAAACACATTGAAGATGCATTGCAGCCCATCAGGGATTCATGGATCGAAACAGAGTTGTCTATTATTTCTGATGGATGGAAAGATACGGCAAATAAGCCATTGATTAATGTAATTGCAGTGAGCCCTAAAGGGGCAATGTTTTTGAAGGCCGTTGATTGTGAGGGGCAAGTGAAGGATGCACAATTTATTGCTAACATTTTGATAGAGTCCATTGAGGCAGTAGGGCCTCAAAACGTTGTTCAAGTTGTAACGGACAATGCTAAAAATTGCAGGGCTGCAGGCATGTTGGTTGAGGCAAGGTACGGGCATATATTTTGGACACCTTGTGCTGTTCATTCCCTCAATCTTATGTTGCAAAAGTTGGAGACAAAAATTGATTGGATCAAACAAGTCTATGAGGAGGCAAATGAGATCCAAATGTTCATAACTAACCATCACATGTCCCAAGCCATCTTTAGGACTTTCTCAAAATTACAATTGTTGAAGGTAACTCTTAATTTAATTTTATAAGTTTGTAATTTGTAGTTTTTTTAATTTTTGAACAATTTTAAGTTTATTAATTATTTGTTTTAATTTTGTATAATTGTATTAGGTTGCTGAGATTCGATTTGCCTCACACACCATCGTCTTGAGACGACTTGTTAAGGTGCGTGAAGCATTGAGTAGCATGGTCATCAACAACCTTTGGGGTGTATGGAGGCAGGTAAACAGTGAGAGGGCCACAAAAGTGAAAGGGTGGATTCTTGATGATGCTTGGTGGGAACGTGTGGAGTACTTGTTGAGTTTTACTAATCCTATTGTCAGCATGTTGAGATATGTGGACATGGATCATCCATGTTTGGGTGAGATTTATGATGGAATTGACTCAATGATTGAAAACATTAAATCCATTATAAATGCCAAAGAGCAAGATCCCACAGAGAGGTTCTTCAAGAAAGTGCAGTCGCATCTCATTGAAAGGTGGAACAAAATGACCACCCCATTACATCTTCTTGCTTTTGCCTTGACACCCAAATATTATAGTACAGAGATTCTTTCTTTGCCCAGGAGGGTCGCACCATATAGGGATGTTGAGGTTGCCAAGGGATATAAGGCAACATTCTCTAAAATCTTTCCCGATCCAGAGGTAGAAGACCAAGTCAGAGAAGAGTTTGTGCATTTCATATCCTCGGTGGGTCATTCCCTTGGCGCTATCCGTGACAAGTACAAGATGGAAGCTCACTTTTGATGGTACCTCCATGGGCAAGCATCCACCCACCTTCAACCACTTGCAATAAAAGTTCTATCACAAGTAAGATTTTAATTTTTTTACGCTACCCTTCTTTTGACCTTTTCGATGTTTTGTTTTAAGTTTTTAGTCTTTGAATTTTTTATAAATTTTAATTCATTTTGTGGCTTCAATAGGTTGCGAGCTCATCTTCAGCTGAGCGGAGTTGGGGCAGCTATGGCTTTATCCACTCCGTTAAACGCAATAAGTTGGCTGCAAAAAAAGCGGAGGATTTAGTTTATGTGCATTCCAACTTACGTCTTCTCTCACATAAACAACCTCAATACAAAGAAGGGCCAACAAAGTTGTGGGATGTGAACCCAGAGACTGCTGATTTAGATGCCTCCCTAACATACCTTTCTTTATTTGACACGGAGCTAGACAGTGCTTCACATGACTTGCATAGTGGAGCTAGTGGGAGTGGCACTGCTACTGCTTGTGGTTCTAATGAACCACGTGATGAAAACATTGCAGGGGAAGAAGAATATTAAATATATTATATAGTGAACAATGAGAACGCTGATTTGTCTCTATTTTTGTCCATACATTGTAACATTTGCACCATGTCCCTGTTATAATTTATAAAACTAATATAAGTTCGACAATTGAATATTATGATATTTGGCATTGAATTATGAGTATATATTTTGTGGTTATATAACTTTTTTGAAGTTATTTTGTTTCCTCTATGCATATTATGTGGTTAATTTTGGTTATATGGCTATATTTTTATATTTTTGATTTTTTATATATATTTTTGTACGGCCGTATCCAGCCGTATCCAAACCACCCAAAAAAAAATCGACGTATCCCCGTATCCGATACTCGTACCCGTATCCGTATCGGCAACTTAGCACAAAAGCAATTTAACTGCCTCATAAATGCACCAAAGCCACATGGCATAACCATCCATACATGAAATGCTACTTCCTATAGCATTCTGAACTTAACACAAAAATGCCCAAAACAAACCTACAAAAGCGAGGAAGAAGAGTCTAGAAGGGTCTCCCAACAAGTTGCTTCGCTTAGGCCCAAGTGTCGTACCTAAGGACTCAAAAATTGCATTGTATGTGTTATGGGAGAGAAAATATAAGGATGCATGTCTAACAAATATGTCAAGTCGTTATATAACTTTTTGGCACCATACTTCCAATCTATGGGAGATCTTGGGTCCCCTATGTGTGCATATGACCAGTCAAATTACATATAGACAACCATTTCATGCATTTAGCAGTCCCTACAGCCAATTATGTAGTTGTTTGATCTTTTTATGAGGCTTATTTGCAAGAATAAGGCTCCTATCTGACCCAATTCTGCTATCATAGACTATTTCAAACATCATTAAGCAATTGTGCATGCCAATTCAATAGACTATCATTCTTTTTTAAGTGGTAACACTGCCAAGGATGTAGCACATAATCTTAGTCTATAGAGGCAGAGATGCCTCACACCCCTATAAATTTGATGCCATTTTAACTCAATCCTCATTAGCTTCATATAGACAAAAGAAGATGCAAAGATTATGCACGACTAGAACTCTATAGAGAAAGCAAGAAAGGAAGAAATTATATTATCGCCCACAAATGAAAAGTAGGTCAATAGGGACTCAAAAGAACAAGAAGCTACAATAGCTACTCAAAAGTGTTAAAAGGAACTCCAAAAACAAAATAAATCATCTACAACTAAATCTATGAAGCAATAGAACCAAATATGAGGGGGATATACCTAAATGGGTAAACCCTAGAGGAGCCAAAATGAAAAAAGGTCATAGAATACGAATGGCCTATCAAAGAAAGGCCCCAAAAGGAACCACATACAAAGCCAAGTGAAAACATCCCGAGAGAGAATAACGCTCTAGTTTGCATTAGAGTCTTGTTATCCCCAATTTCATAACCTTGCTAGTGAAGAATTTCAGGTACCCTTTGCAAAAATTCGAGTGTCAATCTCTAGTCCATATGTCAATCATTACATCAAAATTCCCTTGGTTTTCAAGTTCATCAAGTTTCTTTTCCTGGCCAACCATTGGAAAATCCTAAATATCAAAATCAAGTGGAAAACATCGAACTTTGTACAACCTTTGCATCATTTGTGTTCAATAAGGCATGAGCATCGAACTAGAAAGAAGACATCCTGCAAGTAAACATAGATGACACATTGCAATCTAAATCCACTTTCCCACTTATCAAAGCATCTGGGATGAAACATTATCAAGAGTTTGATGTGATCAGAATTTGAGACAGTTGTTGATTGCTAGCGTTGTTTCAACATAATTAATGTTTAAGACTTCAAACTTCTGCAATCCATAATGTTGAGGAGAATATATCTGGAAAATTTGCAACAAAAGATTTAAAAAACAGTGTTTTGGACCATGCTATGTGTTCCATCATCAGGCTGAATGAATTATAAGATTGTATACAAGGGCTCCTTATTTAGAAAACCCTATCATTGTCACATGCGGGAGAGATAAGGATAAATTTTCAAAAATAAATACACATCCCCAATATTAAATAATTACTATTTTAGCATTAATTATTGGTCAATTATGAGTTATAAGTAAATGAAGAATGGACTGCCATGAGTCATTGAGTTTCTAAGCTAACATCCCAATTGAGAATATTAGGGTATTTTCTGATCTCACTCACCTCTCTCACCTTCCTTTTCATAAAGTGCTCCTCCTTTGGTAGTATTTTTGCTTCACCTAAATAGATATTATGAGATATATTGTGAAAATGCTCTGTCAGTGCTAAGCTCTTGATACGATCCCTGTTTGTCTGATCCATGTTCTTTCAATGTTTGCTAGAAGGACCTCTCAGTCTCTCCAATGTAGGGCCAACCACCTATACATTCAATGCGATAGACAACACAACATAGCTTGGGTTCGATCGGATATTTTAGGGACCTCAGCATGCTACCAATTTTATTTTGTGGCATAATGATTGATTTTACCTTATGTCTTCGTAGAATTCTTTCAATTTTGAAAGATATGCCATCAATGAAGGGGAGAAAGGCTTTAGGCAACTCCTCTATCTCAATTTGCTGAATCTGTGAAGCAATCTTCTTTTCCACATTGTTGAAGGCCCTCAAAATCTATTTCATTCCATAATCATTCATTTTGAATAGTTTTATTGATGATGCTTCAATTCATCAATGTGTTCAACATCTAATATCTTGAAATCTCTGTTGGTAAGGGTGTATAGGACACAAATCTTTTGAGATGGGTGATGGCAGTGTGAGTGGATTTCCTATAAACCTAAAAAGACAAAGACCAATCCCTTTTTCTCGATATAAGAACATCCAAAAATGGAAGACAGACCTTGTCTTCTAGCTCTTTGATCAAATGTATGCTAGGGTAAATGCTACTAAGATGTGAATGAAATTCTTCAAGGTTGTCAGCTCCATGTGGCCAGCATACATTCGTGTCATCTACAATTTTTTTCAACCATTTGGGTTGTAGCCCAAAAAAACCAATGTTTTTTCTTCAAACTTCTCCATGAATATGCTAGCAACAACCCTTGATAAGGGAGACCCCATTGCAACTCCTCCTGTTCGCTAAAACATCCTTTCTTGAAATGGAAAGAAGGTGGATCTAAAGCACAAATGCTCAAAACCTAGTTGTTTCCTCATTTTTAATATTTCTAATAAGATTGGTAGTCTCAAGCAAATAAATTTTTGTAAAGAGACAACATCAAAGCTTACTAAAATATCATGCTCATCAACAAGACTGTCTTTTACAAACTTCAAAAAACCCTCAAAAAGATTAATGGAGGGGGTGTTACCCACAAGAGGTTGAATCTTCCTGGCCACACATGCAGAATGAAGAGAAGTGGGAGATTTACGAGTGTCCACAATTGGTCTGAGAGGAACTCTGATTTTGTGTGCCTTCGATTGTCCATAGATTCTATCCCTTAGTTTGGAACCAAAGAGATCTTCAGATCTTTGCTGAAAGAGGAGCCCATGATGAATTTTTGAACTTCCTTCAAGAATTGCTTGATTGGATCCGTGCATAGTTCCTTGTAGCTGCTACTATTTAAGAAATGGTCCTCTGTTTTGGCCAAATAATCTGCTCTATCCATGATAACCATAGCATTGCCCTTATCAGCTTTCGTGAAAATCATATTTAGGATCTCCTTTAAAAGCTTGAGAACTGCTAACTCTTCTGCTGATATGTTCAACTTCTAGGCTTTGCTCATCTCATCTCTAATGCACAGTCTTGTCTAATCAGATCTTTTGTTTCTTCTGGAAGATTCCTCGATGCACATTGAATTCCCACTAAGATATCTTCTCTCGGTATGTGCTTTGTAGCCACAACAAAACCCAAGCCTTTCATGAGAGCATTGACAGCAAGCTGATATAGAGGTTGTGCAAAAAGATTTATTACAAGTTTGCTGCTGTCAAATTGAAGATCAGATTCTATCATAGTAACAGGGCATAGATTTAAAGATGAATCAAGTGTGGATAAGTGTCGCACTATCAAAGAAGATTTGTCAATATTTAAATCATTTGTAGCAATTTTTATGAAAATATTCTCCTTAACATTATGGATTGCGGGCGCTTGAAGTCTTTAATCATTACCCTAGATGGAGGGGTCCTTTTCTTGAAATTTAGGCTTCTTGAGAAACATAGGATCAAGCTATCTACAAAGATTGCACACTTAGCATTCCTTAAGAGATGTGGAGATCACATTGTCCTACCAGCCTTCATGAGAATTAAGAACGCTTTGCAAGACCAAAGGAGCCGACATATCTTTGAAAATACTACCATAGCTCTACTCAACTATGTTATTAAGCAAACAAAGTTTGAAATTAGTTCGATATCCTCAAACCTCTATATGCTCCAATTGTAATTGGTTGCATCGCTAAGGTTTGATATGAAAGAAATCAATCGAAGATCAACTATTAAAATAATGAATCATAAGTAAAGAATATGTAATGAAATTTAATGATAGCATAAAGCATCCCATAAAGAGTAGAGACACGAGATTGTCAAGAAGAAAAGCCCACGTGTAATTGAAAGATAACCCAAAGCTATTACAAGATAGCGCAATGTGCATAAAGACTTCTTTCAAGAGAGCATAAAATTCGTAGAAAATAAGAGAAGCCTAAGAAAAGCACTAATATTAGTGTATAGAAGAAAAGATCTATAGACTATAAATAAAGTAAAGAGTAGAAAAGAATTTACAAAAATAACTCCAATCATTAAATTAACCAACCTTCCAAGTGAGTGCCTAGCATCTCTATTTCCCATGTAGTGACGGGAAAGTGGATGTAAAGTGGCAAAGGAATTACATATAAAACATAACTCCAATAATCCTCATAATAAATAATATCTCTAATGAGACAAAAGATATAAAGGCTACAAGCCACCTCATACCATCTGGATTATGTGAATTAAAAATTCACATGAGAATAAATAAATCACAACATAGGATATTTAGAATAACTAGATAAAAATTAATCTCCAACGCTCCACTTAAGCTTTATTGGGGGGGCACAACAAATTTGCAACGTTACCGGTTCGTGGCTTTTGGGCTGCGTTGGGCACCCCGGTTCGAACCCCGTTCAGGTCCGGGGTTCGGTTCTCTGCCCCAATGCCCAGGGTTCGCCCCTGGGCACCCGGGGGCATTGGGGGTTCTTCAGGGCAGCGAACCTGCAGTCGCTGGTGCAGCAAAAGCTGCCAAAAAACGTTTTTGTTAATTTTTTTTTCCTTTTTTGCCAAACTCAATGCAATTAAATAATTAAAAACACCTTCCTCAACCCTAAAAGCCAAAAGCAAAAGCATACTTCAACACAAATGAGAAGAACAAAGTGACAAAGGAATAAACACTTGGCTCTTATTTTTCTAATTTTCTCATTGCATACTTCAACTCCATTGCTGATGTAGGTTTGAATCTTCATCAAGCATCTAGTCATTTGCCTATAGTGATTGAGGAGCCATTTGCTGTCAAGGTAAGTTTTATATTGTTTTATTTTATTGTTTTTTGTCATTTTTTAAATTTTTACTAGTTTCTAGCTGCCGTAGGGTTTATTTTTATTTTTTAAAATTTTGAGTTTGTTTTTTAACTTGTAGTTATATATACTATTACTACAATGTCTGGTAGTTCTTCCTCCACCGGCCAAAGGCAACACAAAATGGACTTGACACACTCACCATTGTGGAAATATACAACACTGATAGACCAAGTTTCCGGTGGTAGGGCCTATCTTTGGAAATGCAATATTTGTGATTCTCAGTTCACAAGCTCATACTTTAGGGTGAAAGCACATTTATGTCACATTCCTGAACGCAGAATCAAATTTTGCGTGGGGAAGACTAACTCTCCATTGCCACATTCAAAAATCCTTGAATTCATCAAGGAATAAGAAGATGCAGAAGCCACACATACCATGAGACTCAGTCACCCTCTAGCAAAGAAAGGCAAGGGATCAACGAAGCCACCTATTTCCCCAAGTTCTACTGGCGGTTCTCCGGTTGTGCCCATTAGAAGACATCCATTTTTGGGAGTAACCCCTATGCAAGAAGAGGCTTCTCTTCCAAACAAAAGAACAAAAGGACCATTGGATAGGTCTTTTCAAAATGAGAGCAAGGAGATTGTGGATCAGAAAATTGCACGATGCATATATGCAAATAGATTGTCTTTCAATGTGGTTCGATCACCATATTAGCAAGAAATGGTCAGAGCAATCCATGAGGCCCCAAAAGATTACAAAGGCCCAAGGTTTGAAAAAGTCCACACCACTTTATTGGCGAAGGAAAGAAAAACAATTGAAGATTCTTTGAAGCCAATTGAAGATTCATGGGCTGAAACAGGGGTCTCCATTGTTTCTGATAGATGGAAAGATGCAAGAAATAGGGCTTTGATCAATGTGCTTGCAATGTGCCCTAAAGGGGCAATGTTTTTGAAGGCCATTGATTGTGAGGGGTGTGTGAAGGATGCAGAGTTCAGTGCCAACATCCTCATCGAATCCATTGAGGCGGTTGGACCTAATAATGTTATCCAAGTTGTAACGAATAAAGCCAAAAATTGCAAGGCTGCGAGGATGTTGGTGGAGGCGAGATATGGACACCTTGTGTTGTCCACTCAATCAACCTCATGTTGCAAAAGATGGGGAAGTACATTGACTGGATCAAACAAGTGTATGATTGAAGCTGAGCAAATTCAAATATTTGTCACCAACCATCAACACTCTCAAGCCATTTTCAAATCCTTCTCGACATTGGATTTGTTGAAGGTATTTTTATTTTTGTTTTAAAATTATAACTTTTTATTTTTTAATCTAGTACTTGTATAGCTATATTTTTAATTTTGTAATAGGTTGCTCCGACTAGATTCGCTTCTCACATAATCGTCTTGAAACGACTTGTGAGAGTGCAACAAGCACTTAGCAATATGGTCATCAGCAACTTGTGGGGTGCATGGAGGGAGGCGAGCAAAGGGGCCCAAAGAGTGAAAAACTTGATCCTAGATGATGATTGGTGGGCCCGTGTAGATTATTTATTTTCACTGAGCCCATCATGAGTATGATCCATTTTGCTGACATGGATCAGCCATGTTTGGGAGAAATATATGATGGCATAGCCTCAATGATTGAGAAAATAAAATTCATCATTAATGAAAAAGAGCAAGATCCTGAGGAGAAATTTTTCAAACACGTGCATTCTATCCTTGTTGAGTAGTGGAACAAAATGACCACCCCGCTACATCTCCTTGCCTTTGCATTGACTCCTTGTTTCTATAGCACAGAGATCCTTTCTTTGCCGAAGAGGGTGCCACCATATAGGGATGTCAAAGTGGCTGAAGGGTACAAATTGGCAATGTCTAGGATATTCCCTAATCCTGCAATAGAAGACATGTTTACAAGCGAGTTTGGGGCTTTCATTACCTCCCGAGGTCATAGTCTTGGTGCTCTTCGAGACAAATATAAGAAGGATGGTCCTATGTGGTGGTACCTTCATGGCCAAGGATCGCCGAACCTCCAACCTCTTGCAATCAAGATCTTGTCACAGGTAAGTTTTGTATTTTTTAAGTTTTTAAATTTATTATTTAAGTTTTTAAGTTTTTCCTTCTTTTAAAAATTTTAAATTTATGTTTAAATTTAAATATAGGTTGCAAGTTCATCTTCTTGTGAGCGGAATTGGAAAACATATAGCTTCATTCACTCACAAAAGCGCAACAAGCTCACAGCTAAAAAGGCCGAGGAGTTGGTCTACATACACTCTAATTTGCGTCTTCTATCACACAAGAACCCAGAGTACAAAGAGAGGACGTCAAAGCATTGGGATATAGATCCAGAGGTTGTTGACTTGGATGCTTGCATATCCCACTTCTCATTAGATGACATTGGCCTCGACGACACAAAACGTAGCTAGCAGGAGTGGCAGTGCAGATGGTCCATGCGGTTCTACTTCTAATGAACCACAACATCATGATGATGTTGATGCTCTTGATGAAGAGCAATATGACTATGAAAATTGACTTTTATAGTTTGATGTATCTTGTAATTAATTACAGCCACAGGATAATTATTGATATTTGATATTCATATTTTAATATATATGATTTATCATTTTATTATTTTTGTTTAATGGCTATACTTATCATTAATCATTATCAACTTATCATTTATGATTTATCTCTATCTATTTTGTGGTTAATGACAATGGCACTAATTTCCTATATATCAGACTAGTAGTGGTAAATGACAATGGCACTAATTTCCTATATATCAGACTAGAATTTTTTTATTTTTTATATATTTTTGTACGGACGAACCCAATAATGAACCCATGGAAAAAATCACCGTACCGGCGAACCGGGTTCTTCAAACCCGCACCAGAGCCAAAAACGAACCGGTAACATTGCAAATTTGAAAAAAAAAAAAAAAAACTTAAAAGACATAGATGGGAGGTGACATTACATAATACTCTCCTTTGATGACAAATTCCTTGAAGAGGAACAATTACAAAATTACAATAATTTGAAAAAAGAAGAAAGAAGAACATAGATGTCTTTAATAATCTCTCAAAGTTTGAGGTGAAATTATCAACAACATCCCATGAATCCTCTTCAAAAAAGATGGTCAATCCTCTTTGGAACAATGACTAACAAAAAGAGGATGACAAAAAATACTCACTCTAACCTCCAAAACACAAAAGCTTACACCAATCTTGAGTTAAGTAAAAAATTATGCCATAAAATATGAACTACATACATTTTAATGTAATAGAAGTAGATCTGATAGAAGACATAAGCAGCAAAAAGACAACTTCCATAGCACAATGCTAATTCTATTTTGGTTAGTGCATGGTCAAAAAAGAGATATGATATGCATATCCTACCTTTAAAAAAATAAAGAATCGCCATTATCAGTAGAAGGTAATACAAGATTATGCAAGAAGTTCTCCTTAGCAATTTATAGTAAAAAGGTAAGCCCAAAAGTATGGAAAACGTCTATAGCTCTAAACATATCAAAAGCTCCAAATAATTTACAGTTGAAGAACAAAAGACATCAAAATGCCAAATAAACATATATATGCCAAAAAGGATTAGATTTCCCAAAAGCATAACATAACTTTAGATTAAACCATTAATCATGAGTACAATAATATTAGGAGTTTATATTAAACATCATAAATATGTTAGAAAAATACTAAAGGTTAGCTTGGAAATAAAAATGTAAAAAAAACAATGCAGATGCTAACCAAGGAAATGAGACAGAAGTGATGTTTGGCCTTTCACAAAAGGTATCTTACGTGTTTCAATTATAGACTTATCTAAATAAGGCACACCATTGTCGTTTGAAGATACCAAAATTTTTTGGATCCAAGTTTGTTTAATTTTGGATTTAGTGGATTTAGTGGATTTTTAACGATGAGAAAAGTCATGATTTGTTTTATCACAAGCTTTACAAAGATGCAATTTACAACATTTAAAAATACCATTCCTATCTCCACCACAATGCTTACAATTTTTAACATTTGAAACCAAAGTATTAGTAAAATAAGCCTTACATTGATTCTTAAATCCAAAAACATCATGGCACAATGTCTTACAATGAGGCGGACAATATGACTTCATATTAATGTTAGCTTCATTAAAAATAAGTCCTTTAAAGTTGGCAGTAAGTTTAAAAGAAAGAGATTCAACAATACTATTTTCATCTTTATAAAGACCACCTCCATTATAACCCATCAATTTCATAGTTTTTAAACCAAGGTTAGAAAAACGATTTTGCATATATAAGCATTCATAATTTGAAGAAGAACAATCACTTTTAATGTTAACACTAAAGACATGATTTTTTTCAAAAGATGCAATTTTAACATTAAGAGTATAAGCTAGATCATGCATGTTTGTCAATTTCTCATCACATGAGTTTTGCAATGCATTTATAGTCATTTTGTGACACTCGACATTTAAGAGCAAAAAATTCATTATCTTTTGAAACAAATTGTTGCTTAATGTTTTTAAAGGCAAAACAAAGCCAATTTATAATCCATAATTCAACCCCCCATTAATGGGGCAAGAGTAGATCAAGTTGCTAAAAGGCGGGTGCATAACCCTATTTGGGTTCCTCCTCACCCTATTTGGGTTCCTCCTCATGTTGGTTCTTTCAAGCTAAAACTTCGATGGCACTTCTAGAGGGAACCCAGGTGCATGGGGGGCCAACTACATTATTTGCGATTGTTCTAGGTCATTGATCAAGGCAACTTCTATGAAGTTGAATCCTAAGCCTTTGTCCTTGGGCTTGAGCTCACATCCTAGCGTGGAATTGATCACCTTATCATTGAAGGTGATTCCATGGTGGTGATTTGTGCTCTTTAGTCTCATTCCTCCGTAGCTTGGAAAATCAGGCATATTATGGATAGAGCTTGGCAATTGTTGCCTCTCTTTTCCTCTTGGTCTGAGGGTCACTATTTCGTGAAGCCAACTCCAGTACGGATTTTCTCGAAGTTTTGGGATCTCTCAACTTGAGGAGCTCCGTGTGGGCAATCTCTTTAACTCTTAGCCTGGGTTGGTCGATGTGGCCCCCTCTTGACCCCTTTCTTTCATGATTTCGATGCCATTTGGGGCTTCTAATGATTGATTAGTGTGTGAGGTGTGTATTGATTATTGCATTCATTGGCAGTTAATCCCATCTTTTCTTCATAATGAGATGCGATTTGTTTGCATGTGTGTTTTGTGTCGAGCTTCTACCATTTATCTCTGCTCTCTCTGTCAACTTCCTCACTTGATTTGTCATTTGTCTGAAGTAAGATGGAAGGATGTGTGGAGCGCACAGCCTCTGGTTTTTCAAATGTGCCTCAATATTGGCAGGATACCATGCTGTATGCTCACAATTCGCCTTAACTTTTGTTGGAAGCTTCCAAAAGGGAAATGGCATTTTGTGGCTCAATCCCCTCTGCTCGACTCAACAAGATTTTTTGGATGCCTACGGGGTTGATTATGGAAGCAATTCAAACTATTTTGGGGGTCAAGTTTCTTCATTTGGATTGACGCCTCTGGGCTAATTCCATGGTGGCTTCCTTATTTGATAGTTGTTTGTGGCAGATTCTGAATGATAAGGCTTTGGTTCATCAATTAGTGTATGATTTTGTTCGCCCAGAATGCCGAGTTGGTCTGGACAAGGCTCTAGAGAAGGTGGGCTCGTTGGATCCTCTCTCACTACCTTTCTCAAGTCGTGAATGCAGGGGCCTTGTCCCTCTGGGTTTTCTGCTCCTTGGAAACCAAATTCGTGGAAGTGGTCAATTATGTAGAGGATTTTCTCACCTTTGCAAGGGAGCGCGAGTCTTTGCAGGGAAGTTTTCCTCCTCTAGACCTGGTCGCCCTCAATGCCCCCTTTCCGGCTCTGTTTTTTCTCTAGTCGCATCTTTGTCACCCTCAGGTGGTAAAGGCGGCTCATTTTCTTGTTCGAATGAGTGGCTTCACTTGAAAACTACCCCCAAGGAAGGTGGAGGTGGCAATTCCAACAGGGCTAGAGCTCTTCGTAGCAGGTGCTTGAATTGAGTGGTTGGCCATCTTGGCAGGGGCCGTGGTCACGATCCTGGAAGGAGTCGTGGACATGGACGAGCTCATGGTCACGATCCTAAAAGGAGTCGTGGGCGTGGACGGGGTCATGGTCTCATTTTTGGTGACAATGTTGATTTGGCTAATGTTGTTGTGGGGCCTCCCCCCTCAAAAGGAAGCACCAAATTGGTTCTCCCTCTATTTGCATGGATTCGGATACTGGACTTGTGGAATCTCCCTCTATGGTGTTACCTAGTGGTGATGGATGTTCCTGCCTTGCCTTGGTCAATATTGTGGATGTCGATGTGGAGGAAGATGCGGAGATTGCTGGTCTGGTAGATGTTCGCCCTCCTCCTTTCCTATCCCCTCGGCCTTAGTGGCAGGATGGTGGATGTTCCAGTCTCCTGGCTATTGGGTCGATCGGGAGTTTTCTTGGTCTTTGGTAGTTTTTGTCTTCTTAGCGGTAGCTTTCTCGTCTTTGCTATGCATTCTGCTTTTGTCGGACTTTGTCCCTTGGTTGGCCTATCGTGGATTTTATCCGATAGCCACCATTTTGGTATTCTCATTTCATACTTTTATGAGTGGGTGAGGGACCCTAAACCCTCAACATCTATCAAAAAAAAATCCATAATTCAATTTAGTTAAGAGAAAACAAATTACTAAAACTAAATTTTCTCAATTTAATGGTAAAAAATAAATCACAATTTTAACCAACCAAACCAACTATTAGCAAATAGAAAACATTGATAATTACCATAATAGGTGAACCAGAAAACACCAATGATAACTTTTATAGATATATAACAGAGATGGTTGTTTGGAAAAAAAGGAACTCATATATAGTTTTTCAAGGCAATAATAAAAAATGCAAGACTAGTCTTTTTTTTGCCAAACTAAAACATATTAATAAATTTAAAGAAAAATAAGTCGTAAATTTAGCATTTCAAAAGTTAAAGAGTATGTATTCTTTATGCAAACTATAAAAATGTAAAAGAAAACAAACATGTGTTACTCCTTGTGTATAAAGTGAATTTATTTAAAAATAAGAACACACAACATACTTTAAAGATGAATTAGAAAAGAACTTTACGATAAAGAATGAAAAAGCTCAACTCTCTAATAAGAAAGCAAGAAATGGATTGATTGAGTTGATTCTCTTCTTTAAAAAATATTCATTTAGGAAAACGCATATCCACATTTCAACAAATCAAGCCAAAGCTTAAAAAATTAAACTCCTCTAGAAATCATGGCAAGGAAAGAAAGGGATAAAGCTTTATTTAATAAACAATAAACACAAATCGTTTTATATTAAGCAGTTAATATATTCATTAAAAACAATAAATTGTTGTTTTAAAAAAGGTATTCTTCCAACTTGAATCCAAACAGCTATATAATGGGATGATTTCTGAACACAAGAACCAATTAAATTATGCAGATTTTCATGATGTAGGTCATTCGAAAAAGAAACTTCTGGATGCATCATTTTGGCAGAATTTAAAACCAACGTTTTGGACACCATATGTGTGCCCATCATCAGGGAAAAAAAGGATGAAGAAGTTGATGAATGAATGATTATTAATTGTACCACCACAGCCATAAATAGAGATGTAAAACAAGAAAGAATAAGAGGAAGTGGTTGGTTGCCTCCGCCACGGATAAATGTACCAAAGAAAAAAACAAGAGACATTACCTTATGTGGGCATTATTAAAAAATCTAATATGGTTTAAAATAGGTCTCCAAGACTCACCAATGCCTAATCCGTTGTCACAATTTAAATTACTCGGTCTCTTTTCCATTTCAATAGTTTCCCTCACCTTCCTTTTCCAATAATCCTCTTCATTTACTAAAATTTTTGATTGGTCAAAGCAAATGTGGTGTTTTGTGAGAAGTGTGTTATTTATCAATCTCGTATAAATAGCCCTGCAAGATTGATAAATAACACTCTTTTCTCACAAAACACCACATTTGCTTTCAGGCATGATGACCATTTTATCAATCTTGTATAAATAGCAGTTCTTTGTGTTTATTCCACTAAAGGGTCTCCCATTTTCCTTTTCCCATCCATTTCCATAGTTTTGCTCATTTTGCACTTTTGGGTTAACAGTACAAAATAATCACTCTTTTATTTATCATTTATCAATCTCGTATAAATAGCAGTTCTTTGTGTTTATTCCGCTAAAGGGTCTCCCATTTTCCTTTTCCCATCCATTTCCATAGTTTTGCTCATTTTGCACTTTTGGGTTAACAACACAAAAAAATCCCATCATACAAGGAAGCGGCACTTCTATGGCACTTTTTGCCACTGACTGTTGGGCCCAAGTCAGTTGGAATCAACAAAGTTTCTAGCGACAAAAATCCTTGCTAACAAGTCTAGAGTAGAAGAAGATAAAACATCCTTTTTATCAATACAAAAGAGCCAATATAGAATCTGATTATGCCCTCAAAAGAGTGGCTCAGGCTAAAAATGTTTGATAGAACAATCCCAGGGGGGAAGCAAGGTGCTTCTCAATTACTCTCCTAACATCCACAGTTGACGATCCTCTAGAAATACTCCTCAAAATGCCCTTCCTAACATCCATCATTGATGATCTTAGAGATAGAGAAAAATTGGAATGTGCATCCACTCATGTAGTCTAGGTAGTGTATGGGGGAGGGCAGCTGACCATCCATGCCAAGAATGACAAAACAAAGTCTACAGTCTCTCAATGGCTACATGAAATAGGGGCCATCATTTTTCTGATCAATCACCATATGCACTAGTGAATATAATAGCCAAAAAGTGCTCCACACCACCAATGGCTAAAATAGGCTGGAATAAATAAGTAAACAATTTGGCGGTCCTCAAAGTCCCTTGTAGAGCCTGATGTTTGAAAATAATTACTTCCCTAAGATAAAGGGACCAAACATCTTTGGTCTGGATAACTAACTGCTTTCCCGTGTTGTGATGGATCCTCACGTCTTTGTACAAACAATGATATTTCCCTCAAATCTCATAATAGACAGGAAACCTGAAAATAAATTGTTGCTCCATCTCCACCTCCTTGAGAGACACAAATCCTATCACCTTGTGGAATATTGTTTGCCTTATTTTCCAAATAGCCCATATCTCTTTCAAAATTTCAGATATTAGATTGTTCAACAAATTCTAAATCTTTAAATTTAATGAAATTTAGTTAAAATATCTATATTCAAATCAAGAAAATGACATATGCATCATATACCTAACACAAAGAAAGAAAATTTATCTATATGATCCAATACACTAAATTCATATTGACAAGAAGTTAAGAAGTTTATTTATAAAATAACACACCTCAATTGTGCCAGTTTTCATCTTATGATTCAAGGCTTCCTTCGGTCGAGACCTTACAAGCCCTTCAACAGAAACTACGGATTCCACTCTCAACCTCTTTGCGATTGAATGTGCCTCAGAAAATTCCTCAGGTAAGGTTGTAATCTACAACAATCATCAATACATTGTATGAGTTTTGCACTACTGGCTTTTTAAATGGAATAAGTCTCTTTGCAGTATCAAAAATAATATTAAATTTTGCAAAAACTTTACTAGAATTTTAAATACAAAACCATAAAAATCTGATAATTTAGATAGAAACCCAAAAAAACAATAATAAATAAATGACATCCTTATAATGGGATGGTTCAAAATGGTAATACAAAGCTTAAAGTAAAAAGGTAAGGCAAAGCTTAGAGAAAAATGGTCACCCCCACTGCCCGGGTTTGTAAAATTAGATTTCGATGGGGCAGCTCAAGGGAACCCATGGTCGAATAGGGACAGTTGTATATTTAGAAAGGAGGATAGGCAATTAGAACTTATCTTTTGCAATAGATGTTGGCAATGACACTAATAACCAAGCTGAAGCAATGGCCATGTTGAAAGGGATTCAAACAGCAATCATTAAAGGATGGAGGAAGCTAGTGGTAGAAGGCAATTTACAGATTTTGATCAACGCTATGAAGGACAAAAAGGTATCATCTTGGGGACTGAAGGAAATCATTGAAGAAGTAATGCGGCTTGTTAATAAGGTCAATGTTGTCCCCTCTTTCCACATCAAGTGAGATGGGAATCAGGCGGCCAATAAAATAAGCAATATGGGAGAGAATCTAATGAGTTCAAACAGAACTCCTGACCAGTTCTGGGAAAGGAATTTCCTAGATGCTCTGTAACGGTTGTTAGCCAAGGATGTATCTCACACTCCTCCCCTAGCCCTACCATTATCCTTATTCATCCCCTCCCTCTTGCCCACTTGATCCTTAAAAGTTAAGCACTATGCCCTCTCCATTTCATCTTACCCTCCCACACCCCTATCATGGCAACATTATTCTAAAAGGCATTCATTGAATCTTGCTTTGATCACTTGAGAAGCATATTTGGGTTGTCGTGCCAATTATCTATCTCAATACAACAGCCCCTAGGGCAATAACGAGTTTGATGGGAAATGTCCCATTCACTCAAATAATTATCCCTATTTACCGTGTTTTACCACTGTAATTCTTAAATTCACAATATTGCATTTTTTGTTTACTTTGGAGATAGCAGCATGGTAAGGATTTAGAATTCCCGAATATGTCACATCCCATTGTGACAACTCTTAATTTGATGTCTATTTGACTGTCAAAAGGGAAGTCATCGCTCGTAGTAAAGGGCAATAGATTCATTAATCAATGTGAAACCCTTCAGCAGGCGAAACTATGTGGCAAATAAGTTTGTGAACTGAGTATTAGCGTTACTATCTCTACTTGCATTTGACATCATGTCTTGTCGGTCCCCTATGTATGGAGATCTAGTTGTTAGGTCTTGATCTCACCCCTCGTCAAATTATGGACATTATCTTAAATTATCAACTCGTAAAGTTGTGTATTTCACTTACCTTAGTGCTTGACTTGACTTGACTTGACCTTGTGGATTGGATTTTTACTTAAGGGCAAAAGCAAGTGTCGTTATTTGATGAATGATGACCTCTAGTCTAATTATTACTCACAATGTTATTTTAAGTAATTAACGGTGGGCATCTTTGGTATTACAGTTATTTGCCAAATTATGACCTTGGCCTTTGACATTGTCCACTTCGGTGACTAACCTTTCACATGGGAAATGATATGGTTTGACAATGTCCAATAGCATAAAACAAATCTTGATTTGGACTCTTAACCATGGAAGTTGATTTGGTAAAGTACTTTAAAAATCATTAATTTGAAGCTTCTTAGTAATTTCCGTCTTGGCCATTGGAATGCCTAGGGCTTGACTGAGCATGGGATTTTCAGAAGACAGAAATTTTTGAGGAAAAGCCCTCCAAGCTGCACTATTCGAGCTTGATACAACTTTTGCTTTGGATGCTTGCATTTTTTGGTGGTAACCCCTAGCTTGACCTGCAGGTTTGAATGGACAAATGGCATGGGAAATACTTGTGTTTTAGTCCTTTTCTTGGGCCTGTCAATTGGTTTTGGATTGTGGCATTCATCAAGAGCTGTAACAGCCAGCATGGACAACCCTAGTCTTTCTCTAAATGAAAAATCTATTTGGGTTACTTGAGGGATATGGGGATTTTTGGCTGGACATTGTGAGAAAGAAGAGAAGGGAAGAGGAATGAGCAGGCGAGGCTCGAACCAGTACTAAAGCTGAGCTTTTTTCCCCAACCACCGGAGTTTGCTATTCTTTTTTCAAGCATGCCATTCCATCCCTTAACTCAGAACTGTTATGAGCATTCAGGCTTGTTTTATCTCTTTATCTAAAACCCTAATGTGGAAAAAGGAAATGGGTATGAGATATGTTTTGATGGTACTAATAATTTTATATGACTTGTTTATATATACATATATCTATGTATACATTTCTATGCATATGCACCAACAAATGCATCGAGATATATATGCACAATGTTTGTTGTATGAGATGTTTGCTGGACCCTAAACAGTCCTTGGTGTGGATACATGAATTTATTGAGATTGATTTTCTTGTTATGATATGAATCTTTGCTTCGTTGGTATTTTGGTTTATAGTTACCTCTTGCATAGATCCTGGCAGTGGCCATTACTAGCTGAAGGTATTTCTTTTGGAGATCTAAGATAGACCTATATGTGGAAATATCTCTTGGGTGTTTTATTACTGCAACTTTTAATGATCTACATTTAAATATCTGGATATCTAAACCTGTTCTATGGTGGTTTTCTTATGAGGAGTGCAATGAATGAATTTATTGCTCATGGACGTTCTGATAATCTTAAGGGAAAGACATTGTCAGCTTATGCTAACCATGTGTGCATGTTGTTTTCGAGATAGTGCAGTTTTGATGGCAACTAACATTATATGAAAGTGCAAAGCTTTTGATATGTCTATTGAGAAGATCCTTGAAAAGCTACATGGCAAACTCATGGGTCTAGAATTGCTCTACGGATTGTCTTTACTGTAGCAGCATGCTCAAAGAAGGAAACTGAATGACTTTTGTGTAACAACAGCAACTCATTGTATCTAGACTGTTTCAAATAGTTTTATTATCCAAACATGGTGTCAATGGTTGTATTACTGAAATCTAGAATCAAATTTGTGGTAGGACTTAGCCTTAATGTTGTGGCATATAACTTGCTTTAATTCCCTTCAACCATGTACAGGCAATAATATGAATGGAATCTTTTTTTTTTAGCATACAGTTATTAACCCTTGTGTGGGCTAGCTTCTTAACAATCTTGCAACTCCTGGGCCTTTATGAGTAATGAAATATATTGACGTTAATTTGAATTTGAGAAATCTCTCTCTCTCTCTCTTTTGTTCTAAAGGTGTTCTAATAAGTTTATTTGATGGATGGTGATTTGCTTAGCAACTTTCTTGGCACCCATCAGCTCTTCTTAACTAGGGCACAAAATGTTTATGTTCAACTCCACTTCCTTTCAGATGTCAGACTTTTATGTTCAATAGTCATTTTATCCTCTTGAATCAGGCCCTCATGCTCAGTATTATGTAAACCATGCGTGAATTTTGCTCTTGCTCTGTACTACAATACCTTGCATAAGTGATGTTTTGAGTAGATCTATGAAAACTTTAGAGTGTCGGCTTGGGTAGTGGATCTGATCAGGTGCATGCATCTCTGGCTGACAATTCCAGCAGTATTAGGAAAAAGGTTTTAATAGGAAGCCACATCTTTTATATGATAGACTAGGTGTTGACGCAATAATCAATGTTTTTTTTTTAATATTGTTAAAATGTTTACACAAGCCTATACATCTGAAGATGAAAACCCAACAAAATCAGCCAAGAAGGCCACAAGTCAAAATATATAAACCAGTACCACTCATAAGAAACTTTATTACAATATAAAAATGCACAACACTATGGCACCAATAGAAAAGAAACAGCAGTAACAAAAAAGAACCATCCTCAACAAGGACCACCAATAGTCATCTAACTAGAATTCTAATCATCATCACATTGCATTCCCATAGCCCCAAAACCATCAACAGTGTTAGGAGGTGAAGTGAATATCCAGACCTCCAACAATGTAATGGTGTGACGTCTTGTAATCCCCTTGGCAATATTATTTGTGGTATGACAAGCCATCCGACATGAGGGGGGTTGCAGGGGGGCTATTCAAAAAATCGCAATTAATCAAGGAAAAATCAGAAAAACATAAAGCCACCAAAAAAATGGGGAAAAGGGAGAAAAAACTGTTCTTTACAAATTTAAAGGCATTTCCATTGCATAGAGATACATATTAAGCATTTAAATTACATAGAGAATAGATAGAGATTATGAAAGGAAGATAAATAAGATTGTACGGCATCAAAAACAGCCAACAGTTTTTTACATTAATTTCCATACTATTCAAATTTCATTACATTTGTATTTCAAAATGCATACTATCTTCGTTTACAAAGGAACAAAAAGGGGAGG
Source organism: Torreya grandis (assembly GCA_037957365.1). NCBI lineage: Eukaryota > Viridiplantae > Streptophyta > Pinopsida > Cupressales > Taxaceae > Torreya > Torreya grandis. The sequence continues at coordinate 635,981 of JARHVA010001443.1, forward strand.
GAGGCAATGGCAACGAGGTAGACTAAGGGATCAACAGGTCTAGATGTTGAAGCTGGTTGGAGCCTCTCTTGATTCAAGAGACGACCTTGGTGTCATACCCAATGTTCTCTAACAAGTAGAAGTTAATTTTGACATAAATAGGTTCATTATTACTTTCATGCCATCCGTATTTTAAATCGATCTCATCAAGGTCAATCCGTTGATCTTCCTCAACAATACTTGACATTATTAAATAAAATGCATATGTTAGTGACCTTGACAAATAATATTTTACATGAATATAAATCAACTTTTCATATGAGTTGAGAATCAGAAATGCAACATTTTTTAACCTTGAGCTTTCTTCATCTTCAGGGAAAGATTGTGGTGGACAAACACCAAATCATTTGTCATGCCCAAATTTTTTTTTTTACTAGTGCATGACTAACACACACACAATGACACCAAACATTTTCTATAATACAACACACTGAAGCACACACTTATCACGTGGGACTTGTTTAAAGCGTCTACAAACTTAGACAGTGTTGCAAGAAAACAAGCACACACACGGTGTCCAGCACAACGGATCTACAGTCCTCCGAATCAGTACATGAGTTGCACATGGAACTACGATAAGCCAGCAGTGGAATACTGCGTCGGCTATCCTCGTGCCTCGCAAACGGTTGACTAAGTTAGTGATCCTATAGAACACGACCACCAACATATTAACACCCTGAAGTCAAGAGGCCACAACGAAGCCTAAGACAACCAAACCCTTAACTCAAGCTCCTTACCTTCAAGAAGTACATTAGGCAAAACAAACGGAGTGTACCACAACAAAATACCAGGAAGGTAGCACAAACACCATTTAGCAGCTCATCTCACAGCTAGCTCTCAGCACGATGTATCACCTACAAAACAATGATGGATAAAATATCCCCACTTGGATAAATGACTAAGTGTTAGTCCCACCCAATTCTCTTAGCAACAGGGTACCACTAGAAACCCTTAGAACAAAACCCATTAGAGAAAAAAAATGCCAAAATAGCCTAGTGTTCCAAACAGATTTTGGCGCAGAAAACTGTTCCACCCAAAAATTCCTATTTGGAATTGAGTTACTAAAATTAGTAAACGTATTCGAAATAGCCAAATAAAAGTCCATCTAATAATTTAAAGGTATAGGAAATCACCATCAACCTCCGGTTTAGCTTAAAACTACCCTTAGATGTGTTTGGCAGGGCAATTCCAAATCGAATCTACGAGCTAAAAAGGATCAACAGATACAAAATTTCGACAAATGCCTCTAGAGATGCGTTCATCGAAAGACAACTAGGGGAGGTAAATTGATACTGCTTGCTGATTTTAATTCTCGTATAAAAGGGTTAGAGATCTCGAGTTTTCATTTTTGGAAAAATCTTCTGTTCAGGTATCAACTTAAGCCAGTTCTGGGCTGGTTTTATTTGATTTGTAACCAGTAATCACAAAATCTCGTCTTATTCTTAAACTTTTAATAGAAGAATTATTCATTCAATCATCAAGCATCCGATCCAGAACGATGATATCACTCATCAATGTGCTTCTCGTGAAAGATTGGACGTCTCGATATCAAGCGTACCTTCTTAGAAGGGTTTCACAGAAGCTAGTTGATCTGCTATGGTCAACCTATCAAACTGGATTTCCACAACACTCAAAGCTACCAATATCAATTTACTCACGTTAAGAATTTTCAATGATATTCCAAGGTTAGAATTTAATTGCTCAACTTAGCATTATTACAATTTGAATGGTTCACATCAAAGGTCTACTGAGCATCTGAAAACCATCCACCCGAATAACCCAGTCTCAAGGATGTCATCAAAGGCTTAAATGTGGATACTCTTTGTTCCAAGGAAATATTTTAAGCATGAAACTAGAATCATATCTTAGTGTTTCTTCACCATATCAAGTAACCAAATTGTATATGAACGATACTAGTGCAAAGGTGGTCGTATGCCAAGTGCATAATGGTAAAAATATTATTCGAAGGAGCATACTTCAAATTTCTCATAACTTTTATTACAAAAGTATGATGATGAGACATGCTATACTCTTAACAACTCATTCAGAATAAGGACGATGGATATAGCCTCCAAACCAAATATTTCACAGTCTTTCTCAAAGCGTGCCACCATCATCCATGGTCAAATAATCGATAAAAAGTTGTTACAATTTCGACTCAAGGCCTAGTCAACAAAACTAAATAGTTCAAACCTTTGTACACACATGTTATTCTTGACTAAGCTATAACTTTTGTTTAACCAATATGACAAAAGTCATCATAATGTTGTAACATAATCCAAATATAACCAGGCTATTATATATTTAATTAATCGAAACAATTACAATCAAGATTATTCCAATGGTAATATAACTCACAATCTACATTTATATCAAAAGAAGATTGAATAATTTGCCTCATTTACAATTGAAACTAGTGATTAAATTTCGTATACAAGGCAACCAAAATTACATATCGATATCTTAATTTATCATATGAATTTATATCCTGCTACACTTGCACAACAAGTGCATCGGCTTACACTGGTAAGTGAAATCCATTAAAACTTCAAAAGTGCTATACAAATATAATAAACATAATCAATGAAATATCTACTTTAAATTAAGGCCAGTTATAATAAAAGCAAGATCATAGTAGCATAAATATCATTATAACTTCACCCAAGAATTGCATACCTATGCGAGTTAACCACTTCTCATGACCTCATAATACTAAAGCACATAAGCGTATAACCAAGGTATTACAACTCGAGAGGTAAAAGGTAAGAACAATTCACAATAACAGGCTTTATACTCAATTCCTTCATTCTATATTTTAACTTGTTTAATATATGATCAGGGATTGCGTTGAGGAAAGTGACACTTCCTACACACCAAGAACATCGTTATTCACTACTTCGATACAATAGCAAATATCATTCTAGGATGGGCATCTACATTGTCCTCTAATTCCGTTCAGCGTACTCCAGAAATTTAAAATCGAAACCACTCATGGTTTCCGTGATAGGTGTTCTAGTGCTATTCTATCATACCAACTTTCCTTCATATTATTCTAGAGATATGAGGTCGTAGCATTTGCTAGGCCATTCATAGTTACCCTCTAACAAGTACACTCTACTAACATTATCATAACATCTCTGCCAGTTTTAATGGAAAGGAGACTCGGAATAAAATATGTTAGAATTATCATTTAAACGACACTTATATGTTGACGGTTCAAGGATCAAAATAGACTTCCATCTTTTATTAAGAGTTGTCATGCCCTAGCATAATGATGACTCAATGATTTAAAGAATAAATCGTACCATCATAATGCAATCGTTGACAAGTATTTGGATTGCTAAAGGCATCCCAGAGGATGGATGTATAATTGCCAGAGACTAAAACACATGCAGATTTGTATAGCAATAAAGATAGCAACAATACAGCCCCTGGAAGTGGTTAATGGGGTCACTAATCGCTCATGTTGAAGCTGAGACAGAACAACCACCAGGTTTAGGATGACTCAACCTATACGCACAAATTTTGATGTGGGTAATAAAACAGAAATCAATTTTTTATTACATGATGCAACACCCTTATAATCACATTTTTGAACATGGAGAATCAAAACAATTACCAGATTTATTCCTCAAAACCAAAGGAAAATAAAAAGCATATAGATGATGTACTGATTTAGGCCAATGCTGTACAAATTGTAGACCAATCTGGCAGGTACAGGCCCAATTTTGCTCATTCAATAAGGAAGATAAGTATGAAGGAGGGATAAATGACAGTCCCAGAGTTATCTTCCTCTACATAAATACAATAACTGAAATGAAAGTAGTTTTTTCAAAGCGCCTAACACATATAGGCCATATAAGATGATCTAAAGGACATTTTAGCCCACATGAGTAATGGAACGCTACAGGATAGCGTCCAATTGTTGTTAAGCACTAAAAAGGGAAACTCAGCCTCTTCAACTCCTGAGCAGGCTCAAAATATGAATTGTCTTGTTAAAGAGTGATTTACAGTGCAATACACTAAATTCTTTAAGTGGAGCTATCTAAATAAACCAGACATAGGAAGAACGATGCTACTCAAATTTTATTGCTCTCACTTGATCAAACCAAACAATACATACACCTACCAGATTAGTTTATCACTGGCATAGCAGATTGGAAGTAAAAGGATATATTCACTTGCCTGTTCAGAGCTTTATTACGATCTCCTCTCTGCTGTCTCTTTTTCTTTCACAGCGATCTACTCCTGCTGCTCCATCGCTTCCCACATGACTCGCAAATTCTTCCTCTCTTCCAACAACCCAATGTTTCCTCTCTCCTTGGCTTGTGATCTTCTGCTAACCTCCCAAACGTCTCAACTGCTCTGGTTAAGATACCTTGGTGAGTGATGGTTCCACTTAAACAATTCAAGATTTTTTTCTTTCGTACACCTTTGCACCACACTTCTCATGGAAACTTTTGCCTGGCTACCTGTTATGACATTCTCTTCTTCCTTGCTCCAAGCATTGTTGAAATATTCCTGCTGCTGCTCACAACACCTCTCCACAGTAATTTCCATCAACAAGCTCCTTCCTCAACATGGCGTGCTCCTCCTCCCTTCTTCCTCCTTGAAGTTCAACCCAACAACCACAATTAAATTCATATCTACTCCTCATGGCGTAATCACTTGGCAAGGAGGAAGAGGTTGATGATCAAAGCATCATTATGAAAGGAGCTTTAAAATATTCAAATAGTCCACCTTGTCTCCCTCACAAATCACCTCATTGGTCTATCCCTCTTACACCACAATCAAGGAAAGCCCACTCATCTTCAACAAAAATCTCTTATATATTTTGATATAACTTGCTCATTAATGCAAAGGATTGATTCTCCCTAATACATTAGAGGCCCAACCATCAATATAAATTCTCAATAAATGACCATTAAAAAATATTTATAATCTTTGAGCATGTCAATTACAAAATCTTACTATAACAAATGATCTTACCTTAACCAAGACTTAGTCCTCATGACCAGTACGCCAAACAAGACCATGTTAATTGGTTTCATATTGCTAAAGCAATAAACATTTTAAGAACAGTGGAAGAATAAAATAATAAGAGGCACAATTGGCTCCGGCCAATGACTGCCTTTCAACTGAATTTATTCAACATAGAAACTCAATATTGCAGTGTCTCAATTAGAAAACTCAGCAACTGAACCAACGAAACTGCGGAAATTCAATATCACTGGAGCGAGGTATTATATCATTCATCTGTTCTTGAGTGAGTTGATTGTGCTTTTTGGAATGTCTATGCTCGAACACACTCCAACTATGCTCGCGAGCGGGTAGACTGCATGGCTGGCTCAAAATGGGCATTGCCATCCATCGAAGGTGTTTGATTTCTTTGCCAAAGAAATCCCACCATTGTGCTGCAAGAACACATTTTGTCAACATTGTAACATGTACAATTTAGTAAAAATTTAACACTTTCACCGTACATATGTAGAAAAATTGTCTACCTCGTTTGAAGGTCTTCCTTCCTGTGATGGCTACCTTACTAAAGAAGAAGACCCTTGCTTGCTTGTACATCATAAAGTCTCTCATAGTTGCCTCAAAAGATCCCTACAAGACAATCTCTCCATGCACTTAAATAGGTCATATGTGACCTCAACATCATCTCGAAATAAGCCGATAAAGAATAACATTGGATTCAAGAAATATCAAGTTGTATGGAGAGGAGAATGCATTTGTTGATCCCATCTTTTATCAACTATCTCCTATAACGGCATGTGGTTGGCCCTGTTATTCTTCAATCTATTCCTAATAGTGTCTTTGGCTCTACCAATTGCCTCATATAGATAACCCATGGGGGATTTATCCCCATCGACGAGTCTCAAAACTCGAACTATAGGCTAAAAGAATAACACAAATTTCTTTGCATCTTCCCAAAAAGACGGTGAAAAAACATAGTCAGCCACCATTTTACCCTCCATATGTTTCACAAAGGAAGACTCCACCCACTTAGTTAAAATGAATATTCGTATTAAATTCATTTGTTGTTGGCAAAGAGTTTGCAATGCAAGGAAGTGGGTTGTGAGCCTTGTCACCCCTAGCCAAATAAGTTCCTTGCCATCTATGAATGTGTGCATTATACTAAGCACTCTTGTGTGATTGTATATGAACGTGGTGATTGTGAAGGCCATTTGCAAAAATTCTTCCACCCATGGAATTTTACCTGTGTTATCCAACGTCAAATTTAGACAATGTGCCACACATGGAGTCCAAAACATAGTTCTATATTTCTCCACAAGAAGCCTCCTAGAGACCACGCAAGCAACATTATCTTTAATGAATTGGACCACATTTTGTGGCCCCACCTCAATCACAACCTCATCAAATAGATGAAAGAATGTCGCACCCAATTTTACAATCTCAAATGCATTGACACTCTTAAGATTACACTGTGCCAATGTCACATGACATAAAGAATTTGATAAGTGTATGACTATATATCCATCCATCTGACATGATAGTGCATCCTGATTTTTGCCATTCCTTGTGATGTTTTGCAAGAACATCACTCACATCTTGTACAACATCATTCGATTAATCAGTTTGCAAAGCCTTGTATTATGGGGTATTGAAACTAAAACCTGCAATTGCATCCACCATACTTTGCTAGTATGGAGATCTGGCCACATTAAACAACAAACTAGAGTAGTACCAAAAGTTGGAGATTGTCTTCTTTGTCTGCTTGTGAACAGTATTTTTTCAACCTGTACTCTCTAGCGTGGTTTGCACTCCATATTTAGTGCGAAGGCTAAAGAAGGCATGAATGTTTCCTCTACCTATGTTTGGCCCATAAGGTACTAATCCAAAGGTAGATTATCAGGAAGTTATGAGAAATATTTCCACCATATTTCACGGCTTAAAATATTAAATATATCCAAATGAATGTCAAATATAACACCTACCATATAGGAGGGTTAGGGTTAGGTTTCCTTTTTTTTTTAGTTTCAGGTGTATTTAAGTTTCTTTTAAATTGTAGACAACATTTCAAATTGCTGCATCATACGAGGCTGTGGATTGATTTGCTGAAAAAAGCGCAAAAAAAACAGGGTTGAAAAAAGCATTTTGGGCCAAGTACAGTGATTAATCGCGTTTAAATCGCACGTTCTACTACTATGGTTTATATCACTCAACTTCCTGAATTAAGAGGCTATGGAAGGGTACTATACTTTTATCATTGTGTTATAGCCATGAACACTTGTAGGTGTTCCAATTACACCTAGTCTGATGAGGAATGCATACTTAAGAATCTGAACATTGGTGTTCTAAGATATGAATATGGAGTGTTGGGTATTCAAGTGCTAAGGCTGTATATAAAACATAAAACCTCTTGAATATGAAACTCTCATGAATAATCTGGACTCCTTGATTATGGCCATACTTAATGCTTTATTCTTGAACTCTTATGTCACCAGATATAAACAGCGTACTCTGTTTCTTTTTTATTTGTTGTCTGGGACATTATTGATCCAGCTTGATATATATAAATATGACAGTCATGTAGTGTCAGTTCTGCCATGACGAATAGAGTTTGAGCCCTATTCAGCTTGAGATCATTATTGAAGGAACCTTTGTGATGGCTCTGCCATCTAAGAGGACTTTGTGAGGGCAAGATAACCTTGATTCGGCTTTGATACAATTGTTGTTCTGTTTTTTCAGATTCTGATCTTGTATCAATGTTAATGATGCCTTACTGAGAGTAAAAGGTGTAGAAAAAAATGGATCTCTGCTAATACACAATAGAAAAAGTATGCATAAATGGAATCACATATAGAAAGAGTGAGTTATGATCAGTAACTACAGTCTGGGCAGCCATGTTTGTTGTCATCAAAAAATTGTGTTTCAGCTGAAGCAAAGCAGGTGATTTAGTAGTATAAAAGCATTGTTGAAAAGTCCTCATAATATGTATTCTGTTTCTAAGTTACTGTTGACTAAGGTAAATCACTGAATTATAAATATCTCTCTCCTTACTCATCACAAGTTGTTGTGTATCTGAGGTACAGGCCCCGCAAGGCTTGAGTGATGTATTGTTTAAAGACTTAAGTTGTAGGAAATCAATACCTGTAATCTCTGTTTGGTAATTTGCAAAATGTGATGTGGCTTAAGAAAGTGCTTAACAACTCAATGCTCTAGTCTAATGGGGTTAGTAGTATAGAATGTTGTACATTTCTTTTAGTGATAGAACCATGTTACAATTGCTTTGTTTGATAAAAACAAATTGAATGCATAATAATGGCTGCATCCTCTTGGCATGAGCAAGTTGTTTATGAAAGCTATGTACTTAATGTTAATAGTATCCTGCTCTGATTGCTCATTGAAAGTAGGGTTGAACCCAGCACTGTACTGGAAATGAGAAATCTAGTAATATTGCTAACTGGAACTGATATACTGGTTCCAGTGGGTCTGTTCCCTTATGCATGTTGAAGTACTATGAAATAATATTTTATTCAAGCAAGAGCAATACCCCTGACTCGGCAGACTGTTATTGCTAGGCTTTGAATATGGCAGTTGACATGAGGTTAGTAATTCTCATTGAGACTACACTGTTTGGAAAACCCTGGTGTACGGACAATGATTATATGAAAAAATGTCCCTCTTGTTTTGCTGTCTTTATATGAATTATGCATAGTGGACTTCAGCTAATAGTAAATGGACCACTAACTTGGTCATACCCTGGTTGTACTTTCTTGGGAATACAATGTCATATTTGGAAAGTCAAAAATTTATGGTAGTCACCAGAACCCTGATGAATCAGATGAAGCTTTTATCCCATTTTCAACTCAAAGCCCCACTTAATACTCGAATTGTTATCTTGTTTCTTGCACTCTGATTTTGGTTGTCGCTAAGCATTGGTAGGACTGAGGCTTGCTGTAGATGGGCAGTATACCTAGGCCTTATACATTCCAAGAAATATTGTCCTACCCTGCTTCTATGTGACTGATGCTGCGGTTGTATCTCTGACTGAGAAATGGTATAGATCACCTTGTTATACTCCAACCAGAATAGATAAAAGTCCTGTAGACTAGCAAGTAACTTGGTGCCTTTATCTCTATCTGGTACACCATTAAATGTAGAGGACTGTATGGTATCTCAAACCATGGAGGGACTTACCCTAGTTGGAGAATTGAGCAATAAAATCTGATTATAAATCTAAGGGTGCATTTAAGGTTTAGGTTGATCTATTATCACTCTGTACCCACCCTTGAGATTTGCTAATCATGAACTGTACCCCAGCCCACTCTGAGAGCATGCCTTGATTTGTAGTAGCTGGGTCTCAGGGTTTGTGTTGTATTGAATGTTGTATTGACATGTGATAAGTGGGGTTGAATGTCTTGTCGGTATTCTGCCCCGCACCTGGATCATGTCGAGAACTACCTTGAGCTACCTTGGAACCTTATAATAGATGGCTGTCATAGGAATTCTGTCTCATGAAGACTGTCAAGGATGATATTATATTAAGGTGGCATTGTACAGAAGCATTGATGAACCTGAATGAAAGTTGGTAAATTTACCCCTAGAATAGATATATATGACATAATATCTTAGTGGGATGGCTTCCAGGAAAGAAGACCATTGTGGGTTAAATCAAGAATATGAATAACCCAAAACGGTAAACCTACTCGGCAAGTCCCTTCGACTATGAAACCACGAATGGTGGTTTGAGAGGATAAGGTAGTTTTTCAGTGGAAGCTTCCGAGGTCATGAGGTATCTAATCTAATAATTGCTTTCTGTTAGGCAAAAGGAGTAAGAGTTGTGGGCTGTAACCCACAAGTCTCAAGAAGTTTGACTAATGTCCATACCTGAGTTTAAACAAACCAAGTTAGTGATTCATTTAAGGGCAAAATGTTGTAATTAGTTAACACCCTTCTCTTGTCTCGTTGGATGACGATGGTCGCAAAATTTTAAAAAAAAATCTGGCCTCTTTTTTTGGTTCCCGACAAGAGGGTTGTTACAGAATGGATAGGCATTCCTCGCGTAAAATCTTTCCCTAAAGTTACTCTGTGAATTAAGTTTGATGGAGAGAAATTGATGGTTTTTTGTTAAGAAAAAAGGGATAAAAGGTTGAAGCCACTCCCATTCTGCATGGTGATTTTGTGGCTTCTTTTAAGCTCTCCCAGTCACCCTTCTCGATGTTCATGCCTTAGACACATTTCTAAGTCGTGTCTTATATTCATCGTTCTTCACACACCTACCCATCCCTGCCCCTACTTCTTCACTGTAAGAGATGGTTGTTTATAGCTCATATTTTCTCCTTGCTGAGGAGATTTGATGGTCAATTTTGGCAAAGTCTCCATCAACAAAAAGATAGCTGTTGGAGGATGCTATGAACGGTGGATAGTCTTCTCCTGGCACGCACTCCTTCTGGGGATCATAAAGGTAAAGGAAAATGAAAATTAGAAGGAAATGGAAATGAGAATGTTGGTAAGGGACCAAATGCTGAAATTTAATAGATGGCTTTTGTTCCTATTTGTATAAGCTATTTCACCATGACTCAATCCGGGTTTGGTTAAAGAATTGCATCAATGTGGAAAACAAGCTTGATAAGGAAGATGTGACCACTGCAAATGATGAAAGACCCCAAGCATACATACAGGAGAAGGAATGTTTACGGTGTGGCTTATGACTTGGCGTCTACAAGCCTCATTGCAATCTGTGGAACCTCTTACCAGCTCAACAACAACCTGATTATCCATGAAGCAAACTGCAAAATTCAGTTTGCAAGGCTTCTTCATCGAGCCATTGGAATGGAAAAAGATGGACTATCTACAAAAATGTGTGAATGTTACTGTTGGGACTGTGTATATTCCCCTGCCTCCTCCTCCTATGGTGGAAGTCAGTGATTCAAAGTAGGAAATGTAGGCTAGTCCTGTGGATGTAATTATCATAGATTAGGAAAAGAAAGATGAGAATTGGAAAATAGGCCCTGAAATACTAAAAAAAATTGTTTAGGTTGATTCTCCACATAATGTGGCAGCCATTTTATAAAAATATTTTGCAGTATGACTGAAAGAATACAATATAGATACCTTTAGTATTTAGCATAACGGAAGGCTAGCTTTGATGATTTGTTGTTTGTTTCGTTTGAGAGAGAGAGAGAGGGAGAGAAATCTTCTACATGGAATTGTTGTTTCATCATGTGGATTAAAGCAGATAGTCTCTCTTTAAGAATGGTGGAATTCATATGAAAGAAGAGGAAAAATAGGTTGTCTTCGTATCTGACTGCTTTCCATCAGCCTGCATTGGATAGATCTCTGCCCGTCATGGACACATGCATATGTTTACGCACCTTTGTTGAAGCCTGCTAGAAGAAGCAATTGTTTTGCATAACTGTATGCTTTGGTAGGCATAATCAGAGTTCAGTTTTGATGCTCTGTAACTGCACGCTTTAGGAAATTCTGCATTAATGCATTAGCAATGGAATTTGGCCTGGAGCAAAAGAGAGTACACCACTGATGAAACTTCCATGTCAACTATTCCCTGAAGCAGCGAACCTCAATAACATTAGGGGTGACCAAAATTGGAACTTTCTAAAATAAATATATTCTTCTATTTTATTTTTGCCTAGGAACCTGGATATAATTTTTTAAATGGAGAAATGGAATTCCACGTGCCGAATGATTTCATTTCAATTATTTCAAGTAATTCGTTGAATAGTATTCTGTATGGAAAGGAACTAGTAGAAGATGATAAAATGATCAAGGTGGCAGTCCGAAAATATTACTGTCGCGGGTGACGGATTAACATTGGAAAATGTATGGGCCCCGAGTGGCTCCTAATCTTTTATAATATCTTGTTCCTCCAGGTCAAATTGGATTCATGATTTCATCTGTACAGTTTAGGAACGGTGGTGAAGCTGAATGACTACTGTGCTCATCTAAGGTGGAGTTATTTCAGAATTTGGTGTGCCAAGAGGATCATGAAGAGTCCCCCTGCACTGGTTAGGGCACTGGAGTGATTAGGAAGGGCAGCAGAAAAGTTCTGCATGAGAACATTGAGCTCCTAATTGGCTGAAATTTAAGCCTAAAATGCTCTAAAAAAGCTTTACTCCTAAACTGAAACTCAAAAAACCAATTATTTGCTTTTGCTATATTTATAGAATGATCAAACCCAATCCCCAGATAACTTCACCTTTCAATGCTGGTGTGTGCGAAATTCCATTTCACATGCATAAAAATAGAAAAGGGGTAAAGGTTTTATAGTGAAACCTGTACTATGCCGGTATGATCTCGCAAATTGAAAAATGTAAGAGAAGCGTGAAGGCGGTGGAGAGCAACCCATCCGCAGAGGCTCACTCGCTTGCCTATGTCTTCTCTCTTCAACTCACCACACCCCTCTCTCCTGCTCACCCACTCCATCTCACTTTCACTTCCACTTCCTGCTTTGTACCAGCACGACCTCCACCTCATCCTCCTCTTAGGAGAAACTGAACATGGAAATATGCTACGAAAATAAGATGACGATGATGTTGTTGTTGTTGTTAGTGATGGTGGTCTGAGAGCTACTCGCCCCGCAATGGCCATTCGATATACACTCGTTTCAATCCCTCTTGTTCAGAAAACAATAATGTTCTCTAGCCTTACAGCAGGGCTAGTACAGTGTGATAGATTAAAAATCCTGCTGTGCTTCCACGCCCAGAATCCAACCTCACATTCATAGCCCAGGGTTCAATCCACAATAAGGTTACGTTTATCACATGGCACATGAGAATCTCCAACACACTCGATGGATTAAAACCTATACCCATAAAGATAAGCACATCAACCAAAACCAATTCCTATTGTTTTATATTTTATATGGTTCAATAAGAGGGAATTTTACTTTTTTTTCTTCTTTTTCTTTTGTTTTTTGTTTTTTTCAACCGGCAAAGAAAGAACTATCGACAGGTTGTGGTGGGGTCTTTCTCGGGGAAAGCTAAGCTTCAAAACAAGGGTGGAGCCGTATGATAAAGATCACAGGGCAAAGAAAGAACTATCGACAGATTGTGGTGGGGTCCTTTTCGGGGAAAGCTAAGCTTCAAAACAAGGGTGGAGTCGTATGATAAAGATCACAGGGTATAACATTGCCCCAGCAGACTCGAGAAGCCTAATGGAAGTTAGGGAGAGGCTTGAAACTTTAAATAGCTCCATGCAAATAGAAATTCCAACTTCGCCGGGAGGTAACACAGAGAATAAGGAAACAAGAACACATATTTGGGGAAGTAGGGACATCCAGAACCCTGTGATGGAGAAGTTAACCCAGAGGGGGTGTATTATACCATTTAATCTCTCATCGCACTTGCCCATTGTTCCCTCAGGAAACCTCCTTTATTCTAGCGTTTTTGCTCAGGCAGGAATAACTAGGGATGCTTGGGCTTATGCGGTAGGGCACCCTCACACCAACACTTCAAGAACAAGAGAACAATGCATCTTTGTCAATGCGAAGCAATACAATGGGATATTAAGGCGCAGAAAAAATAGAATCCGAAAACTTGCAAGAAAGGGAAATTTCACAACCATCTATCCCAAAAGTGCAATCAGGGCCTTGGGAAGCACAATAGGAAATCAACAAACATAAGAAGAGCAAACTGAACAAGATAAAGGAAAAGGGAAGGAGAAACCAGTGTCCCGGTTAGGCGAAGACACCAAGAAAACTGTAGACATAAATCAACCAACAAGGTACGAAGGTAGGACTGAAGGTAGTCGTAATCATAATGATACCTATAGTCCTAATACAACACCACTAATGTGGTCATCAGAATTGCATGTCAGTGAGCTAATGATCCTGAAAAAAAGACTCCAGTCCCTAGAGAAAAGAAGCCAAATTGAGGATAACAAGTGGAATGAAGTAATAGAAACTAAGAGGATACTAATCAGGGAAAATGAGATGCTTAAAGAGCAGGTAAATAAGCTTCAGCATTCCATGGCAAGAGGTGAGTTAGAGATGAGAGAAATAAGGAAGCTACTAGACCAAAAGAAAACAGAAGAGGAAGATAAGATACAAGTGGTGGAAGGAAGCAAGGAATGTCACTTAAAAGAGATCCAATCAGTGATGGCCAGCATGGAGACAAGAGAAAAACAACTAAGAGAACAAATAGATGAGGCTAAATCCTGGTCTCAAGTGGTGAAAGGACCTTCGGACACACAAAGAGAACTTATAGAAAAATAGGTCAAAAATCAAATAAAGGAAGAGAAGGACCGAAATGACAGGGTTGTCAATATCATTATAAAAGGACTAAAAGATTATGGTGAGAAGGAAATCATGAAAGAGTTGACAAGAGACTTTCTTAACGATGAAATTCAATGGACAGGAGTCATACAAAAAGCAAATAGGATAGGAAGATGGATAGGAGGAGGCAAAAATAGACATGTGAGAGTCACCTTGAAGAACATGGAAGACAAAAATAGGATACTAAGGAATAAAAGATTCCTTAAAGGCATGCAAATTTACATTGATGAGGACCTTACTATAAAAGAACCGGAAGAAAGGAGGAAAGAGTGAGAGAAAGTAAAGGCGACAAGGGATGCAAGAAGATGGGCTTGGCTATAAAATGACAAAGCTCAAATAGATGACAGAACGTCACATAAGAAATAGAAATTTGTGTTAGGTTGTGGAGTTAAAAGCTTCACTGATGCAAATGGAGGAGGCTGCTGAGTTGCAGAGCAACCAACGTCGGTCAGGCCAACCGATGTCGATCATATTCAGTGTGCAGAGCAACCGACATCGGTTAGGTGTCGGTCGACATTGGTCTAACAGGAACCGACGTCGACAACCTGTGTGTGCGTGCATTTGCATGCGCTTCTAGAACTGGTCTAATTTTATATGGATAGTTAGTTTGCATGTAAAAGACTAATTTTAGTCTTGAGTCTGCATTTCTAATTATTGTAATTATGAAGTCTAATTGTTGTTTGTATGGGATCTATTTAAGAGACCCATGGGGCTGTATTGTATTTTGAAAGATCATAAGGATTTGTCAAGAACAAGGACAAGGGTTCTTCCAGGCTGAAGGATCAGAAGGACTTGCAAAGGCAAGGACAAGGGTTCTTCCAAAGAGTGTAAGATCTAGGTTTGTAGGTGTGCAAGACCAGGTTGATTTGCAGGTGTGCAAGATCAGGGGAGATCTACATGCTAAGTAAGGTCAGTTGATCTGTAGGTGTGTGTGTGCAAGGTCAAAGGAGATCTGTGGGGTAGCAAGATCAAGGAGATCTGCAACACAACAAGGAGCAAGATCAAGGAGATCTACTTGGAGTATTTTGAGTACTTGGTGGACTGGCAGTATTGTTACTGACTGGTGGAGGGAACAACAACTCGGTGTTGAGTTTATTATTGTTTGTAATTGATTGTGTGAGAGAGAGAACTCTTGAGAGAGAATTACTGGTACGCCTAAGAGGTGTGGGAAGAGTGTGATTTCTTCATTGTATTTCCTTTTAGAAGAGTATTAATACAAGATTGTATTGTCTCTCATATTCTGTGTTGTTTTTGAATTCTAGTTACATATTACTTCTAGTTAAATTCCATGTTTAGTTGCTTATACAAAGGTAATCAATTGTGCTCTTAATCCTAACAAGTGGTATCAAAGCCTAGTTCGGAGCAGGTTAGTGTTTGTTGATTACAGGTCACTCTCAGGGCTTTCTGATTGAGTGGGAGTAAAGCAATGGCAGAACAAAGTAAGCTAAGAATGGAGAAATTCAATGGCAAGAATTATCAATTACTGTATTGTGGAAAGAAAGGGCATGTAAAGAAAGATTGTTGGTTGGTAGAAGATCAACATGAAGGAAATAAAGAAGCAAATGATGTAGGGATTGTTGCACGGGATGCTCTTATATGTTCTTTAGATAAAGTAGAATCTTGGGTTTTAGATTATGTTGCCTCTTTCCATGCAACCCCAAATAGAGTATTTTTCCATGATTATGTCCATGGAGACTTTGGAAATATTTATTTAGGGGTTGGTGAGTCTTGTCAAATTATTGGCAAAGGGGAAGTGCGGCTGAAATTGCAGACGGGCAACACATGGGTGTTGAAGGATGTCATGCATGTCCCAGTCCTGAAGAGGAGTCTAATTTTTGCAAAAAAGTTGGGTGATGAGGGTTGCACAGTTACTCTCACAGCGGAATCTTGGAAAATTTCCAAGGGTGCACTTGAATTAGCATGTGGTAAGAAAGTAGGTACTCTTTATCTATCTACTTGTATTACTAATTCTCCTTCTAGTTTATCTACTTCAGATGTAGATGCAAAGATGTGGCTCTGTAGGCTTGGTCACATGAGTAAGAAGGGAATGCATGTTCTTAAGAGGAAATCTGATGTCTTTGACAAACTTAAGAACTGAAAAGCCTTGGTTTTCATGGAGAAGATGATGGACAGAGATCAGCTCAAGGGGCTGAATAATTCTAAGCAGGGCAATTTAGACAAGGTTATGATCCAAAGTGAGCTCGCAGGTAAAAGTCATCACTCACAAGAAAACACAGTTACCGACATCGGTTAGGTGAGAATCGACGTCGATCAAGTAGGTACTTACGTCGGTCATGTGCAGATCAGAGTCGGTGGTGACGGGCAGGTGGACACCGACGTTGGTCAGAGAACTGGTGTCGGTGATTAGGTGGAATCGACATCAGTCGGGTGCAAACCAGGGTCGGCTAGAGGTGACCGAGATCGGTCATTGTTAAAATGGATTTTGGGCAGACAACAAGCTGTCAAGGAGTCTCAAACGCCCATAAGGAGGACTGAAAGGGTAAGTAAGCCTCAAATTCGTTATTCTCTTTCTTTACACTACTTGTTACTCACTGATGGTCAAGAACCAGGAAGTTTTGAAGAGGCAAAGCAGGTAGAATCTAGGAAACAGTGGGAGCATGGCATGAATTCTTTGGAAGAGAATCAAATGGGAGATTTGGTAGAGTTGTCAGTCGGGATGAAAGCACTAAAAGACGAATGGATTCCTAGGTTAAAAAAAGGAGAGAATGGACACGTGAGACAGAAGGCCAGGTTATATGGTCTTGAGCAGGCTGCAGGACAATGGTGTTTAAAGTTTGACAGGTGTATGACAAAGCATGGCTTTAGTCAATGTCAATGTGACCATTGTGTTTACTTTACTAGGTTGGATAATATTAGCTATATTATCCTGTTACTGTATGTAGTGTATATGCTTGTTGCAAGGTCACACATGCAGAAGATTGTTGAGTTAAAGGTAAAGTTAGTTTAGAGGTTTGCCATGAAGGATTTGGGAGCAGCAAAATTCTTTGGCATGAGTATTTCTAGAGACAAGAAAAGTCACAGGTTGATTTTGTCTCCAGATGATTATGTGAATAAGGTAGTGGAGAGGTTCAATATGCAAGATGCAGAACCGATTAACACACCTATGGATGGACAGTTCACAGAATAGTGTCTCAAATCACATGATGAGGTTGAGTACATGAGTACTAGACCTGATATTACCTGAGTAGTGGGAGTTGTCAACAAGTTTATGGCCAATTCGAGAAAAGAGCACTGAAAAGCAGTTCAGTGGATTCTCAGGTATCTGAGAGGGACCAGCAGCAAGGATTCATGCTATGCATGGTCAGGCACTTCTCTACATGGGTATGTAGATTCGGATATGGCAAGTTACTTGGATGACAGGAGAAGCACCACAGGATATGTGGTGGTTGGTCTTCAAGATTGAACTTGAAGAGGGATACAAGCTAGGAAACAAAATTAGACGATGTACAGGTATAGGTACATCTGTTTATCTCCAAGTGGGAGATTGTTAGGTTGTGAAGCTAAAAGTTTCACTGATGCAAACGGAGAAGGTTGTTGAGTTGCAGAGCAACCGATGTCGGTCAGGCCAATTGACATCGGTCATATTCAGTGTGCAGACAAATTGACATCGGTTAGGTATCGATCGACATCGGTCTGACAAAAACTGACGTCGGTAACCTGTGTGTGCGTGCATTTGCATGCGCTTCTAGAACTGGTCTAATTTTAGATGGATAGTTAGTTTGCATGTAAAAGACTAATTTTAGTCTTGAGTCTGCGTTTCTAATTATTGTAATTAGGAAGTCTAATTATTGTTTGTATGGGATCTATTTAAGAGACCCATGGGGCTGTATTGTATTTTGAAGGATCATAAGGACTTGTCAAGAACAAGGACAAGGGTTCTTCCAGGCTGAAGGATCAGAAGGACTTGCAAAGGCAAGGACAAGGGTTCTTCCAAGGAGTGTAAGATCTAGGTTTGCAGGTGCGCAAGACCAAGTTGATCTGCAGGTGTGCAAGATCAGGGGAGATCTACATGCTAAGTAAGGTCAGTTGATCTACAGGTGTGTGTGTGTGTGCAAGGTCAAAGGAGATCTGCGGGGTAGTAAGATCAGGGAGATCTACTTGGAGTACTTTGAGTACTTGGTGGAATGGCGGTATTGTTACTGACTGGTGGAGGGAACAACAACTCGGTGTTGAGTTGATTATTGTTTGTAATTGATTGTGTGTGAGAGAGAACTCTTGAGGGAGAATTACTGGTACGCCTAAGCGGTGTGGGAAGAGTGTGATTTCTTCATTGTATTTCCTTCTGGAAGAGTATTAATACAAGATTGTATTGTCTCTCATATTCTGTGTTGTTTCTGAATTCTAGTTACATATTACTTCTGGTTAAATTTCATGTTTAGTTGCTTATACAAAGGTAATCAATTGTGCTATTAATCCTAACAAGTGGTATTAGAGCTGTGTTTGCTCAAGATCCTGACAATTCGGGCCCCCTAGGAGTATCTAACAGTGGTATGTTGGAACTGCAAAGGATATCCATGGAGAAGAAGACCTGGATTGGGGCCCGTAGCAAAGGGAAAGGATGTCATCATCTTTATCGAGACTCATGAACATGATGGGTGCAGGATTCCAAATTTTGAAGGGTATAAAAAGACGTCAGTGTGGAATGAAAGAACTGATAGTGGCAAGGGACATGGTGGAGTGGCAGTCCTAATTAAAGAGGAATGGGACAATTTTTTAAAAGTGGAGAAAGAAGATCCAAACAAGCAGTTCATATGGCTTAAAATTATAGACAATCAAGTCACAACAAGGATGGCAACATGTTACTTTGCTCCAAAGGGATCAAAATTTTATAAGAAAAGGAATCTAGACTGTGAAGATCCATTTACAACTCTAAAAAAAGACATTTCTATTTTTAGTAACATGGGAGAAATAGTAATAATTGGAGACTTTAATGTAAGAACTGCAAACAATCAAGCTCTCAATCTGAAAAACAACAACATAGAGAAATATAACCCCCTATGGTTAGAGGAAGAGAACGACCAACTTTGGGACAGGGTCTCACAAGATAGCAAAGGTGCAGTATCACACTTCGGCGCTGAATTCTTAGGGCTTTGTAGCTCTTACAACATGATCATTTGCAACGGTATGAGAGCATGGCCCAAGTCAGGGAAAATCACATGCAAAACATACAATGACCAAAGTGTTGTAGACTATGTCATTTGTTCACAGAGCTACACCTCGAAGTTGATGGAGGTTATGATTGGGGACAATGTACTAGAGCTAAAATTAGACCATAATCCAATTCATATTAAAGTTCACATTCTCATAGGGATACAACTGAAAGAACAAGTCCACTTTGGCCAAAAGAAGGATACTCCCCAAGGTAAAATCCTTCTAAACCATGAGAATCATAAAATCTTTAAAGCCGCAATCAAACAATTGCTCAGATATCATGAAGAAAAAATAGCTAACATAAGGAATTAGTCTTTCAGAGAGAACATGCTTATTCCACTAATGCATAAGGCCTTAAATGGTTGTAAGAGAGCTAGACCCAAGAGAGGAACAATAAATACTTTCCCGGCAAACCCATGGTTCGACGAGGAATGCAAGATAGCAAAAAGAAATCTGTGAAAGAGAGGTATGGACAAATAGCATAAGAAGGAGTACACAAAGATGTTATGGAATAAGAAAGAGAAGTATGTAAACAACAGAAGAATAGAGCTGATTGCCCTCAGAAAAACTAACACTAAAAGCTTTTAGAAAGAGCTACGCCAAAAGAAGAAACAAACAGAAAACAATATCACCAGAAACCAATGGCTTGAGTATGCGAAGTTGCTATATGAGAGGGACCAAGATAAATATAAACCCCCAATAATCTATGTGAATACAAAAATTTTCAACATCGAAGATGTCATTCAAGGCATAAAACAATTAGCAAGTGGGAAAGCTCAGGACATTGATGGGTTGCAAGCGGAGTACTTAAAGTGGGGTGCTGAAGTACTGGCACCTCATATCAAACACATCTTCAATAGGGTCATCCAAGAGGGCTTCCCGAAAGAGTGGACAACTAGTGTGGTTATCCCCATCTTCAAAAGCGGGGATACCAATAACTTGTCAAATTATCGTACTATCATGGTTAAGCCCCTTCTTGGTAAACTCTTCAAAAGCATGATAGAATGCAGAATCAACAGATGGGCAGAAAAAGAAGGAAAAAGAGCTAAGGGCCAAGCTAGATTTAAACCGAAGCACTCTACTATTGATCATGGAGTTACACTTAGGTTCTTGATTGAAAAAATATGGAACACTCAGGGAGACGAGGCCTTTTGCTGCTTTGTCGACTTCAAAAAAGCCTTTGACACGGTCCCTCATGACAAACTTTGGAATAGGATGAAGGAGCTGGGAGTTTTGGATGAGCTTAGAGCAGTTATCCATAGATTATATGAGCAAGTAAAGGCTAAAATCATAACTAGTGATGGAATGTCAGAGTGTTTTGATAGCGATATAGGCGTCAAGCAGGGCTGCCCACTTTCACCAACTTTATTTGGACTGTACATTGATAAATTAGAAGAATGGTTAAATAAAGATAGTGGGGAGGGGATTCAACTAGATAAGTGTGTTAAAAAACTGCTTCTTTATGCGGATGGCCTCATTTTAATTGCCATAACAACCAGTAGCTTGAGGGAACATTTGAGAGGACTTGAAATTTTTTGTCAAGAGGTGGGAATGTAGGTGAACACAAGCAAAACTAAAGTAATGATCTTCTCTCTGAAAAGAAAAAAGAAACAATATACCTTTACCTTTGAAGGTAGCACGTTAGAGGTAGTCGAAGAGTACAAGTTCCTTGGGCTCGATTTTCACCACAAACTCAGCTGGGAAACGTGTAGAGCAAAAAGAATCCAAGGAGGATGGAAAGCGTTGTACTCTCTTTAAAATAGATGCAGAATTGTGGAGTTATGGGATTGGAAGACCAAGAGAGTTATGGGTTTGGTTTTTTGGTTACCCCGGTGATCCTCTACAAGGTGTGAAATTTGGGGCAGCAGTATGTCAGATCAGAAATGGAAACAGATAGAGAGAATCCAGAAACACTTCATCATAAGCAGTCTCAAAGTCAAAAATTCATTGCCGTATGAGATCCTACTTGCCGAAACGGGGTTCTTCCCTCTAGAGGCATCGGCGATGATACGGTTACTAAGCTACCTCAAGAAGATTCAAAACATGAAGAAGCACAGGTGGCCTAGACTAATTATGGAAGAAGAGCTAACTAGAAGAAAGAACACTTGGAGGAAGCAAAATGACAAATGGGTGAAGAGGTGGAATATTAGCATGTAGGAGTGCCCAAATACTAATGAAGAAATAAAAAAATATGTAAGAATAAAATTCAAGTGCATCATGTGGACAAAATAAATGGGTCGTAAAAAGGAATACTACCTCAAAGAATTCAACCCCACAGGCAAATTTGAAGAAAAAGCCTATATAGGAACAGACATTAAATGGAAAGCAAAAATGTTGATTGCCCAACTTAGGATGATCTCTCATCATCTTAGATGTGAAACGGGTAGATGGCTAATTCCTAAAGAGGACTGAGAGGAGAGAATATGCCTCTTTTGCAACAAGGGTGTGGTGGAGATGGAACGACACTTCCTCTTGGAATGCGAGGCATACAAAGACATCTGACACAGTTATGGTGAAACTCTGAAAATTGCCAATTTGGACAGCCTGTTTGAAGCAACAAGGTTGGGTAATAAGGCGAACCTCGTGATCAAACTTCACAGCAGAAGGGAAGATCTCAAGAAGGAAGTTCAAGCAACTTAGGGAGCGTTTTTGTCGCTGAGGTCCCGTTTGATGTGGATGTGCGCAACTGATGGGTCCCATAGACTGTTGTGGTCTCGTGGACGTTATTAAAATCATTCATTCATTCATTAAGTCAATTTATCTCAAAATGACATCTATGGGGAGACATTAAAAAATAGTTTCTTAATTTTTACTAAGAAAACATATCCTCGATCTGAAGACTCGATGCGAAAAATTAAAAAAAATAATAATAATAGGTTCTATTTTCTAATATTTTATAGATTTAATATATGTGATTGATTTAAATTACATGTTATTATATTATGATAATTTTTATTAGTTTGAAAATTATTTTACACATTTTTGTATAATCCATATTTTTTAACTTGTATTTTTTCTATTCTATATTAAGATTGTTTATACAGTTATAGTTACATTGTTTGTGTCTTTCTCTAAATTAATGGGTCCGTATGCCCCCTTTTTCTTTCCTCATTTCTAGCTATTAAGGTTAGCATACACGCCAATTTCATCAAAGCTTGAATTCAATCATTTATAAATAGACAAGCTAGGTAACTCATCTAGAAATCAAGCACATACATATCATAGTCAACATATATTAGATACATACATGGTATATTTTGTTTTACATTTTTTTGTTGATATCTTTATTCAATTTGCAGAGTTTGAAAAATTAGTATACCCTATTACGTAAACCCCCAAAACCAATCCTTGTCCATTTTAGACTAGAAATATCAAGGCATTTCTTGAAAGTAGGATTCTAAGTATGCATCTAGGGCAAAAGGCAACAAATAGATAAATGAAATTGGAGATTTCTAGTGTGATTGCAGGTTCTACCTAGATTTTATAGTCTTGTCATTAACATTTGTATAGTCCTTGTAGTCAACCAAAAGCATCCATACAATCCTAGTAGGATGAAAACCACACATCTAAATTCAAGTACAACAAGTCTGACAAGTGGTAGATGCATACATGGGCATGTTCAAATTACAATGACAAATCAAAAGTGACTCAATTACCCTCATCCATCAAAATAACAATACCTAAATAAGATAAGAGCCTCATATCTCTCTACATGTCAATTATTCATTAATTGATCATTGTTTATCTCAATTTTATGTGCTTTATGATGATAAATTAAATGTAGTTGTATTTTGTGTATATATTAGTGAACCATGTTATCTTACACCTTGTAGGGTTTCATATATCAATGAGCCCATTTTATGCATGTATATATATATTTGTTTGTTTACTTTGTATGTCTTAAATCCCAACAATTTTATTGTAAATGCTAATATTTATTATTTCGAACCTTAGCCATTGGTCATTAGAATCCATTTTAATTTTATATCTTGCATTTATTTTTGAATTCTTTGAATTTTTTCTTCACAATAGAAAAGCAAAACACTTTTACTCGTAATTTTACTTTTCCAATCCCTCAAATCCAAATTATATAGTGCAAAATCCTATTTTATTTTATCAAAAATTATTGTTGACTATCCTCGCAAGCTTGAGGCCATTTAAAATTATGCCAAATATGCTAAGTCTCCAATATAAAATCTAATAAGGCTTGAATCTCACTTCAAAATTATAGAGGTTCCATGTATCTATTGCTTGAGTGATTCATGTGTTTATAATTCAAATAATAAATTTTTGATTGCACATACTTCAAACTTACCTCCCTTAATAAGGCCTTGAATAATTATAGGAGAAGTAATAATATTGGGTATCATATGGATAAATCTATTTTCAACATAGACAATGAAATATGCATTGTTGACATAAGATCTTGTACTTAGAACATATTAATATGTGTTCATTAAGACATCAGTGATGGTTGGTGCAACGTATGGGTTAGTATTATTTATATTTCATATTTAGAGTAGGAAAATTTAAATTTGAAATAGGTTTATGCTTTATCCAAATATACAATACACCGAACATAGATGTTTTCCAAACTAACTTATTTATTTGTATATCATAAATATATGTTACAATTTGTATGTACTCTTTAGTTCTATACCTCTACTCTCGCACTTACAATCTCTTTTTCTCATTATATATTTCTTTCTAGACCTCTCTATCACTTATATTATTTTCTCTATTATAATTTATCTTTCTTCTTATGTGCCTTAATTTTTCTTCCGCCGTATTTTATATCTTTATATATCTCTTAAAAGGCAAAGGTTACATCTCTTCACTGATAATTACATTGGTAACTATTATTTTACATTTATCTACCTTCTTAACTACCAACTAGAGAATATTAACTTATATACCATAGTATATATGCATTTTCCTTATATAAATTATAGTATATTCTTTGTCTAAGTGTTTGGAACATATCATGAAGCTCCGTGCAATACTGTGTATCCTAGAAAGGAAAAATCCTCTATTTTGTCAACACTTGTTTTATTATGGTGTGATTATAGCTTTTGTGGTGCATTCTTCCAATCCTATGACTATGCTGAAAAGCTTACCAATATTTACCTAGGTTTTATAACTTTATCTCTTCCTCGAGACATATCTGAATATTTTTGGGGTGGAGAAATCCAAAACAATTCCTTCGCCTTATACCATCAAATACCTTCAAAATCAAAAATCTCCTTAAGTTGTGCAACACAAACAACAACCAAAAACTTAGACATCTAGTGTGAGATACCACAATTATTATCTAAGGAATGGGTAAGGCCTTTATATTCTTGAAGTAGACTTCATGCTTGGTGGTGTTAGTCTCCATCTTATCCAGTTATCGACTAACCAATGTGTTGCACTCATCCATCTCATTCATGGAAGTCCCTCTTTCTATCTTCTTGACCCAATAGTCATCTTCTAAATCCAACAGTCTCTTCCTTTTAGCGTGTTTGGGGCCTATGTAGTATGTGTGAACCTTTGTCTAACATTGATGAAATATTCAATACTTGAACTAAGTGTGTGGACAATGCCACAAATCTCCCTTTGATGTCACATAAGTCTCACATGGCTACTACTTTATTATGTTTATATGTCACCTTTATTATCATTGTAGCATGTGTAAGGCTTATGTGGTAAACGATAATACTTTTTTAACTTGATGAAGAATGTTAACAACATTTTCCCTAATTTTTTAACTGTATGTTAGTGCAAGCACGAGAAGAGGGATACCAATTAAGGCCTACCTCTAATTCTCATGCTGCAAGGGTTCAAAATTCCAAATAGACAAACAAGTATTTCATCAAATAATTAGCATACATACAACATAGATTCCATTCTCGCTTTAACTTAGCAGAATACAAATGCAAACATTACCACAATTGGACTTATTTTAATATATAAACAAGGATGAATCAATACAAAGACACACTCTTGTGTTACAAAATACTTCTACCTTCAAATTGGTAGTCTCAAACCTCAGTTCAAGCCAAAAAATCAAAAGCAATAAAATTATTGTCCTTTCTCTCAAATTATCATTCGACCTCCCACAAATCTAAGCCATTTTCCCATATAGGCAGAGATTGCCTAACCTTTGATCTACCCCAATGTCCCTTCCACTTCTTGGGCATTTTCCACACTAGATGACATCAAGAAAGAATAAAATATAGTTTCTTCCCACTTAGGTAGTTCAAATTAGGTTGTTGATGTGTAACAAAAGAAAATAATTTTTTTTTGTGTCTTTTATAAGATACTATTAATATTTAGCTTTCTACATAACACTCATTTGATATTATGTCTTGTTCGAAGACTTAGTCAAGCTCAATTTGCTGCATAATACTGCATGAATAAATACTAGATTTAGTGACCATTATAGGGTTTCATTTATTGAATACCATTATTATGAATGGCCTTAAAGTCTAATCAAACACTTTGTATAGTCTCGACAGTCATAATATGATGTAGGCTTTACATTGTCAATTTTCACCTCAAGTAAATGTTTAGAATATCCTCGATATAGTCGAGATTTTGTTTACCAAGAAGCATTATGGTGATAAAACTAAAAAGAGCATAGACAAAATCAAAATTTGAATCATGTAGCCCAAAGTAAACTTCACTTGAAAGTCTCAACATTCTAATCAGCAGTTAATTCAATGATTAACATTCACACCTATCACTTGAATTGTTGAGAGACTCCAACCCTACTTAACAAAGGAGAACAATGGACTTTTCAAGACCCATACAAGCTTGAAATTATGTGATGTAGAGGGGAGTCTTACAAATGAATACCAAGTTCCATTCAAGATATATCACCCAAATAGTATAGGTAGTGAACAAAATTGTTTCTCCAAGATTGAATCGGTTATTGCAATCCAAATAACAAAGGCATAAATCACAATGTCTCACCAAAGACCCAATCAAGGAAACTAAACCTGAATACAATTCTTGATGTATGAAGAACCCAACAAGCCTAAATTAGAGTTGAGGATCCACTTAGCATTGTCACTCAGCCAACAAAATGATGAAGTTGGATCTCAAGAATACCAAGGCAACCAAAACTTTACAAGATGAATGTTGAGAGAACAAAATGAACTCACCAACATAATCATGCCAAACACAAGATGGATTGCATGGAAACCAAGATAACCTTCCTCCAAACTAAACACACCAAACAAAGGTGAAATCAAAATACATAACATAGAGAAGAATGCACTTTAGTTTTGGCAATGCAAGATTACTAGGAGCCTTAGATGCTCTTGCATCAAACACCCAAGGTTCATAAATATTTCATGGTCATCATGCCTCATATTTCATGGTATGTTGGAAGGGGATGTCATGTTCACACCTCATCCAATCAATTGTTGGATCAATTATACCATCATATATCCATGTTTACAGTTGCTTACTCATGGATATAATCTTATTTCTCATCACAACTTAATCAACATATACTTGGGCATCCAAATTATAGCCCATATCATATAAAATCACCTCAAGGATAGTTCTTACCTTCATTTCCTTCATTATCTACATTTATATAGTAAGAAATATCTCCATCTTAGCTATAACATCTGCTTATACACTGCATGTTTGGGTTTCCATATATATTAACAACTCCTCCTTCCACTTGGTGAGCTCAAGAGACTCAATCTCCATACTTGTAACATCTAATATTTGTGTTGATCTCAAATTCAACTACTCCAATTCATCCATCTCCATGCTATAAGCTTGTTCCACATAAAGCTTAGGAATTTCAAAGCCTATCCATCATCTTACCCACTCCTTAGGACATCCAATTGTTCCAAGGACAAATCTCCTTCCACACATCGCTGCAAATGAACATTCACTTGCACAAATATTTGAGAAAAAACTTGTTCACATGTATATCACCCTCTTTTATCTCCATATCAACTTGAAGACACTCCTCTACTATTGGATCATCAACACTAACCAAGTCCTGAATCACTACTACCATATTAATCTCTTGGTTAGTTTCTTCACTTCACTTCTCATACCAATGAACATGCTGGACTGCACCACATTTAGTCATTATATTTGGTATCTTATCCATAGATGGACATGCACATTGCACAAACACATTATGGAAAACAAGATTACACTCAATCACCCCACTCAATGTTCCATCATGCCCCAAGGACATGTTATCCAACTTGTCTTCAATGTTAGCATGTTGCTCGTGATTTCCACTCACACTATGGGCTGCTAATGGCCCATTCTCCACTCCTCTCAAGGTTTTTTTCACCTCAAACATATATCTCATTTAATATTCTACACAAGGATGAACCTTCACTATCATCGCCTTATGTGCACTAGCTTGCACACTATCCACATCCAATGTTTCCTTCAGGGAGAATTGAAAATCTACATGGTTGCATTCTTCACTGACTTGTAACTCTATGTGGCTGTAATCTTTACTCAAATTAATTGGTTAATTTATAGAAACATGATTCATAACTTAGTTGTCCTCAGCCCTAATACCATCTAAAATAAACTTGACAATCTTATTACTATCATGAACTAAGGAAAATTCAACATTTGACCACTCATGGGTCTTCATAATATCTTACCCATCATCACATAATAGGTTTCCATCTTCTGGTGAAAAATGTATCACCTCCTTGTCCTCTTTCACAAGGATTTCTTCACTTGTGTTGCTCACAACTCTCATACACACTGATGTTCTAAAAATCAGAATTAAGCTCTACATATAAAAGCCTCTCCTTGTTACCTTCAAGGATATCTTGATCTTTCGTGCACCTATACACATCCATGCTACTTCTTGAAGTAGTTTTTGGCTATTCACATGATAACTCCCCATCCTTGTTTCCCATCTTATAAATATTCTTCTCATCAACATTCTCAATCCTCTTCACTGAAGCTTCTTCAACCATCCTAACTATAATTTTGGGTACACAAATCGATCCAACATCTTGAAAACCATATGTTCCCACTCACAAATCTTTTGCTTACCTTTCCCTTGTCTCCACACTTGGATTTAATTCTAATACATAGCTAAAAATCCACTCAAGTGCTTGCACATAGCCTTCACCCTTATAGGGTCAAAAATATTCATATGCTCAAAACACATCTATAGCTCAATTATCCAAGTCATAAGTTGTTCTTAGTTTTCATTTCCACAAAACAAGAAAATATTATCAAATAATTTACCTCTTTTTTCCACCACAACCTCGACTAGTTTCTTCTATTTACTGGCATCTTTTCTTCCACTTGTTTGACCTCTCTCTAAAGCATCTAACTGCTCTTATAGGGACAACAACCCCAACATCAACTCTTCCTCATCACCATCACATGCAACTACACCATCATTACTTTGTACAGACATATCTTGTCTTGTCTGGAACACTTTTAACATCTCTATCAACTCACATATCTCACATGCCCTTCCCTTGTGTGCCATCTCTCACCATAACTCAGTAGGCTTCTCTTTCACAACCTACAATTATACTCCAAAGTGAGCCTCTCACAAAATTCCTCACACTTTTATAGGACTTCACACACTTGTAACCACCTAGCCAAGCTTCTCAACAACTTGAAATATCTATGTAGACTTTTCTCTAACAACCTACAACACACATTGAGGAGTTTTAATCCACAAACACAACTCAAGGACACTACCTTGATCTAATACCACTTGGTATAAGCATGAGGAGGGGGAGACCAATTAAGGCTTGCCTCTAATTCCCATGTTGTAGTGGTCCACAATTCTAAATAGACAAGATATAAACATCTTATCTTTCTTGGAACACTTTTAACAAAGATTCCATTCTCACATTAATTCAGCAGAATACAAATGTAAACATTGCCACAATTGGAATTATCCTAATATATAAACAAGGAGGAATCAATACAAAGACACCTTGTGGTGTTACATAATACTTTTGCCTTCAAATTGGTAGTCTCGCACCTCAGTTCAAACTAATAAATCAAAAGCAATACAATTTTGGTCCTTTCTTTCCAATTACCAATAACCTCCTACAAATCCAAGCCATTTTCCCATTTAGGCAGAGATTGACTGACCTTTGATCTGCCCTAATGTCCCTTCCACTTCTTAGGCATTTTCCACACTATACGACATCAAGAAAGAACAAAAACCTATTTCTATCCATTCAGGTAATTCAAATCAAGTTGTTGACTATGTAAAAAAAGAAAATTATGTTTTTTGATCATTTACAAGTTCCTATCAAGCTTTTAATTTCTACATAAAACTCGTTTGATATATGTCTCATTCGAAGACTTAGTTAGGCTCAATTTACCACATGGTACTACATGAATAATTGATAGAATGAGTGACCATTATGGGTTTTCTTTTACCAAATACCACTATTGTGAATGAGCTTGAAGTCCAACTAAACACTTTGCACAATCTTAATAGTCATAGTCTGATGTGGGATTTACACTATCGATGTCCATAATAAGTAAATGTTTAGAAGATCCCTAACATAGTCGAAGATTTATTTAGCGAGAAGCACCATGGCACCAAAGCCATAGACAAAATCAAGTTTTGAATCTCCTAACCCAAAAGAAACTTCACTTGAATGTATCAACATTCTAATCAGTAGTCAATTCAATGATTAGCATTAACACCTATCATTTGAGTCATCAAGAGACTCCAACTTTTCTTACCAAAGGAGAACAATGGACTTTCCAAGACCCATACATGCTCAAAATTATGCGATGCAAAAGTGAGTCTTCTAAATGAATGCCAAGTTCCATTCATGATACATGGCCCAAATAACATAGGTAGTTAACACAATGTTTCTACAAGACCAAATCGATAATTGTAATTTGAATAACAAAGGCACAAATCACAACATCTCACCAAAGACCTAATCAGGGAAAGTGAACTTAAATACAATTGTTGATGTATGAAGAATCCAATAAGACCAAAATAGAGTTGAGGATCCACTTAGAATTTTAACTCAACCAACAAAAAGATGAAGCCATATCTTAAGAACACAAAGGCAGTTAACCAAAACTTTTCAAGATGAATGTCGAGAGAACATGATGAACTCACCAACATAATAAAGCCAAGCACACGATAAATTGATAAGGAAAATGGGACGACCTTCCTCCAAACCAAACACACCAAATAAAGGTGAAATCAAAGCAAACAACAAAAAGAAGAATGCACTCTATTTTTGGTGATGCAAGATTACCAGGGACCTTGGATGCTCCTACATTACTTGTCCTTGATATCTACTTCATGAAGCCATTGTTTTACTGGTTTTCAACTCGAGGGGCAATCTCTATTTTTTTTCTTTTTTCTTTTTTCATTTTTTCCCTTTGTTTTCCATTTTTTTTAATCTATAGTCACTTTTGACTAGAGATACAAACTAGTTCTAGGGCATAAACTGGGGCCCCAGTCCTTGAGAACTATTAAACCAATATAAATAGCTACCTCTTGATCACTTAAAACCATCAAGTAAACTCAAACGACCACATCTAACCTATAAACGTCATGTGAGATTCAAACTTGGGTAGGGTTGGGCACAACCAACCCACTTTACTAACCCTTCTACATCTCATTAGCATTTTCCAAAATTATTTTGTCTTATTTTGTTTTTTGTTTTTTCCCAAAATTATTTTCACTTTTTCTATTTTTTCCAATTTTGTTTTGACTTTCTTTCCAAAATTGTTTTAATTTTTTAATTTCTTTCCTTTTTTTAATTTCCCATTTTTTTTAATCTAATTTATGTGGTATGCCTTTAATCCAGTACTAACAAATTTACTATTTTCCTTGCTTCTTCTTATTCCCAATATTCCCATGTTTTTTTCATCTTTTGATTCTTCTTTGACCAAATATTCTCTTCTCTGACTTCCTATGGTTAGTATGCATATCCAATTTTGTCTTTTATTGGTTCTCATAGCTTTCACTTACCCTCTTTTACCTCTATCTTAAGGTATCTTGCATCATTTTGGTTAGCAATCTCCTTCACTTCCTTATTTATATTATAGTATTGTGGCATCTTTACCAACTCTTCCAAACTTGTACTATCATTTGGGACTACCTTATGGATCCTTGCTAAATATTCCTCTAAGTATCATATGTGCCTTTGAAAATATTCATCAATATATATATATATATATATCCTCTTCCAATATATAATAACTAGTTTTGGGTTCACAGTGCTTCCGTTGGGGATACGATATCTTTCATAGATGTGAGAACCTTCCTCTTTATGTATAACAATTTCAAAATTTATTTTTTAGGTTCTCTATATATCCATGATGTAATATTGGTGTAGTTCAAGGTAGGGGGTCCTAATGAAGGGGTGCCCTTGGCTGTGTAGCCAAAGTCACACAATAGAAAACAACATTCATTCGCTATTATTAAATGAAAACAAGCCTATTTGGCATCCACATTTAGTGACTTTGTGACTCTCTATTCTATATTCTCTACTCTATCTCTAAGCCTCTTCAATATTTACAATGTTGTTCTATCTCAAATGATGAACCTTCTATTGACTTTCTTTCTCTATATTTTTGTTGATTCTCTTTTCATTATGTTAAAATTTTCCCCTCATTACTATTCTCTTTTCTTTAGAGAGCAAATCCCCCTTTTAATTCGTAGCCTAAGATCTTTTTATTTTATTACTCATCATCCTTCTCAAATTCTCTCCCAAACTATCTATGATTCCCAATTTTTTTTGTAATAGTGACCATGGGTTGATCTAACTTCATTGTGGACACAACCAACTAAAATCTCCCCTCAAGAGATTTACAACAACCATAACACCCCATTTGGTACTTTCTCACAAAGATTGAGGTTGTTTGAAGATCCCTAGTGTAACTTTCCACTACAGTGATAAATTTGAGAATTGTGGCCACAAGGATCACAAGATTGTGCCACATGTAGAGATCTTGTGGGATCTATATAACAAGCATAAGGCTATTCCCATGACCCATTTATCCTCCATAGAACTTTTCAACAACCATAACACCCCATTTGGTAATTTCTCACAAAGATTGAGGTTGTTTGAATATCCTTGGTGTCACTTCCCACTACAATGATAAATTTGAGAATTATGGCCACAAAGATCATAAAATTGTGTCAGGTGTAGTGATCGAGTGGTATCTACATAGAAATCACAAGGCTATTACCATGACCGATTTATCCTCTATGGACCCATGGATTTATAAAATCCACCTTAACATTATTCACGAGTCCTCCTTTTTAATTTTGATCTCTACCTTTAATTTGTGACCAACGATCGCCCTATGAACATATCATGATTATGACACTTGTCACCTTTATGAACTCTTGGAATCACATGATCTATGTGAACTCAATTGGTTTCATGAACCTCATGAGCTATATGACTCCATAGAGTGTTCATGAGGCTGATAGACTTTATGTGTGTTTCCCAAAGATAATGGACTTTGTAGACTCTAAAGGTGATTCTTAAGGCTAACAAACTTCATGGGCTCTATTAGGTCACAAATCACTTGGTGAATATATAATCTAATTTAGAATTATGTTGGATCTAGCGAGAAATCTTTTATGAAAACTAAGTCACAAGTCATTTGGTAAAAATTATAATCATCATGGGACTTTAACATATAAGTGCAAATACTTTAGATATTTAAATATGGCTGCCATGAGACTTCACATATAAGTCATGAACTTTGTGAACTTGGGACTTAGCCTCTATGACTGTGTTATACTAATAAATTAGCCCTGGTACTCTTTAATCAGAGCCACCAAAATCCCTACTTATTTTTGATGATGTAAGATTTCCGATACACCTTGGATGCCCCTACATTAGACACTTAAGGTAATTAGAATTAAGTTCTTACTCACATGGATGGAATAAGTGGTAAAACCACTCTTCTAGCCATTGAGATTGATTATTGTAGCATTGCCTTCCAACACACTAGATACCTTAGCTACTTTTCTCATTTTCTCTTCCACTTCTAGTTTCTTGTTGACTTCAATACCTTCCTCTTTTGCTTATCTTTGTTATTTATTTCCTCTTTTGTAGGATCAAACCCACCATATCCACTCCACCTCTTCCAAAATTTTCTCCTCTTTTTACCCAATGTTTGGGCATAATCCGTCCACCTCCACCCATAGTTATTCTCTTTTTTTCCATTTACTTATGGGTTGAAAGCCACCTTTGTTCGAACTCATCCACCAAGATGCTCTTCCTTGCATTTGATGTCCTCTTGTGGGATTAAAACCACTACTATTTAATCAACTCCTCCTAAAGTCTTCTTGGATTTGGTTAATCACTATCCACCTTGATGTTGGAATCTTCATTTTCTCAATATTCTCTATTTGTAACTCTTCTTTTATCATGACCACCATCCATTCCTTTTCCCTTCTCCTTGCCACACTATCTTGCTCATGGATTCTTCATTTTTAATAATCTTAAGACATTCTTATTCTTTCTCTACTTATTCACATGCTAAGGTTGATGTATGGATCAACTACTCTTCCTCACTTTCTTTATTGAGTGCATAATTTTGCACTTTTGGCCTCACCTCTTCACCTTGGAAGGTCTCTTTGGATGCCTCATTTCTTTCCATATATACACCTACACATTGACTAGAATCACAAACTAGTTTAAAAACATGAGAATTAATAGTCCCTAGAGGTGCTTCCTTCATCTTCGCACTATTAACTTGATTTCCACCAAGTTTGGGCCTCTCAAAGCCTCTTATGTGATCTAGTAATTTGACTCAAGAGAGGATGGTTAGTATCATGTTAGTTTCAAAATGAAATAAAAATGAAAGAAACACACTAACTAGCATAACATCTCTAGGCCTAGACACAAGGGGGAGCTTAGTGAGGAAAAACCATTTGAAAACACAACTAGAAATGGAAAAAAATGAGACATATGAACACAAAATACCAATTTCTTACCAAATCCTTGATTGTTACAAAAGGCTCTTTCTCTGGCTTGCTCGGCTTGTGCTTTAAGAGATCTTCTTCAATGGAGTGTGGCTACCTACATCTCCTCTTAACACCTTTGGCTTTGGCTTGGCTTGGCTCAACAATTTGGCATTATAACACTAATTGAAATGGATTTTGAAATGATTTATGCATTATAAATTTGCAGTATCCAATCTTAAAAATGATGTTAATGGCTCTTCTATTTATAGATTTTCAAAATGGTTCAGGATCAACTATGACTGTCCATCTCAAGATTGAGATGTGTGGCCATGAATATATCTAATTATGTAATTAAATTTATAAATATCCCCCATAAATATTTGGGATAAAGGGGCCTTTAATAAGCATGGAGAGTCTTAATGAGGCATGGGGTGGCTTAATCCTGATATTTTATGTATTTATGGCTTATAGATGCTACCCCATAAAAATGATGTCATTTGATGAAGAAAATATTCAATATTCATTTCCAAAAAGAAATATTCAAAAAGATCCATGGAATTTTTAATTAGGCTTGTGATTTTAATTAATTAGCCTTAAACATGATTTATCAAATTTGATGCAAATCTTGGCAATTGGTGCACAAATTAATCAAATTAGTTAGAATGTCGTATTATTAGCTTGAAATTTGACTGGATTGAAATTAGAAGGTGATGTTAAATGCGTTGGATCCATATTGCCATTTAGGATGTTGCTAATCCAAAATAATAAAGGCACATGTCTCATATAAGAAATTTTATAGAAAAGAGCAATCTAGAGCACCTAGGTGCGAAAATGTCATTTTGACTCGAAATGATCTGATCAAAGTTAGCTGCTTCATAAATTACATTGTCCCATTTAGTGATACTCTGACCAAAATCAGCACTTGAATATAATAGGTTCACATCATTTAGTGTGTTTTTGTGTTTTTAGGCTAAAATATGTGTTGATAATATAAATTGGTTAAAAGCATGGTTGGAGGTTATTGGTGGTCAGTTTTAGGTGTCTACAGTTTGCCCCTATTTGGGAAGATGTTGCAAACCATAGGCATAGCAATGTCTTTTTAAATAATGAAAAATGGCCTATATGCCAAAAATAAGATGATGATTGAAGAACAAAGCTCTAAATGGTTTTTGAAAAGCCTATGATGATGCCCCCTTGAGGGAGTGGGTGTCACATATGTGGATGGATGGTCCCTCAAAAAAAAAAGAAAGAAAGGTGGAATTAACCCATGGTTGAGATTAATCCAAATGAAAAAATGCTTGCATGTATTGATTTAAAAGGTATCGATTTGCCTAAAGGTGATTATAATTAAGAATAAAAGTCAAAATAATAATTTGCCCATATATAGTTACTAATCATTAAGAGGACTTGAATTGGCTAAATATGATGTTTCATATTATTATGCCCTAGTTAGGGTAGATTAGCAAGCATAACTCAAGAATATAACCCAGAACAAATATTAAAAATGAGCGAGTGAAAATGTAGATGCAATGTTCTAATGACTAAAGAAGCTATAAATAACCATGGACATGAGGATGCATAAAGTGATGAAAGGTATGGATAGAAGAATAAGATTGATCAATAAGAATGATTTGGTTATTCCTACCAATGAGGAGATGTCATCCTTTTTAGCAATAATACAATTAGAATGGTCAATGGGTTTATTTGATCATGGTTAGGATGGCATAATTTTTCCAAGGTGCCAAGGAGAAACTTATTCATCTCCATTGATTGTAGACCTTTTTGAAGCTAGTTTTTGTTATAGCATGTGCTGGTATACATCATGATAGAACACCATGAAGACTTGGCCAAAATTTGCATAAGGACTGACTCCCAGGATCCAATAAACACTTGAAAATAATGCACCAATGATAAAAACCATGATGATAATGTTGACATATGCATATAGATGGACTCAAGAATAATATACAAGGAATCACCCAATGAATGCATATAAACTAAAAGCAAATAAATAGGCAAGCAGACAAATAAACAAAGAAAAGAACACAAAGTAATAAATAGACAAACAACTTGAAATAAACAAACAAATAGAAAGCCTGAAAAGCAAATCAAAAGAAATCATCCTAACAATGACAGTGCCCTAGTAGGGTGAAGTGAGGATAACTAACTAGGCTTGGACAAGACAAATGTTTTTGGATTTTAAAATATTTGAATGTTTTTGGAATTTTTAGGTATCTTAACTCATTATAGAATGAAAAGATACTCATAAAATGATGAGAGTGTTTGGCTTAAATTACTCGTAAAACAGTGATAACACATAGAAAGGGGGACTGAGGTGACCTCAACATGAGTTGAGCATGGCCCACATAGTCCTAAAATGGCCTTAAGTTAAATTAATTCCATTCACATAAAAGGTAGCGGAAAAAAAATAACTAGGTCCCAATAAGTTCTCAAATCTAGCAAATGACTAGTCAAATGAAAATAATAATGGCAAGATGATACGAAAATGCATGATAAACAAATATTGCCCCTAGTTTTCCCATAAGTGGTTATAACTAGGATACAACAGATCAAGTTAATGATACTAATTTGCCCATAGGTAGTCATAATTAGTAGCAAGACTAGTGAAACATTGATTTGCCCATAGGCAGTTATAATCAGGCTCACATAAACAAACTTGATATAGGATGAAAAATGAAAGATATATTTCCAGATCAACTATCGCACTACTTTGATAGACTATCATTTAAACATGGAATTTGATTGATTATTGAAACCTGATTGGGATCCCTTGTTAAAAGTGTAGGAAGAACCAAATGAACTAAGATCAAAATAGGATTGGGTAAGATGATAAAAAATAGGCTTTGGTCTAGATAGAAATGATATGGTAAACTAGAATGGTCTTGCTCTAAGATAATGATAGACTAGTAGGATGATAGAATGATAAAGAAGGATGTTGAGAGGGTTTACCCCAAGTGATGGGGTGAATGGTAGGATATGTGACAATGGCAAATAGGCATGGCATTCTGAAATGATATGGTACATGTTTTTGGTCCCATCGAGTGTGTCATTATGTAGACTAAGAATTTGACTCAAGAAAGGTGGTTAGTATTGTGTTAGTTCTAAAATGAAATCAAATTGAAAGTAACACACTAACAAGCATACATCTCTAGGCCTAAACACTAAGGGGAGTTCAGTGAAAACTTTTTTTTTTGACAAAACACAACTAAAAAGAAAGAACACAAACTTTCTTACCCTCCTTGGATGATCTAATAAATTTCTTCATTGGCTTGCTTGGTTTTGTGCTTCAAAAGGTCTATTGCAATGGATCTTGGCTATCCTCCACCTCCTCTTGGCACCATGTGGCTTGTGGCTTTGGCTTGGTTGAACAATTTGGCATGATAACAATAAAATGCATGAAGTTTTCGAATCAATTTAGCATTATAAATTTTCACTAAGATAGCTTAAAAATGATGTTCATGGCTCTTCTATTTATAGATTTTTAAAATAGTTCAGGATTAACCATGACCATCCATCTCAAGATTGAGATGTGTGGTCATGAATAAATCCAATTATGCAAATAAAATCCATAAATATCCTCATCATGATTTGGGAAAAGGGGGCATTTAAGAGGCATGGAGGGTCTTGATGAGGCACGGGGTGGCTTAATCTTGATATTTTATGCATTTAAGGCTTATGAATGCCACCCCATAGAAATGATGTCATTTGATGATGCAGATATTCAATATTCATTTCTAAAAAGAAATATTCAAAAAGCTCCATGGAATTCTTAATTAGGCTCATGATTTAAATTAAATAGCTTAAAAACAAATAGTCATGGCATTCTGAAATGGTATGGTACATATTTTTGGCCTGGGTGATTGTTTTGGATGCTAAGATAGAGACGTGTGGTCATGAATAAATCTAATTATGCAAATAAAATCCATAAATACCTTCATCATGATTTGGGAATAAGGGGCATTTAAGAGGTATGGAGGGTCTTAATGAGGCATGGGGTGGCTTAATCTTGATATTTTATGCATTTATGGTGTATGAATGCAACCCCATATAAATGATGTCATTTAATGATGTAGATATTCAATATTCATTTAAAAAAATAAATATTCAAAAATCTCCATGGAATTCTTAATTAGGCTCATGTTTTGAATTAATTAGATTTTAAATATGATTAGGTAATTTTGATGCAAACTTTGGCCCTTGGTGCACAAATTAATCAAATTGGTCAAAATGTTTTGTTACTGGCTCAAAATTTGACTGGATTAGAATTAGAAGTCGATGTTAGATGTGTTGGAACCATATTCCCATTTAGGATGTTTCCAATGCAAAACAACAAAGGCACATGTCTCGTGTAATAAATTTGGTAGAAAAGAACAATCTAGAGCACCCAAGTGCGAAAATATCATTTTGACTCGAAATGATCTAATCAAAGTTAGTTGCTTCATAAATTGCATTGCCCCATTTAATGATACCCTGGAAAAAATCGGCACTTAAATATGACAAGTTGACATCATTTAGTGTGTTTGAATGTTTTTAGGCCAAATTATGCATTTTTGATAAAAAATAGTCAAAAGCCTGGTTTGACGTCATTGGTGGACAATTTTAGGTGTCTATAGTTTGCCCTTATTTGGGAAGACATTGAAAACTGTAGGCACATCAATTTATTCTCAAATAATGAGAAATGGCCTATATGCCAAAAGGAAGATGATGATTGAATAACAAAGCTCTAAATGGTTTTTGGGAAGCCTAGGATGATGCCCCCTTGAGGGAGTGGTCATCATATATGTCGATGGATGGTCCCAAAAAAAGAAGTAATAATAAAGGTGAAATTAACCCATGGGCGAGATTAATCCAATTGAAAAAATGCTTGCATGCATTGATTTAAAAATGATACTAATTTGCCCAAAGGTGGTTATAATCAGGAATAAAAGTCAAAATAATGATTTTCCCAAAGATGATTGTAATCATTAATAGGACCTAGATTAACTAAAGATAATGTTTGATATGGTTGTGCCCCAGTTAGGGTTAATTAGTAAACATAACTCAGGGATAAAACTTGGTATACAAATTAAAGATGAGTGGGTGCACATGTAGATGAGATGGTCTAATGACTAAATAAGCCAAAAAAAACCAAACATACGAGGATGCACAAAGTGATGAAAGGGATGGATAGAAGAATAAGATTGATCATTAGAAATGATTCATTTGTACCTAACAATGAGGAAATGCTCATCCTTATTGGTAATGATACAACTAGAATGGTTAATGGGTTGATTTGATCAAGGGTAGAATGGGAGGATTTTTCGAGGTGCCAAGGAGAAACTTTTATGGCTCCATTGATGGTAGACCTTCTTGAAGCTAATTTTTGTTGGAGCATGTAACAATATGCATCATGCAAGAACACCATGAAGACTATCTTGAAATATGCATAAGGATTGACTCCCAATCCAATAAACATTAAAAAATAATGCACTAATGATAAAAACCATGATGACAATGTTGTCATATGAATACAGGTAGACTTAAGAATAATGTACACAAGGAATCACCCAATGAACACATATAGATTGAATCAAGGTAAAAGTGTTGAAAGTAAATAAATAGGCAAGAAAACAAACAAATAAACACATAAAAAGCACACAAATAGACAAACAACTTGAAATAAATAGACAAACAAAAACCCTAAAAACAAAAGCAATAGAAAACATCCTAACAATGACCATGCCCCAGTTTGGTGAATCGAGGATAACTGACTAGGCTTAGATAGGACAAATGTTTTTGGATTTTTGAAGTATTTGATTTTTTTTGGAAATTTGAGGTATCTTAACTCATTAGAGAATGACAAGATACCTACTCGTAAAATGATGAGAGTATTTATCTTAGGTTACTTGCAAAATGACAAGAGCATGTGGAAAGGGGGACTGAGGTGACCTCAATATGAATTGAGCATGACCCACATAGTCCTAAAATGACCTCAAGTCACATTATTTATTTTCACACAAAATGTGAGGAAAAACCAACTAGGTCCCAACAAATTCTCAAATCTGGTAAATGGCCAGTCAAATAAAAATAGTAATGGCAAGGTGATACGACAATGCATGATAAGAAAATGTTTCCCCTAGTTTAACCATAGGTGGTTATAACTAGGATACAACATATTATATTAATGATACTAATTCACCCATAAGCAGTTATGATTAGTAGCAAGACCAGTGAAACACTGATTTGCCCATAGGTGATTATAATCAGGCTCACATAAATAAACTTGATATAAGATGGAAAATGAAAGATATCTTCCCATATCAACTATCACACTACTTTCATAGACTATCATTTAAACATAGATTTAATTTATTATTGAAACTTGATCATAATCCTCTCACAAAAAGTGTGGAAAGAACCAAAGTAAACAAGATCAAAATAAGATTAGATAGGATGGCTTAAAACAAGTTTTGGTCTAGATAGGAATGATATGGTAGAATGGAATGATATTGCTCTAGGATAATGATGGTTTGATAGATTAGATAAAATGGCAGTAGGGTTGCCCCCAAGTGATGGGGTGAATGGTAGGATATGCAATAATGACAAAAAGATATGTGATAACGGTAAATGGATATGGCAAATTAAAATGGTGTGGTACATGTTTTTGGCCTGGGTGTGGTTTTGGCATATGATTCTATTGTTCTTATTGAAGTGAAGATGCACATATTTATCAATAAATTATACAAATAGAATAATCAATCATGTTAATTATTAGCCCACACCTCATCTGAATAGTTGTTTGATCAAGAACTTGCTACAAATTTGGATGCAAATGATGTTGTTGTGCTCTTTGGTGGTTGTTGATTTTGATTCCTTTAAACATCAAGATAAGGTATCTTTGTATCCTCTACAAAGGAAAGTATGGTTGTGGATGGTAAATATGGATAAAAGTTGGTTGATAGGTTTGTTTGTGAAATGGAATGGTAGATGATAATGGAATGTGGAATGGTTGGATAACAAATGAAGATTGGGACTTTCAGTCACATGTAATGTTGTTGATGTCAGATTCGACATAACTTTAGATGTGGCAGGGCTGAAGACTTCTGAATATGCTCTCAATAATACCTCCAATTTTTTTTGTTATTTGATCTTGAGAGTAGATACCATCTGATTAGGCTATACATAAGAAGCTATATTGATTTCATCTTCATCTAGCAATGAAGAACTTTTGTGCTTAGTTATTGGTGCCTCGAAGAGGTTTTCACCAATCAAGTTGTCTTGATGGTCCCGTAGTGCCTCCAAAAATGTTTCACTAATGAACATTGGCTTTTGACTTTGGTTGTCTTCTAGTGCTTCTAAAAAAGTTTCACTAGAAGATGTTGAGTTTGAACTTTGATTGTCCCATAGTGCCTCTGAAAAGGTTTCACTAGGAGAGTGTTCTTATTTTGCATGAATTTGGTCTTGGCCTCTTTATTGTTCTTTAATTGATATGTTGCCATGGATGCATTTTAACAAGGTGTGATTCTGTCAGTCCTAATTGACACTTGTGGGAGATGGAATGTCAATGAAATGGCTATGTTGGTTGGTGGTAATGGTATATGGAATGGGGAGAGATTGTACAATCCTTTTAGTAGATATTATGAGAAATTGTGTTGATGCTAAAGTATTCATCCTCAAAAACCATAAAAGGATCACACATATTCAAACTAATCTGCAAGGCATGCATAAACAATGTTGTAATAGCCACTAACATATTATATTTATGAATCTAATTTTGATTCAAGGGATTCTAAATCTAATGGTAAGACTGATGTTGATTTTATTTCTAATGCTAAATCTAATGTCAGTTCAAGAATAGAACCTGACTCTAATTTTAATTCTTCATCTGATGGGTACTCTGTTATAATTATGTCTTATTGCATGTTTGGTATTGGATAAGTAACAACCTGTGATGGCATGGTGGGTTCACCAAAAATTGGTTTGTCAAAGTGACACTCATCAATGATGGGAAGTAGGTCAAGATATAACTTCATAAAGACTGGCTTGTCATGGGGAGACTCTTGAAAAAGAGCATATGGTCAAGGTAATGATTTGTCCAAAGGCAATTATAATCATTAAGATGTGACTTAACAAATACTGACTTGTTAGAGTGAGACTCCTTGATAGCATGTATAGGATTGAAAGGTGATTCATCATAGGTTGACTTATCAAAAATGGTTGTTTCAACAAAAACATCTTAGATTGGTTGGTTCTCTTGGCCTTGGTTTCTAATGAGTTGGAAAATACCAGTTTTAAACATAACTTGGTCTTTAAATGATTAGATCAGTAGAGGTTTTGATGGGATTAGTGCTAGATGAGGAATGTCCTATGGTTGGATAATGGTAGGGCATTGAGGAGCATGATTTATCACATGAGCCAATGGATGAAGTCTTTAAATGGTAACAACAATGCGATGTGGAGCTTGGTTACTCACACAAGCCAAAGGACTAGGTCTTGGAATGATGAAGGGTCATTGTAGAGCCTGGTTGCTCACACAAGCCAAAAGATGAGGTCCTAAAAGGACAAGTTTGGGTTATTGTAGAGCATGGTTGTTCACACAAGCCAAAGGATGAGGTCTTGGAAGGACAATTTTGGGGTGTTGTAGAGCATGGTTTCTCGCACAAGCCAAAGGATGAGGTCTTGATATGGGAATGGTGTGACGTTGTGGTCTTGGAATATAAATAGTACAATGTGGTGGAGCCTAATTGCTCACATAAGCCAAAGCATCCAAGTCCTCCTCATAAACCATATCATCCCAATTGATAACTTGATTTGGATTTTTTGGATTTTGACTATATTCCCCATATGGAGTATTGTAGTGAGAATAATAAAACTTCTTAGAAAATCTATCTCTATAGGGGTTTCTAGTCAGATTTTGTGCAGCCGTTCTATCATAAGTTAGATTGTATGTGACTCCACCATAAGTGTATCTAGACATATTTGCATCAATGAAAAAATATCCAAAAATAAAAAGGCTTAGATTTCTATAAACTCTGAAAAACTATGCCAAAAGGATAAATGGTTCAAACTTGGTTTAACTTGATAAAAAAGGTGGAGTTGTATCTGCAAATAATGATTTAATCATAGAGTTGTATCTCCAAAATGGTTTGTGGTAAGACTTGGCATAAAATAGTCTAATGTCCAATGTCTAACATCAAATGTCATACACATAAAAGGTCAAGTGTCTGAATAAAAATTGGCATGTCAAAAGTCTAGGTCAAAGTGTTCCAAACAAAGTCTAAACTAGGAAAGGGAAAAGTTGAGTTGCTAGGTCTTTTGTCCAAATGTGGAGTCAAAAGGTAGGTTCAAATAGGTTGTGCTAGGAATTTTGGCTAAACGACATCAAAATATAGGCTTGAAACAAAGGATTGATGTGAATTTGATTTAATCTATCAAGTTTGGAAACAACTTTGACATAGACTTGACACACGGAATCAAATATAAACATGATCAGTTGGCATAAGCCATAAGGCAAAAGGATTTTGGAGAAAGACTATATTATCCTAAATAAAGGTACAAACAATGATGAGGTTAAGCATTAAAGAAACAAATAATAAATAGTCATCAAGTTTGGGTAATCAATTAATTAAAATTATGTAACTCAAAAGAGAAAGATATGTGTATTAGCCCTACAAATTGAGGTCTAAATAGAAATAAATCAATGCTTGAATCCAAAATTGATAAGTTTAATTGTG
Organism: Torreya grandis; assembly: GCA_037957365.1. Taxonomy (NCBI): domain Eukaryota; kingdom Viridiplantae; phylum Streptophyta; class Pinopsida; order Cupressales; family Taxaceae; genus Torreya; species Torreya grandis. The sequence goes on from JARHVA010001443.1 coordinate 680,112, forward strand.
TTGAAAACTAGGATTTGACCAAACAAGCTAGATAAGATTGGACAACATGACGGTGCATAAACAAGGTCCAAATGACTAATGTGACATGATTTGAAACAAAAAATTTTTGGTGCAAAAGTAAACAAGTTTTGAAATAAATTGAGTAGTCTAATGACATAAACATGCTCAAATGATATGATCAATGTTATGTTTCAAAGACTTAAAGGCACAAACTTGATATCTATTTTGTTCATCATGACAATACCCATCTCAAACAAGTAACACACACACAAACATGTTTAGCAAAAATTACAAGGCACAAATGTGGTGTAAAATGGCTAGCATAACACCTCCTTGACAAGGGAGTGGTGTATAAACAAATTGGTTTAGACATGGTTTATAAACAAACAAATAAGTTTTAGTCTCAAAACATACCAAGCAATAAAGAAAAAGTGACAAAAATATATTAAGTATAATTTCCCTAAATCCTAACAAGGATATGGTAAAGTGGGGTTGACTAAAACTAATTGGTTTTTGAACATTCTAGATGGATCAAATGCATATGAATTTCACATCATCATACAAAAAAAGTGGACGTCATTTGAGTCTGTGTCATATGGCCTATTGTAAAAAGGTCTTCCCTTTTTACAATCACTACATCCATCGCTTTCTCAGTGTAATGTGATGTCCAACATGCTCAAATATCTTGGGCTTAGCCTCTACTAACAGAGATGGTTTAACCACTCAAACCATCATCCCAGTGAGGGGATCTAATTTATATACCCCCTTATGGAGAGGGGTTGAAGACGATGCTAGGAGATGAAGCCCCGTGTCAAAGCTTCCCTAAAGAACTCATGGGAGGTAATGAACTCCTCCTCACAAGCCAAGATACAATGAAATAAAAGACTAAGTGAAAGAACTTTAAAGGTTGATTCTAGTTCACTCAATTCATGTGGGTCCTTGAGGAGAGCCTTGAAAACTCCTCTTTCATGCCTTTGACTAAGACATTTTGTAATAAAGATGACGCTTTTGATCCCAAAAGTTCTATAAAGGGGATGAATGGGAGAGCATTCACACGACATCTTTATTTTTGCCAAATAAAACTAATTAAGCAACTATTGAATACAAACTTTGAAAATGAGTTCAATTTTAAGCACTTAATTGAAAAAGTGTGGTGATGTTCTTTGGCCCCTTTGCCTTAAGTTTGCAAACTTTGAATGAAACCACAAAACATTACTAATAAAGCACCCTAAAAAGTTCCTTTAAATAGCAAAATGAAGGATTCCTAGTTCATTTTAGACATCTAAATAAAGTGTGAAAAGGCTTATTGAAGTTGTTTTGGCACTTTGTTAGGTAGATCCTACAATAAAAAGGTTAGAACTTTGTTTAGCCTTGAAGCATTTAAAAAAAAATGAGATAAACAACTTTTAAGGGCAAAAATTTATCATCCCGAAGGCAAAACCTCAAGAAAGCAAATGCGTTAGATTAAAAAAATTTAAAAATATTTTTAAAATTTTATGAAAAATATATATAACTTGAAGCTAAATTAATATCATATTCTAAAAATTTAGGAGAAAACACGTGGTTGAAAGAAACATCTTAAAAAACAAAGTTCGTATGACCCCAAACCACGTATTTGAAAATGGCCTATTAGCTCTCGAGTTTGTGTTTTTAAGAAAAACACAGTGATCATAGATGGTTATACCTGATCATTGATAGTTGTTCTTATCATTGATGGTTCTTCTGACTGTTGATTGTTTACTCAACCATCGATACTTCCTCTGACTGTCAACAATCTTTGTGTAAACCTGTGAAGATAAGAATCTTGCCAAATGAAGTTAGAAAACCAAATTACAAGGGTTTTAATAATCCAAATAAAGATTTTAAAGTTGCATAATGATCTTCTTCATGCATGGGATACATTTGATCCCATTGGGCATGCCATTATTTTATCTAAGAATTTGACTCAAGAGAGGATGGTTAGTAATGTGTTAGTTCCACAATGAAATCAAATTGAAAGAAACACACTAACTAGCATAACATCTCTAGGCTTAGACACTAGGGGGAGCTTAGTGAATAATTTTTTTTTTGACAAAACATAACTAAAAATAAAGAGCACAAAATTTCTTACCCTCCTTGGATGTTCCAATAGATTTCTTCATTGGCTTTCTCAGGTTTGTGCTTCAAAAGGTCTGTTGCAATGGAGCTTGGCTATCCTCCACCTCCTCTTGACACCATGTGGATTGTGACTTTGGCTTGGTTGAACAATTTGGCATTATAACACTAAAATGCATGAAGTTTTGGAATCAATTTAGCATTATAACTTTGCACCAAGATAGCTTTAAAATGATGTTCATGGCTCTTCTATTTATAGATTTTCAAAATGGTTCAGGATTAATCATGACCGTCCATCTCAAGATTGAGATGTGTGGCTATGAATAAATCTAATTATGAAAATAAAATCCATAAATACCCTCATCATTATTTGAGAATAAGGGGCGTTTAAGAGGCATCAATGGTCTTAATGAGGCATGGGGTGGCTTAATCCTGATATTTTATGCATTTATGGCTTGTGGATGCCACCTCATAGAAATGATGTCATTTGATGATGCATATATTCAATATTCATTTCCAAAAAGAAATAGTCAAAAATCTCCATGAAATTCTTAATTAGGCTCATGATTTGAATTAATTAGCTTTTAAACATGATTAGGTAATTTTGATGCAAACTTTGGTCCTTGGTGCACAAATTAATCAAATTGGTCAAAATATCTTGTTATTAGCTCAAAATTTGACTAGATTGGAATTGGATGTCAATGTTAGATGTGTTAAAATCATATTTCCATTTAAGATTTTTCCAATGCAAAATAACAAAGGCATGTGTCTCATGTAAGAAATTTGGTAGAAAAGAACAATCCAGAGCACCCAGGTACAAAAATGTCATTTTAACTTGAAATGATCTAATCAAAGTTAGTTGCTTCATAAATTGCATTGCCCCATTTAATAATACCCTGGAAAAAATCAGCACTTGAATATGACAAGTTCACATCATTTAGCATGTTTTAGTGTTTTTAGGCCAAATTGTGCATTTTTGATAGAAATTAGTCAAAAGTCTGGTTGGAGGTCATTACTGGCCATTTTTAGGTGTCTACATCTTCTAATCTTACTACTCCTCAGAAGAGTGCTCACTTGTCATTGTGACAACTTCTCATATTTTTCTTCACTTATCATACTCATTACATCAAATCCAATTTGATTGCATTATCCTTCTTTGACACCCCAAGTATGCCATGAAAAAATGAACTTACACTCCCTTTGCCTCTATGAAAACAAGGCAATCCTTGACTCAGAAGAGACTCATCGAACATCAGTGTGGCATCTTCTCACATGTTGCAAGACATTGACATCCTTTAATCTTGTTGATAGAACCATGCTCACCATCTCCATATCCTTCTTTGCCTTTATGCTACATGAGTGATATTATTCACCTTTATGATGTCTTCCCATTTCTCTCATGAGAATTTTCTCTCCCACACTTAATTGTTGCAAGTTAAATCTCTCTTATTTCTCTTCTTATTTTTGCCTTTCATATATATGAGCATGTTGGACTAAACCACATTTGTCCTTGTGCTACTATCTCTGTGATTATTGGAACTGCACATAGATCAAACATATTAATGGAATAAATAGTTCTCACAAACAATCCTTGTAACTTTTATTCATGCCTCAAAGACACATTGTCCAACTCTTACTTTTTGCTCATATTATCCTCATAACTTTTACTCTCGTGATGGACTTATAAAGGCCCAATCTCAATAATATATGTGGTTGTTTTATCCTTATTCTTCACTTGATATACTCATTCTTCTGCATGTATATGGTCTCAAACCATACTCTCCTCATGTGTAATAATGTTCATCTCCTCCACCTTCATTTTTCCCTTCATGAAAACTTAAAAGTCTTCTTTGTTGTCCTCAACCTTCCTTCCCTACAAAAGAGAAAAGATAAATGCATTTCTTATATTCTCAAAGGATATTTTAGCCTCTTCCCACTTATGAGATACCATAAACTCTCCCCCATCATCATTTAATGATTTGGTGAACAATCTTTTACCTCCACATCCTCTTCCATGAAGTTTTCTTCCTCTATGGTCTACTCACATCTTTCTTTTTCTTTGTTGTTCTTGTAAACAAACTTGGGATTCTCACCTAGACATCTCTCTCTCACATTGTATTTTATGAAAATCTTGTTAGAATAAATAAATAATAGTTAGTAATTCATCCTTGTAATAAGTGACATTGTTAATATAAATCAACTCACATAGGATTTGGTGGTTATCTATTGTTAGAGTTTGTTCAACTCCTATAGGTGCTTAAAATACATTAGATTGTTGGATAGCGTTTTATCCTTTATTTTATGAACTAATGTAAGTAGATATTATTATATAAATTATGGCATTCATTATTATTATTTTAGAATGAATAAATATAATTTTGTTTCTCTGCCAAAATTTGGTATCAGAAAATGCAATATTTTGAGAGAGCATAGTGTTTGAGAGGAAATCACTCTTAAAGCTCAGAGTGGGAAAATTAACTTTAGAATTTTGAGGAAGAGAAAAGGAAGAAGAGAGGATCCTTAGGGACTCCCATTCCAAAAAAAATCCCCCTTCTCGCACAAGCTTCAAACAACACCTTCTATGATATTTTTTTTGGGTTTTATTGCTAAGCCATCTATTATTATCTTTCTTCTCAATGTGCATACATTATTTTATTATGATCAATTGTTTCTTTAATAAAATCAAACAAAGTAATAATATAAACACTTCACCAAATCTGATTACATCATATTAAAAAAAAAAAACTAAAAAATAACCTAGTCGATGTTTATGAGTAGTGTAGATGCCCATTGCAAAAGTACCGATCAAAGAGGAGAATTTCCAATATGACCAAAAAATATTTAGGAGGATATTCATTATAGATAAAACACCATTCTTAAGAAGACAAAATCCTTATGAGAGAGAATCATTCCATTCTATAAGCATGGTAGTGTGGGAGGTGATTAAGATGTGTCACTCATACAAAAATAGCCTTGCTATGCTTTCTAGCTACCTTCCTAGGAAAGATAATAACCAAAGGTGCCATTTTTTGCCTAAAAGAGCATCATAAAAATGATTCACTATAGGGGATTTATGTTTGGATAGAAAATTTTATGAAAATTTTAGCCTAAAGTATTTCTAATCCATTTAATTTAATGTAAAGCTATTCAATTAAGCTTTTAAAAAATAAGGTTTGTTCATTTAAAATTTTAGAAAATTGTTAGGATTGCCCTTTATTTGAGTTAATATTTTATATCCAAAGTTTTTAGGTGTGTGTATATTTTATATTTATGTGAATTTTTAATTCAAATAAATCTCGATTTTATGAGGTATCACACTTATTTTGACATTTTGTATGAAATCTTGGAGTTACTTGCATTAGTAACTCCCTCCACACTTGTCACACACTTTCCCTCATCTTATGGGGAATATGAACATTTGACACATACAAAGAAGGTGGTGTAAGGTCATGATGGAATTCCTTGTAACTCTCTCTTCCTTCCTCTCTCTATGTAAATAGATCTCTCTTCCTCTCGTATACACTTGAAGTCCTTTGTTATTCCTTATTCATCTTGTTTCTAAGATTTTATTTTGAGAATATTTATTTGCAAGTCTTCTAAATATACACGTAGTTTTTTTTTCAATTAATTTGGTTTCCCACTTAAAAACTTGTGTCTCAAACTTATGGTTTGATTACTTTGAGGTAACTTCGTTCTTTTTTAAATTCATTCTTTCATGCTTTCAACATTAATTGCCAAAGATCTTGGGATAATTCCTTCGTGGTACTAGAGCATGTTTCTTATTTAACATTAAAACTCGAGTTTGAGTAGGCATTTTGGAGGATAAATTTAGATTTACTTTGCAAGGGATTTCACCCTTGTAATTGATTTTAGTGTCCTCCATTTTTTTAGTATAAATTATATTATTTTATTTTCCATACTTACCTTATAACTTGATTTTACAGGTTGTTCTCATGAAGGTTTCCAAGCTGATTATAGTTTTCTTCAGTTGGCTTTCTACTTCAAATATTTTTTTTTCCACATCTCTATATAATTCATAATAGTTTGGTTTCCTTCTTCAATCCATCAAACTTTTGTTTTAATTGATATCAAGGTCAAAGTATTTTTTGTTTGTTCTTCTCTATATCAATGCACCTTTCTTTAAATCTTATTTTTCTCCTTAGTGAAATGTCGCTTTGAGTTGCTTTCCTCAGCTCGATGCCTTGTATTAGAGGCCATTTTACTCTTTTCCCTCACCAATTTGGCGTATTACTTTGTTTATTCCCAAGTCTCCACTCTGGTTTTTGTTGTCTTTTTCTTCTTTCTTTGTGTTGATTCCCAAAGCAACGCATTTGGCATTTTGGTTGTAGTCTATTTTATTGATTAGTAAATTTTTATCCTATTAGTTTTATGTACATCTCCTAATCATTAGTCAAAGCTTTGCACTCTTGTTTTTAATCTTCCTTTTGCATCTTATATAGAACTACATTCTATTTCTTTATCTTGTTATTTTAACACTACATAAGTGGAGGAGCTATGTGCCTTTTACCTTTGCATGTCACTCCTCTATCCTTTTGTCTATTGGTAGTCTCACTTCTACTAGAGGCATTCTACTTTGAATTATGTGTCATGCTACCTAAACACTTCCTTTGAGGCACTTTGGTCTATTTTCCATTGTCTCAACATGGCATTTTAGCTATGTAGACACTACCTAGATTACAATAATGTGTTTCGCTATTTTTTTTCAATCTTATTATCGCATGTGGAAACACGGCAGATTTATTTCTTGTTCACTTGCCTCTCTTATCTTTGCAACATGATTTATATATTACCCTATCACGTTTATGTAGCTCTGCACACATTTCACTCAAAAAATCAAACAAGCAAAGTGTTTTTAGTTTTGATTAACTTCATGTTATTTTACTCTATATTAAAATCACCATTACATAGTAGGAAATTTATTTTTGTGAAAACTTAATTTTATTTTACCCATTTTTAATCATTTCAAAGAACCATTATTTTATGTACTAAACACTCAATCAAACTAATAGTCCTTTGTTATGATTTTTTCAGTTAAAAAAAAAATTATCAAAAAATAACCCAAAAGTTTTATTTTACATGTAATTCAGTGTAGAGTGAATTTACATATATTATTTTTTTTTTATTAAATCACAACACCATTAAACATTTTTTTATTTTAAGCGAATTCAAATCAATTTTTTTTTTTTTTTTTTGAATGTAATTTTCTAATAAATTAAAACTCAAAGTTTTTTTCTCTCTCAAACAACCAAAATAAAGTTTTTTTCATTCTTATTAACATTCAAAATAATCACTCATTTCAAACATTTCGTGTATCTCTATTCATTTTTCCCATATAAAATTTTCCTATTGATCCATTTTTTTTGCCTTGCAATTTTTCTTTCCGTCCTTTGGTAACCTCGCAAGACCATGTTTTTTGGTATCCTCATCCCTTTCTTTCACATTTTGTTTTTCTATTTCCCAGTTAGAGTGAGATTTCACAACAAAATGACTTAATTTTTGCCCAAATTAAAGCTCACCTCAACAAATTACCACTTATGGAAATCACACATCCAATACAACTTCACCTTTAAACACTTAGTGTGTATCGTAGATAGTAAAGAAACCAAAGCTAATGAAAAAGTTGTTGTCGTAGTTCAAGAAAAATGGTAAGCACAAAATGAAGAGGCTTTAGGTTTGATTGGCATGGAAATGACCTGTGAGTTACACGTGCACACTAGTGGTTGGACTCTTGCATTCAATGCATGGTCAAAAATTAAATTTGTTTATGATGTTATGAATGAATCTAGGAAAATTCAAGTTTAGGATAAAATTTCACATTAAAGTATAATGACTTTAAAACTATGGATAATTTTTTGATTAAAGTTCACTCTCTACATTCTCAATCGATTAGTTAAATGTTAAACTTTTAGAATTGAATTTAATTCACATTGTCAAGAAAGAATGCTTACCTAGACATTTTCAACAATTTATTACAAATGTTTATTCACAACTTGTTATTCCTGCCTTAACTACTTAGTTGAAGTTTGATTTATTTTGTACAAGAAGATTTTTTTTTACTTTAATTTGGTAGTCTTAAGACAAAAAAACATGCATATGTGTGTAAACACCCATACAATAATAACAAAGATCATATAAAGTCTAAAAACACAGATGACAAAAATGAATAAAAGTCTGACTCAAAACTTAAATAAAAATTTAGAGTGAATTTATTGTGATAAAAACACTCATTATAAATATAATTACTTTTGTGAGAAATGAGATATTAAAAAACATAAGCTTAAAGTCAAAGAGAATGTTAGTACTAATATTAATAAGTCTCAAAAACAAAAAAAAAGTCTAATATTAGAATTGTTTTTACTTGTGTTTTGCATGCTTCTTATCTTGTTGAATGGATTATTGATTATGGTCCTACTCAACATATGACATCCAATGTTGATTTATTTAATTCTTTAGAACATGATCATTCTAACAATCATTTAAGTCTTAAAAATCATTCTGCATGCCATGTTGAAGCCATATGAACTATTCAAATCCATAATGGTGAATTACATGATGTTTTGTTTGTTCTTGATTTAAAGTGGAATCTGCTTTCCATTCCTCAATTATGCAAACATGAATACCAATTAAAATTATTTAAAAATACTTGTTATTTTAAATCAACCAAGAAATATTTTAAAGTTGTTGTTATCACCTTTTTAGATAATGATAATTTATTCAAGTTTGTTGAATTATATTCTTCCTCTTCTACTCATGCTTTGCTTGCTTCTATTGATGGTATATTATGGCATTAAAGATCAGGTCATTTCAATTCCTAAAGTATTGCACTTATGAATAAAATCAATATGGTGCATGGTTTGCCTACAATTCCTCCTATTGATTTTGTATGTAGTAGATGTATGGCTGATAAAATACATAGAGATTTTTTTCATAAAAATAAATCTTGACGTGCAACTGAAAAAAATCATTATTTCATAATGATATTTGAGGTGTTATGCAAACTCCTTTTATTAATGGTAAAAAATATGCTTTCACATTTGTCGATGATTACACTAGGTGAGTTTGGATTTATTTCTTAAAAACTAAAGATGAAGTTTTAGATACTTTTGTTGTTGGAGTATATTTCTCATGCTTGATAGGTTCTAGCTAGAATTTTTGTCCTTTTGATAGTTTTGTCCTATGTGAGGATTTATCCCACATTGGCTAGTTAGGCTTGAGTCTTGGTTCTCCTTGATTACTTAAGCAAGGGTTCTCTATTGTATTATATTATGTTTTTTCATATGATTTTTTTGAATAATAATTAGTTTTGTTCAAAGTTTATTTATTCCTTATGTGTATGTTGAAGCACTCATGGCTGTGGTAATGGTGTATTGAAGAGATCTTGGTTGAAGAGTGTTGTAAACTCTTTCATGGTATTAGAGCCACCCTCCAATAGCTATTACTCAATGTAATTCATTGCACTGTTTATCCTCACAATGTGTTTTAGATATGTATTTTGTTTTAGTCATTAACTATGTCATATGGATCTTGGGTTTTGTCCTTAGAAAGTCTTGATTTGCCATTATTATGGCTACTTTCTATGTTCTTGTGTCTGACCATTAACAAACACAGTGGCTTTCACATAAGCTTTAGCAAATCCATATTCAACCTCCTTAAGTACATTATCACTCTTTAATACCTCAGTCTAGAAAACTAGTGACTGCCTAGGGTTTGTGTCACTTCTTATCACACTTTCAAATTTCTCTTGGGATCCTTAGGTAGATGTGTATGCATGAAGAGGAGAATCGAACCCTTAACCTCCTTGAGTTAATTTTTTTCTAGTACATAAAGAAGGTGAGTATATTTTTTGGTTTAAAAAGAGAGCACGTGTATTTTTTCTATTAAGACCCTTTTTGTATTTAAAATAGATGACTTATTTTACAATCGATAGGTTGAGAGTTTAAGTTTTGATTTTGATGATGAGGGTTTTAGATGGTTTAACGAGTAGTTTTGTTGTGAGTGTTTTAGCAGAGTTTTTTTTAGGGTGGGGTTCATGATTATTTTTGTCTATAGGCATGTAAGGTACATATGTGCCTTGTGTGGCTTGGTGTTGGTTCATGTAATGATTTTTTGAAGATTTTTTTTGACATTGGCTAGATTGGGAATGATTTGTAGATTCTGCCTTTGTTGTTATGTGAATGGAGATTAGGATTCTATAGGATTAGAATTTTTTTATATAATGTTGACATTGAAGAACTTGATTTTCCTCAGACATTTAGCCACACTGAGGATGTCCTTCAAGTGGATGATGATCATCTCAACTATGCCTGGTAGTTCCCACAACGCACCTGTACATACATAAATACATTTTTTCTATAGTGGGTGGTAAGGCTCATTTTGAGGTCCTAAAGGCAAAACTCATTATCCTACGAGTCGAAGAGGGTGAACTAGTCGTTAAATGAAATAACCACATCCTAGATAAAGAGGGAGTGGTTAGTGAGGCAGTGCCTTAGAACACCATATTTTTTAGTTTCTTTTGTGAGGTGACACAACAAGTTGGATTTATACTCGGTGTGGCTATCTATTATGCCTCATAATACTAGTGTTTCCACCATGTCTGACTACTCATCTCATCAATAATAACTTCATTATTGTCTCTTCACTCCTTGATCTCAAGCACGTGGTGCCACCTTGTCTCCTTTCTCCATTTATCTCCTTGATCTTAGGCACATAGTGCCACAAAATTTTTGATTATTTTTTATTTAAAAATAATATATGGTAAGGAGATTATTTTATTGCATTGGTTATATTCTTTATAGTTTTACCTATCAAAGATAAAGGGTGAGGTTTGGGTTGGCAGGGGGATAATTCCCCCTCACAATCTAAACCATTATATTCTACATTTTGTGCCAGTTTCACTGAGTGGTTGGAAGGCCACCTTACTCCTTATTTGGTCATGCATTTAAACTACTTATGTAAATTTAATTAAAATATGCCATTAATGATGGGAAATTGATTATGCCATACCTTTTGCTTGGTAACTTGGATTTGAGTGCCACTTTTTGAAAAAGTGTTTTATTTTTCATTATGATTCCATTGGTCCTTTTTTAATTGTAAATGCACTAAAGTTATAAAGTGTCATATTCAAGGGGGTTGATTGTGCTATGGGCCCTACTACTTTTTGAATTGTACTTCACACATGCACTATCTCAGATGCATTTTTGGCTGAGCTCAACATCCTTTTCCATGTGCTTTACAAGTTGTTGTTTTTGGCTATTGATCTTTTTTTGGTATATTTTTGCATATATGATGGCTTTTTTTTGTTGTAATTTTCCATACTTTTCTATAAACCCACAACATGCATTGGTACTTTGACACTCTTGTAGTTTGTGTCATGTTTCCATCAAATCACCTTTCTTAGTGCCTTACCTTCTTCTATGGAGACACATTTTTTACTTCTTTGTTTTTAGAGCATCTCTCATGATATTTGATGGCTTTTTTGACAGGTTGACAATCTCCTTATTTGGAGCTATTCTGGTGAAGCCTAGTATCTTCCTTATTTCTATTTAGTGTTTTTTTTGTGTATGAGTTATATTGTACTCATATTAATTTATAAAGTGCCATGGGTGGTTTTGTTGATTCAACCTTTTCTACCTTAATGCATTTATGTGCTTTATTATGGGTATCTTTTCACTTTTTTAGTTGCTTGTCTCTTCCATTACCACCATGAGCCATCATATTTGAGAGACTTTTTTGTATTTTTGACACCACTTTTATGATAGTTGACAGTCTCACAAAACTTAAATTGTAGCTATTCTGGTGAATGTCAGTGTCATCTTATTTTCTTTGATAGTTTGATAGTCTCTTTCAGTGTGATATGGAGCTATTCTTGTGTATACAATGTCAGCTTGTTTGGTGTTTGTGTAGTGGATTCAGATCACTCGTGCATACCTTTTTATTCACTCCACACATTTAACACTATGGGGGGGGGGTGTGGTGTATATTCTACTTTTTAGGTGGTGAGTGTTCCTTGCACATACAATACTCTTTTGTACTTTCATCACCACTGATAGTGTTCTTGACTGAAACTATTCTAGTGAAGCTCATTATCAGTTATTTTTATGATTGAGTAGTGGATTTGAACCACTCATGCAAATTGAGTTATTTTGTGATTTTTGAGTACTAGGAGTGCGAACTACTTCAACATTATCTTTGGGGGGCTTTCTAACTCTTTCTTCTTCTTTTCTCTCTTTGAGGGGGGAGTTTTTTCTATGGATTTTCTCTCTTTTCTCCACTTTATGAGAGTTATATGCGTATTTTGCACTTTTTTGAGTATTTTTTAGATTCCTCTTTTGTACATGGGTATCTTATTCAGGAAATTTATTTACCAGAACCCATATGAGGATTTGTTACTTGACTTCATGGTCTTCTTGGTGATTTTTATAGTGACACTAGTGTGGTATCTCCACCAGTGACACCAGTGTAACAACCCTACCAATCTTTGTAATCACTTCTCACCATCTTGTTAGAGGGTGTTCAAACAATGATTCCTCAGGTTCATAACCATTCTACCTAGTATTCTAAAATGTAGTGTTCATATTCAGTGATCCTCATATTCAACACCATTCCTACTTTCACTTAACAGTTATAATGACTCGACATTTATGTACTTTGACGAGATGGATTGACATCCATAGGGACACATAGCTTCACAGTGCATCCTTTATTATTCACCTTTATCTTCACTTGAGGGGGGTGTTCGAGTATATTTCTCATGCTTTCTAAGTTCTAGCTAGGATTTTCATCTTTTTGCTAATTTTGTCCTATGTGAAAATTTATCCCACATTGGCTAGTTAGACTTGAGTCTTGGTTCTCCTTTCCTACTTAAGCAAAGGTTCTCTATTTTATTATATTATGATTTTTCATATGTTTTTGATGAATAAAAAATATTTTTGTTTAGAGTTTCTTTATTCTTTGTGTGTATGTTGAAGCACTCATGGCTATAATAAAGGTGTATTGGAGAGATCTTGGTTGAAGAGTGTTGTGAACTCTTTCATTCATTGAATTTCATGCCTTTGTTGAAAATTAATCTAGTTGTTCTTTACATATCTTAAAAATTGATAATGGTAATTAATATGTTAATAATGATTTTATTACATATTGTAAGCAACATGGTATTAAACATGAAAAAATTATGTCTTATAAACCTGATTAAAATGGTGTTGCTGAACGTAAACATAGGACTATCACCGAAATGACTAGGTGTATGTTGCATGATAAAAACATTCATTATAAATTTTGGGATGAAGCTATGAATTGTATTTTTTATCTTATTACTAAGACTCTCACTAAAGTTGTATTAAACATTACTCCTAAAGAAGCTTGGAGTGGGCACAAACCTAATTTACAACATTTACGTGTTTTTGGTTGTGATGTATTTATTCATATTCCTAAAGACAAATGTAATAAGTTAGATTCAAAATCAAAAACTTTTATCTTTGTTTGTCATAATGAAAAATCCAAGGCATATATAATTTATGATCCTACACTATCAGAATCAAGGTTAAAAGAGATGCTAGAATTGTTAAAAATGGTGTGTTTGATTGTGCTTCTACTTCAGATTCTCTTGATATTGTTTCTAATTATTTTAATTTCGATTCAAGTGATGATAAAATTAATTTTTTGCATAGTGATGTTGCTTCTCCTAATGTTTCATCTCCATCTTCTAGTCTTACTCCACCTAAACCTATGCCTAAGTGGACAAAGACAACTATAGAAGCTTCGAGTGTTGATGTAGATCTTAATGATATTTGTATAACTACAAAATAATTTTGAAACTATGATTTGATGTCTAAACTAATGAAAATAATGACCCTCAAACACTTAAACAAACTCAAGGTCACCCTCATTGAGAAAAAATAATGCAAGATGAATACGACTCTTTAATCTCTAATCATAATTGGGACTTAATCCCTCTCCCTAAAGGTCACATTTTGGTGTGTTGTAAACAGTTATTCAAAACTAAGTTCAATTCTAATTATCAAGTAGAAAAATATAAAGCTATAATAGTTGCTAGAGGTTTTTCTCAGATTGAAGTTATTGATTATAATGAAACCTTTTCTCCCATATCTAAGATGCCCATGATTAATGTTGATTTAGCTTTAGCTGCTCATATGAATTGGCATGTTTATCAAATGTATGTTAAGAGTGATTTTTTGAATAGTGATTTGCATGATGAAATTGATGTCTCAATCTCCTATTTTTATTAAGAAAGGTAATGATAATCTTGTTTTTAAGTTAAATAAAACATTTTATGGTTTGAAATAATAAACTAGAGAATGGTACTCCAAAATCTATCAATTTTTAATAGCTCAAGGCTTTACTTGTAGCTATAATGATCTTAATCTCTTTTTCAAAAATAATCCTAATGGCATAGTTATCATAGTTTTATATGTTGATGTTTTGATCATTACTAGAAGTAATAGTTCATTAATTTCTTGCACTAAAATTGCTTTAAATAATACTCTTGAAATGATAGATTTAGGTCTTTTACATTACTTTTTAGGCATTCAATTTTGGCAAAAAAGAGAGATCATTTCTATTTCTCAATCCAAATATGCACATGAATTATTAACTAGGTTTAACATATTAGATTGCAAACCCATTTCCACCCCTTATGAACTTGGTGTGAAATTATTTAATGACATGGTAACTAAAACTATTGATCCTACATTATATAGGAAATTAGTTAGAAGTTTGAGTTATCTTACTCATACTCATGCTGACATTGTTTTTTCTATCAGATTGGTTTCTTAGTTTATGTCAAAACCTAAAACCACTCATTTTAAATCTATTAAAGTAATTATTCATTATATTAAAGGTACTCTAAATATTGGCATATTAGCACTTTCTCTTTGGCAGGGTATTTTGATTTCAATTTAGCTAGTGATCTAAATGATCGTAGATCCACAATTGGCTATTGTTTCTTATTAAATTCTAGTACAATTTCATGGAATAGTAATAGAAAAACATTGTATCATTATTTTCCATTGAGCTTGAGTATAGATCTTTTAATCACGATGTTAAGGAAGCCATTTGGATTTGAAGACTTTTTACAAATTTTGACCATCCTCAAACTTCTCTAACTTTTATTTTTGGTGATAATCAAAGTGTCATTGCCCTAGCAAAAAATCTAGTTTTCCTTACAATGTCCAAGCACGTTGAAATTTAACATTAATTTTAGCACAAACTTCTTTAAGGCAAATAAATTCTTCTTTATTTTTGTCTTACTCAATATCAAGTAGTTAATATTTTCACTAAGCTATTATGTAAAGACAAATTTGTAGTCTTTTGTAAAAAGTTGGCATTGAAAGAATTTCTTATCAAGGGGGAGTGTTAGTAATATTTCCTCCCTTCCTTTTTTATTTGTAAACCCTAAATAAAGTTTAATGGGGGGTGTTAGGATTACCCTTTATTTGGGTTAAACTTTTTTATTCTAAGTTTGTAAGTGTGTGTAGGTTTTGTATTTATGTGAATTTTTAAATCACATAAATCCAAATTTTATGAGGTGCCACACTATTTTTTAATTTTATATGGATCTTAAAGTTAATTACACAAGTAACTCCCTCCATACTTGTCACACACTTCCCCTCACCTTAAGGAATAAGAACATTTGGCACACACAAAGAGGTGGTGTAAGGTCATAATGGGATTCCTTATAACTCCCTCTTCCTTAAACTCTATTTAAATAACTATCTCATCCTCTCTTCTACACTTGAAGTTTTATTTTATTTTCTATTCATCTTGCTTCTAAGATTTTATTTTGATAATAGTTATTCACATGCCTTATATATATACATTTTCCCACTTCAAAACTTGTGTCTTGAACTTAGGGTTTATTTATTTTGAGGTAACTTCATTCCTTTTTCCATTCATTCCTAATTCTTTCAATGTTATTTTTCAAATATTTTGGCATAATTCATTTAATTCCTTTGAATGTTTGCCTTAAAGAGAGCATGAAAAGAAAATTTATTACATAGCTTCCAAAGCGTAAAGTCCTAAAGGCTGAAAATTTGCATGAAGGTTTGTAAAAATATTGTATGATTGTATTTTTGAGTTATTTGTAAAAAAAACTATATTTAGTAATTTAAACCCAATAATACAATAACATAAAAAGGAGCGAATAAAGGAATAATTAGTTAATCAAGAATGAAATCTTACCATCACCTTGTCCCTTATGATTTCTCTCAAGAATATTCAAGTGAATTTGAATGCCAAATTGATTTGAGTGTGAATTGCTTGATTTGAGCTTCAAAATGACTCTAATGGCTTCCTTAAATTGTTGAATGGATTAACAAGAGTATGAGGATGCTTTGGAATGGCTGATTATGAGAGTATAATGAGGGCTTATTTATTTCCAAATTAAGTTTGGCCATGGCCCAAGCGTGGATTTTATAGGATGGTGGAAGGGATTTTTAGAGAATTTTAAATTATTTAGAAGTGTCTACTTCAGAGACTTCTAGAATCTTAGAGGATCTTCCCTAGTTCTAGAGCTTTCTTTGGTTAGTTTAGGGGATAATGGGGGATTAGATGGGGATTAAATGAGGTTTAGGATTCATAGGGATGTAGGAGATGCTAGGGTGGTAGGGTAGTTTTGGGGTAGTTGAATACATAGGAATTTTAAATTTTCAAGTGGGCTAGTGGGTAGATTAGTGGCTAAGTAGGCTAGTTAGTAGGTTAATAGGGTATATATTTGGTTATGAGGGTATACAAAGGTTTATGGAGTGTGGGGAATATTGTGTAGGAAATTAAAATTTTAATTAATTGGTTAAGGTTATGGTTATGGATAAATTAGCCGATTTATTAGGATTATTAAGATGAGCGGATTTAGGTGCATATATTTTGGCCTTCTTTTAAAGGGAATTGTAAGTGAAACAAAGGGGAAGGAGTAATGGATTTTAAAAAAATCATTTTATGGATGAGAATGTTGTTAGTATATATTATGCCTCCTCAAAGGAGCATGTAGGGAGGAACGAGCCAGATGGTCACTTGAAAGAAAATCCTCAGGGTGGGATAAGATGAAGGCAAGGATAAGGGGTTGGGATGACCCAAGTGTTAAGAGAGCTATGATTGAGATGCTCCAAGCATAAGTGATAGGGGATAAAGTGACTTAGCCTTAGAAGATGAGTTTTATACAATGACTAATGTCTAGAAGGGAGGTAGGTTGATTAAGATGATAAGACTAAATTTACTAAGACGTAGACATTGCCTGGGGAAAAAGAAGACAAGATAGGCCATGAGCTAATGATAACTCTCATAGTAAGGACACATGCTAGGGATATCTATAAGCCTATCATTAGATGAATGATTATGGATAATAAGTCACTTTATATTGGATTCATTGATCAATATGATTTAATATCGATGAGTGACCCATAGGGCATGGGATGGGATGGGATTGGATGTTAATAGTGGTTGAGCTAGCCCTCAGCACAAGAGCATAGCGAAATTCTACCTACATAGTCTTACAAGACCTCAAGCCAATGTAGTTTTGATCAAGATTTTGGACTTATAATGGAGAATAGAGCATTATGCCCAAGGAGACTTTGAGGATGATGAAATAAAGATTAAATGTGATAATAGGTTATGAAATGGGGTCCAGGGATCAAGATTAGTAAATGGGGTAGGATAATATGATTAGTGAGGGTGAAGTGGGGGATGCAGGGTAAAATAAGGGGTAAAATAGGAAAAGGGAGGGGTAAAAGGCTCATTTTGTCTTTTAGCTATTGTGACCTCTTTGCTCTAGAGACCTAGCCATGGGTCACATTCCTCACTCATCACATCACAAAGAAAGGGTCTGGGAGCACTATAGACCAGCTGATGCAGGACCACCAATGATTACTCTGTGCCTAGCCTATGATTTTTGTTATTTACACATTTAATTTCATATTTAATACATGTATATGTGGTCATGGTAATACTACCACTAGGGGTTATGCCCTTAGTTGTGGTATTGTCCCCACAACTTATGATATTATAACTTTAAGCTATGGTTTTACAAAACAAGGGGTAACCTATGATTTTGCAATATTACAATAGGTGATTCATGACATTATATTATCATAGGGGTAAATTACAATTTTGTAAAATTACAAGGTTAGGTCTGTGGTTTTGTAAAACTGTAGGTTGCGAATGGTGATATTGCCAAAGTCATGACTTAGGGTTAGCTCAATAATTATGATTTTGTGGTTATTACGGATAAAGGTTAGTGAATGGGTTGGGGAGGGAATGGGGATGGTAGTTATATTAAGTAGGGACTTAAGGTGTCGAGGCTAGGATAAGTAGGGATTTAGATGGATATGTTAGTGAAGTTAGGGGTTTAGATGGTTGGGTAGGTAGAAAAGTTAATTAAGAGGGAGCTTATAGAGGATAAGTTAGTAGAAAGGGAGTGTTAGAAGTGAAGGTGACTCAGGAGTTAGATGAAGGATGAGAGGGGTAGACAATTAGTGATGACAGGTTAATTAGATAAGATGGATTAGTATGATTAGGAAAGGGGGTCAAAAGGATAATTTGGTAGATAGGATGGAGTGGTTAGAGATTGGGTGGTCGTTAGGTTAGGAAGCTAGGTTAGATGAGTGAGTCAAGGATTTGGGTACAAGGTTAATGGGATGGGATAGGCTGAATGTAGGTAAATGAGATGGAATAGGTAGAATGGGTGTGATTAGATCATTATGATTTGATAGGTTGTGTGTTGGTTTATGAGGATTTAGGGGTATTAGATTCTCGTGTGGTGCTTCACGAGATGCACTTGTTGACACCGAATGAGTATGGAGTGTTTGAGATGATAGGCCTCTACTATATCATGATGATGCTTATTATGAGGATTGATAGGCCATTGATCATGACCTTGGTCATGATATAACACTCTAAAACCAACACATTTCATTTCATTAGGTGAGATGATGGTTACTCTCAAGGACATTCTATGCATCTTTCAACTATTGATGAGAGGCCATATGATATACTAACACTCACATACCCTAAGTGTGATGGTTCAAAGATTAGATGGTAGATTTAAGATTAGAGTTCATGATTCATGAGTGGATATTGATAGGGATCTGAGGGAGGGTACTATTGATAGATTAACTCTCATAATTATGTCTCTTATGATTGGCATACTCTTGCCAAACAAGAGTGACCAGTGGTTCTATTTAGGATTAGGTGACATGGTATTAGATATGGTTCATGATTATTAAGTGTTTGCCTGGGGTTTGATAGTGTTGGCCCATTTATATAGAGAGCTTAATATGGGAGTATATATAGGAGCAATGAGCTTAGGTCCCTTTATATTAATACAGATATGGAGTTTAGAGCATATTATGATAGGGAGACCCTTGGGTACTCATATATATAGGGAGCCCCACTAGTCCATATTATTTAAATGGTATATCATTCTCAGAGTACAGAGGTCCCATGCTAGAGAGATACGGTTTTATAGATAGGCCTTTGATAATTTTCAAGTAGAGTAGATCACCTAGATGTCATATAGACAGGTCTAGTGGGGATGGGCTGAAGATATATATGTTACATGGTTCATGTTCATCAAGTGCTATTTGACTAGCCATCATGATTATATTATTAAGAGGTATAGCCTTGATCATGTATAATGATAGTTTGGGAATCAATAGGATGTACCTGAAAAGGAACATTTATTTACTTGTAATGATAGGGAGAGGCCTCAGTGGGGGGCTTTAGCAAACAAGGCATTAACCTTAGTTGACTATGAGAGCATTGCTTCAACTATATGGGATTTTAAGACTTTGATTCTAGATCTAGGAGTGACTACAACATACATAGCTTAGTGGGCACAGAGATGAACTCATAAGCTACTTAGACGACTAACTAAGGTGAGGAGGGGGTTATTTGAAGATTAGTACAAGTAGAAGTTCACTTAGGGAGGAGATAAGCTCAAAGATGGTAGTTCCAAGCATAAGGTCAGTAGGATGCTTAGGGAGGGCTAGATGTGATCGATATTGACAAAGGAGACCAGGGGAGTCAAGGTGGAGATCAGACAAGAGCTGGAGACCAATATAGAAAGGGAGTTCAGGATGGAAGGGGATAGGTGCAGATGAGGCAAGGCCATCTAGGCCACCTTTTATTGAGGATGATTGGGCTCTATTGGATAGATTAAGGAGAGAGATACTTCCATAATATAGAGATTGTAGGGAGTATAGTTGAGTAGAAGAAGATGGTATGCAGATCTACAGAGATATTATAGATAGGGATAAACAGATGGTTGGAGTGCTAGGATAGATGTCTAGGTTGATGAGATATGTTGCAACCTTGTATGGGCAAATAACTATGCTTTAGATTTATATCTAGAGTTAGGACTCATACATAGCCTCATTGTGGGGATAGATTAGACAACTTTAATTGAGGATAAGAGAGAGGGAGGTAGAGTTACAAGTGGCTGAGAAGTCTAATGAGCAGGGTGAGATGACATTAGAGGAGAGGGGTATGGGGATGATTATGAGATAGATCGGTTGGCTAACATAAGAGGCCCAATATTATATGGATTTGTATGAGGTAATCATTCTATCAAGTCAATGTGTGGTGACATTTAGAGCTAGTTCCTCTTAGTCTGTACACCAACCTGGTAGGAGATCACTTGGATAACGGTGATTCAAGATGCATTATTTATGAGACATGTATTATATTATGGACTTGCATGTATTTTAGCACATTGATTCCCATAGGGGCCATTTATGTATTTATAGATTTTGACATGGAATTTGATGGACTTTATGGATTGTTGATATATGTGATTATGATTTTGTGATATATGAAGTTATGTTTGCATGATGATCTTCATTATGATTATGTTATTGATGAATGTTCTATATTATGTGATCGTTAGGTATAGATATATGAATCATGGATGTGATGTATGGATATTATGTGATTGGATAACATTATGTTTATGATGATGTGTATTTACAAATGAGATAATGATGATGATGATGATATGATGTGATTTTGTTATTGAGATGTTTGGATAATGAGATGAACATGAGTTTATTTATTATGGATGGCAAATATGTTTTATACATATAATGTGATCGTAAAATAACATGTAATGTTTGTTAACAATGTGCTAATAAATAATACATTATTTTAATTAGGTGTCTCACAAACTAATGTTGGATAAAACCCTCTTGCACCAAGGAGATGGGTGGGTGTGGGGTAGTAGATTAGGATTGTTAGACTGGATAGTGGCATGATTAAGGGGATGGGATGGGGGAGGAATTTGAATCCATTAGATATGTAGGCAATCCAATTTACTATTGCACGTGTGAGTATGAGTATACCAATGACACGGTAATAGTCAAGGGCACATTAGATTCAAAATGTGTGGGAACTTCATTTTAGTGACTTTCACAATTCGTATTTTGGGCAGTCACTTAAGACCATCCTTGTTCCCTTTATCAAAAAAGAACAAAATTTAAAAATCCAAGATAACAAGACAATAACATTGACTAACTATGACAGATATTTAAAGACTTAATGATTAATATTAACAAACTTGATTAACAATAATAACACACATACACATATGTATAAAAGGATAATGAAAGATATATACAAATTTTACTACTTAAAAAGATACTAAGATCATGAGAAAGATGTTTGACTTATATACATGCGAGTTTTATAAAAGAAAACCTAAGGAAATGATTAAAATGATGTTGGACAATGATTATTTACAATATGACAAAAACTCTAAAAAAATACTTAACAACAAGGTTGTTAAAGAAAATATATACAAAAGGTCCTAAGAGAAACAAAATTTAGGGGCATAATTAAATATGTATAGGGATTGATTGTGCTAAAAAATGGTTATTAAAAATGAGACAAGGATCAAAACTAGTTGTAACGATAATGTTTAGGGTTTAAAGTGAATGATCAGGATTTAGTTAAAAAAGTCAATGATGGATCCTAGATTAAGAACATTAGATGACCCTTCGATAATGATGAGGTTAGTGGGTTCTTATGGATCTCTACTTAGGGGTGGGTATGGAAGGACAAGTTTGGATGTACTTGAGGCTGATAGGAGGAAGAGTCATCGAGGAGGATGCAATTTGGATATGTATTAGGATGTCTAAAATAAGAGTAGTAGCTACTTAAAAAGTAGATTTAGATATTTTAGCGGACTCCTCAATAGATATTCCCCTTGTATGATCATCAATGTTTTGCCCTAATTTGAAATTCATGTCTCCTGATTTTGCCTAAGCATCTAAAATATGCCCACTACTAGGACTAGGGTCATAGGGAAAATGAGGGAATGAAATGAAATTATGATAGAAGCAGAATGGTGATGGATGTGCCCCTATGAGTGGGGACTCATAGACAAAGATTATTTGGAGCCTTTTAAGTATAAAAATGTTTCAAATACATAATATTCATGGTCTCATCGATTTCATCACCATTTAGTGTAGCCAATCAATAGGCTCTTGATCCAAATTTTACAATAATGTGTCAGGATATTAACAAGAACAATTGATTACTTTTGTGTAAGCAACAAAACACAGAATTAAACCAGAATAATAAGCAACTAAAAATTAGAATCAACAAAGAACATGAGATACAAGAAACAATGAAAACTTGTATTAAACTCTTTCAGAAGGAAATACAATTGAAGAAATCTCTCTTTCTTCCACACCTCTCAGATGTACAAATCTCTTTCCCTCAAGAGTTCTCTCTATCAATTACAAACACAATTCAGCTACTTGAATTGATTCACCCTTTTTCTCATACATCATTACAAGCTATGAAGATCTATCCCTATTATATAGAATTAGGGATCATGAGCTATGCATTCTCCACCATTAGATACACCTCCTAATCAAAGGTTCAAATCAGTCCTGCCAAAAATAGAAACGTGGACTTACAACTAACAGTTAAACTTATCATGCAAACAATCTGTTCATCCCATGAAAATAGACTTTTGGAACGCACAGGTGACCAACGTCGGTCCTTGTCTATCTGCATATGACCGACATCGGCTGATCCATAACCGACGTCGACAGCCTCCAGTCGATCCCTGACCGACATCGGCAACTGTGTAAATACAACCTTTGCATTCACTCATTGGTGAAGCTTTTATCTCCACAACTCAACAATCTCCCACTTGGAGATAAATAGCTGCACCTATACCTGTACAACATCTTCTAGCTTCTCCATCTTCAAGCTCAATCTTGAAGACCAACAAAAGTTGAATGAAGATTCAACTTCTCCTTAGTTACCAGCTTGGTTAACATATCAACAGGGTTCTTATCTATATGGATCTTTTTCAGCTTCAACTCACCATCCTCTAATACTTGTCTTATGAAGTGGCACCTAAGCTGTATATGTTTGGTTCTTGAATGAAAGGCTGAATTCTTAGCCAAATGAATTGCACTTTGACTATCACTGTACAATCTACAACTCTCTTGCTCCTTTTCCAACTCTTCCATGAACCGTGTCATCCATATCATCTCTTTGCTAGTCTTTGTGACTGCAATGTATTCTGCCTCTGTAGTAGACAAGGCAACAACCTTCTGCAACTTTGAAATCCAGCTAACCACCATTCCACCAATAGTGAACACATAACCTGTGGTGCTTCTCCTGCCATCCAAGTCACCTGCCATATCCGCATCTACATATCCATGTAGAGAAGTGTTTGACCCTCCATAGCATAAATGTCTACTGCTGGTCCCTCTCAGATATCTGAGAATCCATTGAACTGCTTTCCAGTGTTCCTTCCCTGGATTGGCCATAAACTTATGGACAACTCCCACTGCTTGGGCAATATCAGGTCTGGTACATACCATTGCATACATTAAGCTCCCAACTACGGAAGCATATGGAACTCTATTCATGTACTCTACCTCATCATGTGAATTAGGACACTGTTCTTTGCTCAACTTGAAGTGTCCAGCCATAGGTGTGCTCACCGATTTTGCATCCTACATATTAAACCTCTCCAACACCTTGTTCACATAATCCTCTTGAGACAAAATCAAAGTGTGATTTTTCCTGTCTCTCTTATTACTCATGCCAAGGATTTTCTTTGCTGCTCCCAAATATTTCATAGAAAATGTGTGAGCTAATTTTACCTTAAGCTTAGAAATATTCTGCATGTGTGAACCTGCAACCAACATATCATCTACATACAACAATAAGATGATATATCTACCATTATCCAATCTCTTAAAATAAACACAATGGTCAGATTGACATCTACTGAAACCATGCTCAGTCATAAACCTGTCAAACCTCAAATACCATTGTCTAGGAGCTTGCTTAAGACCATATAAGCTTTTCTTCAACATGCACACAAGATTTTCCTTACCTTTGACCTCAAAACCTTTCGACTGATCCATATATATTTCTTCATCCAAATCGCCATGAAGAAACACTATCTTAACATCAAGCTGCTCAAGATGCAAATCCTCAATAGCAACTAAAGACAATACAGTCCGAATAGAAGTTATTTTTACTACAGGAGAAAATTTTTCACCAAAATCAATACCTAGTTTCTGTGCAAATCCCTTTACTACCAACCTGGCCTTATGTCTCATTTGTCCATTCTCACCTTCCTTTAACCTGTAAACCCATTTGTTTTTCAATGCTCTTTTTTCAGCTGGCAACTCAACTAAATCCCACATTTGGTTCTCTTTCAAGGAATCAATCTCCTCATTCATGCCAAGCTCCCACTGTTTCTTGGTTTTTACCTGCATTGCTTCATCAAAACTCTCTGGTTCTCCACTATCAGTGAGCAATAAGTAGAATAATGAAGGCGAATATCGAATTGGAGGTTTACTTACCCTTTTTGACCTCCTCATGGGCGTATGAGACTCATTCACAGCTTGCTATCTGCCCAAATTCTCTATTAGTGACTGATCTCAATCATCTCTAGGTCTGTACCTGACCGAGGTCAGTTCCACCAAACCGACGTCAGTTGCTGTTTGACCGACATCGATCACTATCTGGCTGACGTCAGTTCTTGTATGATTGACATCGGTTCCTGCCTGACCGACATCGGTGTCTGTGTTTTCTTGAGTGTGAAAATTCTTTCTCATGAGCTCATTTTAGATCATCACCTCGTCTAATTCAACATTGCTCTGCTCAGTATTATTCAACTTCTTAAGCTGATCACTGTACATCACCTTTTCATTAAAAACAACATCATGGCTTCTAATAATTTTGTTAGTTCCTAGATTCCACTACCATAATCCAAAATCTTCAGAGCCATAACCAATAAAAGTGCACCTCATAAATTTAACATCCAGCTTCTTTCTATTTTCTTTATCAACGTGCATAAAAGCTTCAAAACCAAAAACTTTGAGAAATGAAAGATCTACCTTTTTACCTATCCAAGCCTCTTCTAGAATTCCACCATCTAGAGCAGTAGAGGGTCCTCTGTTAATCAGGTAAACTACAGTATCTACAACTTCTGCCCAAAATTGTAAGGGAAAACCAGCATGCATCCTCATACTCCGTGCACGCTCCAATATTGTTCTATTCATCCTTTCAGCAACTCCATTTTGTTGAGGTGTCCTTAGAATCATCCTTTCCCTATGTATTCCATTCATAGAAAAATACCTATTGAACTTATAGCTGCAGTACTCACCACCATTGTCAAATCTAAGGCACTTCAATCTCAAACCTATTTCATTCTCAACCAAAGCTTTCTAATTCTTAAATGTGTCAAAAACATCAGATTTCTTCTTTATGCAATAAACCCATACCTTTCTTGTAGCATCATCAATGAAAGAAACATAATACTGTGATCCTTCAATAGAAGCTACCTGAGCTGGTCCCCACACGTCTGTGTGAACAAGCTCCAACTTGTGCTTCTTCTTTGTTGACCCAGTCTTGAGAAATCTCACTCTCTTCTGTTTCCCAAAAATACAATGCTCACATAAATCTAGATCTATGCTTTTCAAATCTGAAAGCTTACCTTTTGACTTAAGAAATTTCATTCCCTTCTCAATCATGTGGCCAAGCCTACAGTGCCACAACTTTGCATCCACATCTGAAGTAGATAATACAGAAGGAGAATAATCAATAATACAATTACATAAATAGAGAGTACCTACTCTCTTACCTCTGGATAATACAAGTGCACCCTTGGTAACCTTCCAAGATTCAGCTGTGAGAGTTACTGTACAACCCTCATCTCCCAAATTTCCTATAGAAATCAGATTCATCTTCAAGTTGGGTACATGCATGACATCCTTCAACACCCATGTGTTGCCATTCTGTAATTTCAGCTGCACTTTTCCTTTGCCAACAATTTTACAAGGCTCATCATCCCATAAATAAACTATTCCAAAATCTCCCTGGACATAATCATTGAAATATTCTCTATTTGGGGTAGCATGGAAAGAGGCACCAAAATCTAAAACCCAAGATTCTATTTTATTATCCAAAGAAAATATAAGAGCATCTTGTGCAACAATACCTACAACTTTTGCTTCTTCTTTACCTTCATGCGGATTTTCATCTTTAACTGGCAACCAACAATCTTTCTTTGCATGCCCTATCTTTCCACAATTCTAGTAGGTTATTTTTCTTCCATTTCTGGATTTGGATCTACCTCTCATCTTTGACTTAGACCTTGATCTCCCTTGCTTGCGCTTCTCTTTTTTCCTTCCCCTGCTTTCAATACTTAAAGCATTACCTGATGTTTCCTCTGTGCTTTTCCTGCAAATTTATTCATTCAAGATTACACTAACATCATCTACTTTCAAGATATTTGTAGCAGATGTAGTATTACTAACTGCCATTACCAAGCTATGCCAACTTTCAGGTAAAGAGCATAAAATTAAGAGAGCCTTAATTTCATCATCAAAAACTATTTTGACTGAATTTAACTGATTTACTATTGCATAAAAATCATTAAGATGACTAGATACAGATCCACCTTCCTGCATTTGCAAATTAAATAATTGCTTCATAAGATATACCTTATTCGAAGCTGAGGGCTTTTCATATAAATTTGCTAAAGTATCCATTAACTCTATCGTTGTCTTTACCTGTGACAAGTTGGAAATCACAGAAGATGTCAGGCTTAACCTTATGGATCCCAAAGCCTTTCTATCAAGAACATTCCATTTTTCATCTTGCATATCTGTGGGCTTGCTTGAAACCCCACCCAACGGTAAGTACAGATCTTTCTGATACAGATAATCTTCTATCTGCATCCTCCATAATTGATAATTCTTGCCGTTAAACTTCTCCATTCTTAGTTTTCTTTCTTCTACCATTGCTCTACTCTCACTTAAACAGAAACCCCTGTGAGTGACCTGTAATCAACACACACTAAACAGATTTGAAACCACCTGTTAGTGAACCTGGCTCTAATACCACTTGTCAGGATCTTAACAAGAAGAATTTACTACTTTTGTGTAAGCAACTAAACACAGAATTAAACCGGAATAATAAGCAACTAGAAATCAAAATCAACAAAGAACATGAGATACAAGAAACAATGAAAACTTGTATTAAACTCTTTCAGAAGGAAATACAATTGAATAAATCTCTCTTTCTTCCACACCTCTCAGATGTACAGATCTCTTTCCCTCAAGAGTTCTCTCTATCAATTACAAACACAATTCAACTACTTGAATTAATTCACCCTTTTTCTCATACATCATTACAAGCTATGAAGATCTATCCCTATTATATAGAATTAGGGATCATGAGCTATGCATTCTCCACCATTAGATACACCTCCTAATAAAAGGTTAAAATCAGTCCTACCAAAAATAGAAATGTGGACTTACAACTAACATTTAAACTTATCATGCAAACAATCTGTTCATCCCATGAAAATAGACTTCTGGAATGCACAGGTGACTGATGTCAGTCCCTGTCTATCTGCATATGACCGACATCGGCCGATCAATAACCGACATCGGCAACCTCCAGTCGATCCCTGACCGACGTCGGTGACTGTGTAAATACAACAACCTTTACATTCGGTCATTGGTTAAGCTTTTAGCTCCATAACTCAACACAATGATATAAGGCCCAAGCTAGTTTGCTTCAAATTTGCCTTTCTTTTCTCATTTTACATTGGTGTTTTTTTAATTCTCCTTTAGGACTATGTCACCAATTTTGAATTCTCAGGATTAGATCTTCTTTAGATATTGGCCCTTGATCTTATTTTAGTATAATCTAAGATGATTCAAATCATTTTGATATTTTTCATCCAATAGCTTGAGATATTATAGCCATTCCTATCTAGAATTATGATCGATAATCATGCCCCGTAAAGAGATTCATAAAAAGGGGAGATCAACTTCAACAGGCAAGATTGTTTATGTGCCATAGACTAGAGAATATAGAGTAACCCCAGTAGGTGTTTGGACACTGGTTCTATAGGACCAAAGAGTAGGGTATAGTTGTAGATGCTAGTTTGTTCCTGCATCATTGATAATTTTATTAAGAATTTTTAGAAGAATTTTATTAGTTGCTTCTACTTGTCTATTATCCTGGGGATAGTAGGGTGTGGAAAAAATTGCTAAATGTGATAACAATTACAAAAATCTTTGACTTATTAATTTTTAAAATACCTATTGTTTGATATGATTTTGGTTGGGATTCCCAAGTGGAAAATAATTTTATTCAGAATGAACTTTGATATCTAGAGACCTGCAGTATAAATTAGCAGCATCGCTTTAACCCATTTGGTAAAATACTCTGTAGTTTTTATTATAAACTTATGCTATAGAAAATGTCCATGGGATAATTATAGGTTATAGCTCTTGTGTGGGGGAATGAATAAGATTACCATGATTTTGAAAAGCTATATATTTACGTACATACTGGTAGGAATCATGATCCATTGTGGGCCAACAATATCTAGTTTGGAGTAACTTCTTGTCCAAGGCCATCCCATTGACATGACTGCCACATATATCATTATGGTCGTCCTTGATTGCAAGAGTAGCTCCTTAGATGTTAGGTATCTCAATAAGGTCCTATCATAACCTTACTGTTAGAGTGTACTACTAAGGATGGTATAACAGGATGTGTGATGAATGAAGTCTTTATGTTAGTGACAATTGAGGTTTGGTGGTATGATGTTGTCATGGAGGTAAGTGTAAATATCATGATACCAGGGTAGACTGGGATCAGGTATGGCATAAAGTTGATAATGATCCATTAATTGATGAGTCAATAATAATAATTGTTTAATGAGAATATTGAATTCAAGGACATCTTCTAGAAAATCTATCAAGGACCTAATAGTGGCCATGGAGTTGACAACTTTATCACTTCCCCTGGGAACTTATTTAAATATTATGGATTGAAAATTTTGCTTCAATTAATCCATTAGTTGTTTATTGGGAATTAATTTTTCATCTTTCATCTCGAACTCCTTGTTCACTTTTTTTATAATCAATTAAGAATCACCAAATACTTAGAGATGCTGGATATTCCATTAGATGGTGAGTTGGAGATCAGTAATCAAGGGCTCATATTCAACAATATTATTTGTGCATAGGAAAGTAATTTGGAAGGCTTTAGGTACTAGTTCTCCTTTTGGGGTTAGCAAAAGAATTCCTACTCCTGACCCATGCATGGTGAAAGTGCCATCAAAATATAAATTTTAGCTATTTGATTCTGTAGTAGTCAATATGGACTCATTTGGAAAGGTCGTGATGAGAGGCTTGATATCTGCAATGGGTGCTATCATAAGTTGATCCATAATAACCCATCCTTTAATGGATTTTTGATTTACATATTCTACATCAAATTCAATTAATAACATAATCCATTGGCCATTCAAATAGTTAAAGCATATTTAGATAGCATATACTTAAGAGGATCGACTTTGGCTATTAGCTTGACTTGATTATTTAGCATATAATGCTTGAGTTTCTGTGAGGTGAAGACCATGGCCAATCAGGGTTTTTTAATAGGGGTATATTTAAGTTCATATGAGATCAATGTCCTACTAAGATAATATATTGCTCATTATTTTCCTTCATTATTGTGTTGAGCTAGTAAGGCCCCTATAACACAAGGTGTTTCAGATATATACAAAAGTAAAGGCCTTCCTAAGATGGGTAGTGATAAGACTAGAGGCTTAACTAGATATTGTATGAGATTATCAAAATCCTATTGACATTTTCAGTTCCATATAAAATTATTTCCCTTATTTAAGAGGTGGGTAGAGGGGTGACACTTATCCATTAATTATGAAATAGACCGAGGGATAACTTGTAATTTTACTTGAAGGCTTTGTAATTGCTTCAGATTTTTAGGAGGAGGCATTTAAACAATAGCTTTTACTTTGCAAGATCTACTTTGATGCCCTTCTTGGAGACCATGAACCCTAATAGTTTACTTGAGGTAACTCCAAACACACATTTCTTAGGGTTAAATCTAACCTTATTTTCTTAGATCCTCTCATGATTTTCCTTAAGACCATAAGATGCTCGGATCAAAGTTTAGACTTTCCCAATATATCATCCACATAATCTTCCATGATGTCATGCATCATGTCATGGAATATTACTATCATAGCCTTTTGGTATATAGCTCCCATGTTTTTAAGACCAAAAGGCATAACTTGATAACATAATGTCCCCCATGGATTGATAGATGTTGTTTTGTGTTGATCTTTGAAAACAATTTTGATTTAATTATATCTAGAAAAACCATCCATGAGGGATAACATCTCATAGCCTCTAGTAGAGTCCAAGATCATGTCTATATTAGGTAAGGGAAATTTATCCTTGGGGCATGATTTATTGATTTCCCATAAGCTGGTACAAATTATGATTCCTCCTTGTGGTTTGGCCATGGGGAAAATATTAGATATCCATTCAAAATAATCAATTAGATGAATAAATCCAACTTTTAGGAATTTATGTAACTCTTTTTTGACCAAGAAAGCCACCTTGGGATGCATTTTGTGAAGTTTTTGCTTAACAGGTTTTGCATTTGGATGAACTACTAAATAATTCACTACCAAGGTTGGATCTAGCACGACATATTAGAATAAATCCATGTAAATTCATCTATATATTCTTTGAGAAGCTCAATAAGGATTTATTACTCTTTGGATGTAAGAATTGCCCCATATTTGACATTTTTAAGACTTTCATTTGTTCTAAGATTGACTTCAACAACATCCTCGATGAGAGAAGATGAATGGTCATGTAGATATGTTGGGGGTGATGGTAATTCCTCTATCTTTGAAGCAAATTCATTTAGGAGATCCATATCTTATTCTAAATATGATTCTAACTCTTCAGGAGTGGGTTGAATGTCTTTTGTATTTAGAGAGGGGTCTTCATCTTCATACTCCTCTTCATTGATTTGATTTAGATATATTTATTGCTCTCCAAAATATGTAGACTCATTTTCGCTGATAGAGAACCCTTTATTATGGTCTCTTGATGGCATAAAATCTCTTGCCCCTAGATATTCAATAATGGCTTCATCACTCTAGAATATTTCAAAGGAAGGCTCATTATTTTGATCCCAATCTATAAGTGTGGGATAACAGAAGGAGATGTTGATAGTGGAGATGGTGGTGTCATGGAAGAGATTGGTGGTTGTTAGATCCTCATAAAGATTATATATAAAACATTTTTCAATTTATTTTTCAGAGGTAGACTCCTTAAGAACTAAATAAGTATCCAAGAGGATAGTGCTTAGGTCAATACCTAGAGGTTTGTACCCTAAAACAAGATGTTTTGGGTGCTCTTAAACCCTTATAGGTTCAAAATTACCTTGTTCATCTCTTCCTAGTCCTTTCCCCTTGTAATTCATATTTTGAAGCATCTTTTAAATCTAGGGGTACTTCTATTTATGGAACTCTAAGGCCTCATTATCGAGAAGAAGCCATGAGTCATCTAGTTCACCAAAGTATTCTTCTGATAGCATGCCTACACTAGTAAAAACCATGGATCTAAACTGATAAATGATGGGATTATCTTTCCTTATGGTTGAGGACCCATAGCTGTGTGGGGAGAGTGGTAGGTCTCCAACACAAAAGGTCTTGTATTCATCCTCTACATAACCTATGGAAGTGATCTTAAGATGAATGATGTCTAGGAATTCATTTAGAGTAGGTATTAAATTATTAGGGTGGATATAATTTGTAGCTTTTGGATTATGACTGGAACTATAAGTGCTATGACAATAACAAGTGGGATGTGATTGGTCCATTTGACAACTATGAAAGTGTTCTATTTCCCTTAGGATGGTAACCTTCATTCCTAAATGAGGGAATTTTAAGCATTGATGGAGGGTAGAGGGAATTG
The DNA here is from genome assembly GCA_037957365.1 of Torreya grandis. Taxonomy (NCBI): domain Eukaryota; kingdom Viridiplantae; phylum Streptophyta; class Pinopsida; order Cupressales; family Taxaceae; genus Torreya; species Torreya grandis. Next base: position 712,532 of record JARHVA010001443.1, read on the forward strand.
ATCACATTTTATGGATCTATGGGCATCCCAGAAGCAAATTATACAGAAGATCAACATCCATGACATGAATTAAAGTTTGGTGGACTACTGGTCCATAACCATAGGAAAATAAATAGTTCCTATAAACAACCTTTCATTATCATCATATGCTTTGATCATTATGAGAGTAAGACCTAATGAAGATTTAGAGTACCCAAACTTATTTATAAAGTCCAGATTGCACAAATTTAATGATGACCCTTTGTCTATGAATACCCTAGGTATTTTGTGATTGGAAATAGAAATTTAAATGAATAATGGATAGTTATGGTGTGGGCCTATAGGTGGCTTGTCATGTGCATTGAAAGTGATATGTTGGGAAGGAGACAAATGACCGACCAATGCCTTAAATTTCCTTGTATCAATATCTCTAAGGACTTTGAGTTCATTCAAGACTTGATTGAGAATCTCTTGATGTATCAATGATGTCTTACAAAGATCCATAAGAGAGATTTGGGTTGGAGTCTTATCAAGCTGTTGGATGATGTCATATGGTTTGTCAGAAGAGCTAGAGACTTTTTTTAGAGATATTGAAATTTTGAGATGCTGAAGTAGATGGGTCCTTGTGGGGTGCTCTAGGCACTATAATTTTTCCATGCTGTGTAGTTACTACATAGTCAATTGTTGCCCTGTTAATTTTAAGAATGGTGGATGGTGGTTGTGTGGGATATTAGGACCCCTATATTTTAATGGTATTGATATAATGGTATGGAATGGAATGGTAGTAAGTTTGGTTGAAAGTGGAGGCTTGACCTTAATCCTTAAGTGGTTTCTTTTGGCTCTGATCATGTTTAGGTAAGAGGTCCTGATATATTCCCACCTACTGATTTTTTGATTGATTAGTTAGACTTTCCCTTTCTACTTTAATATCTCCTTTATTAATTAAATATTTTATGTAGTGTTTTAACTTCATGCATTTCTTGATATCATGTCTATTGACTCTATGATATTGAAAAAATTCATCTTCATGATACCAATATGGATGTAGTTTACTATCATCCAATGGCTGAACTTCAGGGAGATTAATCATATTAACAACCATTAACTATTGTAAGACTAATTTTGTAGGTACACCAAGACTAGTTAGAGGCCTTTTTCCCATTTAGGGTTTTAGCTTTCTCTATGGTACTATTGTCATTCGAAATGTGCACCTATGGATTCTCTATGATGCATGAAGATTTGTGGTGGGGTGCTGAGCACGAAGGCCTTCCTCAAGGTGAAAGAGTCCAAGGTGGTGGGAATGGAAGTATTATCTTACAAATGTGCATGGGATCATAGATTGTCTCACCACAATGATGGAAACATCCCCAAGGTGTGGGACCCTTGCACTCTTGTGGATGAGTCTTTGGAATAGGCTAGATTCCTTATATTCTAAGTGCACCTAGTTTAAGACCAGTGCTTAGGCCTAAAGAGTAGAAAGGTAATCTACCACTATTCTAAACCTAAGATCATGAGTGAAAAGCGAGGGAAAAGGCAAGAGAGTGCTAAAATAAAAAGGTGATGTACCCAAAATAGAATGAGCACTCATACTACCATAAGCACATTAAAAATGCTTGAGAACAAGATGTTTTCACATAGATTATACCAAGGACACTCCAAATGCATAAGTTTTTTTCATAGAGGCATGATAAAATAATGCTATACTTAGAGGGATGAAACATGGTCCATAGGGAGTGTCAACATAGACCTGAGTACGAACAAGATACAACCTGCAAGTGAATTTTGAGTTAAATGAGGAGGTGTAGGGAATGGAAAATAGAGAGAGGGGCAAACATTCCCCATAGTCAAAGATCAACAAACACAAATAACACATATGCCATTAGAAGAACAAAAAGAGGTGAACTTAATTCTCATTAATCTATAATACTTAGCTAATTCAATCACTCATAGAGGGAAAATTTTTGTAGTGTGAGGCTACTAAAAATATGTTGACCCCTTTTTACAATGGAAGAACCGAGATTTTATAGAAGATCAAGCTAATTTTATAATAAATACACCACTTGGGTGATGGGTGAAACATTTAATGTATTTACAGTGTCATGGCCATGTTTTTTGAAGTCTTCTTGATGATTAGACTTGAGTTTATGATAGGATCACTTTTGGATGCACTATGTTATAAATTGGAAGATTTCCTTATCAGTGTCAAAGGATGACATGCACTTCAAATCCTGATGCCAAGTAATCACTCTCATAGTTAATTCTGACAACACCTCAAGTTCATCTCAACTACCTCTAACAACCTTCATTAACTCTACCAACCTCTTGACATGTGGTGATTCAATAGACTCTCAGGGAAGCTCTTTGAATTTCTAGATAAGAGTGGCATAGGTGTGATACATGGATGACTAGCACTTGTTCTGGGTAGCTAAAAACTTCCTTATGTTTATATGAGCGTAAGGGTGCCACATGATGATAATAAAAGAAAGGCTAAAGGGTGTGACATTCAAGGGTACAAATGTGAGATCCTACATGTGGGCACCAAGCCATGTTGAATGGGTGAGAAGAAGCTTTTAAAGTAGAACATGCACCAAGATGAAGATTTTAGGCATCCTAGAGTATTCCCATAACCACTTCTTGCACTATCTTTTTCACTTGATCATTTCAGAGTTTAGGGACCCACACTCTAAAGATTTGCATGCCTTTTGACCCATGTGCCTCAAAACCTTATGCAATGATATGTGTTGATATCCTTATGCTGGCATGAATCATTACTACCTTGCTAGTTTTGGCTCAAGTGCAGATGGGAGGCATCTGTGCTTATTCTACTTAAAGTGCTTGGGACCTCACAACTGTGATAACCTTCTTTATGATCCTAGGATTCCTCTTGCCAATTGAGGGGGTGACTTAGAAATTTAACACTTATGACAACCTTAATGGGTCATTTACTTGCTAAGCGAGAACCCAGTAGCCTTTGATCAATCCATTGGGTATGAACCTTTTGGTTCTTCCTCCTATGGACATGATGACTGCATGCTTCTATCTTCTTGAAATGGATTGTGATTCACTTGATAAGATAAGAACTACACCAAAGGTGCTTAGAGGAAAACATTTAAGTGAATAAAACACTGTGCACAAGTGGTTGGAGGAAATAAAACTAATCTAAAAATAAGGGCATGGGAGGTGCACCTTTATAGAAATGAAAAACATCTACTCTACTTATTTACAAATATATACAAAGAATTCATGGAGATAGTGCTTGAGATGAATCCCATTGACCGAGATAGTCAACTTTTATCCATTAATTTTGGTAAGCTAGAAGGTGTTGGATGGCTTGTAACTAGTGATGTTATATAGACCACTCCATATTATGTCAAACTTAGGGTGCCTTCTGGATTTTTCTCTATCAACATCCCATTTGAGCACTAAGTCCCTTTCTTGGAAATTTCTAGCACTAGCTTTTTTGTCAAAGACCCTCTTAGTCTGTGCTTGTTGAAGCTCTATGGTGTTCGCAACTTACACTCTATGTCTTTGAGATTCATGAGTTATGACATTCTTTCTTTATGGGGATCACTCTTGAATAACTCCAATTGGTGAGCAATATCTAATGAAGGCAACTCAAGGGATGCTGGTAATTTGGATTCCCTTCTATAGACTATCATGAAGGGAAAATTTCCCAACACTCTCTTGGGTGTGATATGATCAACCCAAAGCATGATCTTGAGCTTAGTGTGCCAAGATCATTGGTTATCCTCCAAAATCCTCTTTATGATATGAATTAGGTTCTTATTCATGGATTTAGATAGACCATTACCTTGAAGGTAATAGTTTGTTGAAGTGCTCAAGTAGATGTTGTGCTTGACAAATCATTCACTGATTCTAGTTCTAGGGAAAGCCAATGCATTATCAGAGATAATGGTGGCTAGAATGCTGAATTTTTCCATAATGCCCTCATAAAAGTTGAGGATGGATGTATGTTGTGCTTGAAAAATCATTCACTGATTCTAGTTCCAAGGAAATCCAATGCATTATCAGAGATAATGGTGGTTAGAATGCTAAATTTTGCCATAATGCCCTCATAGAAGTTGAGGATGGATGTCTCATTAGCCTCTTTGAGCACAACCACTTTTATCCATCATGTGAAATAGTCAGTGGCTGCGAGAATCCACTTATGCCTAGCACTTGATGGTGGGTTAATCATGCCTATGAAATATAAGCCCCACTACACAAAGGGTTGGTCAACTTGAATTGGGCATAGTGGTAAGGTTGCAAGCCTTTGTTTACCTATGAAGAAGGTATATTTATTGCAAGCTCACATGTAAGTGTGCACATCTTTGAATAGAGTTGGCCAAAAATGACCAGCTCACATGATTTTCACATTAGTGGTCTTAGGTGAATAAAGGCCTCCTGAAAGGCCATCATGAAATTCTTTAAGGATTCTACCTATTTGCTCTAGCTCTATGCACCTCAGGAGGACCCTATTGAGATACTTACATAAAAGTGCACTTTTTACTATCACATAAGGAATGGATTGTAAATGAAAATCTCTGCACTTGGCTTTGTCGAGGCTAGGTGGATATACATTGTGCCAAAGGAAGGTTTTCATGTCATGTGCTTAGTTGGTAGCAACGTCTTCATTTGCATGCTTTTCCTCATATGATACTAAGATTGCACCATCTTCTGACCTTGCTACTTTTTCCAACTAATTACATAATCCTTTTTCTTGAACTAGCTTGGTGATTTGTATGTCTATGTCGTACTCCATCACTTTAGTGATCTAGTTAGCCCTTTTCTCATTGATTTCCTTGCTGAGTAAGAACTCTTTGATGAATATGTGCACAACCATGAACTGGATCTTATTGTTGGAGATCATGTACCTAAATTTATTCAATGCCCTTATGACTGTGAGTGTGTGCTTCTATATGAAATTATAACACAACTCATAATCCTTCAACACCTAGCTGAATAAGGCAATTGGTTGCTCAAGATGCTTTTTGTTTTAATGTATCAGGATGGTTGAGATGCCTTCAGCTCTACCAAATGCATAAAGTATGAAATCCTTTCTATAATCTGGGTTAATCAAGGTGGGACCTTGTGTGATGGCATGCTTGATGGCCTTGAAACTATCTTTGCCTTCATGCTTCCAACCAAACATAATGTTCTTCTTTAGCATTGTAGTGAGAGGCTTGACTAGGATGGTGAAGCCAAGCACAAACCTTCTCACAAAGTTGATTCTCCTTAGAAAACTCTTTTTGTGGCTTGGAAGGGGAAGATATGAGATATCCTTGACTCACTTTAAATCAATTACAAATCCATATTTATAAAAATATGCCCAATAAGGGCACCTTCATGTATTGTGAAGATGCATTTGATTGGGTTTAGGGATATTCTAAATTCATGGCACTTCTAAAAGACCTACTCCAAATGACCCAAATGATCCTCTGCACGCTTAGAGAAAATAATTATGTCATCTAGGTAAACCAAGATGATATTATTGATGAACTTTTTAAAAGCCATGCCTATTTCTCTTTGGAAGGTTGTGCCTACATTGATTAAATTAAATGGCATGCACTAGTATGTAAAGGTTCCCCACTTAGTGGTAAAATTGGTTTTGTACCATTCACACTCTTACACTTGGATCTAGTTAAACCTGAATAACCATCCAAAAATGAAAATCTTTTCATGCTCATGACTATTTGCAAGATTTTTTCCATGGGTGGAAGAGGATAATGGTATTTAAGGGAATATTTATTCAAGTCCCTAAAGTCCACATAGCGATGTATCTCCCTTGGCAACCCATGAGGAGAGCTTGATTGGAAGTATTATACTAGCGTCAATGAGTTTGGAGAGATCCTTACACATCAATGGTTCTAGCTTTGGATTAATGAGCCTTTATCTTTGGCACATGGGCTATGTGCCAATGTTTAGCTCAATCATATGCTACACAATACTTAGATCAAAACCTCTAAGATCTTTGTAGCTCCATACAAAGATGTCATCGTATCTCCTGCTAAATTGAATGAAGCTTTTGATTTTTGGCATGGATCAAACCTTACCAACTTTAAGAGTCTTTGCTCCTGAAATAAATACTAGCATAGAGATATATTCCTTGGCTATCATATTATGCCTTTCTCCTTTGAATTGGTCATCAAAATCAAAGATACCTTCTAGGGTGACTATCCTTTTAGGCAGTTTATTTCCTTTCAACTAGATGACTTGATCTTCATGTTGGTCTTGTAGCTGTACCTGGTTTATGGTGAGAAACTCTTGCCTCATATTATAGGAAATTGATGATTTGCTCATTACTCTTGAATACTTACCAGTTCTTTGTGTTATCAAGAATTGATGGTCTAACCACAAGTTTTATGAGCTATTTGGACTATTTTTTTATGTCATGCAGAATGTCATATTGTGCACCTACAGTTGCCATCTTGTCTATGTCAACATTCTGCACTCTTGGTATGGAGGTGATGTTGAAGGCATCAAACCTTTTAATCATATCCCACACCCTATGTTTGTAGGCTTTCATCAAGAATTTTTTGGTCATGATCTACACTTAGACCTATTTGACAACCAATTCACTATCACCCAGTAATTGCAACCCCTTAATTCATTTCTTTTGTGCAATATGAAGGCCTTGAATTAGTACCTCATACTTAATAGAATTGTTTGTGCATGTGAACTATAGTCTAAAGGCATGGAAGCATTTTTAATTTTGGGGTGAGACTAAAATGACACTAGCTCTTATGCCTTTCCTGCTCTAGGAGCCATCGAAGTATAACTACCATATGCCTTCAAGATTCTCATGCACCTTCATGAGTTCATACAACACTAGATTCTCTTCCATGATGTAATATATGCCAAGCTTAGTCTCTAAATTATCATATGGATCACATTCAAAATTATCATGTGTCCATTCATCTAGTAGGTCATCTAGGACCTCTTCCAATGGTGTCATGCTTTTGTGGATAATTAAGTTCTCCGCTTGATCAAACATTGCACAATTTTGCTCAGCTAGGCTAGGAGTATATGGTCCAACATGAATTTTGAAGATAGGCTCTACCTTTATGGTTAATTTTGTTCTATACCTAGTTTTTATTAGTATATACAACCAATATAAAGACAAATACCCACCCATATTTTCCATGAAGTCTTAAGAGAGACAAATGGTGAAATAGGGAGGTAAGGCGACGACAATAATGTCTTGTGCAATAGAAAGGCTTGGGCATGCATGCAGTGTTAGATTTAAATCCTTGATTAAACCAACGAATTTGACTATTGTGCCATCAAGTTGGACCACTCCTTTTAAAATAGGGGTATATGCAATTCCAAGTGTGTTTGTAATCTTCTTTGGCATTACTATGCTACTTGTGCCAGAGTCAATCATATAATATGCACTAGGTTCTCACTGATGATCAAAGAAACATAGAATGGGGGTGGCTTATTGTTGACATTATACACTTGTGCTTATTCTTTTGGCTAACACAAAATCATAGAAGTGATAGGTGCCAATTCAAGGGCATGACACTCTTGGAATCCTTTTAGTGCATCTTGTAATAAATTTTGTGGGATGAAATTGTAAGCATGTCCCACATTGTGACATTGAGGCTTGTCTTCTTCATTTGATACACTATATTGAAGGAAACCTGAGATCCCCTAGGTTGTAACTTTGGAATAACAACCTCTCTTAGTGTTGGCATACTGATTTGAGATGGTTATTCCTCCTATACAACTTTCTCCAAGCATAAGGCTTACACAGGTACCTTAGCTTATGTGCCAGCATGGGCAACATGTGGCACATGATGTGGGCACTGAAGTAGGTGAAACCTCATCTATAACTCTTATTTTGAACCATGTATTGAAAGAAACTAGAGTGCTTCTTCCAATAGGTCATGTACTTTGGTTTATACAACCAAAATCCTCCTCTTTCTAGTTGATAAAGGTAGACCCATCCTTTGGTTGAGTTAGAACCTAGGCTTCTCTCACTTATGGGGCTATGTTACTTGTTTCTTCCTACAACTGGGGCATACTTTACACCATAAGCACCTAGTTAAAAACTCCATTTATACATGTATCCTAATTGTATGAATTGTTGTATGGGAAACACCATTCAATATCTTTTTCTAAATTTTTTTGTATTGGAATAAGAGCCTTGGAGGTGCTAGAAACATCAACTTTTAGTGCATAAGGAATTCTATTATATGTGAGCTAATTTTGTGCTTGCATGCCACCTTAGTAGGGAGGTCTATTTGACTGGTATTGATGAGAAAATAATTGATGTCTAGGGTACTATGTTTGTTGTCTTTTGAGGAAAAGTAGCCCATTCCAAAAACTTTGTAATAACACTTTCACTTCATGCATTTTGTTGGAAGGGTTAGAGTACAAAACAAGTGGGTTCACTGTAGTAGGGACATGTTCTAGCATGGGTTGCACATTTGTTGGATTAGGAGGAGGCTATACAAATATAGGCATAGAGGGTCTAGCTACAATCTTACCTACTTATATTAAGTAATTTTTGGTATACACAACTATTTCATAGGCATAAGGGAGAACCATGCCTCCCATAGACTAAATCATCACTACTATATTGTTATTAAGAGCCTTTAGGAAATACAAGAATGCAATGTTAGGAGATGGCTTACACAATACAAGTATTCTATCCTAGACCCTCTAGAACTTGAAGTTAAAGTTGGCCATTATTTTATGTGATGCTTGCTATATGGTTAGGAACTGCTCTATCAGGGATAGGGATCACTTCGATCTTTGAACTGCTTGCACAATTCTGCACTGAGCTCATCCTAGTTGTGAATAGAATTTGGTTGCAAGCCTTGATACCATTGAAGATCTTTTACTTTCAGGGAAGAAGCTATTAATATGACTATAACATTGTCTTGGGTGACATGGTGCATTGCATAGATATTTTCACTATCTTGGATATGCTCTTTAGGGGAGATTGAATTCTCACCCATGAAATAGGGTAGGCTCTTGAAAGTAGACATCAAAATGTCATCATATTATATTAGAAATAATGGGTTTCCACCATTTTAGGGAAAAAACACTTGATTTCTTGGTAGCATCATGCATGTGATAGGGAATAGGCTTCACCTAGAATAGAAGCTTTCGAAAGGTGGTGTAGACTAGGCTTTAGATGGAGACTAACTTATGTTATGCCTTTTAACAAGGGATAAAGATGATCTAACTCTCCTTATTTTAGATGATGCTGGAAGCTCACTGAAATGGAAATCGATTCCTCTTATAGATGACCTTGTTATTTTTGGCATGTAAATGGGGACGCTAGACTTCACAAACTAGAGATGTTGGGAGTCACTGGGTGCTCTTGCTTAATGTCTGCTAAACTTAATGGCTAAAGAAAACACTAATTCTTAAGATTTTACTATTGGTCCCACCAGGTGTGCCATAAACATTTATCATTAGAAACATGTACCCATAAATGCTCTATGATGCAAGAAGCTTTATGGTAGGGCACTAAGTGTGGAGTCCTTACATGAGGTGTAAGAGTGCAAGGTGGTGGGTATAGAAGTATTATCATGTAGTTACATGCACGAGCATCGGTTTTTTTTAATACAATGATGGAAATGTCCCCAAGGTGTGGGACTCTTATGCTCCTTAGGATGAGTATCTGAATTAGGGTGGATTCCTTCTATTCTAAGGGCACCTAGTTTAATACCAACACTTAGGAATAAAGAGTAGAAAGATAATCTATCGCTAGTCTAAACCTAAGATCATGAGTGAAAAGGGAGGGAAAAGGTAAGAGAGTGTTGAAATGAAAAGGCAATGCATTTAGAATAGAATGAGTGCTCATACTAAAATAAGCACACTATAAATGCTTGAGAACAAAACATTTCCACATAGATTCTACCAAGGACACTCCAAATGCATAAGTGTTTCGCATAGAGGCATGAGAACACAATGCTACACTAAGAAGGATGAAAAATGGTCCATAGGTAGCATCAACATAGACCCAAGTTCATATAGGATATGACTTGCAAATGATTTATGAGTTCAATAAGGTGTAGGGAATGTACGATAGAGATAGGGGAAAACATTACCCACAGTCAAAGATCAACAAGCACAAATAACACAAAGATCATTAGAAAAATAGAAAGAGGTGAACTTAATTCTCATTAATCTGTAAGACTTAGCTAATACAAACACTCATGGAGGGAAAATTTCTACAACATGAGGCTATTAAAAGTATGTTGACCCCTTTTTACAATTGAAGGACTAGGATTTTATATAAGATCAAGCCAATTTTATAATAAATGTGCCACTTGGGTGATGGGTGAAACATTAAATGTATTTATGGTTTCATGGCCATGTTTTTTTGAAGTCTGCCTAATGATTTGACTTGGGTTGATGATAGGATTGATTTTGGATGCATGTGCATTAGAAACTAGAAGATTTCCCTATCAATGTCAAAGGATGGCATGTACTTCAAATCCCAATGCCAAGTAGCTGCTCTCATATTTAATTCTGATAGCACCTTGAGTTCATGGGTGCCTGAAAACTTCTTTATGCTTAAGTGAGCACAGGGGTGCCATGTGGTAATGGCAAAACAAAGGCTATGGGATACACCATTCAAGGGCATAAATGTGAGATCCTACGTACAGGTGCAAAGTTACATTAGATGGGCATGAAGAAGCTTTTAAAGTAAAACACACATCGAGATGAAGATTTTGGGTGTGTTAGTGTTCCCATAACCACTTCTTACACCATCTCTTTCACTTGGTAATTTTAGAGTCTAGGGACCTACACTCTAAAGCTTTACACACCTTTTGACTCATACATCACAAAACTCTGTGCAAAGATATGCATTAATATCCTTATGATAGTGTGAATCATTATTTCCCTACTACGTAGATCTATGCCTCTCATTTGGGCTTGAGCACAAATGGGAAGCATCTATGCTTATTCTACCTAAAGTTCTTAGGACTTTGTAACTATTCTAACCTTTTGCATGATCTTGGGAGGCCTTGTGCTGACTGAGGGGGCAACTTAGAAAGTTAACAGGTACCCTTATAGTGGAGACATTGTACTTGTTAATTGGGAAAGTTTTCTACACTATCTGAACATGTTTAAAATCTCTTACTCCATCCCTTATGACATTTTTATTTTTATTAAAGACCTTAGGCTTACCCAAAAAAATATTATCTTGATTATGAATTTGTTCATTTTAGGTATATAGTTTAATTATTCCTTTCTCAATGAGTGCCTTTTTAATTTGAATTCCCTTTTCTATGATTTCATCAAAAGACTTGGCACATTACAACTTTAGTTGATATTTTAATTTAGTATTGAGATTGTCAATGAATATTTTATCCAACTCCTTATCAGGGACTATACAATGGAATCAACTAGCTAGGCTTCTCCAACATTGTAGGAATGAGGCCATGCTCTCTCCATTTCTATGCTTGGTATTAATAAAGATCTATAATAGAGATGTCGTGCTTAATGTTAAAGGAGAAGTGTCAGAAAAAAATTTCTATTAATTCCCCGAAGCTAGATATGGACCCTCTAGGTAAATGTATAAACCATTCTAGTGTGGGCCCCATGAGACTTTTGGGGAAAAGTCTGAGAAGGTAAGCATCATCATAGGTAACTGTTGGCCAAAATTGGCCGACATACAAATTTTTTGTGTAGATGGATTATGCCATTTTTCCAAACCACTAATCAAGCCTTTTCATTGTATATGAAATTTATACACCTTCATCAATCAAAGTTTTCAAGCAAAGTGGAGAGGTTCAAGTTTGCAAGTTTTAGGGTTGAAAGATTTTAGTGTCAAATCAGCCTATGCAATGCTTTTTGGGAGAAATTTTGCATGACTAAATCATTCTCATTTATCTCTAAAATTTGTATGAGGGTATATTTATATCATGAGAATGAAATTGTGATGGTGTTAATATGAAATTTTTCTTCATTTGGAAGATATGCAACCATGAATATTGCCTAGAACATAGATTTCTCTATGTTTCTAGGTGCCAAATATACCGAGTAAGAACTTTTAAAACACCATTGCACATGGTAAAATCAGGTCTAATTGCCTTTAAATTTAACATGGTGGTATCCAACTGTAGGGAAAATATGTAGGTAAAATGTTTATAAAAAATTCACTCCCATGTACAAACTACATAGCTACAAAAATTGGCTTTTGAGTTGATTTTATACTTGGCCAATTTTTTGAGTTTCCAATTGTTAAATCTACCTAATAAACTCTTTTGATTCCTATTTGTGTAGGGGTAAATGAAGTATAAATTCCATAAAAAATTACATACTTTTACCCTAATGTCATGAGAGGGCAATGCACTTGGTTTCGTAGTTGTGCGAGTCTCTAGTAAAAAGTTATAATGGTGCAAAGTATCCCTTCTAAGAAGATTTATCACTCAACCAACTTTTTTCTATAAAATAATTAGAGGGTAGGTCATAGAGGTTATTTTAATCATTTAAATAAAGTAAAAATACCCTTTTGAGCATATTTTTAGGAAATTTCTAGTGATATAAAATATGATGGGTTTTGTTCATATCTTATGCAGTGATTTTCCATTTTTTCATGTTCTATAGGTGCTGGTGTGACTGTATGACCATGTCTTGGTTTTTAAACCATATATTTTGATCCATGGATCCATTTTTGATTTATTTTGTTGAATTGGAAATATTAATTCACCATATTTATGATTATATTAATTTAAAATTGAAGAAGTGTAAAAATAAACTAGTCAATATTGTAGCTATAGTGGTGTTTTGATTTGACAAGTCTAGAGGCTTTAATGCAAATATGGCTACTAACATTAGGAATCATTTCCAATAATGTAGAGCATGGACATGTCTTCACTTCCCAAAAAATATCTCAGCTACTTCCCAAATCATGATTGAATATTTTAACTTCCCCAATAGTGGGTGAGAGTGAGTAATGACCATGAGCCCTCCGATGGCCTATATAAGCATGCAAATTTATCATTATAAAGGAGGAATTTTTTTGCTTAGAATTGCTACAAAAATTTACCCTCTAGGAGCACCTCTATTGGATTAACCTTGAATTTTAATTAAAATTGAGTTCACCTCCCTTAATTTTTCTTGTATTCTATGTGCTATTTGTGATTGTTGATCTCTATCTGTGGGTAATGTTCGCCCCTCTCATTGTTGTCCATTCCCAGCACCTTTGTGTAGAACTTGGAACTCACTTGAAGGTCATATTATGTGCTCACTCAGGTATACATAGGCATTATATATGGATAAAATTCACCCCTCTCAATGCTGTGCTGTGTTCCTGTGCTTCCATATGAAATACTTATGCATTTAGAGTATCCTTGGTGGAGTTTGTGTGATATTGTCTCATTATAATTTTTTTTTAGTGTATTCATTAGGGTTGTAGGAGTGATTTATATATTCTTAGTGCATTACCCTTTATTTATTTTATCACTTTCTTACCTTCTCCTTCCCTTTTCCTTCAAAATAGTAGGTTTAGATTAGCGATAGATTTACCTTTCTACTCTTTAGGTCTGCACACTGGTCTTAAATTGGTGCACCTAGAATAGAAGGAATTTAGTCTACTCTGGAGGTTCATCCAAAGGATGTGAAGGGTCTCAAAAACTTAGGGATGTTCCCATTGTATCATTAAACTAATTCTTCTAATTTAGTGAGTGTAAGGTTCAAGAAATAATAGTTTTTGACACACCCAATGGGACTCAATTTAATGATCCTTACTTCATCCATTGAAGGATTTTGGTGTGTTGTTCAGTGCATCTTGCCATTCATGGTAGCTTATTCAACACCATGGTGACTCCAAAGATCAAATCTATTGATTTTAGTAGTCCATACACTTAAAGATCATCAAAGATTAGGATTTGGGTGATATTATTGGTCCTTTCCATTCCTTTGAATTAATCTAATCACTTGGTGACTCTAATGGTATGTGCTTATTATTGAAAGGGTAGACCTAATTGTTCCTTATTTAAATGCTCTAATATATCAAGCTATCATGAAAAATATGTATTCCCCCCCATCCTTATCAAAATACATTTTCTATGCCTTCATACTATCCATATCAAATTGAAAATGTTGTTGGTTTCATTCCAAATGGCCCTATCACATCAGGATATCTTCATTTTCATAATAATTTCCTCCCTCCCACCCCTTTCAACCTTTTTAGAAACCTATTTGCACCTATGAACAACCTCAAAAGGGATAGCTTGCTCCCAATCTACATTATTACCCTCTTAATCAAACCCAAAAGAGCATCAACAATATACAACTTGATTTTTAGAGATAACTAATATAGATTGAAAGAGAGGAGTATAGTAGGCAGTAGGAAGAACTTGCACATCAAGCTTACATTTATAAATAGGATTGATGGGAGAAGGTAGATGTGAAGAAGAGTTCTTGGATAGGCATATCACAATTAAGGAAGAACAGATGCATAGGTTGCTTACATAAGTGTGAGAAATTGAATTGCAACTAACCACCTCCACTCCTCCCTTTCCTATCTTCAGGTAGGATAAATCTTCTATTCTTTCAAGTAAATCCCTTGATTTCAAGGTTCCAAGTTTTAGAGGCCCTCCTTCCTTGAAAGATACTTCCCTCATTCCTCCTCAAAAACCCCAAACAAAATCATGGTAGCCTTCTTAGACCATGCATCCTAACTTCATAATGCCAGTTGAAACCTCTTGCCCTCCCACCATCTCCCTTTTTAAAGGAGGACTAGTTGTATGGAAGGCAAGTGAAGACAATTCAGATGAGGAAGAGGATATTTCAAGTGAGTATGATGAGGAAATCATCATTGGTAGCCCTCTTTATTCCACTAAATCAAAAATTTTAGAGTTGCCATAGGAAGAGGATGAACAAAATCAGCCTGCACAGTAGGGCAGTGTGAAGGTGTGAGATGATGAGGCACTCTCTGGAATAAATTAGCTTCTATTTAGTATGGAAGAAACTGAGGTACATCACAAATCTATAATGAATCCTCTCATGCAGAAGAGTGAAGAGCAACTAAAAGAATATTTCTTTTGGGATGAGCTAAAGGAATTTTGTTAGAGCATTGAAATTAAATCCTCATATATTAAAGGGGAAAACCATGAACAGTAAGAACAATAGGGGGAAGTAGATGTGTTCCCAATTCAATCACTTGGTTAGGTACATCCTAATCAATAGAATGATGGAGAAGTAAAATGCATAAGAGAGGGAAATTCTAATTGCTCAAACTTTGTCTTGACAAGTGGGTGCCCTATCAAATACCTAGCTCGATTGGAAGGAAACAAGGAGGAACCATCACATGTGCTTAGTTTAGAGCATAAAATTTAAAAATTAAGAAGAGCAATATCAACTTGCCTATCCACTTCAAGATAGCTTTATGTTTAGCTAATCAGATTGGATAGTGAGTCTATTTATGTTCTTATAATTGGAGAAGTATATCGCCAATTTGTTGAAAATTCACTCCATATTTTATTGGTTGCTCTCAAGCATGTAAAGCATATTAGATTAGTAAGAAAGGGCAACTATTTTGTATAACTAGTCAATGGCTTTGTTTAAATGGCCATTTTCATTGGTTAGTTTAGGGTAGGTTAGATGTTTTTATTTCTTATAAGTGCCTGTGTGCACATTGTAAAGAAATTTTAGTAGTTTATACCTTCCTCTAAGTGCCTATGATATGGTTATGTTGTTTTCTTCCCTCATTTTTGGAGGTACACTTTTAGTTTTAAATGATTGACTTAGGCACAAAGTCAACATGTTTCAAATTTATTGAATTTTTATAATGTGAGGAGTTTTGGATGGTCCTATGACTCCATGCCCATGGATTGCTTAAGGCCACCAGATCTTTGCTTAGCAGGCAAGCAGTCCATAGAGGTAGCCATAAATGTTGGTCAAAATTGTCCTACATGCAAAATTTTTGTGTAGATGGACTATGGCATTTTTACAAACCATTCATCAACCCTTTTCCTTGTATATTAACTTTATACACCTTCAATAATGAAAATTTTCAAGAAAAATTGGAGAGGTTCAAGTTTTCAAGTTTAAGGGTTTAGAGCTCTAAGTGTCAAATCAATGTGCACAATGCTTTTTGGAAGTAATTTTGCATGACTAAATCATACTCATTTATTTATAAAATTTGTATGAGGGTATCTTGATATCATAAGAATGAAATGGTTAAGGTGGTTACAAAAAATAATTCTTCATTTGGAAGATACGTATCCATGAAAACTGCTTGGAACACATATTTTTTTATTTTTCCAAGTGCCAAATATGTCCAATAAACATTTTAAAATCACCATTGTGTAGGGATAAATCAGGTCCAATCACCTTAAAATTTAATATGGTGGTAGCCAAGTGTAGGGAGAATATGCAGGTAACATTTTCATAAAAAATTCACTCCCACATGTAAACTGCATAGCTCCAAAAATTGGCTTTTGAGTTTTTAGTTGTTAAATCTACTCGATGAGCACTTTTGATTCCTATGTGTGCAAGGGTAAATGAAGTATAAATTTTGTTAAGTTATGGAGCTAAAAGCTTCAAATATTTGTAGACATGGAGGAGTTGCTGAGTGTCACAGTCACCGGCGTCGGTTAGGCTGACCGACGTTGGTCAAGGGTGAACAGAAGGGCAACCGACATCGGCAAGAGTCAGCTGACATTGGTCATCTCCAGTTAGACAGGGACCAATGTCGATCGCCTGTGTGTTTTAGAACTATTCGTTGCATGAACAGTTAGTTTGTTGAACTGATTGTTTGCATGTAAAGGCCATTTTGAGTCTTGAGTTGCGTGTCTAAATTAAGAGTCTAAGTTATGGTTAAGTCTGGGATCTATTTATAGACCCATTGGCATGTATTGTATGAATGAGCTAAAAAGGAAGGCAAGGAAGATCCTTCCATTGTAAGATCATTTGAGTTGCAGGTTGTTGCAAGCTCATAGGAGATCTACATATGTAATTAAGGTCTATTGAATTGCAGGTTGTTGTAGGTTCATGGGAGATCTACTTGAATTAATTTAGAGTACTTGTGTACTGGCAGGGTTATTACTGAATGGTTGGAGGTGAACACCAATTTTGTGTGTGAGTTGTGTGTTGGGACCATTTTTGGTAGGAGAGTGAACTATTGATTGAGAATTACTAAGAGCCCTTGAGGTGTGGGAAGCCTCTGAGAGGTGAAAGAAGAAGTGGCATCTTCTTTATTGTATTTTCTTGTTGGATGAGTATTAATACAAGATTGTGTATTGTCTCTCATATTTTGTGCTATTTGTGAATTCTAGTTACTTGTACTTCTGGTTAATTCTGCATGTTTAATTGCTTGTATTTGGTAATCATATTGTGCTCTTTTTGAGGAGCAAGATCCTAACAAGTGGGATCAGAATAGGTGTGTTGTTCTGGATTTCCCATCAATTGGTATCAGAGCTTTTGGTTGGGATACTAACAGGTTGTATCAGATCTGGTTAGTGTGTGTTGATTACAGGTTACACATAGGGGTTTCTGTTTGAGTGGGAGTAGAGCAATGGCAGAAGAAAGTAAGCTACAAATGGAGAAGTTTAATGGCAAGAACTATCAATTATGGAGGATGCAGATTGAAGATTATCTATATCAGAAAGATTTGTACTTACCATTGGGTGGGGTTGATTGCAAGCCCTGGGCTATGAAGGATGAAGAATGGGAGGTTCTTGATCGGAAGGCTCTGGGATCTATAAGGTTGAGTCTTGCATCGTCTGTGATTTCCAACTTATCACAGGTTAATATAACAATAGAGTTGATGGAATCTTTGGCAAATTTATATGAAAAATCCTCAGCTTCAAATAAGGTATTTCTTATGAAGCAATTATATAATTTGCAAATGTTGGAAGGTGGATCTGTACATAGTCATCTTAGTGATTTCCATGGTTTGGTAAACCAATTAAATTTAGTCAATATTGTTTTTGATGATGAAATTAAGGCTCTCTTAATTTTATGCTCATTACCTGAAAGTTGGGAGAATTTGGTAATGGCAGTTAGTAATACTGCGTCTGCTTCAAAAATCTTAAAAGTGGATGATGTTGTGAGTGTAATCTTGAATGAAGAAATTCACAGGAAAATCACTGTTGAATCATCAGGAAATACTTTGAGTGTGGAAAGCAGGGGAAGGCAAAGAGAGAAGATCGAGCATGGGAGATAAAGGTCCAAGATAGGTAGGAGATCCAAGTCCAAGTATGGCAGAATAACCTGATGGAAATGTGGAAAGCAAGGGCATCTAAAGAGAGATTACAGGTCGGTTGAAGATCAGCATGAAGGACATGAAGAAGAAGCAGATGTTGTAGAGTTCATTGCACAAGATGCTCTGGTATGTTCCTTGGATAAAGTAGAATCTTGGGTTTTAGATTCTGGTGCCTCTTTTCATGCATCCCCAAATAGGGAATTTTTTCATGAGTATGTCCAGGGAGACTCTGGAGAAATTTATTTAGGGGATGGTAAGCCTTGTCAGATGGTTGGCAAAGGGAAAGTGAAGTTGAAATTGTAGACAGAAAACACATGGGTGTTGAAGGAGGTCATGCATATCCCAGTCCTAAAGAGGAATTTGATTTTTGTAGGAAGTTTGGGTGATGAGGGTTGCACATTAACTCTCACAGCGGACTCTTGAAAGGTTACCAAGGGTGCACTTGTTGTAGCAAGAGGTAAGAAAGTAGGTGCGCTTTATCTATCTACTTATATTATTGATTCTCCTTTTGGTTTATCTACTTCAGCTATAGATTCAAAGATGTGGCTTAATAGGCTTGGTCACATGAATAAGGAGATGCATGTTCTTGAGTCAAAGGGTATGCTTTCAGATTTGAAAAGCATGGATCGTGGTTTTTGTAAGCAGAGGAAGAAAGTGATGTTTCTTGAGAAATATGATGTTCGTGACAAGAACAAGAAAGCCTTGGTTTTCAAGGAGAAGGTGACGGACAGAGATCAGCAAAAGGGGCTAAAGAATTTTGAGCAGAGCAAGGTTGATTTGGACAAGAGTTTGATCCAAAAAGAGCTCACAGGTAAAAGTCATCGCTCACAAGTAAAACACAAAGAATGATGTCGGTTAGAAAACTGGCGTCGACATCCAGACAGGGACCGATGTTGGATATGTGCAGCCTGACATCTATGACTCAGGATAGATAAACACCAGCGTCAGTCAGGGGGAACCGATGTCGACGATGAGGTAGTTGCATGGAATCGACGTCGGTCGAGTGCATACTGAGATGTGACCAGCATCGGTCACTGAGATGGATTTTGGGTGGACAACAAGCTATCAAGGAGTCTCAAGCGCCCATATGGAGGACTTAAAGGGTAAGTAAGCCTCAAATTCATCATTTCCCTTTTTTACACTACTTGTTGCTCACTGATGGTCAAGAACCAGGAAGTTATTAAAGAAGCAGAGCAAGTAGATCTAGGAAACAGTGGGAGCTTGGCATGGATGAGGAATGTGATTCCTTGGAGAAGAACCAAATAGGATTTTTGGGTGGAGTTGCCAGCTGGAAGGAAGCACTAAGAAATGAATGGATGTTTAGGATAAAGAAGAGCAGGAATGGACATGTGAGATGGAAGGCCAGGGTATATGGTCTTGAATAATTTGCAGGATAATGGAGGTTTGACCATTGTGTTTCTCTTTACCAAGTTGGATAATATTAGCTACATTATCCTATTATTGTATTGTGTGCTTGTTGCAGGGTTACACTTACAGGGAGTTACTAAACTAAAGGTAAAACTAGTTCAGAAGTATGTCATGAGGAATCTGGGAGCAACAAGATTCTTTGGCATGAGTGTGTTTTAGGGACATGGAAGGTCACAGGTTGACTTTGTTTCAGGATGATTGTGTGAGACCAGTTAGCATGCCGATGGTTGGATAGTTCTATAAACAGTGTCTTGATTCACATAATGAGGTTGAGTACATGTGTACTAAACCTGAGTTTTCCCAAGCAGTGGGAGCTGTCAGAAAGTTTGGAGCCAATCTGGGAAAGAAGCACTGGAGGGCAGTTTAGTGGATTCTTAGGTATTTGAGAGGGACCAGCAGCAGGTGCACATGCTTTGCAGGGTCAAGTTATTTTCTACATGGGTTTGTAGATGTGGATGTGGCAGGTGATTTGGATGACAGGAGGTGAACCACAAGATTTGTGGTGGTTGGTCTTCAAGGGTGATGTTGAAGAGGGATACAGTGCCAAGAAACAAACTAGATGATGTACAGGTATAGGTACAGTTGCAGCTATTTATCTCCAAGTGGGAGATTGTTAAGTTATGGAGCTAAAAGCTTCAACTATTTGCAGACATGGAGGAGTTGCTAAGTGTCACAGTCACCAGCATTGGTTAGGCCGACCGACGTCAGTCAGGGGTGAACAAAAGGGCAACTGACATCGGTAGGAGTTGACTGACATCGGTCATCTCCAGTTAGACAGGGACTGACGTCGGTTGCCTGTGTGTTCCAAATTTGTTCGTTGCACGAACAACTAGTTTGTTGAACCGAGTGTTTGCATGTAAAGGCTATTTTGAGTCTTGAGTTGCGTGTCTAAATTAAGAGTCTAAGTTATGGTTAAGTCTGGGATCTATTTATAGACCCATTGACATGTATTGTATGAATGAGATAAAAAGGAAGGCAAGGAAGATCCTTCCATTGTAAGATCATTTGAGTTGCAAGTTGTTGAAAGCTCATAGGAGATCTACATGTGTAAGTAAGGTCTATTGAATTGCAGGTTGTTGCAGGTTCATGGGAGATCTACTTGAAGTACTTTAGAGTACTTGTGTATTGGCAGGGTTATTACTGACTAGTTTGAGGTGAACACCAATTCTGTGTGTGAGTTGTGTGTTGGGACCATTTTTGGTAGGAGAGTGAACTCTTGATTGAGAATTACTGGGAGCCCTTAAGGTGTGGGAAGCCTCTGAGAGGTGGAAGAAGAAGTGGTATCTTCTTTATTGTATTTTCTTTCTGGATGAGTATCAATACAAGATTGTGTAT
Source organism: Torreya grandis (assembly GCA_037957365.1). Lineage (NCBI taxonomy): Eukaryota > Viridiplantae > Streptophyta > Pinopsida > Cupressales > Taxaceae > Torreya > Torreya grandis. The sequence goes on from JARHVA010001443.1 coordinate 733,455, forward strand.
TATCTCTCATATTCTGTGTTATTTGTGAATTCTAGTTACTTGTACTTCTGGTTAATTTCGCATGTTTAATTGCTTGTATTTGGTAATCATATTGTGCTCTTTCTGAGGAGCAAGATCTTAACAAGTGGGATCAGAACAGGTGTGTTGTTCTGGATTCCCCATCAAATTTCATAAATATTTGCATGATTTTACCTTGATTTCATGATAAGGTAATTCACTTGGTTTTGAAACTATGTGAGTCTCCAGTAAAAAGTTATAATGGTGCAAAGTAGCCCTTCTGAGAAGATTTATCACTCAACAAACTTTTTTCCAAAAAATACTCAGAGGACAAGTCATAGAGGTTATTTTAATAATTTAAAAATAAAAAAACCTTTTGAGCATATTTTAAGATATTTCTAATGATATAATATATGATGGATTTTACTCATATCTTATGCTACGATTTTTCATTTTTTCATGTTTTGAAGGTGTTAATGTGACTGTGCAACCACGTGTTGGCTTTTTAACCATATATTTTGATCCAAGAATCCATTTTTGATGTCATTTATTACACTTTAAATCTAAATTTACCCTCTTTATTTATATTGATCTAAAATTAGAGAAGTGTAAAAGTAAATTGGTCAATATTGTAGCTGGAGCGGTGTTTTGATGTGACAAGTCTATGAGATTTAATGTAGAGATGGATACTGACACTGGGCATCATTTCCAAGAATACAGATCATGGACATGTCTTCTCTTCCCAAAAAATATCTTAACTACTTCCCAAATCATGATTGAATATTGTAATTACCCCAATAGTGAGTGAGAGTGAGTAATGACCATGAGCTCTTCAGTTGCCTATATAAGCAGGCATATTTATCATTATAAAGGACTTTTTGAGCACATAAATGCTACAAATATGTACCCTCCAAGAGCACCTCTATTGGTTTAACCTTGAATTTTAATGACAATTTAGTTCACCTCCCTTCATTCTTGTATTCTATGTGTTATTTTTGTTTGTTGGTCTCTATTTGTGGGTAATGTTCGCCCCTCTCATCGTTGTCCATTCCCATCACCTCTGTGTAGAACTTGGAACTCACTTTTAGGTCATATTATATGTGCAATTGGGTTTAAATATTCATTTTTTATGGATAACATTCATCCCTCTCAATGTTGTGTTATGTTCCCATGCCTCCATACGAAATACCTATGCGTTTAGAGTATCCTTGGTGGAGTATGTGTGGTATTATCTCATTCTAAATTTTTTTTAGTGTGTTCATCAAGGCAGTAGGGGCACTTGATCTATTCTTGGTACATCACCCCTTATTTATTTTATCCCTTTCTTACCTTCTCCCTTCCTTTTCTTTTAGAATCTTAGGTTTATATTAATGGTAGATTTACCTTTATGCTCTTTAGGTCTACATGCTGGTCTTAAACTAGTGTGCCTAAAATAGAAAGAATCTGGAATACTTTTGAGGTTCATCCCAAGGATCACAAGGGTCATAAAACCTTGGGGATGTTCCCATTGTCTCACTAAACAAATTATTCTAATTTAGTGGGTTCACGATTTTAGCGATAATAGTAACATCATGACATGCTACATATAATTCTTTCACATGGTCTCATGGATCTCCTTTCCCTCTATATTTGTCAAACTTTGGGCTTTCAAAGTGTGATAGGAAAGGTACTTGTAAGATACTCATGTATAAAGGATATGTGCAAAAATTTTCATATTTATATCTCATTGCTTGGGTGTAAGGATCAATTTGTTGAAGAGTCTCCTTTATCATCCTCCACTTTTAAGCGAATGAGGGGTGCATTAGGGGATTGGAGGCTTGTGCTTAGATTTTTCTAGGTCTTGAATGATTAGGGTTGGTGCTTCCAACATGTTGTATTTATGAATCAAATCTTTGTTTTGGGCATGAAATTGAGAGGCAAGTGAATTGATTTGCTAAGTTAATTGGTCTAATCAGTCCTCCAAGGTAGTTCTTCCCATATTAGCTTCAACATGATTCTTTTGTGGTGGTTTTTTTCCTTCAAGTTCTTGTTCATGATCCACAATATTATCTTATTCTTGTTCTTGGTTGACATTATTTTGATGGGGTGGAGTGTTAGGTCTAGTGTATGGGTGGATAATATGTTGTAAGAGGTTTGGATCAAAGGTATAGGGTAATGTGCCCCCCATTATAGTGACCCAAACAAGAATTTGATCATGGTTCTCATAGATATATTGGTTAAATTGTTCCCTAACCTCATCACTATGGAAGAGGTAATTTTTAAACCGGTCTTCCTCTCCAGGGGCATATATGCCACTATGCATGTCCTCATTATCCCAATTTAGTTCACCTAGATTCCCAAAGATGTCATTTTTATGATTTGATCCTTGTCCCATTCTTAGAATTTGGGCATAGGTTCTGATAGGAATGATGGATGATGAGGGTGATGTAAGAAGAGTGGTTAGGTGTGACTTTGATATAGGATGATGAGAGAGAAGGTGAATTTGGATACTAATTTTGTCTTAAACCCAAGACTAAAAAGTGGTCAAGAGAGGTGATTAGATGTGTCTTATTTTTGAATTGGTTTTGAGGATATGAAGACTAGAATGACCAAATATTACCAAAGCAAACTCCCTATAAAGGTTCAATCTATAAAAGAGATAAAGAGGATAAGATGATTAGATACCCTTCACTCTAGCAAGGTGACAATTAGATGGGTGCTAGGTATGAAGAGGTAGGTTGATGAGATGATGGGAGCTAGACTAAAACCAAACAAGGTTGCAAACATTGATAATGTTTAGTCAAGATAAGAGTGATGACTAAGATATAAAATGATGAGTGACTATTAAAGTTTTGGTTTCAAAATAAAAGTTTATTATCCAAAAGGTGTGAATAGTGATATGAAATGATTGGTTTTTGGATTCTTAGATGGGATCTGTCTTAAGAGTCTCTAGGTTTTTTTGATAAAAGGGATAGACTAACTCGACTCACAAATAATATAGGCCTTAGCACAACACACACACAACATGCCCAATCATGAGCCCTAATTTTATTCAACAAAATTGGTGTGTAACTTGATTCCTACACCATCTAATAACTTCATAGGTGAGGCTATATATTGATGACCCATTATGAAATCTACTAAAACCTCTCGACCCTATATGTACTTAAAAATCACTTGGGAGATGATACTGACTCTGATAGCGAAACACCTATTATGACTGATAGGTCTTATGCTAGGTATACACAAGGGTGTCTAAGGGAGTCACCAAGATACACAAAGGTAAGTGGGACCCAAATCTATGTAAGGTGCTATCTAATGCCTAATTCAAAGAATTAACTCTTCCCCTTCATGTTAGACCTATATGGGGTCAACTGTTTAACCTAATGATAGCTATCCCTGATATTTATATTCTATCAAAACACATAGTTTAATTGAATACATGATGATGAAATCTACATCACCAACCCTTAGTGACTTAACAAGTGTGTGGGTATGAGTTCCACATCATGTGTTATCTTAAAATAAAATGGGTTAACACACAAGCAAGATTAATTTACCTGATTAATTACCTATATGAGGATATTTTAAAACAAGCAACTAAGACACATAAAAGATATAAGTATAAGACTAAAATGCTTAATTTAGGCACTCTTCTTGCAAGTACATAAGTTAAAAACTAATCTAGTGCCTCCTCCTTAGATGGTTCTACAAAAAATGGATTAGTAGTTTGAAAATAGGCAAAATAACTTGTTTCATGCAAAAACACATATACACAATTAGTGTAACACAAAACTGCTTCCAAAGACTACAAAAACATAGATTTTATGTAATATCACAACTATAGTTTTGCGGTATTGTGAGCTATCATGCTGACCATGATAGAGATAATATGGATTTTGTAAAACCACACATCATTAAACAAAATCACAACTATTACTACAAAATCATGATTCATAATCTATGGTATTACAAAAAATAAAAACCTTACTACTCTAACCCTTAGACTAGAATATAAATGTAGTAGAAGTTATTTATAGGGGATTTTTATAGGCTATTGTTATAGAAAGATAAGATTTGATAAAATGATATAAGATTTTGACCTTTCAAAAACTAATGTGAAAATCCAAGATTTATACACAAACAACTCAAAAGGTAAGAAAAAAATGATATTAGTTGTAAAAGAGATTTTTAGATCTAGCAGTTAAAAGAGATAAAACCTAGTAATATAGTTACTTAATGTTTTTAGTCAAAATTGCCTATTTAATTGCAAAATCGCTTAATTTTATACAAAATCACTATTTTTCAAATGATAGTTTTGCACAAAATGGGTATAGAAGGAAGTTTGATATTTCTTTAGGCATCCCCTATTTTCCTCTTGTCAATAGGAAATAACCAGCACAAAGACAAAATAAAAACCTGTTAGCCAACTATCCTAATGATTTGAATCACCTAGGTAAAACTATGATTATCGAGGGCAATATCATGAATATTATGGTGAAATCATGACTATGTATATATGATATTGCATGATAGTTGTGGACTTCTCTAGGGCCAGTACCTCTCCTTTCTTGCACACATAAAATGATCACATAGAAATAGACATATGTCATGCAGTCAAAGGTTAGTAGGTTAACTTGATAGTTTTAACCAAAAGTAAAAAATCATGATTTACAAAGGAAATATCATGAATTTTATGAAAATATCATGATTGTGTTTGTATGATATTACATGCCAATGATGAGGTCATTTAGGGCTGATGTTTTCTTGTCTCCTGCACACAAAATATAGTCTTTCTACCCCTGCGATATCAAAATAGTTTGATATAGACCCACAAGAGATCAAAGATTTGTGTAAAAACTAGTTATGTTTAGTTTAAAACTATAGTCTAAAAAATCATGAGTTAAAAAGTCAAAACCCTAGATTTTAGGTAAAATCACTTTTTATGTATCTTTGATATTTAAAAAAACTTAAAAACCTATCAAAAGGCAAACCGTTAGTGGTCAAAATGGTAGTTAGTGCAAAACTACTACTTTCACAACACAACCACGACTAAAATACTATGATTTATAGAGAAAAATTACTTATTTCTTGTATGTGAAAATTTGATCAATTTCAGAGTTTGTTCTTCATCTAGTCAGTCCTGTAAGTTGTCAAAATACTTGCAATAGGCAAGAAAGTTAGATTAAAGGGGTTCTCCCAATGTGGTCACCAATTTATGATTATATTTTTGAGTTATTTATAAAACTAATATATTTAATAACTTAAATCTAATAATATAATAACATCAAAAGGAGGGAATAAAAGAACAATCAGTTAATCAAGAATGAAATCTTACCATCACCTTATCCCTTATGACTTCTCTCCATGATCTTCAAGTGGACTTGAATGCCAAATCGATTAAGTGTGGATTGCTTGATTTGAATGACTCCAATGGCTTCTTTAGATTGTTGAATGTATTGGCGAGAGTATGGAGATGCTTGGGAATGGCTAATTATGTGAGTATAATGAAGGATTATTGATTTCCAAGTTAAGTTTGGCCATGTCCCAAACATGGATTTTATAGGATGGTGGAAGGGATTTTTAGAGAATTTTAAATTATTTAAAAGTATTTAGTTTAAAGACTTCTAGCATATTAGAGGAGATTCCATAGCTATAGAGGTTTCTTGGTTCGTTTAGGGGATAATGGGGGATTAGATGAGGTTTACGATTCATAGGGATGTAGGAGAGGCTAGGGTGGTAGGGTAGCTGAATAAATAAGAATTTTAAATTTACAAGTGGGCTAGTGGGTAAATTAGTGGATAAGTAGGCTAGTTAGTAGGTTAATGGGGTAATTATTTGGTTATGAGGGTATAGAAAGGTTTATGGAGTGTAGTGAATATTATGTAGGAAATTAGGATTTTAATTAATTGGTTAAGGTTATGGTTATTGGACAAATTGATGGGTTTAATAGGATTATTAAGATGAGCATATTTAGGTGCATAAAAATATTATAAATATGCTCTTTTAAGGGTTTTTGTATAGCTCTTAGAGTGTTCAAAAAAACATATGAAAATTTTAATTTTTTACCTTAAGGAACCTTTGAAAGTTCAATTAATTATGCATCTAGAAAATCATAGAGTAAGAGATTGAAATTTACCACATTGAATAAATTCATAAAAAAAACTAGTACCAAAAAAACCTAAAACTAGGTCAAACTCTCTATTTAATTATTTTTGTCTTTTGCATATAGCACCAAGAAACAACAATTGATTGCATAATTTGCAAACTAGGAGGAGTTAGGCCAAATTTTTTTTCTTCATTATGTGAAATCACATAAAAAAACCTTCTTAAAACTATTTTATTCCATTCATCATAAATTTTAATATTTAATTATTTTTCATGATTTTTTAAGGCAAAACACAAGTCCATAGCATACTAGGAAACTTTTAAATCCTCAAAACTGTGCATTTTGAAAAATTATAATGTTTGATATATGTGGTGTCTCAGAGTCAAACTTACAGGTAAAGTCATTATTCTTGAATACTATATCCAATGCATAACATAGCTACAATAATGATGTCTGAGGTTTTGACCTTATAAATTGTTAGGGATATATAAAGATAAACCTTTCATTTTTTATCTTCCTTCACTACCCATTATTTATTATCATTAAACGTAAATCCTTAAAGATTGAAATTACTAGTATATAGGGAAGCTACATCTACATACAAGGACTTTTCTCTAAGAAGGTGTCATTGATAGAATGAATCATTTTTACGTACTATTATAGACACATAAATTAAGATTTAAGCTAAAATAACACTCTTGTGACCACCCTTTTTACACACCTAGCTCATGCCTTATTCCATGACCTTTTGACTACTTTCCTTTGTTTCCACATGGGTGACCCATTACTATAGGCTAACCAATGATCCCAAAATGTCCCTATTCCTCATGAAAAATATCTTAGACTTATCCGTAGTCTATTACGTACTCCAAGAATAGATAACAATGCACCATTTGGATAACAACACTCCTTGAAAATGTCCAACTTCACTGCTCTTATCCTCATGCCAAATAATAACTAATTCCCTAATTTCAAATTCACATAATGGGTTGTCTTGTAAGTTTAGTAAGCCCCATCCGAAGGAATTCCAAAAAGATCACTATACAACCACATTTTAAACCATTTTCCAACAAGAGGCTACCATATTGAAAAACACCAGAATTATAATTATACATTGAGATAAAATTATCTATTTCTCCCAATTTTGAATACATACAACCCTAAAAATCTTGAGTTAAAGTATACACACACTTATAAAGTCATAAGTCATGGTTTAAACACTTAATCACACTAGAATTACACCAACATTTATCATTTTCATGAGTTTTTAACACACACCATCATAACATGGGATAACCACATGTAATTTGATCCCTCTTTAGAGTATTGGTATGCAGGGAATGATCAACACATGGGGTTTTGAGTTCAAGCATAACTTTAAATATTAACCCCTTTTTAACATATGGTTGAATTTATCATTTTGATATATTGAGCTAGGGTTATAAGTGAAGGAGAAGATATACAATGGTTTTTATGATAGATCAAAGGTTCCCGCATAGTTAACGAAACATATAGGTGAAGGTGAACCTATCACAAAAAACTCATAATTCTATTATCTATGATACACCAACACTCCCTAAAGACAACAATACCCTGTACCCCTATATAGATACAAAACTCTTATTAAGAGATCTTAGAAAAATCTATTTTGGATCCATAGTTAGTCAACATAGCTCCACACTAATTTTTAGTGTCAGACATAGTCCTATATAACATTTAGCATCTTCACTAGTATTTCACACACACCACCATAACATGGGAGAACTACATTGAGTTTGATCCCCCTTTAAAGTATTGGTATGTAGGTAATGCTCAACACATGGGGTTTTGAGTTTAAGTATAACTTTAATTGTTAACACCTTTTTACCATGTGACTACATTTATATTTTTGATATATTGATTTAGGGTTAAAATTGAAGGAGAAGATATATAATGGTTTTTGTGATAGATCGAAGGATCTCGCCTAGTAAATGAAACATATAGGTAAAATTTTTGAACTTGTCATAGAAAACTCAAAATTCTATTATCTACAGGATACAAATGCTTCCTAAAGACAACAACATCCCACACCCCTATCTAGATACAAAGCTCTTATTTAGAGATCTTAAAAAACCATGGAATGGATCCAAAGTCAGTGAACATAGCTCCACACTAATTTTTTGCATAAAAAATAGTCTTGCATTCCATTTTTCTAGCTAAGTTGTCTTTCCTTCCTACTTTCCCCTTTTAACATATTTCCAAATTTAGTAAGTTCCAAGTCAGTTTGTGTCATTTATTACATATCCATAGCATTTTGATTTTACACAATATTTTATATTATCTAAGAAATTAATTTACTTATTTACCAAAATATAATAACACATATTGGTGAACCCATTTATTGATTAAATATTATAAGCCCTAGATTTCACTAGGGTTTTTCCTTTAATTTTTTATTAGGGTTTCAAATCTAAAATTTTAATTTCCTTATCATGTTGAGTATTTGTTAGAATTTGTATGTATCTTTCCTCTTGTTCTAATCTTAGTATTTAGAAAATCTAAAATGGTTAAAAAATAATCTCTTCCTCCTCCTGACCCTCAAGATGGCGATAACTACTTTTGCTCTAACTAGGTCCAAGTTATCACTCTTTCAAGGGGTAAGGTGATCCATCCTATAGTGCCAAAATAAGGTAACTAATATATCCTTCCTCAAATCCCTCCACCTCCCACATCTCTTCTCAAGGGTGTCTCTATATATATTCAATCAAAATTATCCATGTTTGTGTTTGTGAATCTCTTAAGGATTAAATCAACATTTTGATCGAGTCAATAGAATAAGTGTAAAAGAAAAATCAGTATTTGGTTTCAAAAATTACACCAAGGGAAAATCATATCACATATGCAAAGAATCCATAGTATGATAGTATTAATCATGTATCTAGATCTTCATCAAGCAATGTTGTGCCTAATAAGATGTCATCTCAAAATGGGAAACTACAACAAAATATATTTGCAATAAGTGATTCAAAAATTATACAAAAGTCCAATAGGAGTTCAAGTGAGATTATAAAATAAATGATTATAAATAAGTTTATCAAAGTTACTCCTAGACATCCTTTAAGGATATCAAAATAATAATATGCATCTCATAAAATGCATGTGCATCATATAGGTAGTTGTTTGGATTTAAAGAAGAAAATACAAAATATTCTTGATAGTGGTGATCCTATAGCACGTACAATAGTCAAACAACCCACAATGAAACAAGTGTAAGTAGAATAAGTGGAAAAATTATAATTAATACAAAAATATGGATACCAAAAGATAATTTAGAGTAAGAAAATATAAAAAAACAAAATTAGAGAAAGCAAGAGTATAAAATATTAAGATGAAAAATAAAAATTACAAAAGGCAAGAAAATGAAAAGTAACAATTACAAAAGGAATATATTACAAAGGCAATGCTACAAAAAGAGTAAGAATAGAAGTTGAAAAAATAAGTGAAACCTAAGCAAGAAGGTATCTTTAAGAAAGGGTTTCTAAAAAAAGAGGTTCAAAAGAAAGATATGCATACAAAATCTAATGTTGCAAGTGTGGTTTCAAATGATTCAACTTAGAAGCTCTCATCATTTCTAGAGCCTTTGATTCTTAACACTATTGAAATTAATGTTTGTAGAATGACACTCTTACACTTTCTTGGATATGATAAGGAATACTTAAGTAATGCTATTGTGTATAAATAATTTATCATATCCATTGAATTACCTTTTCAAAGCTGGTCCAAAAACATGGTCAAAGGTATTTCTCATGTCTTAGCTTAGCCCAATATAACATTGAATTAGGAAGATCATGGATGAAAGCAATGGGGGGAAAAATGGATAAAGATTACAACCATGTCACATTTAAAAATGAAAGTGCCATGATTATAGTTTCAATAAAAGATGTAACTTCTTTAAAGCAAGAGAAACAACAAGAATGCATGCATTCAAAAAGTATACAAACAAATATAATTAATGGGGGCATCATTCATAACATGTGTTCCAATTTATCACACATGTTGTTACTCAAAATTTTAGTTGTTATTACTTAGTCTCAGAATCCATATATACTAGATATTAGATTGGGGGCATGTGCATGACATATGACTAACTCCTTGCTCAGATTTTGTACCAGTTTCACAAATAAAATGGAAATCATATTTTATAAATTTGGGGGCATCATTCATAACATGTGTTCCAATTTAGCACACATGTTGTTACTCAAAATTTTAGTTGTTATTACTTAGTCTCAGAATCCATATATACTAGATATTAGATTGGGGGCATGTGCATGACATATGACTAACTCCTTGCTCAGATTTTGTACCAGTTTCACAAATAAATTGGTCGAGTCTAGTGATACTCAAAAACCATTGCATCATTTATAATTAAACCATTGTGGTTCCAATTTTTGGATTTATACATTAGGCATTACTCATTCATGAGAGTTGGAATATGCGTCTTTCCAACTCAAGGGTTTGATCAGTTATTAATACTTTTGAACTTGATCATTCTTAGTTTTCCATTTGTTTAAATTATCCAAATGCTTCAACAAGGGGGCATAGTTATTCATTATTACTTACAATTTAAATAAAAATTTGGTTTCATATCCATATAGATGTACTCCATTACTTTCTTTCCAATTTTTAAATTTCAGATTTTTCAAATTTCAAAATGGACAAATGACTACTTCATGTGTTATTATAGGGTTTGTTAAGTTTGAGTTCCTTAAAAAATTGGAGTATCCTCTTGAAAAAAAATTTATGTTATACACACTTATATTCAATTATTTCTCCTTTACTCTATCAATTTCATTACTACAATAAAGGGGGACAAATATAGACAAATAAATCTAGTCACAAGTACTTGACAATGTTAATTCCTTGCACATCTTAAACCACATGACTTGTGCCCGAATATATGATAGAGTAAATTTTATTAACTTGGGGGCATCATTCATAACATGTGTTCCAATTTAGCACACATGTTGTTACTCAAAATTTTAGTTGTTATTACTTAGTCTCAAAATCCATATATACTAGATATTAGATTGGGGGCATGTGCATGACATATGACTAACTCCTTGCTCAGATTTTGTACCAGTTTCACAAATAAAATGGAAATCCATGTCATTATCCACATTGTATATTATTTAAACCTTTTTTTAATTTGGATTTTAAGGTTAAAGGGGTAAAATAACCTAATAAAATGGATGAATAAAACTATTCTAGAGTAGTCCAATTAAACTTATTCAAATAATACAATACATTGAATCTAAAAAAATACTAAATATGGAAAGTAGAATTCCAATTGATGTTCTAATAATTTCAACATAAGGAAGGGAAAATACTCAGCTTATTTGAAAATGTGTAGGAGGATTTGAGTTGTGTGGAGGTGGAATTAGGTAGGTTGATGCTCAAGACCTAGCCATTAGATTTTGGAAATATTATTTCTGGAGGCTTAGATACTCTTGTCAATTTGTGGACACTTGCATCGACACTTATGTCCATGGCTTGACACTTATATCATGTATGGAATATTTTTTGTATTGATAGGTGACAGCTCATACCTATTAGGGTTTTTATGCCTTTATGTTGATGTATCTGGATCACATGCATATTATTTGTATGATTGCATATAGCTCAAAACCTTAGTTTCTCAAGTTAAATTAGGTTACCTTGCCAACAATGTTAGTGGGTTCATAAAGTTAATGACCTCAATTTGTCAATGAGAACTATGTACATAGTCTCCAAGGAGGGCCTTAGACATATGCAATTCTCCCCTAAGTGTGGGATTGTGTGTGTACAAGGGTGCAATATGCTATATGTAAGGGCATATAATGATCTAGATTTTAACTTGACAAATACCATCCATGGGTTATTCTTTGAATGGTTCAAACCTATAATATAACTAATCCTATGATTGATATAGAAATATGTAAGAATAGGGTAGTGGAACTTAGTTGTGTAATTGATTAAATGAACTTGAATAGGTGCTTGTTTTGTATTTACTATATGTGTACTTGATAATGATGAATGGTATTTATTTTGTATTTATACCACATATTTTGAAAGTATCTCATGGAAGGGTTAAATAATAAAAATAGTCTAACCTATAAATTTCAAAAGGTTTTCAATCTATATGACTTTTGAGGTACAAACATTTGATAACAAAATTGGACACTAATGTTAACACTAGTGTCCCTATATAAAAGTAAGTGTCTAATAAGATAGAAAAGTGTTGAATGTCTATAATTGATAGTAAAGGATATATATCATATTTCAAGCTTTTTATATTGTACATGTGATCTGGGTCATTATAATGATAGGGTTTGATTATAAGCTAAGCAGTTAAGAATAATGAGATGGAAAATGCAAGACTTTTGAAAGCCATAAGGTCTAAAAATGAAGGGTAAAGCCCATTTGGTATTTTTTCAATGTAAAATACTAAGATACTATATGTAATCATATTTTAGTATCTACATCCCCCACTTTATCTAGTAAATCATAAGCATGAATGTACTAGGTTAAACAAAAAAATATACATATGTGTGTACAACACACCTTACGTTTTCTTGAGCCCTAGTGAAATTTGTTTCTAGTGTATGATATATAACTAAGATCATGTTATAGTATAATTCAATGCATGTATTCTGAAATTGAATAATTAAAATGCTTGAAAAGTAAAGAGAGTAAGGAATGAGTACACATGTGTGTTGATGTAACCATGTTGTCCCTTGGTACTTTGATTTGGTAAAGATGCTTCCTTATGAAGCATTAGAGATAAAATAGGTTTGGACTTGAATCTTAGATATTTAAAGAGTAAAATTTGGACAGTAACTATTCTCCCAATCTGGTACAAGTGGTGAGTTGTGACATGACCATTGAGATCACAGAATCTCAGTCACACAACTCAAATTAAAGTATAATAAAGCTAAGTTAAGTGGTAAAAAACTCAACCTAAAAAAGGGGAGTAGTGATAAGGCCATTAATGGAATTGAATCTTGATCACACTACTCAAAGGAGCCAACTGTTATAGACAATAAAGGCTCAAAATAGTGATTCTTGGTAAAAATAATACTTATTGGTAAAGGGTTTTTAATGTTTTTGAAAATTTTATTTCACTTGCATGGTATATGCACTTCTAATGTGTCTAAAGCTGAAGTATATATCAAATTTTAACCTATGCTATATAACTGTGTATAATGTTGATTTAACCTTTTAGGGTTTAACTATGTAAATCCTATGTTTAGATTAAAGGACTGAGATTTCTAAATCATTCAAATAATATGAAATAATTAAGTATTTCCTGTCACGAATGGTCTTGGTCCTAAAAACTAGGTTCTAGATAGTTCTAAGTGTCATCAACATGATTTTGGAATCTGTTCAATCACTAGACAGTGGTACCGCACATGGACTGTAGTGCCATGTTGTTGTAGTGTCCTCAAAGTGGCATTAGTGTCCTATTTTTAGGACTATTCCTATTTTCTAGGAGCAACTGTGCTTGTGTTTTTAGGTTATGTCCCTATATGCATGAAATCTAGAACTCTATGTTATTCTTGGAAAACATGATTAAGTGTGAAAACCCGAATCCTCCTTAAAAGTATGGCATGAGAAATAATTATTTATTATTTATTAGGCTAGTATAGACATCCTCAACACCCCACTATGAAGAGAGTTGCATACATACCAATACTCTGAAGAGGGATCAAGCCTGATGTAGTTCTCCTACCTAGTGCTTGATGCAAGTACAAGTGAATGCTAGAATGAGAATGGACTTGGATGACTTGAATGTGCTTGAGATTTGAAATATTTTAAAACTAGGATTAGGGATGTTGTAGATGGTCATATGTATAAGTAAGGTATAATAGGGATCAAATACCTTAATTTTGCTTAACTTTTCTTTTTTTTAATAGGATTTTTCATCTATTTTCCATCTAGTGAATAGAGGTCAATTAAACTTATATTTATAGAGGTCTATAGCTTGTACAGATAAGAAAATGTCCTTAAGATGACCTTAGGATGGATACAAATTAGAAAAAGTATCTGTTCAAGAGATTTAGGGAAAAGGATAGTAACACCCAGTTAGGGACAGTAGCGCTATGTGGCTATAGTGTCCCAAATGTGACACTAATGTCCACTTAGTAGACTATTGGGAAAACTAGGTTGGTATCTAAGAAAAATATCATGGGTCTATGTTTTGGATAACTATAACTATATTTAGCATTCATAATGACTGAAAAAGTGTTGCAAAGGATATATGATAGGTTTAGGGCTAAGATAGGGATATGCTAACTCAAGCAACACTCTCAACATATAAATACCACTTTTAGATGATTACATTTCCCCCTCCTTTATGATAGAAATGCAATAAAGTGAAATGATTAGTATAAAGGAAAAATAAGTATACTTGGACTTACCTTGGAAGTGAAGCTCGTGTAGCTAAGTATGAGTATGTGAATCTAGTTTTGTATATGTGAAACATGATCCAAAGCAATGTCCTAGAATGAAACATGCAAAAATTAGTCCTTACTTAAGAGATGATCAAAAGAAAAGGACTATGTTGAAATAAAGTATTTGAGTAAAGCTAAGTAAAGAGAGAGGAAAAGAATAAATACATCTCATTTGGTACGTGAACCAATGCATTAACCTGGTGATAACTTGTGTGTGTGAGTGTACATAGTGATTATATTGTTGAATAACTTGGACAAGACTGTGTGTGTCTAACCCTCTCATGTGGATGGATCAAGAACTCAAGTAGGCCATGACTCCATCATTTCCCACCAATGTGAAGTAGATACATCTAAAAATGAACTACACAAAGTGCTACAAATATCGAACTGAGTAAATCTAATTATGTATGTTGGCTCCATGGCCACTTGAGCATATTAGGTAGCTTTAGGATACTCAAGAATGCCAACCACTACAAATGGAGTAAGGTATGAATCTAGTGACAACCTAGAATATGATAACAAGTGTATACAATGTAGATAATGACATGGAGTTTGCCATTCCATCTGATCAACTTGTGTGTAGCTAAGTATATAGAAACTATATGTTATGCATATGCCCCTAATTTGGTATATGAGTATATTAAATCTAAACTGAGTATGTAATAACTAATTGTGTAAATGAACTGAATATGGGAGTGATCATGTGCCATGCATGATGCCTCCAAATTTGACCAACTAGTATGAATCTGAGCTAAAATGAGTGTATCTGAGTAAATTTTAAACATAACTATCAAAATTGTGACTGTATCTATGTAAATCTATATTGTACCTAGTGTATTGGTCTGGCTAATTTAGACTACCCTAAAGATAGGGATATTAGATAGTAACACTTTATAGTGTAAAGTATCACCTTGTGGTGTTAGTTTCTTAATCTGGGTACTAATGTCTATCTGGTCTAAAATCTAGGTGATTTAAATTATTGTCTGAGTTTCTATTTTTTTATGTCTGCCTTGTGTCTAATTTTTGAAATTGAGTCTGTGTGCTGAAATTTATCTATGAATAGAAAAGTAGGAGCCTGATCTCTATGAAAAACCCATGTGAATGCCCCCTCTTTTAACAGTAGTTATGAAACCTATGTAAGAAATATCCTCAAAATAAGTAGCTCTATAAAATATGTTAGCCAGATCATGTGCATGATATTCTAATACAATGTACAAAAATAACATTAGAATGTAAATGAATCTAAGTATAATTAGGTAATGGAAGATGCATGTTGTAATCTAGCATTGCATAAGGGTATCAAGATAAATGTAATCAATGTATAACAATAAATTTAAGTAACTACCTAGGGGATGGGGCATGATGTCCATCATGACACCTAAGTAGGAAGGGGAGATGCATGAAGTCCCTCATGGCATCAAAAACTGGTATGAGTGTAATAAGAAAATATAAGTGTCATGGTGAATAAGCATACAATTAATCACACATAAAAACATATGGGGCATGTAAAAGTAATCCAAGGGGACACAATATAAGGGACATGGGCACATGTCACTAAATATTAGAATGAAGACATATAAGGACATGTTTAAATGTCCACATACACAAGCAACAAGCAATTTGGCTTAGAGCCACATGGAAGGGCATATTCAAATGTCCACCTATAGAAGTAGGAAAGAACACACAACGGACATGGGGATATATCAAAGGCATACAAATAGAGAATTAGTGTATATCCAAAGGGCAATGGCATATTCAAATGCCCTCAAAGTGGAAGAAGCATATAAAACACAATCAAGTATAATCTTGGAAAACTAGAAATGAAAGCATGTATAACTGTGTAATATAAATCTATGTAAATGTTAAGATGCATATATATGGAGTCTAACTAGTGATAATCAGCAAAAAAATTTAGTAATGAGTATAAATGATCAATATCAAGATGTATTAATGCATAAACTGGAATGTATAATATGTAAAGATAGAACCTGGTGGTAACAACTGTATATGAGATGCCCCCAAGAGGGTAGATGTATCAAATGTATAAACTTGTATTAGTGTATATGCCCCTAGTGGGTAGATGATAGCTATTCTAGATTAGTGTAGTGGATTGGAGTCCTGTATGTAATCTACAATCACTCAATAAGAACAAGTGAAACATATGTGTATGATAAAACTAACTATACTAGAATAGCTAGCAATATATAATATCTCACAAGTAGTATAAATATAAACATAACAATGCATATAATCTGTAAATTTTTTATTTTCAAAATATTTTATTTTTTTGGTATTTTGACATATTATATATTTTTTATGTTGTCTAAGTATAAGCTATGTACAATTAAATGAAAATAAACTATATACAAGGAGTGAGAGAGAGAAGGAAGTATGTACAAGAGTAGGAACCATACTAACCAATGAGTCTCATGAGAGACACTATCACTGTGAACTATGTCAAATAGGGGAACTATGATCATGTGTGCAATGTGAAAGGATAGTTGTGAACCCATGATTTGTTGTGTTATATAATCAAAGTTTGAAGCTACCTATGTAGTGATGATATGATGTTGTGGCACTGACTGTGATTCCCTATTAAATATAGGGGTCTTAGGGACCCATCTAGTAGAATAATAAGATATAAGTGATGTAGGTGCCCTATGATGAGAACCCCTAGAATCCAATAAAACTGATCTTGGTATAAATTAGGGAGAGGAAGGTCCTATACAATCTGTGATGTATCTCTGACACAAGGTTATCTTTAGTAATGGTCTCAATAGGAGAGTATGTGTATATATAGATATTGTAGGAGTAGACCTGGCCTACACTCATGACTCTATTGAACACTATGATATATGCATAGGCACTATAGTATCTATTGTAACTGATAACCATGTAATATTTGGTAATGGTGTTGGAACTAAAATTAGTGTCTATGTTGGAACTGTAGCTAAAAACTATGTTGGAAATTCTTGTCGGATGGGTAGATGATACTCATATGGGACACCCTCAACCTTAATAACCTGATTAACATGTATATACTTCATGATTCAATTTACTATAAATGGGATGGCTCAAAGTTGATGTAACTATTATGACCAAATATTTCACCCTTGGAGGAGGTTGTTTAGATCTCTCCAAATTTGGCTAACTTGGGATTACCCCTAGACCTGTGGGTTATCTATAATAGGAGTAAACCTATAGATTATGGGATAGATTCCTTGATCTATCTTTTAGGCTCACACACTACACTAGACTAATCACTATTGGTGTTGAAAAGGGAATAAGGAAACATAACAAATAACCTACACTAATGAGGGTGACACACCAAAGATAACTCCATAACGTACTTGAATTTACATTAAGATAGAAGACTGTAAAAATTGACCTCAACTCAACATTCTTCTAACATAAGTGTTTCTACATGGAGGCAGATTGCTATGCATATCCAGAGGTGGGTAAAAATGAGGTCTGATATTAGACACTATTAGTCTCTTTCACACTTCAAAACACACCTAAGAAACACATACACCTCATGAGATCTGTTAGAAGAGATGTTACTACTCACACAATGCATACAAGAGTATAATAGAAGCAAGGATAAGACATTCATCACTTATCATCCAAGTATACTACTTGACATACTTAGGAAAGAGTTATAGAGATAAAATCAACTTCAAAAACTTTATTCATAGGCAAAACAAGATGTCAAACTAGCAGGGCTTCACCATACTAGGTGTGAATCCTTTTAGAATGCCAAAATGGCTTGCATATATAGAGCATATGAGAGGAAAGAGAAGAAGTGAATTTGGAAAGTCATAAAACCAAGTTTCAAGACTTGGAAATTAGTTAAAATTCAATATAATAAGTTAGAAAACAAGTCATGAAGTTATCATGGAAAAGTGTCCATCGAATTGCATCAATCTTCTGAAGTTGGTGAAGGGACACTCCATGGTCTTCTTGAAACTGCACTTCTTGAATAGGATTTCACTTGATAGTATAAAACCACCATATAAGTCATTGAAATATGTAATTTGACTTGATAATATATAAAAAAGATTATGATAGTCCTTATATGCTCCTCAACTGATGAACTTCTCTACACCACTTGTCATTCACCATTTGCAGTTACTCACTAACCCTTTAGGCCTAGATCTTCACACTTATCATTAGGTGGCCTATTCATGTTCAATAGGGTTAATTTAACAGGTGTTAAAAAAATCATTCATACCTTATTTATCTCATATTCTATCAAATAGACCTCAATGAAACTCATAACATACTTCTCACTATGAACTTTGACAGTCACATTTCTTCACTATGCTATTCAGGATGGCCTGCAATGAACAGTCTAGTAGAGGAGTTTTAATGAATAATTAAGGTGATAATTAGGTATAGAGAGTTAAAATACATCCCTAAACACCTCTCAAAATAGACTTCACCCATCAATTCACTTTTGTACCTTTGAATTACCTCAAAACTTATTGAAAAAACTGAAATAAACTTATTTGTACAAGTGACAATATGGAACAACTAGATATCAAGGATCCTAAGAGAGTTCCAAGCATGTCCAAAAATTTTTCAAGGCCATTTTACTCCTCCTAAATTCATTCCATTCATATCTTCTCCATCGGGTTCTTAAGAGGGTTTTAGGTCTTTTAACTTCTTAATGTCAATTCATAAAGGTTAGATGTATAAATCTCAAAATAATTACACTAAGATCAATTTCATGACCCTAATAAACTATACCCAACTACTTGAGTCACCATGTAGCTCATCCATATATATATGAGCAAAAGAAAATGGCTCTCAAGCTCTTTTTATGCTTTCTAGGTACCCCTGAGATAGGTTTAGGCCAAAAAATGATCAGTTTGAGTTAATATCTACAAAAAATTCATCTAATCTATCCTAAAATCTCACTTTATGGATCTCTCATTCCTTGGAAATATTGTGTAGTCATATTAATGACTTTATACATCATGAGGGTTTCTGTTCTGTTATAGGCTTAATAGGCCTAAACTATGTTATTGAGCATATGGTTACCTGTGGAGGTTTCTAATGGATGTATGTGCTCCTATGCCTCTATAAACATGCAAATAAACTATAGACATCATCCCATATTTCATTCAAGGCTCTTCATTCATCTATTCAACATCTATATACTATGCCTGTAGGTTGTGTTACTTATAGAGTGCCTCTAGTTTGAAATACAATAGAGGACACTTACCCTATTATTTTGGATCAACTGAGACCATGGAGGTCTCATAAAACTCACAAGGACATTATGTACTAAATCTCAAGGCCTAGACATATCTTTATAGGTATCAAACATCAAAATTCTCAAAAGTGGCTTCAAGACTTGTGACTATGTGTAGGGTTGACTGAATGAGTTTGAGGTTCATGCCTAGTTTTCTCAACCTTCTCTATTTCATTTATCTGAGAATAATATGAAAGTGTGATATCATCACTATGGAAGTGATTTATACATATTCATTCCATCTCACATCTCTATCTATTATCCAAGTTTGCACCTTTCACTTAGCTTAGACTAGTCTCTTTTCATCAATTACACTGTAGGTACTCATTGGTAAAAATAAAAGGTTCATGTAGGTGATAAAATATGTTTGAATATTATGTTTCCACTTTTTGACTTCTCTTAAAGTCATTATTATTATTTCATATTTGAATGGAATCAACTCTTGTCTTGAGACCATGTTCTTATCACTTTATTATCAATGTACTATGGGTTTGCAAGTTTCACATTCATCTTGGCTTGATGGCATTGTGTTTCACTGAGCACCTTCAGTATAAACTTGACTGAATTGGAACCATTCAACCATTATCTCATCTCGACCTAGCAACCCCTTCTTGTATTGGCATGTTAGTTCTAGGCCTAGGCTACAAGAAAGAAATTATCTAGGCTCACACATAATTCATATTATTTCACCATAAGATGACACTATTTAAAGCAAATATCTTTTAGGAGAATTTAAGGAAAACATTCCCATTTTGCAACCTTCTAATTTTGTACCTCTTTTTTAGTCTGGTTGTATGTAATGGCTTCACTATTTTGAATACAATGATTTTCCCTATACTTGTAGCTTTGTTTTAAGGTCTCAATTGAGTCTAAACACCTCTAGAGCCCTTATAACACTCTATCTTAATACTCCTACATAGTCTTGTAGGTAGCTGTCATATTGAAGTCTGGCTGTGTATGTGAGTTCCATCTTTAACTCCACCTGGTTTCAAAGCTTTGATATTTCCATTGGTCTATTGAATTTGCCTAGACTATCACCATGCTCTTCATAATTGAAAAATAATGCATTACCTTAACTTGGAACTACTCATAGAAGATCAAAAAACTGTAACTATGAAAACACTATCTACAACTCTTAACGGTGCTCACTCCTAACATAAGGAGATGATCCTACTTCCCTCCATGACCACACATGTAAACTAGTTGAAATTTAGATGAGAAGGATGAAAATACATTGAGAGACTATGCACACCACTTGGAAACATCAGACCAATTCAAATGGATGAGGAAACTAAGGTGTTAGGGATGTGTAGGTAATTTGAAGGCACTAATAATCTTAGTGATTATTTATACAATATGGCCAACCATTTTAGAAACTATGATCATGAAATAAGAGCCCATAAGGACTAATAACATCCCTCAAGTTCACTCAAACCAACTCTTCTTCTCCCATCCATACTAAAGGAAAACTATTTGACCTTGTTGACTTGCCCAAGAGAGTGATGAGAGAGAATAACTAGTTTTTGCCATTTTTTGATCTGTCAAAGCCATATGAACCTAGAAAACACTTGTGGAAATATGAAGAGACCCTTTTGAAGCCTTCACATATGTTATATGTGTCACATCAATCCATACAAGCATCTTAAACTTGCATTCTTTTTAGTTTCAAACTATCCTCTGACACCTTTCTGACATGTGGTATGTTAGATATCCTCTTGAAAAATTTATCTTTAGTGGAAAACCATACATTTCACTCTAATATGACCAAAAGGTGGCAAAAGGGATATTAAGAAAAGATGATAAATAAGAAAACATCATACAACATATTGTATGACCTCATTAATGACCATGTGACTAATTCAAACCTAAGAGACCTTATGATAATTAAATATGCAAGGTATTTTGACCAAATTTGAACTAGGGTTAAATTTAGTCAACATTTTAGCAATTTCCTAGGGGTAGCATGCATGCTATGCTAAGGACCAGTTGCCTTATCCTATCTTTGGGCAATGGAGTTACCCATATACTACACTTGACATCGATAAGCCTTTTAAAGGACACCAAACCACACCAAACACAATAGAGAACAAACATGCAAAGCAAGACACAAAAGACACACTTCTAATCTCTAAGCATTAGGGAAAATACACACCAACTTAATTAAACTAGGCTATGCACAAACTAACATAAAGCAAACCTTTTCTTCCTAGATGAAAGCATAAATTTTCACCATATTTTGCTCCATGAGTTAAAGGAATGCATGAGACAAATTATCTTTTGAGCATTGGGCTTAATGTCCTTAACTCCTTCATGCTTTTCACTCTCCTTGACATGATCTTCAATGAAACCACACCATCTACAAAAATATCACTTATGAAGGTGAATTCCCCCTGTACTTTAACAATCTCAATCTTCTCATGAGACCCTTCAGCTTCAACCTCTAATGATTTTTCATTAAAGAATGATTCCTTGACCTCCATGGTACTTTGAATGAAATCAAATTTCTTACCAGCGACAAGCACCTCAAGCTCTTAGAGGAGATTTGAATAGTCAATCAAATATTCATCATTTTCCTCTATGAGGACATCTTATTCTATTTTCTTGTGCACTTGACTTTCAACCTTGAAAAGATCCTCAAGTTCTTGGAGAAATTCAATATGTTATTGCCAATCATCTTTGCTATCTTTCTTGTTAAGAACCATAACCTCTTCACACTCATCTTCTTGACCATGCTCATGAATGTCATAGTCATCACAGATTACCCCATCACATATTTGAAACTCTTGGTGATGTTCTTCAGGACTTGTTTGTTCAATAGGAACCTTGCATTCTTCCTTAATAATCTCATTTTGCTCTCCTAGAATTACTAGATTTTCAAGACCTTCATATTCCTTGAACGTGTGCAAATAAGTCTACCACATGTCTTTCACATCTCTTTGAACTTGCTCATGAGATTCAATAAACTCAGCTAATATGATGCTATTATGGATTCAAAGAGATGAACATAAGAACAAACAATCCATAGAGAGAGATTTTAAACACATAAAATAATCTGCTTTGTTATATATAAATCATTTAGTGAAGTTACATATATATAAGAATAGCATTCAATATTTTCTCCACCATTTTTTCATACCTAAAAAACCTCCAAAACTATTACAATATATTGTTATAACAAATAACAATATATCTTAACAACAACAATATAATCTAAACTACCATATTAACCATATGGTTATAACAACTATTTACTATTTACCATGTTACCATATAGTAACTTACATATAGTAAATTATGATTTACCAACCTATATATATCCCATGTAAACATTATCTTTAACATTCAACTGCTAATGTTGACATGGTACAACATAACTCCTTCTATAATGTACTACACGGGCTTGCCTCATAATCTGGATCAAATAAAGGCATGTAAACTTCCAACTAGTTGACTATCTTGATGCACATGACCAAAACTATGTGAAGGTACACATCACACATTTAATCTATGGAAAAAATTCACTTGGTATTGCATTGGTGGATCATCTTCATAAATAAAGAAGGTAGTCAGAGGACTGCTACACTAGTAAAAGTTTATCTACCTTTTTACATCTGTGGTTTTCTGGATCAACCACCAACCCTTACTAAATATATGAGTGTTATAATAAACTTAGAGACACACTCTACAATGTTTTCTACTAGGAGTCAAAACATTAGGATTTTGTTTACATATTTTGCACACCATACTAAAATTGAAAGAAAACACACATTGAATGTCACATTTAATCTTATAAGAAATCAACTTCTTACTTGTAGCCACTGTGTATGATTGTGACACTCAATCTCACACAATAAAGAATACTACCACTACTACTGGTAGTGTTCATTGACTTTAGTTGGTTTGGTTCTGAATGGGAAATGGAACATTGGTCTATGTTCCCCTCCCACAATGTGAACATTTCCAAAAAATAAAACACACCACACAACTAAATAGAAAATGCACACCACATAAATGTGCCACCACAACATATTAATAACCTCATCATTGGTGATGAATAAGAGGTGTAAAGATCCTCCTACTTCCATTTTCCTCCTTCTTCTAACATGTCACTACTCAAACAACTAGATTAGTGAAGAGAATTTCTCCCCCCCACACTCTTGACATATCTTTTGAAAAATGGATGTCGGTTACCTTGATAATGCAACCATATAAAATTTTGACTTTTGACATTTTTGAAAAGGACTCATCTATAAAATATGACTCTATTAATGACGTGACAAATTTTGATATTTTAATAATAGACACTAAACTCAAAAAATTGACACTTTTGATAAAGACACAAGACATCATCTTTTTGACTTTAGAGAGACACATAAATCCCATAAACCTAAAAATGACTTAAAAAAGGACTTTTAACAACATTCACTAACTCATAAAACTAATGACTTAAAAATTAACCATAAACACTACTATACGTTTTTTATTAAAAAAATATCGACTCTTTTAAAATAAACTAAGACTTATAAAATTCACATGATTTGTACTAAGCACATTACCTAACAACAAAAATCTAAAAGACCAAATTAGAATATACTAATTAATACAATTCAAATGATGTGATTGGTTGCCTTTACTCAAAACCAAAAAAAACTCCTAAATATAGTTTTGACCATAAAATAATAATGGATAAGATGGAACTTATCAAAATTGTAAGGTACATAGGTAGTAGTACAGATGTAGTTGGCATCAACTAAATAGTAAACAAAAAGAAAAATCTTGTAATAGTAAATCAATGCAAATACAGTAAGAAACATGCAACAAGTGTTTCTGGGGATGTTGAAAAGAGATCTTTGTCAATCCAAAAATATTATAGATCTGTTGGTGTATGGCTATGTGTAGATCAAAGCTTAATGACAAGATGTGATGATAAATAGAGACATGCATCTACCAAAGGATATACTAATGTGAGAGTGAGCTAATAGAACATGATAATGAAATATGGTAGGTAATATAAATTTCTACACAAATAGTTTCTACATTAATGGAAATTGAGGGCACCACATTAATACATTCCACACTGACAGAGTCTCGTTAGAATTTAGCACAATAAATCTACTTTATTCTGGGATCATTCCTAATAGCCTTGTGTGATTCATCAACAAGTATTATTTCAAAATACTTTTAGTTTGATTCCTAAGAGTTCAAAACTCTTTAGTCCACCCAACTTTTGATTAGCTCACTTCTTTGTTATAAATCTCAAGTTACCCTAAGTGATACCTTGATTTGTTGGCTTACCATACACAATACCTTTAGGAACAAACCTTTTTCATCCTTCACATCTAAATATTCCATAGTAAATGACACAAACCTACTTGAACTTTTAGCTAAGATGGTATGCCTTATCAGTCATATAATAATAAAGATAAAAAGATTCTAAAAACTCAAACATTGGTAAACCAATTCTTCTAGATTTTTATAAACAAAAGCAAAATCTCCATCAATCAGGGAAATAATAAAGAAATACGGTTGCCCCTTGTTAATCAATTAGATACACAAAGACATTGCAATGAAACCTACTCTGATACCACTGTTGTGGATTCAAAGAGCTAAACACAAGAACAAGCAATGCATTAATAGAGATTTTAAACACACAAAATAATCTGCTATGTTTTATATATAATCATTCAATAACGTTACATATATATAGGAATAACATCTTATATCTTCTCCACCATTTTATCATACCTAAAAAATTTCCAAACCTATTGCAATATATTATTATAACAAATAACAATATATCTTAACAACAATAATATAATCTAACCTACTATATTAACTATATAGTTATAACAACTATTTACTATTTACCATGTTACCATATAGCAACTTACACACAGTAAATTTTGATTTACCACCCTGTAAATATCCCATGTAAATATTATCCATAACAAATTCTCTTTTCAATCATCTCCTCTCTCTTGTCTTGATCAAGCTCTTTGTGAACAACTGCAACATGATTTTGATAATCTTTATCTTCACTCAAAAAGGTTGACTTGTGATTATCTTCACCAAGGGGAGTCCCTCTAGTGAACTATTCTTCATAGATACTTGTGTCATCTTCTTGATCAGCTACAAATGTAGCTTGGTGCCCTTTGCTTGCTTCCCATAAGATGATTTCTCCTTCAAGAAGGGATGATGTGGGAGGGTGGTGAACAAGTTCATGGTTTGGAGAGGGATTATGAGGTGTGATGGATGGCTCATGAATGGGCATGAGGATGGAAGGAGACACTTGATATAATTATCGAAGAGAGAGATGGTTCTACTAAGCTATATACATTTCATTTTCTTCATCAACCACCCTATCCTTCTCATTATCTTATTGAAGTTCATTACCAGTTCAACTTTATCTTCTAACTTATCAACAAGGCTTCTTTTTCACATTGAAAATATTCTTGGATAGAAATTCAATATGGATAAGCTAAAGGTTCTTGAGGAGAAGTCAGTGGAGCTTAAACACATAAAAGGTTTTCCTTCTTGACATCAACTTCTTGTTCCTCACTCTCTTCATATTGCTTTCCCCAAGACTTCATTACTTGGTTCCAAGTTGGAACCTTGAGGCCATTAGGTTCTTTTGGAGTCTCCTCTTAAGGGTGGTGAATGATTTCATGAGGATAAATATAATGATAAAATTGATGTGGAATATAAGAATACTCGTGAGGATGGGAGGGAGAGACTTGTTCTTCAACCAAAATTTCACCTTCTTCATAGCCTTTTTAAGGCCTTTTAACAATTGCAAGTTGATCCTCCACTTCTTGGTTTTCCTACGTTTCTAACCTATCTACCCACCATTGGATATAACATCTAATTCATGAAAATATTCATTGATGACATAGTTAGCTTCCTCTTTAACCAATCTCCACTTATTCATAAGGAATTAAACTAACTTTCTCATCTTCTCAATGAGATGAATAGGGATCACATCAATCTCATTATCCCATTTCTTCATCATCCTTTCTAATTTTAGCATATCTAGCATGAGTGCCTACAAGGATTTAGCTTGAGATAGAATTTAAATAAGAGGATGATAGGAGTAGGGATTTTGTTATTGAACTTGAAAATGTTGTCTAGTAGCTTGATCAGATGAATAGGGCTATTGGGGAAGACTGCCTCCAAGAAGCTACCTCTTAAGAGCTTGGATTTATTCTTCAAGAGTCTTAAACATATCTTCTTTATAACCTTCTTCATAGGATTTTTCACAAGGCTGCTCAACAAATTCATTGTCATATAGAGAAGGAATAGGATGACCATAATGTTGATAACAACTTTGATAGGGTTATTGAGGAACATAGTATGGGTCATAATAAGGTTATTACGGAGTATTTTAGTAATAACTCTCAACATATCTAGCCATATAAACTTTATTAGTCAAATGAAACACAAGATATGATCAATATATTTTACAATAAGTACTTGGGCTGCTTATAACCAACTGATTACATTCAGAGTTACCATTGGTATTTGATTTAATGTTTCCAAAAGCTGATAGTAGGAAGAACATACCAACAATCCTTCCACTCTTTTAGATGTTGGTCCCACCAGGCATGCCAAAATTGTTATATCCAAATATTTCACCCTTGGATGAGGTTGTTCAGACCTCTCCAAATTTGGCTAACATAGGATTACCCATAGACATGTGGGTTGTCTACAATAGGGGTAAACCTATAAATTATGGGCTAGCTCCCTTGATCTATCTTTTAGGCTCACATAATACACTAGAATAATCACTATTGGGGATGAAAAGGGAATAAGGAAACATAATATTAACCTATACTAATGAGGGTGATACACTAAAGATAACTCCACAACACACTTGCATTTACACTAAGAAAGAAGACTGTTAAAACTAACCTCAACTCAATGTTCTTCTAGCATAAGTGTTTCTACATGGAGGCAAATTACTATGCATATCCCGAGGTGGGTGAAAAAGAGGTATGATAGTAGATGCTACTAGTATCTTTCACACTTCAAAACACACCCAAAAAACACATACACTTCATCCATCATGTTAGAATAGATGTTACTACTCTCACAATGCATATAAGAGCAAAATAGAAGCAAGGAGAAGACATTTATCACTTTTCATTTAAGTACACTACTTGACATACTAAGAAAGATTTGTAGAGATAAAATCAACTTAAAATTTTTTATTCATAGGCAAAACAAGATGTCAAACTAGTAGGGCTTCACCATACTAGGTGTGGATCCTTTTACAATGCCAAAATGGCTTATCTATATAGAGCATAAGAGAGGAGATAAAAGAAGTGAAATTGGACAGTCACAAGGCCAAGTGTCAAGACTTGGAAATTAGTTAAAACTCAAGATAATGAGCTATAAAACATGTCATGAAGTTGTCATGGAAAAGTGTCTGTCAGAATTGCATCATTCTCCTAACATTAGTAAAGGGACACTCCATGGTCTTCTTGAAATTATCTTTATTGAATAGGAGTTCACTTGATAGTATAAAACTACCATATAATTCATCACCACATGTAATATAACTTGATAAGATAGAAACACGATTATGACAATCCTTATATGCTTTGTAATTGTTGAACTTCTCTACACCACTTGTCATTCACTATTTGCAGTCACTCACTAGCCTTCTAGGCCTAGATCTTCACATTTGTCACTAGGTGGACTATTCATGTTCAATTAGGTTCATTAAAGAGGTGTTAAAAAACTCATTCAAACCTTATTTATCCTCTTATCTATCAAATAAACCTCAATGAAACTCAAAACATACTTCTCACTATCAACTTTGACAGTCACATTTCTTCTCACTATGCTATTCAGGATGACCTATAATGAATAGTATAGTAGAGGAGTTTTCATGAATAATTAAGGTGATAATTACGTATGAAGAGTTATAATACATCCCTACACACCTCTCAAAATATCCTTCACCCATCAAGTCACTTTTTTACCTTTGGATTACCTACAAACTTGCAGAAAATAGTAAAATAAACATGTTCGTACAAGTGACAGTATGAAACAACTAGATATAAAGGATGCTGATAGAGATACAAGATTTTTTTTTTTTTTAAGGCCATTTGACTCCTTCTTGATGCATTTCCATTCATATCTTCTCCATTGGGTTCTTAAGAGGGTTTTAGGTCTTTTAGCTTCTTAATATTGATTCATAAAGGTTTGACATCTAACTTTGAACTAATTCCATCTAGATCAATTGTAAAACCCTCCTCAACTACCCCCAATTTCTTTAGTCACCATGCATCTCATCTGTATATATATGAGCAAAATAAAATGGATCTCAAGCTTTTTTTAGGCTTTTAGGGTACCCCAGAGATAGAATTAGGCCAAAAAATGATCAATTGGACTAAAAATAAATGGGTCTAATCCATCCTTAACTCTCCCTTGAAGGATATCTCATTTATTTGAAATATCATTTAGTCATATGAATTCCTTTATACATCATGAGGGTTTATGTTCAGTTATAGGCCTTATAGGCCTAGACTGTGTTATTGAGCATATGGTCACCTGTGGAGGTTTCCAATGGCTGTAGGTGCTCCTCTACCTCTTTACACATCTAATTAAACTTTATAAATCATCCCATAATTCATTCAAGGCTCTTCATTAATCTAATCAACATCTATGTACTATGCCTATAGGTTGTGTTATTTGTAGAGTGCCTCTGGTCTAAAATAGAATACATGACACTTACCTTATTATTTTGGCTCAATTGAGACCATGGAGGTCTATTAAAACATATGAGGACCTTATGTACTAAATATAAAGGATTGGCCATGTTTTTATAGGTATAAAACATCAAAATTCTAAAAATTGTCTTCAGGACCCATGACTATGTGCAGGGTTGACTAATTGAGTTTGAGGTTCATGCCTAGTTTGCTCAACCTTACATGTTTCCTTTGTTTGAGAATCATATGAAAGTGTGATATCATCAATATCTAAGTTATTTATACATATTAATTCCATATCACATCTCTATCTATTATCCAATCAATCACCTTTCACTTAGCTTAGACTAGTCTCTTTTCCTCAGTCAGACTATAGGTACTCATTAGTGAAAACAAAAAGGTTCTTGTAGGTGATGAAATATGTTTGAATACTATGTTTCCACTTTTTGAATTATAATGAATTCATTATTACTATTTCACACTTGAATGGACTCAACTCTTGTCATGAGACTATGTTTTCATCACTTTGTTATCAATGTAATACATGTCTACAAGTTTCACATTCATCTTGGCTTGATGGCATTATGTTTCACTGAGCATATTTAGTAAAAACTTGACTAAATTTAAACCATTCAACCATTACCTTATCTTGACCTAACAACCCCTTCTTGTATTGGCCTTTTATTTCTATGCCTAGGCTATAAGAAAGAAACTATCTAGGCTCACATAGACTTCATAAGTTTTCACCATAATATGACACTATTCAAAGCAAATCTCTTTTCAAAGAATTTAAGGAAAACATTCCCATGTTAGAACCTTCCAATTTTGCACCTCTCTTATAGTTTGGATGTATGTAATGACTTCAATATTTTGAATACAATGATATTCCCTATGCTCTTATATTTTCTTGAAGGTCTCAATTGAGTCCAAACACCTCTAGAGCCTTTTTAAAACTCTATTTTAATACTCCTACACAGTGCTGTAGATAGCTGTCATATTGAAATTTGACTATGTATGTGAGTTCTATCTTCAAATCTACCTAGTTTCAAAGATTTGATATTTCCATTGGTCTATTGAATTTTTCTAAACCATTGCCATGCTATGGGGTTGAAAAATAATGCATTACCTTAATCTATAACTACTCACAAAAGATCAAATTACTACAACAGTGAAAACATTATCTATAACTCTCAATGGTGCTCACTCATAACACAAGGAGATGATCTTGGTTACCCTCCATGACCACACGTGTAAAATAGTTAAAATTAACATGAGAAGGATGAAATTACTTTGAAATACTATGCACAGCACTTAGAAACTTTATACCAATGCAAATAAATGAGGAAACTAAGGTGTTGGGGATGTGTAGGCAGTTTGAAAGCACTAATAATATTCGTGATTATTCATAAAGTATGAACAATCATTACAAAAACTATGACCATGAAATGAGATCCCATGAGGACTACTAACATGCCCCAAGTGCACTCAAACCAACTCTTCTTCTCCTGTCCATACTGAAGGAAAATCATTTGACCTTATTGACTTACCCAAGAGAGTGATGAGAGAGAAGAACTAGTTCATGCCATTTTTTGATTTGTCAACTCTATATGAACCTATAAAATACTTGTGGGAATATTAAGAGACCCTTTTAAATCCTTAAAATATGCTATAAATGTCACATCAATCCGTATAAGCATCTTAAGTTGACTTTTGTAGATGATCTCCTTCTTTTCATGTTGAACCTGCATCCTTTTTAGTTACAAGCTGTATTCTAACACATTTTTGATGTGTGTTATGTTAGATATCCACTTGAAACATTTATATTTAGTGGAAAACCATACATTTCACTCTAACATTACCAAAAGGTGGCAAAAGGGATATTAAGAAAAGATGATAAATTAGACAATGCCATATAACATGTATGCCCTCGTTAATGACCATGTGACTAATTAAAACCTAGAAGCCCTTATGATAAGTTTTAATATTCAAGGTGGTTTGAACAAATTTAACTTAGGGTTACATTTAGTCAACATTTTGGCAATTTCCTAGGGGTAGCATGCATGTTATGCTAAGGACCAATTGCCTTAGACTATCCTTGGGCAATGGAGTCACCCATATAATACACTTGACATTGATAAGCCTATTAAAGGACAAAAAACCACACCAAACACAATAGAAAAAAAACACACAAATCAAGACACAAAACACACACTTGTGCTCCCTAAGCACTTAGGGAAAACACACAATAACTTAAACAAACTAGGCTATGTACAAACTAACCTAAAGCAAACCTTTTCCTCCTGGATCAAAGGGGAAATTTACACCATCTATGCTCCATGAGATGAAGAAATTCATGAGGTAAATTATCTTTTGAGCATTGGCCTTAATGTCCTTAACTCCTTCATGCTTGCCACTCTCATTGACATGATCTTCAATGTAACCAAAGTATCTATAGACATATCACTTATGAAGGTGAATTCATCCTAAAATTTAACAATCTCAATCTTCTCATGAGACCCTTTAGTTGCAACCTCCAATGATGTTTCATTAAAGCATGATTCCTTGACCTCCATGGTACTTTGAATGAAATAAAATTTCTTACCATTTGAAATCTCCTCAAGCTCTTCAAGGAGCTTTGCATAGTCAATGTAATATTCATCATTATCCTCCATGAGGAAATCTTGTTCTATCTTCTTGTGCACTTGAATTTAAATCTTGAAAAGGTCCTCAAGTTCTTGGAGAAGTTCAATATGTTGCTGCCAATCATCTTTGGTTTCTTTCTCCTTAAGAACCATAACATATTCCAACTCATCTTCTTGACCATGATCATGAATGTCATAGTCATCATAGATTTCCCCATCACATATTTGAAACTCTTGGTGATGTTATTCATGACTTATTTGTTCAATAAGAACCTTTCATTCTTCCTCAACAATCTCATTTTGCTCTCCTAGAATTACTAGATTTTTAAGACCTTCATATCTCTTGAATATGTGCAAATAGGTCTACCACATGTCTCTCACATCTCTTTGAACCTGCTCATGAGATTAAATAAACTCAACTAATATGATGTTCTTCTCAAGCACCTCCTCTCTCATGTCTTGATCAAGCTCCTTGTGAATAGTTGCAACATGATTTTGATCATCTTTATCTTCACTCAAGAAGGTTTAATTATGCTTGTGTTCATAAATGGGAGTCCCTATAGTAAAATCTTATTCATATACATTTGTGTCATCTTCTTGATCAGATACAAACTTAGCTTTGTTGTCTTTTCTTTCATCCCATAATATGGGTTTTGGTTCAAAAAGGGATGAGGTGGGAGGGTGGTAAACAAGTTCATGTTTTGGAGAGGGATTATGAAGTGTGATGGAGGGCTCATGAATGGGCATGGTGATGGAAGGAGACACTTGAAAGAATTTTTGGAGAGTGATAAGGTTATACTAAGCTATATTCATTTCATTTTCTTTATCAACCACCTCATCCTTCTCATTATCTTCTTGAAGTTCACTATCAGCTGTAACTTTATCTTCTACCTTCTCAACTAAGGCTTCTTTTTCACATTTAAAATATTCTTGGATAGACCTCTAAGATAGACAAGCTATAGGTTCTTGAGGATAAGTCAATGGGGATTGAACACACATAAGGTTTTTTTTCTTGACATCAACTTCTTATTCCTCACTCTCTTCATCTTTCTTTCCCCAAGACTTCACTACTTGGTTTTAAGTTAGAACCTTGAGGCTATTAGGCTCTTTTGGAGGCTTGTCTTGAGGTGGTGAATGATTTCATGAGGATAAGGAGCATGAGAAAACTAATATGGAATATAAAAATACTCTTGAGGATGGGAGAGAGAGACTTGTTCTTCAACCATATTTTCACCTTCTTCATAGCCTTCTTGAGGCCTTTCAATAACTACAAGTTGATCATCCACTTCTTGGTTTTCCCACCTTTATAACCTATCTACCCACCATTGGATATAGCATCTCATTTCATGAAAATATTTATTGATGACATAGTTAGCTTCCTCCTCAACCAATATCCACTTATTTATAATGAATTAAACTGACTTTCTCATCTTCTCTATGAGATGAATATAATCACATCAAACTCTTTATCCAATTTCTTCATCACCCTTTATGATTTTAACATATCTAGCATGATTTCCAACAAAGATTTAGATTGATGTGGAATTTAAATAAGAGGAGGATAGGAGTAGGGGTTTCGGTATTGACCTTGAAAAAGTTATCTAGGAGCTTGATAGAATGGATAACACTGTTGGGGAAGACTGCCTCCAAGAAGCTGCCTCTTAAGAGCTTGGATTTATTCTTTAAGAGTATTAAAAATATCTTATTGATATCCTTATTCATAAGATTCTTCACAAGGCTTCTCAACAACTTCATGGTCATATGGAGAAGGAATATGATGACCATAGGGTTGATAACAACTTTGATAGGGCTATTGAGGAACATAGTATGGGTCATAACAAGGTTGATAGGGAGGTTTGTAGTAATAAATCTCAACATATCTAGCCATATAAACTTCATTAGTCATATGAAACACAATACTTGACCAAAAAATTTTACAATAAGTACCTGGGATGCTTATAACCAACTTATTACATTGGGAGTTGCCATTGGTGTTTGTTTGAATGCTTCCAAAAATCAATAGTAGGATGAACATACCAACAATCCTTCCTCTCTTTTGGATGTTGGTCCCATCGAGCATGAAAAAAATATTATATATAAATTTTTCACCCTTAGAGGAGGTTGTTCAGACCTATCTAAATTTTTCTAACTTGGGATTATCCCTACACCTATGGGTTATCTACAATAGGGGTAAACCTATGGATTATTGGCTAGCTCCCTTGATCTATATTTTAGGATAACACACTACACTAGAATAATCACTATTCGGGTTAAAATAATAATAATGAAAAATAAAAATAACCTAAAATAATGAGGGTGATACATTAGAGATAACTCCACAACATACTTGTATTTACACTAATAAAGATGATTGTTAAAACAGACCTCAACTCAATGTTCTTCTAGCATAAATGTTTCTACATAGAGGCAAATTTATATGCATATATAGAGGTGGGTGAAAATAAGGTCTGATATTAGACACTAATATTATATCTCACACTTTAAAACACACCCAAAAAACACATACAATTCATGATACCTATTAGAAGAGATGTTACTACTCACACAATGCATACTAGATCATAATAGAAGCAAGGAGAAGACATTCATCACTTATCATCCAAGTAGACTAATTGACATAATTAGGAAATATTTTTAGAAATAAAATCAACTTTAGAAACTTTATTCATAGGAAAAACAAGATGTCAAACTACCAGGGCTTCACCATACTAGGTGTGGATCCTTTTACAATGCCAAAATGGCTTGCATATATAGAACATAGGAGAGGATAGAGAAGAAGTTAAGTTAGACAGTCACAAGGACAAGTGTCAATACTTGGAAGTTACTTAAAATTCAATAAAATGAGTTATAAAACAAGTCATGAAGTTATCATGGATAAGTGTCCATCAGAATTACATCATTTTCTTGAAGTTGGTGAAGGGACACTCCATGGTCTTCTTGAAACTGCCCTTCTTGAAGAGGAATTCACTTTACAATATTATACCACCATAGAAGTCATTTAAACATGTAATATAACTTGATAAGATATAAAAAATATTATGAAAGTCTTTATATTCACTTCAATTGATGAATTTCTTTGTACCACTTATCATTTACTATTTACAGTCACTCACTAGCCCTCTAGGACTAGATCTTCACACTTGTCACTAGGTGGCCTATTCATGTTCAAGAAGGTTAATTCAATAGGTGTTAGACAACTCATTCAGACCTTATTTTTCCTTTGGTATATTAGATAAACCTTAATGAAACTGAAAACATACTTCTCACTATCAACTTTGATGGTCACATTTCTTCTCACTGTGTTATTCAAGAGTGCCTACAATGAATAGTCTAATAGAGGAAATTTCATGAATAATTAAGGTGAGAATTAGGTTTGGAGAGTTATAATACACTCCTACACACCTTTCACAATATCCTTCACCCATTAATTCACTTTTGTACCTTTGGATTACCTCATAACTTAAAAAAAATAGTGAAATAGACTTGTGCATACAATTGACAATATGAAACAACATGATATCAATGATATTGAGAGAGTTATAAGCATGTCAAAAACATTTTAAAGTCCATTTGAATTATCTTAGATGCATTTACATTCATATTTTATCCATCGAGTTCTTAAGAGGGTTTCAGATCTTTTAGCTTCTTAACATTGATTCATAAAAGTTAGACATCTAACTCTCAAAACATTTCCATTGAGATCAAGTTCAGGACCCTCATCAACTATACCCAACTACTTGAGTCATAATTTAGCATGTTCGTATAGATATGAGAAAAATAATATGGTTTTCAAGCTCCTTTTTTGCTTTTTGGGTACCCCTAAGATAGGTTTAAGCCAAAAAAAATCAATTTGAGTTGATATCTACAAACAAATGGGTGTAATCCATCCTAAACTCTCTCTTTAAGGATCTATCATGCCTTTTAAAGATCATGTAGTCATATTAATGACTTTAGACATCATGAGAGTTTAATTTTTGGGCCTAGACTATGTTATTGAGCATATGGTCACTTGTAGAGGTTTCTAATGACTGTAGGTGCTCCTTTGGCTCTATCCACATATAATTCAATTGTATACATCATCCCATAATTAATTCAAGGATATTATTTCATCTATTCACCATCTATGTACTATGCCTATAGGTTGTGTTGCTTGTAGAGTACCTATGGTCTGAGATAGAATAGAGGACACTTACCCTATTATTTTGGCCCAACTGAAACCATGGAGGTATATTAAAAATCATGAGGACATTATGTAATAAATATAAAAGATTGGACATATTTCTATAGGTATCACACATAAAACTTACCAAAACTATCTTCAAGACCTGTGATGGTGTGTAGGGTTGACTGACTGAGTTTGAGGTTCATGCCTAGTTTACTCAACCTTCTCTATTTCATTTGTTTGAGAATCATACGAAAGTGTGATATCATCACTATGGAAGTGATTTATACATATTAATTCCATCTCACATCTGTGCCTATTAGCCAAGCTTTCACCTTTTAGTTAACTTAGACTAGTCTCTTTTCCTTAGTCAGATTGTAGGTACTCATTAGTGAAAACAAAACATTCCTATAGATGATGAAATATGTTTGAATACTGTATTTCCACTTTTTGACTTCTCCTAAAGTAATTAGTACTATTTCACTCTTTAATTCACTCAACTCTTTCCTTAAGACCATGTTCTTATCATTTTTTATTAATGTACTATAAGCCTGTAAGTTTCACATTCATCTTGGCTTGATGGCACTGTGTTTCACTAAGCATCTTTAGTAGAAACTTGATTGAATTGAAACCATTCAACCATTACATTCTCTTGACATAACAACCCATTCTTATATTATCATGTTAGTTATAGGCCTCAGCTTCAAGAAATAAACCATATAGGCTCACATATACGTCATAGTCTTTCACCATAAGATGACACTATTTAAATCAAAGTCTCTTTTTAGAGAATTTAAGGAAAACATTCCCATTTTGAAACCTTCCAATTTTGCACCTCTCTTTCAGTCTGGTTGTATGTAATGACTTGATTATTTTGAATACATTGATATTTCCCATGATTTTATATTTGCTTAAAGGTCTCAATGGAGTCCAAACACCTCTAGAGCCCTTTCAACACTCTGTGTCAATACTCCTACACAGTCTTGTAGGTAGTTTTCATATTGAAGTTTGACTATGTGTGTGAGTTCCATCTTCAACTCCACCTAGTTTTAAAGATTTTAGATTTCCATTGGTCTATTGAATTTGATTAGAACATCACCATGCTCTAGGG
Organism: Torreya grandis; assembly: GCA_037957365.1. Lineage (NCBI taxonomy): Eukaryota > Viridiplantae > Streptophyta > Pinopsida > Cupressales > Taxaceae > Torreya > Torreya grandis. The sequence continues at coordinate 770,914 of JARHVA010001443.1, forward strand.
GTTTGAAAACTAATGCATTACCTTAACCTGGAACTACTCATAGAAGATCAAAACACTATAATTATGAAAACACTATCTATAAATCTCAATGGTGTTCACTCCTAATACAAGGAGATGATCCTTCTTACCCTAAATGATAAAACATTAAAACTAATTGAAATTAATATGAAAATGATGAAAATACTTTGAAAATGCACACCATTTTAAAACATTAAACTAATGTAAACAAATGAGGAAACTAAGGTGTTGGGGATGTGTAGATAGTTTGAAGGCACTAAAAATATTAGTGATTATTCATAAAATATGGAATACTATTCCATAAAATATTACCATGAAATGAGAGCCCATGAGGACTACTAACATCCCTCAAGTTCACTTAGACCAACTCTTCTTCTCCTGTCTGTACCGAAGGAAAACCATTTGACCTTGTTTACTTGCCTAAGAGAGTGATGAGAGAGAAGAAGAATTTTTTGCCATTTTTTGATCTATCAAAGACATTTTATCATATAAAATACGTGTGGGGATCTAAATAGACCTTCTTGAAGCCTTCACATGTGCTAGATTTGTCACATCAATCTGTACAAGCATCTTAAACTAACTTTTATAGATGAACTCCTTCTTTCCACATTGAACCTACATCCTTTTTAGTTTATAACTATCCTCTGACACCTTTTTAACATGTGGTATGTTAGATATAATATTGAAACATTTATCTTTAGTGTAAAATCATACATTTCACTCTAATATGACCAAAAGGTGGCAAAAGGGATATTAAGAAAGATGATAAATAAGACATCATACAACATGTTGTACGACCTAATTAATGACCATGTGACTAATTCAAACCTAGGATACCTTAAGAAAAGTTTGAATATGTAAGGTGGTTTGATTAAATTTGACCTATGGTTAAATTTAGTCACATGTAATCATGGTGTGTTTGATAATATATTGAATACACTTTCACTAGGTACTATTAGGAATCGAATGGCTATGTGTGATAGTCCAAACTATAATGTCAGGTAATCTCACCGATGGAGATCTGAACATGGAAAATAAAACCATTAATGAAAGTATCTATGGGAAATATATCCCACTCTATGTAATCCAAGTGCTGTAAGAGTATCATGGTGCACATGATTATGATTAACCCGTTGTCAACCATAACACTGTGAATAAGACATTGGTCTATGTATGATTGTATAAATAACACATGTAAATATGTGTCATCATTCACAATCTCCTACTCTAAAAATGTGATAATTGGTCTAGGTGGAACTGTAATGTTATACATGCTAATAATGTTATGTACTGTATGTGTCTCCTCTGTAACTATGTGATATGAATCTAGTGGTGGATTTGCCTAGTATGTATAGTGAGCACCTGATGTGCCCCTTGTAGACACCCAATTCTGACCACAACTAGCTTCTGATCAAAATTCAAATTGATTCCTACCAACCATTATAAACTAAGCCTAGGAATCACTAAACATTTCAAATTCATCCATACATCATTCATCAACACTCAAAATTGTGTTGAGGCATCCCTATTTGGGATACTAGCCTGCATGTAATAATAAACTCTCATAGATTTATCCTTAATCACTTTGTAACATAACAACTATCAATTTGGTGTATGGACCCATTAAATGGGGCACTTAATCAAATCTTGAAAGATCTAAAATGATAATTAAAATCAATCATCTAATTAAACAAGATTTAATGTTTAAGTTGAATTATCCATTTGAAATTAATGAATATCTAAAAATGGAAATTCCTAAATTAAAAATATCAAGACTTTTCATCATTGCCTTTAAGAGTTGTCAAGTTCTTCTAAAAAATCCCAAAATATCTAATTTGTGATCATGCATAGTAATTAAAAATCATAATTACATGATAACTTTTAACTAAACTAGAGTTAGTCTCAACTCACCTAGGGTTAGTTTGAACCCATTCTATGTTTAAAATCAACCTTAACTTTCATTAGATGAGAGTTAAGTATTAAGGCTATAAATTCAAGGCCATGCCTATTGATTTCTAAGCTATTTTGGTGCAAAGTTATTTTGTACATATATTCAATAAGATCTCTTAGTGTAAATTTATTATGCCCTTGTGCTTAGGCTATTGCATCTATTTTTTGTGTGGCTTGGTACCCTATGACACTCGTAGAAAGCATTTAAATCATAACTCTTTAGAAGAGGTCATGTCATATCAACTTATTTAATGGGAGGGAGAGATATGACATTATATTCTAATAGTTTTTATAAAATCCATGCAGGTGGCTCTAGAAGATCAATGAAGAATTTGCACTGAGGAATGACTACATCAATCTAGGAGATGGCTCAAAATTTAGGTTGAATGCGGCTTTTTGATCAATTTTTTTTTATGTGGCCCTTATATGGAGATTTTTTTGAACTCTTAATGGTTAATTCTAACCCATTTATGCACTTGAGTTTTCTATTGATAGTATCTTAACCTCTCTTTCCTTGACTATGTGGCACAAATCAATAGTGTAGGAAACTTCTTAAATAAGATAGCTTCATGCAGTGCTAGTAGGAGACTTTATTTATATATATCCAAAAGTTCTCTGTCTACCATGGGGATAGCCAATTAGATAATATTCTCTTGTATCATAATACATAATTGACAATAGGATCATTTGAATTTTTATTTAACTATGTCACTTATGCATATGATATCTTATCATTGATGTTGATAGAAAAGTGTGCTAGGAACATGTTGGCTAAAGGATTCAATGCATAGAAATAGCTTCATAATAAGCTAATCGTTGGGCATATTTTATAAGCATTCTATGTGAAAGGCTCTTAGGTGATGCTTTGGGTCACCCTTACCATTATATAATGTACGCTTGGGTGCCATGAAATTGGATGGCAAAGGAGTTGTTTCTATGTGATATGCCAAAGGTATATGCAAGAAAATTTTGGAATCTAAGGCATGTGATGGCTTAGTTTCTCCCTTATCTAGATGTAAAACCTTAGACTACAAAGTATGAATATCATACATAAGGGATTGTACATCTTGAAAGGAGGAACTTGCCACAAGTGGTGTAGCTATCACTAATGGTTGAAAAAAAACTTGTGTTGTTGTATCTAAGTTGGTTGAGATGGCCCCACTCGAGGTGTAGAAACATTAATAACTAGAGGGGTTAAAGATTAACCATTGTTTATTTTATTATTGATTTAATATATGGCCCATAAGATATGTACATGATCAAGGGGAGGTTTCTTAATTCTATCTCTGAAGCCTTGTAATACCTCATCTTTGCTCATAGTTATGTCATTATTATTAAGTAGAGGGAGTGTGTCCTGATTCTTAATGTGGACCTCATCTTGCTCTTGGATGTATTATTTATCTTTAGATGCATTATCATTGAATTCCACATAATTGGGGTGTGAAGGATTCATAGATGAAGTTTTAATAGGTTCCGTGTCCTTGTTATAGGCTCAAATAGCAAGAATCTGAATATGCTTTATAATATTACCACCTAGTCTAGCACTTCTTAATAATGGAAGAGAGATATATATTTTAGATTGCATATAGTAAACAAATTGAAATAGAGATACTAAAATAGAGTATATGAATTCTAAAAAATTAATAACTATTAATAAAAATAGGATAAAAAAGGATACAAACCCTAAGAGCATCTAGGGTTAGGTTTTTTTCAATCTAGGGTTTATTTGCAATAATTTAAATTATATGTAAAATAAATTGAAACCCTATTATGAAATTGATTTAATTTAGCTAATTTTTCTAAAAAAATTATGAAAATAAAATGTATGAAACCCTAAATTATTCCACGAAAGATTGTATTAATATAAACTAGGGTTTGAAGCAATATTCAAAGTAAGATGGGTTCACCAAATGATTTAACCTTTTAAGGGTTAACTATGTAAATCCTAAGTTTATATTAAATGGTTGAAATGTCTAAATTAGTCAAATAACATGCAATAGTTAAGTACTAATTTGTTATGGATTTTGACTTCTTTTGAATTTCTATAAATAGTAATAAATAGGCTTAAAAAAAATATTATCTAGAAAGTGATTATCTTGGATGATCTAGGTTTTGAAAATTGGGTTTTATATAGTTATGAGTGTCATCAACAAGATTATAGGATATATTTTATCACTGGAAAATATCTCCCCACCTGGATAGTAGTGCCATGTTACTATAGTGTCCTCAAAGTGGTGTTAGTGTCCTCTTTGTAGGAATGTTCCTATTATATGGGAGCACCTTCACCCATATTTTTAGGTACTATCCTTGTGTGCATAAAATATAGATCTCTATGTTATGCCTAGAAAATATAATTTAGTGTACAAATGCTAATCCTCCTTGCAATTATGGCATGAGTAATAATTGTGTGTTCATGAGTAAGATAGGCTAGACATCCTCAACACCCCACTGTGAAGAGAGTTGCCTACATACCAATACTCTGAATAGGTATCAAGCCTGATGTAGTTATCCCATCTAATGTTTAATGTAAGTGCAAGTGAATGATAGAATAAGAGTGGAATTGGATGCCCTGAATGTATTTGAGATTTAAAATCTTTTAAAATTGGGCATAGGGCTGTTGTAAATGGTAGTATGCAGAAGTAGGGCTGAATAGGGATCAAATACCTTAATTTTTCTCAACTTATTTTTTGTTTGAATATGTTTTTGCATCTATTTTCCATATAAATAATAGAGGTGAATTAGACTTGTATTTATAGAGATCTATAGCTTATATGAATAAGAAAATATGCTTAGGCCAACCTTAGGAGGCACACACATTTGAAAAAATATCTATTTAATAGAGTTAGGTCAAATGATAATAGTGCCCAGTTGGGGACACTAGTACCATGTCACTATAGTGTGCCAAATGTGGCACTAATGTCCACTTGGTAGACTACTAGGCAAACTCGGTTGGGATCTAAGAAAGTTGTCTTGAGATTGTGTTTTGGCTGACTGTAACTATCTATGGTCTGAATAATGATTAAAAAAGTGTAGCAAAGGCTGTAATATAGGTCTAAGGCTAAGCTAGGGATAGGTTAACTCAAGAAACACTCTTAGCATCCAAATACCACTTTTAGGTGATTACAAATATCTATCACAAGTCTTAAAACTATGTCCCAAATTTATAGCATTAGTGCCAAATGTATAGAATTCTAACCCAAGTGTATATTTGAATCATGTAAATTTTATCAAATTCTACCAACTATGTATGCATGGACTCATGTATCTATGACATTCCCTCACTAATATTTACCTCCTTTTTATGGGATGGGAATATAATCTAGTAGTCACCTTACCTTAAAAGGTTAATATAATTGTATAATCTATGTATGCATCATGTAACATTTAGGAGTAACATGTTTAAGTAGATATATCAATGATGCTTGTTATATGTGATCACAAAAAACCCTAATATGCATGATATAGATAATATAAATGTATAGAAAGTAAATTTACAAGATCAAAAAATAATCAAGAAAACACATAAGAGCAGTCAATATCAAATTGAAAGGGGTCTAAGGAGACCACAAACAAGGGGCAAGTTCATATGCCTCACACTTGAAGGAAGGACATATTCAAATGTCCACACATAAATAAATAACAATTAGTGGAACATGGGCATACAATCAAGGAACATATTCAATTTTTACATAAGTAATACAATAAAAAGAAATAAGCACACTCAAATAAGTCACAATATGAATAAATCAAGTATAAACAACTAATATAAACATATCATACTAGTCCTTACATGTATGTGTTAGAATAAAATGCTATGGAACATAACACATCAAGTACATGGTGTAAGATGTAAACATGAGTATAATAATGTATAAGTGTTAGTATATAAGCTTAACAACATAATTTAAATGTGATCATAAAATAATATAACCTATGTCGATCATGATCAAGGAAGCAGATGCCCCAATGTAACATACCACGTTGGAAGAGGAAAGGTCCAACTTCTATATGTGTGATTATCATGGGTATTGTGTATGCCTATATCACACTCAAGTATGTGTGTATATAAAAGTAAAGTAAACAACATAGATGCCAAGGACCTAGTAAACATATGTATGCTGAAAATTTCTTTGTATTTTTTTATTTATTTGAACATTTTTGTATTTTCCTTAAGAATTTTTATTTTTTGGATTTTTGGAATATTTTAAAGGAAAAAGGTATAACCAATTATCCCATCTAAGGGATGATTTTTTTGAATAAATTTTTCTTATGTTATTTAGGGAAAAGAGAAAAGAAACTCAAGAAGGGTATGGTAGAAAAAAATGATATTGTGTGTGTATGTTGATCCAGACGGTTGTAGATACTCCTTTTTGGCTTGGGAGGAATGACCTGTAGATAAGAAAACACTAAATAAATGGTTGATTAGTTAGATAGTAGGGTGAATTTCCTAGCAAGCTAGATCCAAGAATCACAAGCTTCTTTGGAGGCTATCAATCCATGCTTTTAAATAATCAAGTTTTGAAAAATAAAGTACTTGCATAAACAAAAAAAGATACTAAAATAAAATATAAGAAGTGCTTGAATGAGATGAATTTGACTAATTATAAAAATAAATAGATTGATATTAATGCTAAATATATCTAGTATAATTAAAAAAATAGGGTAAGGTTCTGTGATCAGGTGAGAGGTCAAAAAGTTAGATTTGGTTGAGGTCTAGTGGGTGAAAATAACTTGCTATTTATTTATTTAATAGTGACCATCAGTAGTTGGATGTGACCATTGGTGGTTAGGGTGACCATCAATGGTTGGAGTATACCATCAATGGTCAAAGTGACCATCAATGGTTATTGCAAATTTTGGTTTGGTTAAGAGAGACTAATTGGTGAGGTTACAAAATGAGATTTTGGAAGGTGGGTTTGGGTTGTGTTAGTTGTGAAATGGAAAAAAAGTAACTAATTACTAAAAATAGATACTTAGCTTACCTAGTTATTGATCTAAAAAATGGTTAAGGTAGCTGGATGATGAACTAGTTGATGGGGTCTAGAGCAATTCTGGTAGAGTAATGGTATGTGGTTGTTAGTTGATGAGTGGTCGCACTTTGGATCTCTATCGCACTTAATAGTTCACTAGTTTGCTAGGAAAATGACCTACCAAAGAAACTTTGATACAAGAAGCTCTTAATAGTTTTTGAATCCTTTTTCACTTCTTACTTCTCTCTTTTTATAGGAGTGGGGTGGTGGAAGTGTAGGTTCAAGAAGAGGTTTATCTTGCTGTCTAATTTTTAACTTTGACATGTATTGATCTATAAGTGGATTAGGTAAGCTAATTATAGAAAAGCAAGTTATAGTTGAAGTGGATGTTTAATGTTTAGGTAGTGGAAACCTAACCATCGACAGTCAAGCTTAACCATCGATGGTTAGGGTGATCATCAATGGTCGAGGGTCAAAGGCTAAGTTTTGTCAAGGTGGGTTATTGAAGTTTAGCTAGTTAGCTAACTAGACTCAGGTTTTTGGTCAAAGGGTTGTGGGAGAGTCCTTAGGGGGTCTTGGGGTGGTTTAAAGATATTTTGACATATAGAACTATTGTGTGCAATTTTATAGTGTCTACATTTTGCCCCTTTTTGTTATGCAATTTGTATCAATAAGCTAAAAAATAGAAATATATTATGGGTCAAATATTTGTTTGCCTTGAGCATGGGAGGAGGTATTCCCCCTCAAATTGGGAATCGATGAGGTGAAATAGAATTGATTGAGGGTTTGATTAAGTGGGTAAGTTAGAATGAAGTGGGTGTTAAGTTGGGCATTAAAATGCAAACACGTGCACAAAGTATGATTAATTATGATAGCCAAGATTACATAATGACTAAGTTACCATGGTTGGTAAAAATAAGGTCGATACTAGATGGATAAGTGACAAGTGGACCATGTGACCATATGTGATAGTTAGGTTGCACTCATAAACTCAAGTCTCCTAGACAAAGTTAGTGTTTTCATGGGTATCTGAGGTATGAAATGCTCCCATGAAGACATAATTTGGTTAGGTATGTGTAAGGTAGTATAATTTTAAAATGTTTAACTTGGTAATTTAATTGGTATGGTCAAAAGGACCGAGGTAAGGTCATTGCAAAACATGAAAAAGTTAAGCAAAAACATCTAGTGATAAGGTTGATGTTGTGTAGTTATGTTTGTTGGAGAAGTAAATCTTCTATGGTGGGCACTTGGTTTGGTGTGTTAGATGAAAATGTGGTTGATAAAGTTATGGGGGAAAAAACCTAAAAACATTGACCATCGATGGTTAGGGTTGACCCTTTGGGTCGATTGTCGATGATTACCTTGATCATAGATGGTCACATGTCAGTTCTAAAAGGGTAAAGACAAAAGTGTCATCATGGGTCATTTTCTCTCATTATGAAGTTTGAATTTTGATGATGAGATCTTTGGCATTTTGTGAGAGAAAATGGTTATACTGTGAGTGATTGATTGGGTGAGGTGGATTGAGTTGATTGAGCTTTGACCCAATGAGGATTCAACATGGATGGGGGAGAGTATGAGGCCAGGTGATGGTCCCCATATTTCTTCCTTAATGATGGTCAAGGAATAAGGTAGGCATTGTTGTTTAACTAATATCTTAGTGTTAATTTTGCAAATATATTGATTTGAATTTGTTTGTTATGATTGGTTAAGGGTGGGTTGGGTGTGGTCTTACCTAGGTTTGGTTTTTGATAGATTTGTTTGAATTTAAAAGTTGAAATGGGAGTTTAGATTTGGATTGGCAAGGGTAGGATAGGGTAGGGTAGGTTGGAGGGTGGTTTGGTAGAAATTTTTAGGGGCTTTGGGTGTGTAGGATTTAATTTGATCATCGATGGTCACTTTATAGTGACCATCAGTGGTCATGTTCGATCATCCCTGATCACTACTGATGATCGGTGATTGATAAGTGACCATCAATGGCTATTATGTGGGGACCATTGATAATTGGTCTCCTAACTATTGATGGTCACCCTGACCATCAACAATTGATAGAGGTTGGAAATGTTTTAAAAGTTTATGTGAATATATAGTTTTAAGGTTAATGGTAAAAGGTTTATAGGTATAGGCTTTTGTAAATAGTAGATAGGGAATGATTTGATAGGTAATGGTTAAAGGTTAGTGGTAAAATGTTAAGGGGTGAGGGTTATAAATAAAGTCAATGGTTTGAATGTTGGGGTAATAATTGAAGGTTGATAGGTAATAGCTAAAGGCAAATTGTTTAGATTGGATAGGTTAAGGGTAGTGATGTATATGAGTCATGGGTATAGGTTGTATTAGGCAAATGGAATGAGTTGAATAGATTAGAATAGGAGTTAGGTGTAAAACGTTGAGTTTGTAGGTCAAAATAGTATAGAGAACTGAGTTTGTTTTTTTATTGAACCTTGAAAGCATGGGAGAGGATTTAGATGAGGGACAAAGTGCCTCAAATTTTTGACAAGATTCATCGAGGTATGATTGAGGATAACTGGGTGCACATAGAAGATGTGAGCCTCAATAGTATGATACATTACCACTATGTATCATGGGATGAAATAATGTTAGTGGCACTCATCGAGAGATGGGATCCTACCACTAATACCTTATTCTTGCTTATAGGGGAGATGACCGTCCTAACTGAGGACATCCATAAGATAGTATGAATACCCATATGAGGGGAGACAATCTACCATATTGAGAGGGATGAGCAGGATGAGTTTATGGAGCTATTGTATAGAGATGACATAGATTGTATGAGGTGGCACTCTGAGGGCTTCCACTACATGCCACTATACAAGAGGGATAGGGATGCAAGGAGGCTTTCATGATGATGATGATAGTGGTGACATAATATGTGTTCCCTGATTCTAGCAGTAAGAGGTTTCCTTATTTATTATTGGGGATGATGATGGAAATGTTTTTGGGTCACACAATGTTCACATGGGCACTTGTGCTATTTTCAAATTTACTGAGAGCTATGAGGATTTTTCACCCATAATAGATATAAAATAAGTGTTGACATCATCCTCCATTATTGGGCCTATGAGCACATCTGGGTGCTGAGACCTGTGGGGATTCTATGGGAGGGCTATATGCAGATGGATTTTAGAGTAGGATTCATGAGGTGGAGAGTTGATTATGCCCTCTCTAGACTAGGAGGAGGGGTACATGACATAGACTAGTTTAGAGGCTTACTAGATGCCTTAGTTGTTGGAGATGTGATTGAGAGACCATATGTTAGGTTTTAAAGATGGGCTCATTATAAGAGACATAGTCTATTGTTATAGAGATAAAAATAGATATATGAAAGATGAGAGGGTGAGATAGAGATGATACCATTTGACAGGGTATGAAGGCAGTTCATCCTCATGTAGGATATACCCAAGGTATTCCAAAGGTATAGGGGGAGGATGCAGAGTTCTCATTGCTTGCTCCATAACCAGTGCATGATTTCATTGACCATGAGGAGCTATTAGTGAGAATAGAGATAGATAATATATGTGGTATAGATGGATACTCAACATGGTATTAAGCACAATATGTTGTAGATAATATTTTTCTTGAGGATGAGGATCAATAGGATATGGATGTGGATGCAACTAGTATAAGTGATCAATAGACTTAGGTGTAGGAAGTTGGTGGGCTAGGTATATAGGTAGTGACTATGGAGAGGGACCAGGTGTTAGTGGCTTTATTCACAACATAGGCATCTTTGGAAGCAACATAGACATCACTGGTAATAACATAGGGTCAATTGGTCATTATTATGGGTGAGAGAGATCAGGCTAGATCTTATCTAGCCTTGGTGATGCAAAAGAAAGATTCTTTTTGGCAGATAGGGGTGGAGTGCCAGTAGTGGTGGCACCAATAGAGACTATCCCTATACAAAGATATGTAGTGAATGTGGAGGAGCTATGGTACTATGAGGCCTTGGTATTTAGGCATTTTCTAGATGAGCTCCAATAGGGTGAGTACATGGTTGGGATTATAGGTGGTGCTATCACAGTGACACCAGGTCACTGGGCCACATCTGTAGGTAGATAAGTAGGCATAAGAGGGCAAGTTCTAGGAGGTAGTGGTGCCTTAGGATCATATAGTTGTGATGAGACATTATACTTATTATGTATATTATTTTTGATACCAGCCTATGAGCCAATAAATTGAGATGTATATTTTGAGAGAGATATTATTATATACATGATGATGATTATGTGATTATAGATTCATGATTCATTAATATGATATTTGAATATGGATTGTGTTTCATAGTTATGATGTTCATGTTGATTATTTTTGATTATGGTTATGCTCATGATGCTGTAGGTGTGGACTCACCTAGATAGGCATGTGATGATGTGTTTCTTTATTCATGTTTATGATGACGTTTGATATGGATTGATGTTATGATGTAATTATGATGATAATGTGATGTTGTTTGTAAATATGATCATATTTATGACATTTATGATTATGGTTATTTATGCATAATTATTCATGGATGATTTTGGATATGATGTTGACATGATGATATTGTTGTGGTGCTCATGCTAAAATTTAATGAGTATATGCTCCCTCATTTAAATTTAGATATGTGGTGAATATGGTTTATTATGATTATGATCATGGATGATGTATGCTATGATGATATTGTTATGGATTTTGATGATGATATTATGTGATGTGGTTATGATTATGGTTATTTGTTTAAATTAAAGTGAAAAACATAAATTAAGTTAAATAACAAAACCAAATGTAATAAAGAGAAGACAAACCAGAGAAAGAAATTTAAGTGAACATGTCAACCAGTATGAGAGAATGAGAAGAAGATATGATGCTACTTATTTGGCTAGGACTAAAAATAAACTAAAGTTGTATCATCTTAAGGAACATAAGCCCTTATAATGTTTTAAATTAACATACACTAGTTGGTTAAAAAGATGTCTTGATCACATAATGTCAAGTAAGCTCAAAATCCCTTGCTTATAGTGTATAAAGGGGAGATGGATGAAGATGGAACCTTCTTGCAATATTAGCATGCCTCTTCTAGAGATAACCAGAGAATCAGTATAAACAAGTCTATGTCATATAAGGTGTAGATTGATCAATGTAGGAAGTCTACTTATGAGAGCCAATTATGGATTTCAAAATTATTTTACCTTTTTATGATGTTTGATAAAGGGTCTTTTGCTAGTTTATTATTTTTTTGGAGGGTTTGGGGAAGTTGATTGATGCGAGAAGATTCTAATAAATTTATATGATTTATAAATGGTTTACTTAGCCATCCTTCAAGGGAGGGGTCTAAATTTTGTGTGCTTTATTTAAAGATTTTAATAACTGTCCTTCAAGGGATCAATCTACCTTATATTGAGCAAATTTGATATGTTTGTGCAACTATCCTTTAATGGAGCAGTCTGTGAATGTTAGAGAGTGACCTAGATAGGTTATTTTGATTTTATTTTGATGTTTTCTTTTAATGTCATGGACTTACTTATATAGTCTTAAAGGTTCACCTTTTATGAAGGTAAAACTAAAAGCACAAGAAGGTTGATTAGGTGTAAAAAAGGTTTAAGTGATAAAAATCATGGGAATACATCTTATGAAGAGGTAAAAAGTACCCTGAGAATCATGCCATGGGTAGATCCATGGTACCCATTGTTCAATATTAGGCTATGGTTATGATGAATAATCACATGATTCATTTTTACTTAATTGTTCTTAAAATAAGGAGATGAATGTGGTTTGAAAATAAGCGATGAGCTTAATTTGGATGAAAGGTGAGTTTGATCCTATTTTAACAAAAGAAAGGATGTAGATGTGAAGCATTGAGGGGCTTAGGTTCTAGGTTCCCTTCAAGAGAGGATAACCAGTAAGCTCTTAATCCATTCTTGTGCATTATGATATAAGGTTCAAGCTAATTAAAAGCAAACTTGCATCATTTGCTTTTATCCAATTGGTGACATGTTGATTTTATTTGAGGATGAGGTCTCTAATATTGAATTCTCACACTTTAAGGTGTTTTCTATAAGCATGTTTGATTTGTTCTTGATAGACATGAAGATGGGTAAGAGTGGATAAATGACATTCGTCAAGTAGCTCAAGTTAGGATAAAAATTCTTGACAGTAATCATCTTCAAAAATGATACCTTGTAGGGATATGTAAAGAGAAAGAATTTGGACTTTGAGGGGCAAGATAGGCTCTGGTCCAAACATAAGAGAGAAAGGAGTAACAATTGTAGGGGTTCAAATACTAGTATGAAATGCCCATAAGGTGAAGGGGATGTGTAAATGATAATCTCTACCAGATGCATTAACCATTTTAGTTAGCATGTTGTTGAGAGTTTTGTTAGAGGCTTCCACCTATCCATTTGCTTGAGGATGATAGGGAAATTAGAAACTTAACTTTATACCAAACACATCACAAAGACCTTGGACTTGTTTATTTTTAAAAGATTTGTAATTGTTAGTAATAATTTTATGAGGAACACTGAAATGATAGATGATGTGATGGTTGATAAAGTCAACAATATTTTCAGTTTTAGATGAGATAAAAGGAATAGCATCTACCCATTTAGTAAAATATTTGGTTGCAGTGATGACATATTGGTGTCATTATGAAGAATGGGGGTTAATTTCATGAATAAAGTCCATACCCTATTGTAAGAAGGGCAATAAATCTATGGATACAAGAAGACTATGACTAGGTGCATGATTTAAATTAGCATGTTTTTGATATTTAACGTACTTTTTCACATAATCATAATAATATTGGTTAAGGCTAGGCCAATAATAGCCAAGGTGAAGGATGTCTTTAGTGATGGCTAGGCTATTAAAGTGTCCCCCACAGATCCCATCATGCATTTCCTTGATAGCATGAGAGGCTTGGTGACTACATAAGCAATGGAAGATGAGACCATAAAAGCCACATTTATAAAGAATTACCCCTAGTATGGTATAACATGAGGTACTCTAGATAAATGCTCATCAAACATTCTTAGAAAGACTAGAAGGAAGGAAGGAAAGGTTGAGATAGTCAAAGGTCTACTGATACCAAAGGTTAGGTTGGGTCTCCTCTACATTAAAGATGGTGGGAGAGTCTAATTTGATGAAATAAGGTTGGGTAAGTTTGTGTATAATGATAGATAGCTTAGAGTTAGTGGGTGTTGATGGGATTTGAGAAGTAAGGGAAGCCATCGTATCAACAAACTTGTTTGTGTATCATAGAGTGGTTTGGATATGTTAGTGTTTAAATGATGCTAAGAGTAAATAAACTAATTATTTATATTGTTTAAAAACATAATTCTTTCATTGATAAGAGCCATTGACTTGATTTACCACAAGTTGGGAGTCAGCAAATATGTTGATCATTTTGACTCCCAAGGCTAATATAGTTTGGAGGCTTATCACTAGGGCTTCATACTCAGTCATATTGTTAGTACATTCTAAATCTAACTTAAAGGATAAAGGGAGAGGTTCACAATGAAGGGTGATAAGGATAATTCTATCTCTCCCACCATGTTGACATTTTAATCCATCAAAAAACATGGCTACTTGATAGGTAAAGTTTGCTTGAGAGAGGGTCATGATGGACTCATCTAAAAAATTAAGAGGAAGAGGTTGATCATTAGGCAAGGGTGTTTCTGCCAATTGGTCAACAATGACTTGGCCTTTGATTGAATTCTACTAAAGTATATCAAGGTCAAACTTAGCCAAAAGCATAAGCCACTTGGCCATACATTAGTTTTGGTATGCCTTGAAATGTATATACTTGAGTGGGTCAGTATTGGTTATGACATAGGTCTTGTGGTTGAGAAGGTAGTGGAAAAGTTTGGTGGCCATAAATACCAAAGATAGGCAAAGTTTATTTGTATGGGTGTACCAAGGCTCTTACTCTACAAACATGTAGCTAATGTAGTATATGATTTGCTCTTTATGCTATTCATCTCGATGAGTAAGAATTGCCCCTAAGGAGTGGTTGGTGGAAAATATATAAAGGTAAAAAGGTTGATATTACTTGGGAGGAATAAGGATAGGTGGAGATAAAAAGTATAATTTAAGTTAATCAAAAGCCTTTTGATAATCATTATTCCACTAAAAATATACATCCTTCTTTAGAAGGTGATAGAAGGGTTGGCACTGGTCTAAGAGCTAAGAGATAAAGTGACAAATGGATTGGAGCTTCCCTTGAAAGCTATGGAGTTTATTGAGGTGGGTAGGAGGAGGCATGTCAAGGATTTCTTTGATTTTGGTCAGATCAAATTTTATTCCTCTAAGGGAGATGATAAAGCCAAAGAGCTTTCTTGATAAGACCTCAAAAATACACTTTTTGGGGTTATGATGGACATGATAATGTATGATTCACTCAAAGGTAATATTAAAAATAAATAAATGATCCTTAGGAAATTTAGATTTTCCCATAATGTCATCAAAATAGTCTTCAACAGTTTTGTGGTTAAGGTCATAGAAGATGTAAGTCATAGCATGTTGGTAGGTTACACCAACATTCTTCAATCCAAAAGGCATGACCCTATAGCATATAGTTACCCATGGAGTGATGAAGGTAGTTTTATGTTGATATTTAGGGGTGATTAGGATTTGATTGTAACCCAATAATCCATCCATTAGAGATAACATCTCATGGCTATCTGTAAGGTCAATTAGCTGGTCAATGCTTGGTAGAGGAAAGTCATCCTTTGGGCAAGCAAGGTTGAGGTCATGAAAGTCCACACAAATACAAAGTCCTCTTATGGATTTGGTGATAGGTACAACATAAAAAACCCATTGGGGAGAGTTAATGGGTTGAATGAAATTGATAGATAGGAGACGTTGAAGCTCTTCTTTGATGAGAAGGACTATGAGAGGGTGCATTCACCATAGTTTTTGTCTAACAAACTTAGCATCATGGTTGGTGACTATGTTGTGGGTAGTGATGGAGGGGTTGATTCTTGACATGCCACTGTAAGACCAAGAAAATTCTATGCTACAATCTTGAAAGGATGGGAAGTCCCGAAGCTCCTCAAGATTTAGCAATTAGCCAATTTTGATAATGCACAGGTTGTCTGAAGTACCCAAGTTGATATCTATAGTGGATTTTTTCAACATGGTTGAAGTCTTAGGAAGAAGAGATTTATGGATAGAGGAATATTATACATTAAGATAAGTGAGAATGGAATCATCATCCTGACACCTAATGGTAATAATCATAGGAGAGTCATCTCTTATCATCTTAGGGTGGGTCAGAGGAATGGTTATAATCACCCCCTCCTTTTGATAAATTAGGGGTCCAAAGGTGATCATGTTGATGAATTTTTTTAGGGGGGATGATGTTAGAATCCTTAACTATTAATGGTAGAGTAGATGGTGAGGATGGGATTTCCTCCTTAATGATAGTAATGGGAGGTGGGTTGGTTTGTTGTTTAGGTGGTGTGAAACTAAGGCCATGATTTTCATGAGGTTTTTGGGTTTTGATTGAAAAAAACTCATGTGGTCCATATTTTTACTGACCTAGACTAAATCCATTCCAATCACACCTATAAAGGTATGTCTGGGCAAAGTCTGGTTTGTCTAGGTAGGAAAAGCTAAAGGTGAATGGTCGAGGTGAAAAAGAGGTGGTGAAAGTGTCAGGGGGTTTATTAAGTCCCCCATATATAAACTTGGTTTGACAAGTTGAGGATCTAAAAGGAATAATGGCTATGATATTAGGGTCATAACCAGGTTGGTGGTCAAGTTTCCCATACTCCTAAGGAGTAGGGAAAGTATCAAGGGTCAGAAGGCGATACTCTCCCAATGAAAGATGTTGGAAGGTTGACTCCAAAGGGTCTATTATGGGGATTTGGGTAGAAAGAAAGAATGAGCTAGTGGGGGATTTGATTGCAGAGGGATATGGAGCTTCATATTTGACTGATGAAGGCCTATTGGATGGAGGAAGGAGAATGTCATTGGGTCAATATGTCATGTTGCATGATGTGAAAGGGCTGGGGTCAGCTTGTATGGTAATAACTTGACCTTTGTACTCAAATTTGATGCACTAGTGTAGGGTATATGACACACAACCTATAGAGAAAATCCAAAGGCATCCTAATAAAATGTTGTATTAGAACTCCCCTTCTACCACATAGAAGAGCTTAGGAAGCATGTGAGGTCTTAAATGAATATGAAGGACAATAATTTTTAAAGTCATGGCCATGGTATCATTGAATGATTAGAGCACCAGTAAGGTTTTTGACATAATGTTCTCAATTAATTTGAGTTGGTTACATGTATAGGAGGAGATAATCTTTATAATGGCTCCCACATAAATCATAACCCTCTTGATGTGGGTTTGGTTGATGTATGCAATAATGAAGAGGGAAGGATCTATGTCATCTAGATGGATAGAAGGTATTTCTAAATTTTTGAAAGTAATAAGGTTGGAAATGTGAATAGATCTGATAAAGGCTGCTAGAGGTTGAGGGTTTTCTAGCCTAACCTCTATATATTGCAATGCTTCCATCATTACTTGGTGATGATGAGGTGAGGTATTAATTAGTTCATACAAACTCATCTTCACCGATGTTTGGTGAAGCTATTTCAAAACTACTCATTGGATTGATTTAGATGGGTTAGATTGAGAGGGACTCAAGATGGACACCTTAGGTTTGGTTAGAGGTGGTTGGTGTTGGATAGGTGGTTGGTTGGTAAAAGAGGGATATGTCTATGGAATGGAAACTTTTGATTTTCCCTTATATTTTGGCTGGGCTTATGATCATGTTGTTTCAATTAATTTTACTCATTTCTTAATTTGAAAGTAAAGTAATGAAACTAGTAATAGGGTGTATAAAATAATACCTAGTAAAGTGTGCACATGAATCCAAATGATAGTGGGAACTCCTCTTTGTCTCAGAAGGAATAACCTACAAATAAGAAAAACACTCTAAAAGGGGTTTGTTAGATGGATGGTTGAGTGGACTGCCTAGCATGAGCTAGATCTTAGAAGTGTAGTGCTTACTAGGAGGCTGTCAATCCACTGTTATGATAATTAAGATGATAGAAAAAAAATAAAGGATACTTGCATTCAATTATATAAAAGTAAATACATGCAAGAAAGAGAAATTAAATGCTTTTTAAAATAAAATGACTAAAATAGCAAAAAGTAGGTCAATACTTATGCTAACGGGGTAGGGTTTGGTCTAACCAACGACGGTTAGGAAACTAAAGATGGTTGAGGTAACCGTCGGTAGTTGGGCTAATTATCGACAATTGCTTGTGTGTTTTGGGAGGATATTGAAGTGGAGTTTGTAGAATGGTGAATAAGAATATGGGGGTTTTGATATAGGCCTATGAGAGGGAAAATAAGATGTTAAGAGGCCTGGTTGGGGTAAGGAGGTTAGAAATAAGATGAATTAGTGACAACAAGCACAAGATACCTATAACTTATGGTGGAGGGCTAAGGTAATTTGAATAGAGTGATAGTACTTTGGCCTTCAAAAGTGATGTAGATAGAGGTTTAGGTCTCCAATGATACTACTTTCTTATAGAAGGGATGCTAGATACCTGCATAAGAAAATACAATAGCCTAGACATGATTTCATTTGTTGATCCATTTCACTTCCTTATCTTCTCCTTTTGTAGGATGAAGTTACTAATTAGGATGGAGAAAGTTACTAATTAGGTAAGGGAAAAATATGATAATTAAGAATTTTTTAAATATTATTTACTTCTCATAAGGAAGTTACTAATTTGTGTAATGATTATCTTACACAAAGCTGGAAGTTGCTTTAAAGCAAGCTTGTGGTCCCGATCGATGATGGTTAGGATAACCATCTCTAGTTAGGCTGACCAATGGTGATTGAGAGCCTAGGGATCAAAAGTGGATAAATGGATTAAAAAGTTAAGTTAATGGTAAAGGTGTGAAATGAGTTAGCTAGATGATTAGATAATTTGAGGATTAAAAGTGGGTCCATGGTGGTTCAACATCGACAACTAGCCAAGGTGCAATTTTTGAGTGTCTACATTTTACCCCTTTTTGTTATGCAACTTTGGTTTGATAAGCTTTAGAACAAAAAAAAATGGTTTGCTAGTCAAGGTCTAATTGCCTTGAGTATGGGAGGAGGTATTCCCCCTTAAATTGGGAGTTGATGAGGTGAAAGTGAAATTAGGTCAGGGTTTGATAAATGGTGAATGGGTAATCACGAGGTTGGTGACACATCAGGGTTGGGCATGTGAGACACAAACATGCACATAAAAGGTGACTAAAAGCTATAGTCAAGATCACACAAAGACTAAAGTTTCTAATGTTGGTAAAAATAAGGTTGATTCTAGAGAGACCTATGATAGTGGTTATCAGTCTACAATGTTGGTCATAGTTGATCGGGTCAGGCCTATTAAGCCATCTAGATAGGGTCAGTGTTAGTCACAAGTATCTAGAGTAGGAAGTGATCCCATAAAACAACATAATAGATTAGATCATGCATGAGGTAGTGCAAATTAAAAAATTTAAACATGGTAAGGTTGGTCTGTATGGTCAAAATGACCATGGTAAAGTCATCACAAAACTTGCGAATGATTGGGATCAAAAGCTACCAATGTCAAGATGGATGTGGTGAAAGCATGGGTTCATTGGGTATGGGTTAGAAGGGGATGGACAAGCTGACTCTAAATGTACTAGGAAAATGGATGATGCCTACATAATTCCATAGATAAAAATCTAAAAAGAACTTCTAGCCAAATGTAGCTCGCAAGTATTGTTAAATATTTTCTTAAATGGATCACCCCAAGGGGATAAAGTACGGGAGTAAGAGGAAGAGTCAACACCTAGGTGGGGTGCTTTAAAAATTTAATAAATAAAAAGGATGAGAAAATTTAAAGGGGAGAAGGCATATACTTGAGGGTCTGATCGATGATGATCAGGGGTTGCCCTAAGGATTGATCGATGATGATCACCTTGATCAGTATCAGTCAAGTGAAAACCCTAAATGGCTGAGAGGGTAAAAATAAAAAAGAAAGGTCATTTTCCACATTTGATATTTAGAATTTTACTCAAAATATGTGGCATGTTTTATATGATTATGGTTATGTTTACTGAGTTGGAGGTGACCGAGTGGTGGATTGAGTGCGAATAAGATGGAGGGAAGATGAGGGCAAAATCATGAAATAGGATGGGGTCTCTAACCATGACATTGATCATAGAACAAAGTTGGTTTTGTTTTAAAATTTATAATTAAATTAATGTGTTATAGAGAGTGGAATTGAAGAGAGGGAGGATTAGGTAATGGTTTAGGGTAAATGGTGGCCTAGGGTTAGGTTTTGGTGATTTAGGCAACTCTTGTGGGTGAAAGTGATGGGGGAAGGGTGTGTTGGGTTGTTTTTAGGTAGTAAAATAGGTCTAGGTGGGTTAAGTGAGAAGGATAGGGGTTTTGTATATGTTTTAGGTCATGAGTTTAAGGGTCATGCCACTGACAGTCACTCATAGTGATTGACAATAGTTGAACCTGACTGACATTGGTTGAATCTAGGAGAAAAAGGTTCCTAAAGGATCAATTATAGTTTTAGGAACCATCAATGATCAAAAATTTAGGGTAAAAGTGTAGGAAAATGGGTAAATTTTGATAAAAGTTGTTAGAAAATATGCAACATAGAGGAATGCTTATAAAATAGGTTTAAGATGGTAAAATTGGAAATGTAGAGGAATGTTTATGAAAGTGTTGAAAATGGTAGCATTGATAGGTAAAATGTTGGAAAAGAGAGACATGAAGGAGGATACTTAGCGTGAAATATAAAACTAAGGATACATGTTAATGTGAATGTTTGTGTAGGCCTGAGGGCAAATTCAGTTGAGGGATCAGGTCCCTATGATTTTCATAGAGGTCAGAGATGTAGTGATAAATGGTGAGTAAAGACATATAGAGGAGGTGGGCCTAGGGGTCGTGCATCATTATCAATACCTACTGAGGGATGTGTCTATGATCATTGTGCTCATCAAAAGATAGGACCTAGTTATGAACATTTTTTAGTTACCAATTGGGAAGATAACCATCCTAATAGAGGATATCATGAGAATTACATGGCTACCCATTTGGGGAGAGTTGATTTACCACATTGAGAGTGAGGATCAAGATTACCATATGGATCTACTATATGGTGTGGACTGAGTACATGATAGGTCACATTCATGTGGATTTAGGATCAAGGAATTATATCAAAGGGCCCTTGGAGATAGATATTTGATGATGATGATGATGATGATGGTGGTAGTGACCTATTTTACATTACCAAATTTGAGCCATGGACACTTTTGATATTTATTACTACGAGTGCTCGTAGAGATGCTACTAGGGAGGATTGTGTTTAGGTGGGACCCAATGTTATTGGTTTAGATCTATAGGGAACTCTAGGTATTCTGAGCCCATAGATGATATGGGATTAGTGTGGGATTCATGCTACATTGATTAGCATTTGAGCATATATGTGTTTTGAGACCCTTGGGGCTACTAGTGGAGGCCTACATGCCTATAAATTATAGAGTGGGTTTCTTATGCTGGAGGCAAGATGGTGTCATGATAGGGGTAGGTGGAGGAGCCAGAGACATCAAGTTGTTTTGAGATGCATTAGAGAGTTTAGTGGTTAGTGATATAGTATGGTGACCTTACATGAGCTAGCTGATATGGATGGGGTAAAAATTTCACACTATTGGCCTACAAAGTTAGTGATGGGTATATGGGAGATGGGACAATGAGATAGAGCATATCCCATTTGACCAAGTGCAAAGATAATTTGGACTAGCATAAGGGATTCCCCCTAACTTGTTGAGACATCAAAGGGAGGAGGTAGAGTTCTTGCTCCCAGAGCCACAACCATAGAAGGTTGTCTTGGATTTTAAGGGGATCCCAATGAGGGTAGCTATTGATGATGTAATGATTGTTGATGGTTATGTAATATGGTTTTAGGTCAGGGATGTAGTAGTGGATTTTGGGTGGGGTGATGGGGGCCATCATCCCATGGATGTGGATCCAACATAGGTTTAGGGTGGAGGGTGGGATGGATAAGTAGCAATTTTAGTTACAGTAGCTTAGGCCTAGGTGACTAGATTATAGGGATAGGTTACTGTTTTACAAGCACAGATAGTTACTCTATAGGGGCATGTTGCTACTATGACTAGTGAGTAGGATTAGGTGCGGGTCTCTCTAGGATTAGTGACTCAGGAGAGAGACTCATTAAGATAGAGAGTAGGGTTGGCCATAGTAGTAAGAGGGGGACCACCTAACATAGTTCTAAGGACATAATAATTAGCGACCATAGAGGAGCTTGGATATTATGAGGCAATGGTGCTAGCCCAACTATTAGAGGTGATGCATTATGGGGAGTATAGGGCCAAGTTGGTAGGGGGACCATCGATAGCTATTCTCAGATAGTGGGCCTTGATAGTTGGATAGGTAGGGACACTAGGGGGCCACCACTAGGTGGTAGTGTAGGTCTAGGTCCAAAATTTTTAGGTGGTATTAGTGTAGGTGGTAGTGGTCCTAGTACCTTAGGGGATTGATACATGAGATTTGATGATGTATATATGATTTGTATTTTTATACCGGCTTGCATGCCAATGATGTGAGATGTATATGAGAGAGATATTTGATATAGTATGACATATATTGCTGCATTGATAAAAATGATGATTATTTTTGATTATGTTGATTATATTATGTTCATGATGATTCATGGATGAGATAGTGATGTATCATGTTTATGATGATTAGTTTTTTATGGATATGATTAAGGATGATACATATGATGTTATATGCTTAGTGTAGGTATTTTTGGATGGATATGATGGTGATTATTTATGTTTATGATGATGTGTTTGATGAAGATATTTGTTATTTTTGATAGATTTATTTATGAGATGATTATGGCAATGCGGTTAGATATGATGAGCATGTACAAATATTACACCTAGATAGATAATGTGGTAATGTTGTGCATATATTAGATGATATTTTGTAGAGATGATGTTGATAATGTTATAATGGTATGTTGTGAATGGTTACAACGTTATGGTCCCTGATGTTTTGTTTATGGATAGGATATGTGTTTGGTTTATATTTTCCTTGTTTCTAGTGCATAATGTCATGATTGTGTTAATGGGAATGAAAACACATTAAGTAGGTATAGACAACAAACTAAACATGAGACATATGACCACATGAACTAACAAATAAAATAAAATAAAAAGGCATGATGTTTCTAGCTGGTAAGGATGTATCAATGAGAAACCATAGTTGGATTGACTAAGGGAACATAAACCTATCAAATGCTTTGCAAAAGCATGCTTTTATTGAGAAAGAGGGGGTCTTGATCACTTTGTATTAAGTAAGCTCATAGTCCTTTGAGAAGAGGTGTGGAAGGAAAGTAGGTGATAAGTGGATAGTTAAATGTGAAATGGGTGAAATGGTAGCCTAATGTGGGTTAGCTTGCCCCTACTATAGGTGACCAAAGAAACAAAATATAAAAGTCCATGCCTTAATATGATAGGTATATTGATCAATGTGGAAAGTCTACAAGTGGCACTTATAATAGCCAATTGTGGCTTACTTTCTTTAATTTTTACATAGGATTGTTTGTTTTTATTTTTTATATTTTATTGAAGCTGATCAATGTAGGAAGCTTCAAATGATTATTCCATATCCATCCTTCAAAGGAGTAGTCTAGGATTGGTTTTTATAGCTATCCTTCAAGAGAGCAGTCTATTTTTAAGCAATTTTTAAATATTGGGCAACTGTCCTTCAAGGGAGCAGTCTGAAATGCAAGTGATATTTTGAATGCATGTTAGACATGGACAAGTATATTTAGGATCCAAAAGTTAACCTTTATGGAGGCAGATATTGAGCACAAGAGGTTAATTTTAAATGGGGAAAGTGGTTTGGGAGGTAATTGACCATAAGATTCCATCTAATTAAAGATGAAAAGTATTCATGACAATCATTCCATGGGTAGAGCCATGGTTCCCATGCTTAGGATTTGATCATAACTATGATGGATAATCATATGGTTCTATGTTGTAATTAATTGTTCCCAAAAGAGTTAGCGATGTGAAGGATAGTGAAAATCTCATGAACCAAGGGATGAGCTTAAGTTTGATACAAAAATGATTTTGATCCCTAGTTCAATAATAGAAAAGATGTAAATGCAAAGAATTAAGAGGCTCAAGTTTTGGTTTTCCCTCAAGAGAGGATAAATGATAAGCTCCTGATTCATACTTATGGGTTATGCTGTAGGGTCTAAGCCAATTAAAAGAAAACTTTCCCTTTTTGATTTTTTCCATATGAGTTACATGTTTTTCTTTAAGGATGAGGTATCTGATGTTGAAATCTCACTCTTTCAGGGGTTTTTTATATGCAAATTTTATCCATTCTTAATAGACATGAAGATGATTAAGGGATATGAGGCAATGTTCATCAAGGAGTGCAAGATGTGTGAGGCATTCTTGATGATAGTTGCTTTCAAAAAGGATTTCATGTAAATATATGAAAAGGGATGGAATTTGGACTTTGAGAGGCAAGACTACCTCAGCTCCAAAGATGAGAGAGAAAGGGGTAGCACCCATATAAGTTCAAATGCTAGTGTGATAGGCCCATAAAGCGAAGGGGATATGCACATGCCAATCCTAACCTGAAGCACTTACCAGTTTAGTGATCATCTTGATGAGAATTTTTTTTAAGGATTATGCCTATCCGTTGGCTTGGGGATGATAAGGTGAATACAATCTTAAAATTGATGTCAAAATCATTACAAAGACATTATAATTTTTAGTTATTAAAAATATTTACCATTATCAATGATGATCTTATGGGGAACACCGAAGCGGCAAATGATATGATGATTGATGAAGTTGATAATTATTTTGGCTTTAGTGGATATAAGGGGGATAGTTTCCACCCATTTTATGAAATATTTGATAACAATAATGATATATTGGTGTCATTATGAATAATGGGGGTTGATTTCCCCAATAAGGTCAAGACCCCATTATGAGAAAGGCCAATAATTGATAGATACTTGAAGGCTATGAGGAGGTGCACGATGTAAATTATCATGTTATTGAAATTTGACACACTTTTTTACATAGTCACAATAGTCCTTATTATGGGTGGGCCAATAGTAACCAAGGTGAAGTATACGTTTGGTGATAACTAGGCCACTAAAGTGTCCCCCACATATTTTATCATGCATTTATTTAATGGCATGGGAAGCTTCCTAACTATGTAGGCGACAGGGAAGGAGGCCATTGAAGCTGAATTTGTAAAAGATTCCCCCTAGTATGGTGTAATAAGAGGTACTCT
Organism: Torreya grandis; assembly: GCA_037957365.1. NCBI lineage: Eukaryota > Viridiplantae > Streptophyta > Pinopsida > Cupressales > Taxaceae > Torreya > Torreya grandis. The sequence continues at coordinate 796,196 of JARHVA010001443.1, forward strand.
GAACAAAGGCTCTTTAGGAATTTTTTGAAAGGTTGGGAGGAACGATGGCAAAGTTAAGGTAGTCAAAAGCTTATTGGTACCAAATGTTGGAAGGAGATGTATCCATAGTATAAATAATAGGTAGATTAGAACTAATATATAAGAATGTGATAAAATAGTGGATAGTGATTAATAGTTTAGATTTGATAGGTTGGGATGAAATTTAGGAAGCAAGGGAGGCCAATGTGTCTACAAATTTGTTGGTAGATCAATGAATGGACTAGATAAGGTAGTGATCAAATGATGCCAAGAATACATCTACAATATATTTGTAATTCAAGAGGACATCATGTCTGCATTGATAAGATGCATTGACTTGATTGATGACCAATTGAGAGTCACAAAAAATACTGATTATTTTGACCCCCAAGGCTAGAGTAGTTTAGAGACCTATAACTAGGGATTCATACTCAGCTATATTGTTGGTGCATTCAAAATCTAGTTTAAAAGAGAGGGGAAGAGGTTACCCATTAAGGGAAATGAGAATAACTCTAGCACCCCCACCATTCTAGCATTTAGAGCCATAAAAAAACATGGTCATTTGGTAGGTAGGTTCTTCCTAAGAAAGGGTTGCAATAGACTTGTCTGGAAAGGCAAGAGGAAGAGATTGATTATTGGGTAGAGGGGATTCAACCAATTGGTCAGTGATGACCTACCCTTTAATGGAATTTTGTGGAAGGAAATCTAGATCACATTTCACTAGAATCATGATCCACTTATCCATACCTTTGTTTTGATATGGCTTAGAGTGCATGAACTTGAGGGAGTCAGTGTTAGTGATAACATAGGTTTTATGATTAATAATATAGTGACTAAGTTTGGAGGCCACAAAAACTAAGGTGAGATAGAGTTTTTTGGGATGGGTATACTAAGTTTCATAGTTGATAAGCATGTGACTGGTGTAATAAATGTCCTACTCTTTATTCTATTCATCACGATGAGTGATCATAACCCTTAGGGAATAGTCAATGGTGGATATATATAGGTAAAAGGGTTAGTATTCCTTAAGAGGGGTGAGGACATGTGGAGAGAGAAGATACTCCTTGATTGAATCAAAGGCTTTTTGACATTCCTTGGTCCACTTAAAGGAAGCATCCTTTTTTAGGAGGTGGTGGAAGGGCTAGCATTTGTTAGATAGCTAGGAGATAAAACAATGGATATATTGAAGTTTGCCATACAAGTTGTAAAGTTGCATAAGGTTAGTAGGAGGCATCTCCAAGATTTATCTAACTTTAGTGGGGTCTATTTCAATTCCATGTAGAGAGATGATAAACCCAAGAAGCTTACCTAATAAGACCCCAAAAATTCACTTTTTAGGGTTGAGCTTGACATGATAATGAATTAGGTGATCAAAGATGATGATGAGAATATCTAGGTGATCCTTGTAATGTTTGGATTTCCCAAGGATATCATCCACACAATCCTCTATGATTTTATGGATGAGATCATGAAATATATAGGTCATGACCTCTTGATAGGTTGCTCTTTATTATTTAGTCCAAAAGGCATGACCCTATAGTAGAAGGTTCCCCATGGGGTGAAAAAATAAGTTTTATGTTGATCTTTAGGGGAAATCAAGATCTGATTATATCCTGAGAAACCATCCATGAGAGATAACATTTCATGGCTAGCCATAATATCAATGAGTTGGTCAATGTTTGGTAAATGAAAGTCATTTTTAGGGTAGGCAAGATTGAGGTCATAAAAGGTGATGTAGAGGTGAAGTCCCTCTATGGGTTTGGTGATAGGAATGATGTTAGAAACCGATTTTGGGTAGTCAATGGGTTGGATGAAGTTGATGGATAAGAGACATTAAAGCTCTTCTTTGACTAAGAGGGCTATACAAGGATGCATTCTATGAAGCTTTGTGTCAAACTAGCTTTGCCTCAGGATGAGTGATAATGTTGTGGAGGGTGATAGAAGGGTTAATCCCATATATATCTTAATAGGACCATGCAAATTCTATGCTATGATCTCAAAGGAAAGAAGGGTAATCTTGTTACTTGATAGAATTTAAAGATCGGTCAATTTTGATGATGTGGGGGTTATCCTAAGTTCCCAAGCTAACATCAATAGTTGATTTATTCAACATGTTTTGGTTCTCAAGAGGTATATATTTATGAATGGAAGAATCCCCTACATCGAGGTAGGTGAGAATATAATCATTATTTTGGATTTGGATGGTGTTAATGGTAGGAGAATCACATTCAATCATTTTAAGGTGGATTAGAGGAAGGGTATTAGTTTAGCCATTGTTTTGATAGGTTAGGGGGCCCAAACTAATGGTGTTGATAAAAAAAAGTTAGTTAGGATGATATCATATTCTTCTATCTTCGGGGAAAGTGGGGTTGAGGAGGATGGAAGATTTTTATCGATGGTAGTGATGGGTGTTGGTGAGGTGGGTTCTTCTGGTGGTATGAACTTAAGGCCAAATAAATCACAAGGTTTTTGAGTTTTGATGATGGGTAACTCATGAGGTAATTGTTCATAAAGGCCAAGGCCAAAATCCTTCTAGGTGTACCTATAAAGGTAAGTTTTAGCAAAGGCTAGTTTGTCTAGGTAAGAGAAATTAGCTGTGAATGGTCAGATGAATGGGATAGTGGTGGTAATGCAAAGTGGCTGATCAAGTCCCCCATAAATGAATTTTTTTTGATTATTGGGAAGCCCAAAAGGGATAATGGTTTTGATTTTGGGATCATAGTTTTTACCAATTTTTTCCCAACAGGCAAAATTTTTAGTCCCCTTCTACCTCTTGCTGTTCTAGGCCACTTCTTTTGATTTTGTGTAGGTCTAATTATTTCCATGGATTCAACAGTTCTCTACAGTCTCACATTTTCTATGGACTTTACAGGTGCTTGGTTTGAGCTCCAAGTTTTTCAGCTTTGGTTTAATCAGCTAAGTTCAATGCAAATTTCAATGGCATGGTTCAAAGTTCAGTTCAATCAGATGGTTTAATAATTTGGTCCAACTAGGTGGTCGAGTAGCTTCAAGTTCATCGGCTTTGGTTCACTTGGCATTGGTGCACAATGATTGAACCACTTGAACTTTTGAACCATTTTGGTTTAATGGCTTGGTTTAAGGGTATGCCCAAAAGGTCAAGGGGCAGCTCAAGTCTAGAAGCCCTTGTGAAGGGCAGGGGACATTTCAAAGATAGCCGCAAAAGGGTCAGGTTTTAAAACTTTGGTTTAAAGCAGGCAAAGACAATTTTTTTTGGACTTTTGTCTGAAGGAATTCCTTCAGACAAAAAGTTTGAAGAAATTCAGAGGCAGGAAAGGGCCCAGGAAATCAAAGCATCAATTCCTGTGGACTTTCATTTGCAGGAAAAGGATCCAAAACAAAAGACAAGTCCCAAATTCCTTCAGACTTTTTATCTAAAGGAATTCAGGGAAGGCCACGCCAAGGAGCCCAGGGAAAATGTCTGCAGACTTTTGTCTATGGGAAAATGTCTGCGGACAAAGAGCCAACAGAAAATTCTGAAACAAGGGAAAGACCCGTCAAAAAGGCTGAAGAGGACAAAGCCCATAGAGAAGCTAGTGAAGGACCCGACGAACTTTTGCCGAGGATGATGACGTCTCAAAAAGCTGTCAAACTTAAGGAAGTGAATTAGCCATTGGTTTTCAAAGTGATGACGGCCATGTGAACGTTAAAATTAGAATAATGAAATAGCCATTTGCTTTCAAACTAAAAGGATGCCAACCATGAAAGGAGGCCCAGAAATGTAGTGACCCACCAAAAGATCACCCTCGAGGGCCAAAGGAGCTAGAAGAGACAAGATAGGGAAAAGACAAAGTTCCAAGCATGGAGTAGGCAGATAGTCCAAGTGGCAAAGGCAAGTGCCAATTTGAGAAGTTACTCCAGTAGGTGAAATAGTAGCTGCAAATTGACCATTAGAAGATGTGAATGGCCAGCCATGTGACCATTTTTTATTCATTTCATATTTATGAGCAGACAAACTACGTAGGTGCCTTCAAGAAGTAGCCTCGATTAATGAGGAAATAACGTGGCCATGTCAAAAAGTGCCTGAAGTCAAAGCCAGGGTCGACAAAACATTTATTTTTTAGGCAGCCTACTCTTCCCAATGAGGGGACACAAATGGGCCACTTGTAAAAAAGGGCACCAAAAGGCCTCCTTTATTCTTCTATATATTGAGGACTTGTCATTTGAGAAAAGGATCTTCCACATTTGTAAGGCGTAGCCCTGGCAAAATTTCACCTGAATCAATAAACGCATTTTTACCTCTATCTTGGATAGATATTTCTGTGTATGTCTTGAGTGTTAGTTTGTGTTTAGTCATTGTTTCTTAATGCTTTCACAGGTTCAACACCAACATATCTATTATCTACAAGGTGCCATTTCTGCAGCTGACAAGGAGAGTTGTATTTGGAAGTGCAGAAATAAAAGAAATTACTTACAGTGTGCATTTCATAGCACCTTGGTGAATCTCTATTTTCTATATTTTCCATGAAAGCCTCCCTGCCAAGTTTCTTGTAGCCTAGTCCTTTTGCCAAGTGTGAAGCGTATGTATGTGTTTGTCTGATTTTAAGTGTGAGGGTGAGAAGGTCTATTTTATTTTGGTGCATCACCTCCTTAGAGTAGATTTGTTTTCTTGCAATCTTTCTCCCTTTTCATCCCCCCCATTATATATATATATATGTTAGCACTTGATGGAATGAATATGATGCATCAAAGGGAGCTAGCCCTTATCTAGAGACTCTCCCCTCTAGCTTTGCTAGTCCCACAGGTGAGAGGGGAGTTTCCATAGTTGCGTGAAGAAGGCAGGAGCTCGGCCTCCTACCAAGGGTGCAATATTTTGCGTCAACACATAAGAAGGGTCATATTTGAGATTCTCATACTCTTTTAGAGTAGGTAAGGTGTCTAAGGCTAGAAGTTGATATTCCCCCAAAGAGAGATGTTGAAATATAAATTACAAGTGGTCTTTAACAAGAATTTAGGATGATAAAATGGTTGAGCTAGTTGATTCTTCATCATTGCTATAAGTAGAAGTGTTTATGGCTTTGGTTAGAGAGGTGGTTTCATTATAAGTTGGTTGCAATGTAGATGAAGGAGGAATGAGAACATCATTAGGCCAGTCTATCATATTATAAGAGGCAAATGGAATAGGATCAAATTTGATGATAACAACTTGTCCCTCATGCTCTAATTTGACACATCAGTGTAAAGTAGAAGGGATGTAACTCATACCATGGATCCAAGGGCATTTGAGTAATAAATTGTATTAGAACTCACCCTTTATAACATAAAATAGTTCAAGAATAGTTTGAGGCCTAAAGTGGATATGGAGGACAACAGTCCCTAAGGTAGTGGTCATGGTATCATTGAAGGAGTGAAGGACTGTTGTGCTTTCAAACATGATATTTTTGGGTGGTTTAAGTTGGTCATATGCATGAGAGGAGATAATGTTGATGCTATCCCCTTCCATCAATCATAAATTTTTTGATGTGGGTTTGATTGATGTATGCAGTAATAAAAATGGGAGGATCATAGTCTTCAGGATTGGTGGGCAAGATTTTACAATTCTGAAAGGTAAAGAGGGTATAAAGTTGGAGGGCTCAAACAAAGGGTGCAAGAGGTTGAGGATCATTTGGATGAACCTCAATAGATTCTATAGCCTTGATCAGTGCCTGATGATGGTGGGGTAAAGTGTTGATTAGTTCATAGAGGCTCATTTTCACTGGTATTTAGTGAAGATGTGTCAACACTAACCACTGTATGAAGGTAGAAGGGTTGGAGGGAGAAGCTCCAAAAATGGATACTTTGGGTTTTGGTGGTTGTGAATGTGAGGGTAGAGATGCTTGGGTTTGGTTTGTGGTTTGAGAGGTTAATGGATAGGTCCATGGAATGGAGACTTTGGATTTTCCCTTATCTTTCTATTGGGCTTGGGATCATGTAACCATGTGAATAGTGTGGACAAGGGGGCTTGTTGGGCTTGATGCTTGCTTCAATTTTTCCTTCTCATCCTTAGGTAGGAGAGGGAGAGTTGGTAAAGGTTGGGTAGGTTGGTTTGATGGAAAGATTGGTAGTGGGGGTAAGAAGGGTTCTTCTGATAACAGATCATCCTCATCATACATGCTATGAACAAGTGCTTGTAGAGCTTTGCAGTTCTCTGTGTCATGTCTTAGTGCCCTATGGTAGGCACAAATCAAGTTATCATTAAACTAGGAGGGTTTAGGGTCTGAAGGGTTAAAAGGTTTGATTGAAGGTAAGCTAATGGAAGAGGTTTGGAATAACCTTTGTAAAATGGTTGAATAAGATTCAAGAAAAGATGTTGAAGGTAGTGGGTTTATGGTTTTAGGAGTGGTAACCTTCTTGGGCATAGGGTTTATTATGGAAGTTGGAGTTGGAGGACTGATTTTGGTCAGTGGTTTTGGTTGGGTTTCCTTGGTTATAGTTATTTTAGAGGTTAAAGACTTAGATGTGGAGGATTTAGATGATGAATTTTTAGCTATAGGTGGAGAAGTAGAGGTGGATAGATCAGTTAAAAATGATGGAGAACAAGGTGGTTTGATGGGTGTAGGTGAAGAAAAGGGGGATGGTTTTTTAGATGAAGAATAGGTAAATGGTATGGTAGAAGGATGGGGTCCTAATATAGAAGGTAAGTGGGATGGAGGTGGTATGGGTTTGGTTTGGGGTAGAGGTTTGGGTGGCTCTACCTTGTTAATTGGTTTAGTTGGAGGTTTCTTTGGTGGACTATATGGGGTTAAGTCTAACCTCAAAGGAGGATGAGTATGACTAGGTGTGGGAAAGAGGCGTAAGGTAATTTTACAATTTTAGGTGGAGGTGGTTGGGATGGTTCAATTATGCCTTTAGAAGTGGTACTCAGTAAAGGGATAATGGGTTTAAGGGTGGACTCAATTAAAGATGAGGATTCAGGTTTTCTTTAGTAAGGAAGTCCAAGTCAATGCCAAAAGGTGGCACTATTAAAGTTGGGTTGAGAAGTGAATTCTAGGCTTTGGACTAGTCTAGAAAAGGGCTTGTAAATGGGTTTAGTTTCTTGGTTATTGGTTTCAAAACTTAAGCCCTTTGGTGGAAAATAAGGAATGGTTTCTTCATGGTTGTCTTGGATGGTAGGTTTCAAAATTGATGGTTGAATAGATGAGGTAATCTCCACTTTTGGGATGGTTTTCTAAGGGAGAGCAGAGGGTTCTATTATAGGGGAAGTTAGTGTGGCATCCTCAAGTGAAAGAATGGACATGGTTACTTCCTTTGTTTAGGTATCCAAAGGGATGGAGTGTAGTTCTATAACTTGAATGGGTGGAGTGGGAGAAGATGGTGTGGTTAAATCAATGGTTACCTCCTTCAGTGTTACCACCAAAGGAGAGGTAGATAAAGCTAAGGTTTAATCAATGGGAGAGAGGGGTGGTTGATTATTCTATTTGGGTATCCAGAAGAATAGAAGGTAAGTTTACTATTTCCATTTAGGAGATTGAGGTAATGGTCTCTCCAACAATGGGATCATTATTAATGACATTGATTGTATGTGCCTCATGAGAGTGAGATGATTTATGTTTATTATCATGGTGTTGGGTGAAAGGAGCATGATTAGGAAAATTATTATGGAATATGGCAAGGGATTGATTAGTAGGTGCATTGGGATTATCAAATGCAAGTTCTCTACTATCAATCAAAATTTGGAGAAGACTTTTGAAGGTATTGCATCTATTAATGTCGTGTCCTACAACATGGTGAAAGGCACAATGGTCATTTTTGTTATACCACCCATGTATGGGGTGAGAAGAATCAAATTGTTGAGGTGGTTTAATTGGTGGAAGTTAGATGAGGTTGGGGTTTTGTAATTTATCCAAAAATGATGCATATAATTCTCCAATGGGAGTATATTATCTTAGAGGAGCTCAGTTTTGGTTTTAGTTTTGTTACTTAGGAGAGTTTGAAGAATTAGTTTAAGGTGGTTGGTTGATAGTTAAAGGTGGAGTGGTTTTTATAATAATTGAATTTATGGATGCTTTTGCCTTGGTATTGGATTGGTTAGTGGTTTTGGTAGAGGAAGGGTTATTGGATTTAAAATTGGAATTTTTATTTCGTAGTTTCAATTTCCCTTCATCAATGGCCCAATTTTCAAGTTTTCATGCCATGGTGAATGCCTCATCAAAAGTTTAGAAGGTTTGAACTTGAAGTGTGGGGGTGATATGTTTAGTACAAACCTGACAGAAAAGTTCAATCAATTCAGGTTGGGGTAGTGGAAAATAAAGATGGTTGATAAGACCTCTCCATCTAGAAACAAAATCAACAATTAAATCATCATCAAATTGATTAATATAATAGAGATCATTAATAGAAACATTTTTAGATATATTTACAAAAAGGTGTTCTAAAAAGATTTGGGCTAATTGAGAGAAGGAAAAAAATGGAGTGCTGGGTAAGAGCACTATACCAATCAAGGGCAGGTCATGATAAGGACATGGGGAAGTTTGAAGAAAGAGAGCATCATCATATGTGATCAAATAAAAATAATGATATAATTCTCTCAAATTCTATTAGGGGTCTTCTTTACCTTGAAATTTAGATAACTTGGGAAATTCCCATTGAGGAGGATAAGCATAGATAGGGATGAATGGATGAATGGGTTTGTTATAAATTTAATCATAAGATAAAAGGTTATGAGACCTGAATATGGATGACTCCAAGTTGGTCATTTTATTCATTAACATCTTGATCAAGTCTGTTTGGGGTTGGGAAGCTACATAATTAAGGGGCACATTCTATTGAGGTTCGGTGGTAACTATGTTTAGATAGGTGATAGAAAGTATTAAAGAAGTGACATATTGGTAAGTGGTCATAAAAGGTTGAGATGGTGTGACATAGGGGCTAATTAACACAAATGGTTGGGTAGTATGTGCTATGTAACCTTGTGGATTAGAGACATATTGATAGGCTATCATGGGCACTTATTGAGGAAAGGAGGTGGGTTGAGTTAAAGGTATGACTGAGGTGGTGGGTTGAGGTTGGGTAAGTTGAGGTTGAGTGGTAACTCTAGTGCTAATGGGTGGAAGTGTTTGAGGTATAGAGAACACCAAGTTCTAAAATGGGGTAGAGGTTGATGGGTTGGTTGAGACAAGGGGAAGGGTGGAAATAGGGGAAGAAGACAACCCCATGGTAGGTGGGGTATAAGTAACTAAAGGTAAGGTTGAACCTACTTGGGAAGTGTGGGGTGTGGTAGAAGGTGTTTGGTTAGAATTTGAAATATTGGATAGGGATTGGGTAGTGGTAGTAGATGGAATGTTGGAAGAGGAAGAGGCTTGGGTCAATAAGGGTTCGGTTGAGTTGGTACCCACCATAAAATGGGGAGGCATACCATAAGGAAGATATGTCAGAGGAACTAAAGCCATAGAGGTACGATTAGGTAAGTTTTTGAGATAGTGTTGAAGAGAAACTAGGTTGTTGTCAAAGAAGGTAGCAAAATCTGCATCACCTTTAGAAATAACTAGGATTCTAATAGGAGGAGAATAAAAATGAGGCGAACCCTCATCATTAGAATTGTTTTCCATAGAGGAGGAAGAGGAAGGTGGTGGTTGATTAGTCTGGTTTCTCAACTGTTGTCTAGTAAAGACCATATCAGAAGAGAGGAAATATGATGAAACTCACACCTCAAATAAAGAGAAATCAAAAGAAAAGAAATCAAGACAAACAATGCATACATTGAAAGTGCATTAAATCCTAAAACTCTTTTTAGATCACTTTTGGCTTATGCCTTAGAAAGTGTGAAGAGGGAAATTCGCCTGTAGATTGGGTACTAAGGAGGTAATCTAAGGTTCGTTTCAAGTTGTTTAGGTGCTCAAAAGGAAATTCTATGTTGAAATTCAGTACATGGCTTGGTATTGGGGCTTTACCCCTCAATTGATGGTCCAAAAATAAGAGTATTGGGTGCGTATCTAGAATAATCGAGTTTAGAGTTTATACTCAACTAGAGAACTGAGTTGGTTCTCCCCTTGGTGGTGAAATCCAAGTTGGATAGCTAGGATGGGGTAAGGTTTCTACTAGGTGATGAAATCCTAATTAAGCCTTATATTAGGTATGTTTTGATGTGTTAATGATTTTGTGGTTTGTCATAGTGTGTGATAAGGAGTGTGAAAACTATGATCAATTACTTTACCTTCTAAGTTACTAGATGAACTAAGACAAGTAGGCAATCAATGTATGTAAAAGGTTTATTTTAAGCCCAAAAGGAAAAGTTATAGATTTAATTTAATGAGCAAACAATAAAGGAAGGAAAAGGGAACTAGGTTCCAATAGATATGCCAAAATGTTTCAATTAATTTCACTCATTTCTTAATTTAGAAGTAAAGTAATGAAACTAGTGATAGGGTGTGTAGAAAAATACCTGATAAAGTGTGTTCATGAATCTAGACAATAGTGGGAACTCCTCTTTGGCTAAGAAGGAATAAACTGTAGATAATAGAAACAATCCAAAAGGGGTTTGTTAGATGGATGGTTGAGTGGACTGCCTAGCATGAGCTAGATCCAAGAAGCATAGTGGTTATTAAGAGTCTATCAATCCACTATTATGATAATTAAGTTGATAGAAATGAAAATAAAGGATACTTACATTCAATGATATGAAAGTAAATACATGAAATAAAGAGAAAGTAAATGCTTATTTAAATAAAATGATTGAAATAGTAAAAAGTGGGTCAATACTTAGGCTAACAGGGTTGGGGTTTAGTTCAAAAAATCAAAAAGGTTTCTATTATCAGGGAAAAACAAAGAAAATTGGGTTTGGTTGAGGGTAAAGGGCCTAAAATAGCTTGCTAGATTTTAGTGCCATAGTGATCGATGGTAGTCAGGTGAACCATTGGTGATTGGGTCTGACCGATGACGGTCAGGTAATCAACAATGATTGAGGTAATTATCGGTGGTTGGGCTAACCATCGGTCATTGCCTATGTATTTTGAGAGGATATTGAAGTGGAGTTTGTAGAATGGTAAATAAGAAGGTGAGGATTTTGATGTAATATTGTGGGAGGGAGAATAAGATGTTAAGAGGTCTAGTTGGGGCAAGGAGGTTAGAAATAAGATGAATCAATGATAAAAATTACAAGATACCTATAACTTATGGTGGAGGGTTGAGGCAATTTGACTAGAGTGATGGTACTTCAGCCTTCAAAAGTGATGAAAATAGAGGTTTAGGTCTCTAATGATGCTGCTTTCTTACTAAAGGGATGATGGATACCTGCATAAGAAAATATAATAGCCTAGACATGAATTTGTTTGTCGATCCATTTCACTTCCTCCTCTTCTCCTTTTATAGGATGAAGTTGCTAATTGGGATGGAGGAAGTTACTAATTAGGTAAGGGAAAAAGATGCTAATTAAGAATGTTTTGAAAATGATTTACTTTGCATAAGGAAGTTACTAATTTATGCAATGCTTATCTTGTATAAAGCTAGAAGTTACTTAAAAATATGCTTGTGATCTTGATTAGCGATGGTCAGTATAACCATTATCAATTAGGCTAATCGATGGTGGTGGAGGGCCTAGGGATCAAAAGTGGATAGATGGATTAAAAATTTAAGTCAATGGTAAAGGTGTGAATTGAGCTAGCTAGATGATTAGATAATCTAAGGATCGAAAGTGTGTCTATGGTGGTTCGACATCAATAACTAGCCAAGGTGCAATTTTTGAGTGTCTACACATTTGACCACATGGATGGTATAGATTAAGGGATGAGTTAGGATAGATGATTTCTTTTATTTATCTTCACTTTGAGGTGATAACGGAGGAGTAGGTAGGTATTGGTTGATGGTTTTTGGTTCTTAGATTAAGTTAGGTTCATGAGAGGCTCATCTGATAATAGGTCATCCTAGAGATATAATTGATGGGCTATCACTTGGAGAGCTTTATAGTTCTCCATGTCATGCCTAGGTGTCCTATGGTATGAACATACTAATGTGTCATTATACTAAGATGATTTAGGAGTATGTGGGTCAAATAGTCTGATAGGTGGTAAAGTTAAGCAAGATGCTTACAATAGTCTCTATAAAAAGGTTGAGTAAGACTCGAGCAATGGTGGCAAAGGCATAGGGGTATTAGGTTTGGTAGTTGAGGTGGAAACCATTTTAAGAGTGGACTTGGTGGTAGAGGTTTTAGGTAAATAAGCATTTTTGGCTGATAGTTTTGGATTTACTAGAGAGGTTGATATCTTAAGGTTAAATGGTTTTGGGGTAGATGTTTGAGAGGTAAGTAACTTATTTATAAACAATTAGGAGATAGGAGGTATGTTCATGGTTGGTTCAGTGAAAATAGGTGTGGATGAAAGTAGGAGGGATGGTGTAACCAAAAGTGGTGGCTAGGTTTTGATTGGGATGGTCAGTTTCCCAATTAAGGTAGAGGGATGAAGCCCTAAAATAGAGGGTAAAGTAGAGGGGGGACGCATAGTTTTGGTTATTGGGCTTCTAGGTGGTTTCACCTTCTTGGTTGGCTTAGCTTGAGGTTTATTTGATATTTTTTGTGGGATTAAATCCATCTTTAGTAATGGGTGAGTAATGTTATGAGTAGGAAATATGCCAAGGCTCTTGGTGGGTTTGGTTAGAATGGTAAAAATGATTGTGACTTTGGGTGAGTTTGGTTCTGATGGTGGTGCTATAATTTGATGGGTAGAGGTGTGCAATGGTTAGGTTGTGGTGATAGTGGATTTGATAGTGGAAAGGGTAGTTTGTTTTGATAAATAAGGCTCTTTATTGGTTCTATACAAGAACCCAAGCTGTTGCCAAAAGGTGGATTGATCCAAATTAGGATCAATTATGAATTCTAAGTTTTTAACCAATCTGGAGAAATGTTTATAGATGGGTCTGAATTCCTTGGTAGTAGATTCAAAGGATAGACCTAGGGATTGAGGGGGAGGAATGATTACCTCATCCTTTTCCTAGTCAAAATGTTTCAATTTTTGGGAAGGCAATTCTTTGATGGGAAGTATAGGTAAAGTGGTTTCTTCCTTAGGAGTGAGTGCTAAAGAAAGAGTGAATTGTTGTATGATTGAGGAAAATGACAAAGTGGGAATGGTTTCCTCTTCTAATGTGCATATCAAGGGGGATATTGGTGACTTCACTACCTCAATAAGTGGAGTAGGGGAAGAGGTGATTTGGTTGATTATTTCCTTGGTAGTAAGTGTACTAAGAACCATATTGATAGTATGGGCCTCATGATCATGAGAATATTATGCTTTATTTTTGCTATTGGTAAAAGCATCATGGTTAGGAAATGGTTGTTTGAAGATGTCAAGTGATTGGTTCAAGGGTGCATTAGGGTTATCCAACATAATTTCTCCCTTGTTAATGAGAGTTTGGACAATGTTCTTGAAGGTGTTACACCTACTAATGTCATGTCTGATGACTCGAAGGAAGGTACACAATTCATTCTCCTTGTAACAACTTGATATAGGATGAGAGGAATCAAATTGCTATGAAGGTTTGATCAGGGGAAGCTATATGATATTAGATTTTAACAATTTCTCCAAGACCAAAGCATATGACTCTCCAAGTGGAGTAAATTATTTTTGGGTGTTGTGGTTTGAGTTCTTAATGTTTTGATTAGAGGAATTAGAAAAGTTAGATTGGTTGACAACGGGTGGAGGGACAGTCTTAAGGATAACCACATTCATAGTTCCCTTATTTTTGGAGTTAGTGTTGGTTTCATTATTGGGTTTAGAGGAGGAAGTCTCATTTGATTTGAAGGTAGAGTTCTTGTTTCTCAATTTTAGTTTCCCATCATAAATATCTCTATTCTCTATTTTTTGTGCCATGTGAAAGCTTCATCAAAGGTCTTGAAGCTTTGGAACTATAAAGTAGAGGAGATGTGTTTGGTGCAAGATTGGGCAAAGAGTTTAATCAACTCAGGTTGGGGTAGAGAGATGGATATTTGGTTTATCAAACTTCTCCAATGGGATAAAAAGTCAACAATGGATTCATCATCAAATTTCCAAATGGAGTAGAGATCAGTGATGGAGAATTTTTTAGAGATGTTTATGGAAAAGTGGTCTAAAAAGATCTGAGCTAGTTGGGTAAAATAAAAGAGGGAGTGCTTCATATTGACACTATACCAATCTAGTACCAGAACTAATAGAGACATGGGGAAGGTTCAAAGGAGAGCATCATCATAGGCAATCATATAACATGAATGCCTAAACACTCTTAGGTGTTGTTGAGGGTCCTCCTTACTTTGAGACTTTAAGAACTTCAACATTTCTCATTGAGGAGGATATGGTTGAATGGGGATAGACGGGTGAATTGGTTCATTATAGATTTGGTCATATGACAAAATATTATGAGATCCAAAAATGGATGACTCCAAAGTAGTCATTTTATCTATTAACATTTTTGCAAGGTTAGTTTGGGGTTATTCACCCCCATAGTTGTAAGGTAGACTTTGTTGGGTTTGGGTAGGTGTCACATATGTATAGTTGGTGAGGGGTTGAGAGGCTACCATAAGTTGGTATGTAGATATGGGTAGTTAAGATGATGCCACATATGAATATGTGGAGATAGGTGGTTGGGTGGAAGGTAGAGGTACATACTCTTGTGGGCTAGGGTGTAGCTTGGGTTTGTGTAATGGGCACCTATTGAGAGATTAATGTAGGTTGGGTAGGAGGCATGGTTGTGTTAGTATATAGAGGGTAGGTGGTAACTTTGATACTGATAGGTGGAAGGGTGGAAGGTATGAGAACCACCAAGCTCTGAAATGGAGTGGAGGTAGGTAGGTTGGAAATGGGAGGAATGGTGGTGGCATTAAAAGAGGGTATTCCTATAGTAAAGGAAGTATCATGCCCAAAGGTTGGGTTGATCCTATACTAGGAGGGTTATTAGTTGGGGAAGAAGGAATTTGGCTATTTCTTGGTTGAGTGGGTTGGTTTTAGATGGTGGTATCAATAGGGTTATTGGTAGAGGATGATGCCTGGGTGACTAAAGGTTGGGTGGAGATGGTGGTTATGGAAGTGTCACCTATAAGGTGGGATGGCATGCCATAGGTTTGGTCAATAGGTGGAACCTAAGTAGGGGTATGATGGAGGGATAGGGGTTATTATCTAGAAAGGTGAAAAAATCCACATCACCTTGGGAAACCATCTGAGGGATGGTAGGACTCCTAGAAAGATGAGGAGAATTATCTGCATCTAAGATATACTCCATGGATGAGCGGGAAGAGGAAGACAAATGATTAGGATGTGAGTCTTGATTTTCTTGGTTTCTTAGTTATTGCCTAGTTGAAATCATGTAGATGAGGAAAGGAGGAAGTACAAGCAATCTCACAACTCAAGCAAAATAAAGATAAGAAAAATCCAAGGAAACAAAACACACACTAAAGCACGTTAAATCCTAAGGTTTATTTTAGTCTCTCTTGTGGCTTATGCCTTAAGCTTTAAGAATTATGTGATTCAAATTGGCTTGTAGAGTGGGTATTAGAAAATAAATATATGGTTGGTTTTAGGTTGTGTTTAGGCTCTTAAAGGGATCTATATTAGAATCATTATGTGGCTTGATATTGGGGCTCAGTCCCTCACTTCACACACCATAGTGATAAGGGTGTCAGGTGCTTAGCTAAGATATACTGATTATCAGAGATTATACTCAACCAAAGCACTGAGTTGGTTCTCCCCTTGGTGATGAAATCTAAGTGGGATGGATGGGAAAGGTGATAGTTAGGTAATGAAATCCCAGTCGGGGCTTATGTCAATATTTGATGCTTGATTAGATGTAAGTGGTTTGGTCTTATGTGTGTGATAAGATTAAAGCTATGATTAATTCAATTGATTAATTAAGCTATGTGAGCTAAAATAAGAAAGAAAATAATGGATGCAGTCAATTTTAATCCCAAAATGAAATTTTGATTTCATTGTATGAGTAGAAAATAAAAAGAAGAAACACCTAGATGCAACTATGAACCTAAGAAAAGAATCAAGGGTCCCATCATGCATGCTAGAATGTTTTAGAGAAATTTTGCTCATGTTCTTTAGGGAAAAGAGAAAAAACTTTGAGAAGGGTATGGTAGAAAAACATGATATGTTGTGCACAGATTGATCTAGATGGTTGTAGATACTACTCTTTGACTTAGGAGGAATGACCTACAGATAAGAAATCACTAAATAAATGGTTGATTAGTTAGATAGTAGGGTGGATTGCATTTCAAGCTAGATCCAAGAAGCATGAGCTTCCTTGGAGGCTCTCAATCCATGATTTTAAACAATCAAGTTCTAAAAAATAAATTACTTTCATAAACAATAAAAGATACTGAAATCAAATACAAGAAGTCCTTAAAGGAGATGAATTTGACTAATTATAGAAATAAAAATATTGATATTAATGTCAAATAGATAAGGTATAATTCATAAAATAGGGTGGGGTTCTATGATTAGGTGAGAGGTGAAAAAGTTGGATTTGGTCAAGGTCTGGGGGTGAATATAGCTTGCTATTTATTTGTCTAATAGTGACCATCAGGGGTTAGGTTGACTATTGATGGTTGGGGCAGACCATTAGTGGTTAGATTGACCATCGATGGTTAATGTGAGTTTTGGTTTGGTTAATAGTGACTGATTGGCGAGATTCCAGAATGAGATTCTGGAAGGTGGGTTTGGGTTGGGTTAATTGCAAAATAAAACAAAGTAACTAATTACTAAAAATAGATACTTAGCTTTCCTGGTTGTTGATATGAATAATGGTTGAGGTAGTTGGCTAATGAACTAGTTGATGGGGTCTGGATAATTTTTTTTAGAGTAACAGCATGTGGTTGTTAGTCGATGAGCGATAACACTTGGGATCTATATTTTGCTTGCTAGTTCACTGGTTTATTGGTAAAATGACCTACCAAAGAAACTTTGATACAAGAATATCTTGATAGTTTTTGAATCCTTTTTCACATCTTGATCCTCTCTTTTTATAGGAGGGGGGAGGTGGAAGTGTAGGATCAAGAAGAGGTTTATCTTACTATCTAATTTTTAAATTCAACATGCATTGATCTATGAGTAGATCAAGCAAGATAATTATAGAAAAATAAGTTGTAGTTGAAGTGGGTGTTTAATGTTCAAGTAGTGGAAACCTGACCATCGATGATCAAGCCTAACCATAGATGGTTAGGGTGATCATAAATGGTCGAGGGTCAAAGGCTAAGTTTGGTCAAGGTGGGTTAGTGAGCCAGTTTAATGAGTTAGGTAACTAGACTTAGGTTTATGGTTAAAGGGTTACGGGAGAGTCCTTAGGGGGTCCTAATGTGAGTTAGGGGTATTTTGACATCTATAAACATTATGAAAAATTTTCTAGTGTCTACAATGATCATAAGAAGCTTTAAACTTAGAATATGGTACATCAAACTAGTAATATTGCTAAAGGGCATGCATAGGTGTCATATATAGAACTATAAAATTTGTAGTACTTTGGCTATGTATCATAGGACTCTATGGCCGTGTAGAGGTAATAAGAGTAGTGGTTCTTTTAACCCATTTTTAATGATTTGTAGTTTCTTTGATGCAATTGTAATTGAAATATGTTTATTTTCTATTAGCTACTGGGTGGACCATGTAGGTGTAGATGAGGACTCCATAAAGGCCACTATGTGTAACTGGTGTAATGGTCTCTCAAATATTAACTACCTAGGAAAAGGTATTACCTATTGGTTACATTTTTGCACATGGTTAACCTTAGTAGGTTTTATAATTAGTTATCTTAGAGTAAACTTTTCTTGTTCAAATGGATGTTCATATGGTATTTTGAGAACTATAATTAACCTATTGGTATGAATGTATTTAATACATCCATGTGTAATGGAAGGTACTGCACATAGAATATATATCCAAGGTAGTCTCAATAACATATCAAATACTCATATATATTATATAACAAAAAAGGTAGTGACCACATGTTTTGGACTAACTTGTAAAGTTAAATTAATCTCACTAATAACCTACTATGATGTCCCATTGAATGATCTGACCATTTTGGTCAAAGGGTATAAATCATCATGTGTATGTCTCAAATATGATATTTGATGAGCTTAGAATATGGCTCATTATTGACATGTTATTTCCCTCAATTCATCTCTCTAAGGATATTATCTTATGCAAATCATAGATTGTTAGATAGCTACTACATGGAAAGTAGATACTTGTCTTGTTTATATTGAACCAAAGACTAAACCTTTACTTTGTCATTAATGTCTAATACATATCATATTTTAATGATTTTTTTTGTGAATAATGCTCAAGAAGAATACATAGGTGATGTATAGTGAAATTTCAAATTTGATCTCCATCTAACAGAACTATGAACTCACATAGAAAGAATATATGGACTATGTAGGCTTGTTTCTACAGATTCCATAGGCTTGTTTCTACAGACTCCGTAGACTTGTTTCTACAGACTCCATAGGCTCATTCCTACCAACACTGTAGGGTCAATTATATGGATTTTGTAAAGACAAAGCTACAAATGGGGAAGCTGGTAGCTAGATAAGATGAGAGAGAATCATTCCAGCTGGAGTCAAATGAGGAAAACACTTGCCTACTATTTTGTAGGATTTGCTTTTGATAAAGTTGTATATATTTGGATCTTAGGACTATTATAGGATAGTATATCTATTTCATCAAAATAATTGGATCTCTTCAAAATCCAATCTTCTATTTTTGGATGAGTGGATCAACCAAGGAATCCTATCTCTTTGCAACTTATTTTGAGTTGATTATATTAGTATAAAATGTAAGACTTTTTTTATTAAAAAGGGAGTAGATGAAAGATTCATACAAGCATATTATAGGTTTTAGACATATTGTAATCATTTTAATTTTATGAATTATCACTTTAGTTTCTAGTAGTGATTAATCTTTGTTCTTGAGTCTGAGAGGAACAAGGGCCCACTCTCCTTGGAACTAGGAATTGTGTACAATACTTATTTTATGTTATATTAAGTCTTTGTTATAACTAATCAAAATATTGCTAATGTTTACATTCATTAATAAACATCAAAACAAATTCATAGTTCAAAAGGAATTTCCTTATTCCAAATTCATTTCCTTTCTAAGCAAAGTTTGTTTTATTTTATAGCAAACGTGTGAAGCAAATTTTCTTTTCAAGTTAAAATTATCTTCATTTCCATGCAAGCATAAATAAGAGTGTGATTTTACTTTCAATAAAAAGAGTGGATTCATTTGATTAAATAGTTACATCTTTTCCTTTTCAACAAAAGAGTGAATCAAGTAGTTTAGGACATATTTCTTTCATTAGTCAAAGTTAGAATAGGACCATCAAACACCCCCACAAGTAGAATTCTAGATCTACCATCCTACACCTTACCCTAGACAGCTTTGGACACTAGCCCTGGCTGATAAGACATCAATTAAACATTGATTAAATGAGGATTTGAATGACACTCATCATTTTTGGTGCCATTGCCTAAGAACAAGGTGTTAGTAAGGTAATAATTATTGATCTAGAGTGAAAAATAGAAAAAATTGTAAAAACCATAAAAATTCAATAAATTGATGTACCATCCTAGAGACTCTAAAGGATGATTCATCCCAAAATTCCCACCAAGAACACAAGTTGAAACTCCTTCAACATCTATGAGTAGTGAACTAGAAGTTATGAGTGAAACCTATCTACAAGAATCTTCAAAAGCTTGGATAGAAACTAGGCCATTGCCACAAGCAAGCCCCATAGGACAAATTCCTCAGGATCAATCTCTTACAAGAAGACATTATTTAGAAATTGCTAAGGACTTAGAAGAAGCATTTCAAAAATCCATAGTTGAATAAAATTTTGAGAACTTTGAACCCATAATTGGTACCACAAATATTCAGTGGGAAGATCATCCCATATTTGAAACATCATCATAAGAAGAAAATATGGCTCTCCAATAAAATCCATGAAATCGACAACTTGCACAACCAGGAAGGACTTTTTCCTTTCCTATTGTTGTAGATCCTAATGATCAAACCCCCATGAAAAATATTTCACCAGCTAATCTACCAAATTTCTGGGGAAGATCTACAAAAGATCCTTATCAATTCCTGTTTGAGTTTAAGGTGCTATGCCAAACCTATGATTACATAATAGATAGCCAAAAATTAAAACTATTTCCCTCTACACTTAAAGATGTAGATATAAGATGGTTCATGGGTTTACCTGGTAATTCTACTAGAACATGGGATGACATGGAGACATAATTCTTAAACAAGTATCAAGATTACTGCCGAATGTGAGAAAGAAAAGAGGATTTCTTAAAAATCAAACAAAATGAGGATGAATCTTTAGAGGATTATTTGGATAGATTCATGTTCACTCATTAAATAAGCAATTATCCACTCACTGAAGAAGTTTAGAAATGGTTTTATTAAAAGGGTTGGATGAAGATACTAGAGATGCCTTAAATCTGATGGGAGGTGGAGATATAACTAAGTTGGATTTCAATAAATTTTTTGAGCTTTGTACCAACTACTCTCGAACAAAACCCAGAATTAAGAGAGGAAGGTTTAGGAAATCTAATGAAGTGGGTAAGCTAATAGAAGAATTTTACAATCTAAAGATGGATATTCTGGTTACACTAAATAGTACTTTGGATGGCCTTTAAGGTAAGGTAAATGCAATAGAACCCTTAGCAATCTACTATCCTAAGTGAAGATAGAAACATGCCCTTAGAGACTGCCCCTTGATAAAACCAATGTTTAATCATGTGGGATCTATGATGCAACAGATCATGATACCAAACATTTCACCCTTCTGCCTATTTTAAAAAATCAAATGAAAACACAATTCTAGTCCATTGAAGAATTAAATTATATCTAGAGACAAAACTTTGCCCCACAAAACCAGGTTTAAGGATAGTTTAATGCAATAAATTCAGTTAATCCATGGATGGAACCATGGAATATTTTAGTTCCTTCACTTTTTTGGAATCAACCCTAAATTCCATCAATCCAAAATCCATGGGCAGGACAAGATTGGATCCGAACACCCCCATGGATGGTGCCACAACCATAACAATAATGGATACCATAGAAAAAATGGATTCCAAAACCATATCAAGAATGGAATCAGGAGTGGAACCCACAACAACAATTCACCCAACCAAGAAGACCACTTTAAAAACAAACTATAATGCCACCCCCATTGTTTAACAACAAGGACAAATAAATCAACCCTAAATACCTGCATAACTAATAGTAAATCTAAAAAATAAACAACCAACACCTATTTATGTTAATGAACAAGAAGAGATAATAAATGTTGGAGCTATTGATTATTCAGACATACATTTAAGATCAGGGAAAACTATACAAAAACCTCCAGTTCTCATTTTTGAGATACCTGATGAAAAAGAAAAAATAGAATCATCTCAATTAAACACTAGAGAAGCCAAAATCAAAATGAGCCCTGAAATAAACAAAGAAAATACTACTGCACTAGTAGTTCTTTTTCCTGAAAGATTAAGAGAAATTGATATTAAACTTGAATCAAACTTGGTCCATGAGTTGCAAAAGATCAATATTGAGGTACCCCTACTACAAGCTATTAGGGATATACCTGAATTAAACAAGATCATCAAAAACCTTTGTATCAATATACCTGGGAGGAAATAAAAATATCTAAGAACCATTCATGTTGATATAATATTTGCTAATTTATTAGCAGGAAAACTATTAGTTCCAAAATATGCAGATCTAGGAAGCCCAGTGATCACAATCACAATAGGAGGTAAAAAAATTCCTAACGTCTTGGTAGATTTGGGAGAAATAATTAATGTTATGACAAATGATACTCTCCATACATTATCTCTTATGAGAATGCAATGCACAACTACCATTCTTCAAATGGCAGACTAATCTGTAACTAAATTAGAAGGGACTATAGAAAATGTTGAAGTACTAATAGAGTCTTAAGAATATCTAGTAGATTTCATGGTCTTGCAATCTAAAAAAAGAATATAGGATATCCCATAATCTTAGGTAGACCATAGTTGGCTACTATAGAAACATTAATTGATTATAGGTTAGGAGACATGACCATTTCTAATGGGTTAAAATCCAAATGCATCTCTTTGTACCCTCCTATAAAACCATCAATAAATCACATACAATAACTTTGGGTGGATGAATCAGACAACACATCAAACACCATTTCCTCCTTAGCTATGATCATAGTTAAAAAACACTTGGAAGAATTGCATGAAGACATATACCTAAAATCTACGGACTCTATCAGTCTGAAAGCTACAGACTCACCAGTCCAAAAGCTATGAACTCTACTAGTCTAGAAATTATGGACTGCCTCAGTTTAATATTCTTGGGTTAGATAGAATATTATAAAACCACCAATTCTACTTATTTTATTATTTCCTCACCATATGATCATGGATTGATTCAATAAAGTGTATGGAAATTGGTAGAACAATAACAAACTCATTTCTTAGATGTATTTCATTATTCTTTAGCAAGATTGATTCCTCTTAGAGAATAGTTTGTTGATAATATAACCATATTTCATAAGCTACTTCCTGTTCCATGTCCTCTAAACTTATTTATTAGTGAATTCAAGCAAGTAGAATCTAACTACCTAGGCACAAAACCAATCATGGTATTACCTGAAAAGATTTTGAACATCAATAGTTGGTTAACAAATGAAGAGGAATTTCAACTCTTTGAAGTATTGGAAAGACATACCAAAGATTTTGCTTAGGATTATACCGATATGAAGGGAATTCACCCTACCATATGCACTCATCACATTTATACATAATCTATCAAACTGGTCAGACAACCACAAAGAAAAATAAACCTAACATTAAAGGAGATAGTCAAAATAGAGATCCAAAAGTTGTTGGAAGTTGGGTTTATTTACTGCATCTCAGATAGCCAGTGGGTTTCACCCCTGGTAATTATGCCCAAGAAAAATGGAAAATTAAGGGTATGTGTAGATTATAGAGAACTGAACAAAGTAACACTAAGAGATTATTTTCCTCTACCTTTCATTGACCAAGTTCTTGACAACTTGGCAGGAAAAATATATTTTTCTTTCCTAGATGGGTTTAGTGGGTATAACCAGATAATGGTGGTAGCTGAAGATCAAGATAAAACCACATTTACCTACCCTTGGGAAAATTTTGCTTATCGAGTACTCCCATTTGGACTCTTTAATGCTCCAGCCAAAGAATGGAGCATTACAAAATGGTTGTTGCTTATTAGGTAGTTGTCTATAAATCCGAGTAGAAATGGGATAAAAAATGAGATCAGAGCCAAAGAATGTAGTAAAGTTTCACAAAGACAAAGCTTCTATGGTAGTATTTAGAGCAAATGGCTGGCTACCTTTCATTGAAAATTTCTAGGGTTTCCATGAAATAATGGTAAGAGAATTCATCACTAATCTCACCCCTAAGTTTTTAGTTATTAAAGGCATTGTTATTCCTATTTCAACTCAAATTATAAGTCAAATCATACAAGTTCCAGAAGAGGGAATGAGAGCGACAAGCATAATTCCATTTAGTGATTTAATTATTTAGTTTAATGGTAATGAGTAGATTGGGACTTTGTGTCTAATAGATTCCAAGAGAAAATCAAAAGGGATTCGTAAAAATTCACTTCTTAAACATTGGAAATATGTAGCCAAGTGGGCACTCAAGTATATCATTTGTGAGGGAAAAAATAGTATTTTAAGAGGAGATACCATGAAAATATTAATACACATTAATTATAGGAGGAAAAACCCTCATTACAAAATTAACCTCCCATCCTTCTTATATGGTGCCCTTCAAATTATGACTATAACTCCTAATGTTGCTCTTAGGCACCATGGCTTTATTCACCTAATTATCCAAAATCACTTCCTTCATCAAGGATAAGAGGTCTGGGAGAAATTTTAGAATAGTATTCCAAATTTTCTTACATAAGAAACCTCAAATTTACCATAGGAACATTCATATCCACCAACTACATCAGTTGAGAAAACAACTCCAAAAAAGAAATCACAGACTGTAGTCTCAATAGAAATCCCTTCTTCTTCTTCTTCTTCAAGAAGAATCACAAGGTCTCAAATCCATATAGTTTTAATGTCCCCAAAAGAACCTTAGGAATCTATAGTGCAACTAATTCCCTTATTAGGAAGAAGAAAATTAAAATGAAAGGTTGCTATAGAACTTGAGAAGACTGAGGGTTTGATGGTTGAAAAGGAAAGACAACTGAGTGTAGCTTAGAGAGTGACCAAAACAAGGAGAAGGCTAATTATGACAGATGAAAATGAACAAGAGGCTACAGACATTCTGGATAGTCTTAAAAAGGTATCTCATTCCCCCATACATCAAAGTGTCCCTAAAATTGTAGATGTTGAAGAAACTCCTTTTGAAAGGATCTCTACAATCATAATAGAGGATCCAATTCTAGGAGAAGAGCCACTCACAGTAGAGGAATCAAGTATGGTGGATCAACCACATGTTTTAATTAAAACTATAATGAATAAAGGAAATATTGTATGCATAAATGAGAAAGGAGAGTCATCTAATCTAAATGATACTATTATGCATTTAAACTTAAAGCTTTCTCAAGCTTAAGCTCTAGAGCAACAACAAATATCTGACATCATTGATTTAATCAGTCAATTGACTGAATAAGGATCATGTCAACTTATTATTGGTGTAAAAATTGGACACAACATCTACCAATCATGTAGTAGACGTTCATAGATTAGAAGAAACAATAAATAAAAATGAAAGTGAACAAATAGACCTATAAATATATGTAGAAAATATGAAGAAGAAGAATAGGAGATTGTAGAGTTTGGTAAACTCTTCCAAAGCACCTTCTAATGTTACACCTTCTCCTTCTAAGGTATTTGTTGACCGAAGTTGTCAAACAAGTTGTCTAGTTATTCCTACCTTGCAAATGCTAAATCAAATTGAAGAATAATATTCCATACTTAAATAGAAAAACAAAGTTACAACTTATTTAAACAAAATATTGGAAAATGAAAACAAAGAATTAGAAGCTTAGGTCCAAGATTTAGAAGAAAATTTGTAGGATGCATGCAAATTAGGGGAATCTCTTTTGGCATGTAGGAATCCTTATCCTTCATATAGTTTGTTTTTATTTGAGCAATTTTATAGATGGTAGCTTCTAAAGATCTCTTGTCATCTTTTTTACAAGATTTTGTAGCCAACAACGTTTTTGGAAATTTTCTATAGTGCTAAACCTGATCAACAAGATTTGCTTTATGAATTTTATTTACATGATTTGATAATAAGAGACCATGAGCATAATAAGTTCTTGATAAAATTTCATGTAGGAGAAGTTCAACTGAGGGCATTGCATTATACATTCAAAAATTAACTAGCATGGAAAAGCATATTTGAGGAGTATACAAATCATGATAAGACTACAAGATTATGTATCAGACAAGACTTTCCTATCCCCAGATTGATCAGAAATAATTTTAACTGTGCTTGTTTAAGTGAAGGTTAAAACTCATTATTTAAAAGCTCTATCTAATTGTGATATTTATTTTGACTTGTTTTTAAGATAGAGTTTTGATTCAGTGGTGACTGTAAGTGTGAAAAGGTGGGACCAACTTTTAGTGTCTCTTAGAATATGAGAGGTCATGCCTCCAAAAAACTTAATATGGAGTATAAGGAGAGCTACCTCAATTTTGGAAATCTTAATAGAGATAATAAATTATAGGGGAAAAAAGAAATGGATTGGCATGAGATATAGACCCCCTTTATTGATCATACCGATTCCAGGATGGTATAGTTGGGCTCCATAATCAGAGGAGCAATTCAATATATGGAAATAAATGATCCAAGAACATCAATGATTTACAAACAATTTAGACAAGCATATAATAGATGAATTCGATGACTATGATTTGAGTCAGAGTTTAGAAAGTAGATGTAAGATCTCTAAATGTAAATGAATGTTTGTAATGGGACTTACAAAAGGTAAAGCCCGGGGGAGATGATGAGCTTAGAATATGGCTCATTATTGACATGCTATTTCCATCAATTCATCACTCTAAGGATTTTATTTTATGCAAATCATAGATTGTTAGATAACTATTACATGAAAAGTAGATACTTGTCTTGTTTATATTGAACCAAAGACTAAACCTTTACTTTGTCATTAATGTCTAATACATAGCATGTTTTAGTGATTTTTTTTGTGAAGAATGCTCAGGAAGAAGACACAGGTGATGTATAGTGAAATTTCAATTTTGAGCTCCATCCAATAGAACTATGAACTCACATAGAATGAATCTACAGACTCTATAGGTTTGTTTCTATAGACTCTATAGGTTTATTTCTATGAACTCTGTAGGCTTGTTTCTATGGACTCCATAGGCTCATTTCTATTGACTCTACAGGGTCAATTCCATGGATTATGTAAAG
Organism: Torreya grandis; assembly: GCA_037957365.1. NCBI lineage: Eukaryota > Viridiplantae > Streptophyta > Pinopsida > Cupressales > Taxaceae > Torreya > Torreya grandis. The sequence goes on from JARHVA010001443.1 coordinate 822,612, forward strand.
AAAAAGCTATAAATGGGGAAGTTGGTGGCCAGATAAGATGAGAGAAAATCATTCTAGTTGGAGTTAAATGAGGAAAATACTTGCCTACTATTTTATAGGATTTGATTTTGATAAAGTTGTATATATTTGGATCTTAGGACTATTATAGGATATTATATATATTTCATCAAAATAATTGGATCTCTTGGAAATCCAATCTCCTATTTTTAGATGAGTGAATTGACCAAGGAATCTTATCTCTTTGCATCCTATTTTGAGTTGATTATATTAGTATAAAATGTAAGACTTTTGTTATTGAAAAGGGAGTAGATCAAAGATACGTACAAGCATATTACAGGTTTTAGGTAGATTGTAATCATTTTAGTTTTATGAATTATCACTTTAGTTTCCAACATTAATTAATCTTTATTCTTGAGTTCGAGAGGAGTAAGGTCCCACTCTCCTTGGAACCAGGTATTGTGTAGGGTACTTATTTTATGTTATATTAACTCTTTGTTATAAATAATCAAAATCTTGCTAATGTTTACATTCATTCATAAAACATCAAAACAAATTCACAGTTCAAAAGGCATTTCCTTATTCCAAAGTCATTTACTTTTTAAGCAAAGTGTGTTTTCTTTTATAGAAAACGTGTGAAGAAAATTTATTTTTCAAGTTAAAACATCTCTATTTCGATGTAAGCATAAATAAGAGTGTGATTTTACTTTCAAGCAAAAGAGTGGATTCATTTGATTAAATAGTTACATCTTTTCCTTTTTAGAAAAAGAGTGAATCAAGTAGTTTAGGACACATTTCGTTCATTATTCAAAGTTAGAATAGGACCATCAAACACACCCACAAGTAGACTTCTAGATCTACCATCCTACACCTTACTGTAGATAGCTTTAGACACTAGCCCTAGTTAATAAGAAATTAATTAAACATTGATTAAATGAGAAGTTGAATGACACTCATTAATATTAATGTCATGGTATATACATTATCAGTAACACCTTTATCAACCATAATATTGTGTATAGTTTTATGATCAAGGTATGCTCTAACAAAAAATGAGTTAATATTTAAATCATCATCCAAAATTTCACTCTTATTGAATGTAATAAAAGGTCTCTAAATCATAAGAGGTATAGTATGTGTAAATATGCGAATAGTCCCATCTATAGGTGGCCATAATGTGGTGTAAGAGGATGTATATTATATGCCATTTAAACTTATAGATATTTCTTAGAATGATCTTGTAATGGATTTTTAATATCTTATGGTTTATATGGTCACTAGGTTGTGACCCTGAATCCTTTAGAGGATCATTAAAGGTAAGCTATTGATTATCAATAAGGTCTTGAATCTTGTGTTTTAAGGTATAACATCTATTTTTATAATTTTCAATGCCTTGGTGATAGTCACAATATGTATTGACATCATATCCTTTTGGTAGAGGTCAACTTGTATCAACCTCTATAAGAGGAGGGAAAGATATGAGATGACACTCCACAAGCTTCTTAAGTAACAAAGTTGGAGACTCAGGTAATCATGCAAATTTTCTCTTAGTTGCATTGGATAATATGGGTTTATTAGGCTACTATGATATTACATTAATCATTGTGGTTGCTTGCTTTTTAGGTTATGTAGGTTTTACCTTTTAGATTGGTTTGATATGAAACTTTGTAGTAGATGTAATCAATGTATTTGCTACACACTTAAGCTTGTTTAATGAAATAAGTTTCATTTCATGATATTGGACAATATGTCATAAGTCATTAAAGGATTTAAACTTTTTAAAAATAATAGACTCATGTAACGGTGCAAGCAAACTTTGATTAAATATGCATTGAAGCTATTTACTTACCATTGGATTTTTCATTTTGGCCAACATTCTTTTGTACCTTAAAACATAATTATTAATAGGTTCATTGGTTACTTGTTTGATCTTAGCATTTTTTACAGAATATTTTTTCAATGATGTTGATAGAGAAATGTGCTAGAAATTATTCTGCTAGAGGTTTAAATGCTTTCATTGATTGGATTGGTAAGTCATAAAACCATGTTAAAGCATAATATATTAGTCTCCTTGGAAATAATCTAGTAAAAATTTTATCATTTGAAGCATAATAAAGGGATTTTATATAGAAAGATCAAAGATTTAATTTAGGATCACCATTGCCATCATAAAATGTGAACTTGGGTGAAATAAAACTAGTTAGAAAAGGGTGCAAAGATATTTTAGGTGCTATAGGATTATGTAATACATGTTGTGAATCAATAGAATGAGTTTATTTCAAATCATTTTGTTCAATGTTGGTAACCTTATCCTCCAAAGCTTGAATAACTTGGAGAAGAGTTTGCATAATAGACCCATTGGGATTTAAATTTGAAAAATCACCTAAGGGGATGTAAACACCACTTATGTTGATGTAGGCATTTAAACTGATAATTGATTTTCAATATTAATTTTTCCCATTAAGGATGTAGCAAGATTTTTACTATCTAAGGGTTTAAAATTATTAGATGTGGAGGCACTAGACTTAGCATGTTTATTGATTTCTTCTTGTGTAATATGTAAGAATGCATTAATTAATTCTTTATTTATATTTAGATTATTGGCTAAGGCTCATTTATCTTCCATTTTGAAACAATATTTTTTAAAATTTTACATATTTGATAAAGGTAAGTAAAGGTGACAAATAAAATGAAAAAAAAATATCTATAAATTACTAAAATCAAAAACCCTAGAAGACTAAAAACCCTAGAGCAAACTAGGAGTTGCATGAGAAGACATAGGGTTCGATTTCATCGAATGGTTAACCTTTTTAATTTTGGTGTTAGAGTTAAAAATATAAAATATCCTAATCAAATGGATGAATAAAATTATTCTAGAGTAGGTCAATTAAACTTATTTAGATAATATAATATATTTAATCTAGAAAATTACTAAATATGTAAAGTACAATGCCAATTGATATTTTGATAATTAAAAAATAAGGAATGGAGAATAATTATCTTATTTTAAAATGTGTATGTGGATACAAGTTGTGAAAAGGTGAAAGTAGACATGTTGATGCTCAGGACCCAGTCAACAAATTATAGAAATATTATTTCTGAAGGCCAGGACACTTTCATCAACCTATGGACACTTACATCAACACTTCTATATTATAAAAAATATTTAGTGTATTGATAAATGACTAATTGGAAATATTAGGTTTTTATGTCATATTTATGTTGATTTGTTTGGATTACATGCACATGCTCTACATGATTGTGTATAGTTAAAAACCTTAATTTCTTACCTTAGGTTAGATCACCAAAAATGCATTAGTGGGTTCATGAATTCAAGATGACCTCAAAGAATCTTTTGAAAATGAATGATTTATACATACCCAATAATATAATTAGGGCCTAAAACATATGTATTTATCCCCTAAGTGTGGGCTTATGTGTACATAAGGGTGCAATATGCTATATGCAATGGCATGCAATGATCTAGCTTGTAACTTGAAAAATACCATTCATGGGATGTTATTTGAATGATTTAGACCTATAATATGATTGATATAAAGATAGGGAATAATAAGGCAATATAATTCAGTTGTGAAATTGATTTAATGAGTTTGAATAAGTTCTTACTTGGTATTTGATACACACATGCTTGATAATGATGAATGATCTTTGTTTTATATTTATACCACATATTTTGAAAGAATCTCAAGGAGGGGTTAGATAAGAAAAATAGGAAAATCTCACATTTCAAAATATTTTCAATTTGGATGAATTTTTAGGTACAAAAACTTGATAATGAAATTGAACATTAACATCAATGCTAGTGTTCCCTTGTAAATGCAAGTGTCCCTGTGTAAATGCAAGTGTTTGGAAATATAAAAAATTGCTAAAGGTCTATAATTGATAGTGATGGATATAGATCATATTTTAATATTTTTTTAGTCTACATGTGGTCTAGGTCATCATAATGATAGGTTTAGATTATAAGATAATAAATTAGGCATAGTAAGATGGCGAATGCAAACCTTTCAGTAGCTAGAAGGTCTAAGACTAAAGGATATAGCCCTGATTGGTATTTGTCAAGCATACAAGATTGAGATTATATATATAATTAGATTTTATTATCTACATATACACTAGACCCAAATCATACTATCTTTTTTCACTAGTTTTATGTTATTTTTGCACTATAAAGGAGCCTTATTTCATCTATTGTGGCTGTTTCACCTTTTGCAACAATTTTTCACCAAAACAATCTATTGGAATTCTTACTCGGATTTTAAAACTATAACATCAATTTGGGTATGTAATTACGAAGTCAAAAATACTTTTAATTCTTTATAACACTCACTTTTAATGAGTATTAAGGCATGAAAAGCCCAATCCAATCTTTTCAATAAAGAAGAAATTTTCAAGGGTCATACCCTCTATGGTCTCCAATTGCACAAGAAAATACAATAGTTTACATACCCAATCAAGTGAAATAATTCCTTGTTATTAGATAGATAAGTTTATTATATTTTATTTTAATATTTCCATCTTGAGTAAGGACAAATTTATACATGTTTTATTACAGGTTTGCATGAAACATAGTTTAACATTGTTGCCTATATTCAAGACTACACTTCATAGGTAAGTTCAGGTATACACTTTTCATTTTAATATAGTGATTTGAATTTTTTGAATTAATAAAAATAAAAGGGGGGTAAATTTAGACACATAAATTAAAATTTAAGCTAAAATAATGTACTTATGGCCACCTTTTTTACACACTTAGCTCATGCCTATTTCCATGACCTTTTGACCACTTTCCTTAATTTTCCATGTGGGTGACCCATTCCCATAAGCAAAAAAATTATCTAAAAATGTCCATATTTCTCATTTAAAATACTTTAGGCTTATCCATATATTTTTCCATACTCTCAAATCAACCAAAATTTCTCTTAGGACAACAACATTCCCTGATAATGTCTGGTTCCACTGCGCTTGTCCTCCCACCAAATAACAATTAAACTACCCAATTTAAAAGTCATGTAATAAGTAATACCATAATTTTAGAAAGCTCATACAAATTAATTCCCCAAATATCACTATAAATCCACATTTCAAATCATTTTTCCGACATGAGGTTTCCATATTGAAAAACATCATAATTCTTATTGCACATTGAGAGAAAATTTACTATTTCTCCTAATTTTGAATAAATACAACCATGGTAACCCTGAACTAAATTATGAATACATTTTTAAGATCACAAGTCATGGTTTAAGTACTTAATAACAATAGGATTACATCAGCATTTAACATTTTATATTAGTATTTCACACACACCATCATAACATGGGAGAAATACATAGAGTTTGATCCCTCTTTGGAGTATTAATATGTAGGCAATGCTCAATATAAAGGGTGTTAATTTCAATAAAAAATTAAACCACTATCTCCTTTTTACCCCATCATTTCATTTATCCCTTGATCTATTGAGCTAGGGTTATAAATGAAGGAGAAGATATATAGTGGTTTTCACAATGGATCAAAGGCTCCAACATAGTCAATGAAAAATATAAGTGAAGGTGAATAGGCCAAAAAAACCTCAAAATTATATCATCTACAAGACACTAGTACTCCTTAAGGATAACATTGCCTTGTGCCATTGTCCAGATATATTACTCTTGTCTGAAGATCTTGTAAAACCTTATTTTGGATCCACAATGATTTTTAGCCTCAAACACAGTCCTCCATTATAGTTTTCTAGTAAGTTTTATTTAATTCATACTTTCCCTTTTTACCATATTTCCAACTTTATTAAGTTCCAAATCAATTTGTGTCATTTATTGCATATCTATAACATTCTAGTTTTACACAATAATTTATCTTATCTAAATAATTAATTTACTTATTTTTCAAAATTTTATAAAATAATTATCTAAGTGCCATGTACCACTATGATCTCCCGTGGTTTAACATATCTTTCACATATCATTAGGTATATATAAAGGATGAGATTATTCCAACTACTTTAGGGTATATAGGAAGGTCAATAATATCAAGAGGTTTCATATATTGGTCTAATGACATATACAAATGGAATATATTTGGAGTAAGAAGGAACCAATCCATCTCCCGCAAAGGATTTTGTTTAAATGGATGAAAATGGCCCAAGATTTTTTCTGACTGATACATGTTTAATTCATGGTGATAACTATGTTTTATGGAAAACCAAGGTGAAGACTCACTTATATTTTGAAGATATATAGATGGTTGTTAATGGAGCATTCAACTAACATGCATCAAATTAACCAATAGTGGAAGTTTAAAGAAGAAAACCAAAATGTGAAGTTTAATATTATGTTCATTATATATAATGAGGCTCAACCTCATATCTAATATAACATTACAACCAAAAATTCTTGGTATCAAATTAGTATTGTCTACAAGGCTAAGAACCAAAATACCATCCTTAATATACAAAGCTAGCTTCATGATCCAAAGTTGAAGATAGGTTGGAAGGTTGAAGGATTTATTCATTGTATTTCAACACCTTGGTCATATCTTCTAGCATAAGGAGAGAAAGTGTTAGATTAATCCTTTATACCCCTCAACATGAGAGCATTTGCCACCTACAAAATGTTTTTGACTTATCTAAATATATCAGAGATGAAACCCAATTTTGAAAAATTGGTTAATATGTTGTCATAGGAAGAATCCATGAACACAAAAAAAAAGATGAAGAATAACATGCACTTGAATCACATAAAAATGGGAAAATTATCATGAATCCTTAAAAAAATCCCCTAAGTAGAGCAATCAATTGAACCAACATGGGAGAAAATGTTGATATGAGAATATCTATATAATCTATGGAAAGATAGGACATGAAATGTAAAATTTTTAGTACAATGCATTTATAGAAGGATCATATAACAATAAGAAGACAACCCCCAAGAAATATTTAAAACGACAAAAGTAGAATCCATAGTTTACATGTAATTGGAAGATGTAACCTTCCCCATAGTAACATGAAAAGATTGATGATGACAAAGATCCTTTAGATGAGTATTTTTTCTTTACTACATAGATAAAAGAGGATATCACTTATTTAAATGTAGTCTGGTATGTGGATTTTGGTGCCACAAGGCACATGATTAGATGAAAGGATTGTTTCACCACCTTAAAATGTTTAATGTATCATGGAAATTTATCTCTAGGAGATGATTCATCATATAACCAAGTTTTTCATGATATTTCTTTATCTCTTGTAAATCATGTATGTAAAATCACTGAAGTCTTATATGTACTAGGACTATGAAATAATTTTTTGTGTATAAGTTAATCACTCGATCACAACCTAAAGTTTAAATTTAATTAATAAGATGAAAAAAAGTTTGTCTCATTAGAAAAAAGTCTTGAAGCTAAAGAATTATCGCAAGAGATTCTAGTGTAGGCAAAAATTTCCAGCTTGATGTTGTTCACAATGACCACCAAGATCTTGGTAAGATATAAAGACTCATCAAATTTATTGCATAGAGGATATGGACACTTGAGTTTTTGATACTTAATTTCACTAAGTAGGCACAACATGGTGAGAGGCTTTCCTTCACTAAAGAAGATTATTAATGTGCATTTTAGTTGTCCAAATGGAAAACAACATATATCTCCTTTTGGCACAAGTACATATAAAGCTCTTGGTTCATTGGATTTAGTGCACATTGATATATATGGGCCTATGCAATCAAGTGTTAGTGGATTTTAGTATTTACATATCTTTGTTAATGACCATTCACACAAGATGTGGGTATTTCCATCTCTTTGTTAATGATTACTCACGTAAGATGTGGGTATATTTATCGAAGACTAAGGATCAAATTTTTCAAGTATTCAAAGAATTCAAATCCACTTTGTAACATGAATATAATAATTGAATTTATGTCATACACTCCAATAAAAATGGCAATACACTAATAAAGAGTATTTTTAATTTATGAAGGAACATGACATTCATCGATAGCTAAGTGCACCTTAAACTCCATAACATTATGGTGTTGCAGAATAATATAGTTGCACTATTTTGGAAATGGTGCATAACATGATTGAGGACTCATACCTACCTCATACATGTTGGGAAGAATCAATTTGCATAATTATCTATCTGCTGAATCAAGTACCCACCAAATCTCTTAATGGTATTATTCCATAAGAATCATGGACTAGGAATAAGCATTATATTACTCATCTTTATGTTTTTAGATATAAATCACATATGCATGTACCTAAAAAATAAAAAAAACTAAATAAGAAATCATTAACATGCATTTTTATTGGATATAATGAAGATTCAAAGGCATATTGACTCATTGATATAAAAAGTAGGAAGATACACATAATGGATGCATTATTTGATGAGAAGAGTGAATCTAATTCACCTCCAAATAGTCACCTTATGTAGGCATTATACTTTAAAAAATTTATAATATTAATAGTGGTACTGAGGTTGAGGACATTGATAATGGATAACCAGGTCCTCTAGCTTCACCACCCCTGATATTGTTCAACGTATGCCCAAGTGGTATACAATTACTATTCAAAATGCAAAATTATATGGAGTCCTAAACACTTCCACTATAGGACCAATGACTCATAGCATAGATCATCAAGAGGTGAATTTAGTCCTCATGAGAATAGTTATAGAATCATTTGATCCCTTAATAGTTTGTGAAGCCTAAAAATGAAGGCCTTGGAAAGAGGTCATGGATGAAGAATATCAGTCACTGATAAAGAACAAAAAATGGCATTTTTTTGATCTTACACAAGGAAATAAGCCTATATATAAATCAAATTTTAAAACCAAGTAAAAAGAAAATGGAAATATTGATAAGTATAAGGAAAAACTTGTAGTAAATGGATACACACAGAAATATGACATTGACTATAAGGAGAGTTTTTTACCCTTAGCCAATATAAATAATATACGAATGGTATTTTCTATGGTTACATAGTTTAGATGGTAAGTCAATTATATGGATGCAAAAATTACATTCTAGAATGGATATCTATAAGAAGTATACATGACCCAACCAGAGGGTTTTGTTTCACCAGGCCAAAAAAAAGGTATGTACACTCATCAAGTCTCTATATGGTCTCAAGCATGCTTATTGAGTCTAGTATACCAATATTGATGAGCATCACATACATAATGGATTTTAGAGGAATCCATATGATCCAAACCTCTACCTCAAAGAGAAAATGGGAAGGTTGTGGTTATGTATGTCAATGATTTAGTCATCACTAATAAATCAATGAAGATGATCAAAGCAATAAAGAATGATCTTAAGTGCTCATTTGAGATGATATACATTAGGATACTAAATTATTGTCTTAGTTTGGAGTTATGTCAAAAGGGACATGACATATTCATTTCTCAAATTATGTATGCCAAGACGATGCTTGATAGATTATAAATGATGGACTATAAACCTATTACAAGACCCATAGAGATAAGACTTCAACTATCTTGTTCAAATGCATCACCACCAATAAATTCTACTCTCTACTGATAGTTGATTAAGAGTCTCTTTTACTGGACCTAAACTAGGCCATATATTAGATATGTTGTTAATTATCTTTCAAATTTCATACAAGAATCAAAGGTGAGCCATTAGAAAGAAAAAAGTAGAAATTGAGATACATTTGAGATACTATACAAGATGACATATGATAAAAGAATAATGATCAATTATTATTGATAGGTTACATGAACATACATCATACATGTTATATTATGATATGAAATCCACATCAAGATCTATAAGGGATATACAACTTTGACATCCCTATTCTATGTTCACAAGATATCAAGTGATTTGGTTGCCTTTTTTGTCCAGTGATTTGAGTGAATGCAAGTCTAAACTGATAAAGTGTTAGAAAGTGAAGCCATGGTTATGTTTAGCCCTAAGTTGCGGTGGGTAGTGGGAATCTACCTGTACTATGGTGTATGGGTGTGTGGTGGATAGTTTTATGGTCTAGGTTTCATGAAGCTGGATTGCATCCTTATAGAGAATAATTAGACCTTGGGAGGGGATTATTCATTAATACCATTTAAGTAGTTGCCAAGTATTATTGATTGTGCCTGACTTGGTGGTTGTTGTGTAATTAACCTTTTTCCTATCTTATTTTACTTCAGATTATTTATCTTGAAGAGAGTTAATAAAATACACATTTTCCCCAATTATTCTTTCACCATGTGAATGTTCTTAAGTTAGAGTAGTTTCCTATTTCCATTACAAGTATTATGTTTATAAGATTCCATATCTAATCCTATGAAATATAAAAAGATACCATTGTCTTGTGTAGGTAAATACTGAAGGCATAGTCTATAATTCTCACTGAGTTCCATCCCAATGAGGGACTTAGGTGAAAGCAAATGGTGCTGCATGGTTTTTAGTTTCATTGAGCTAGCCCTATGATATCACAACATAGTTTTGTGTGTCTTGTCTGGGTTGTGTTTGCCAGTTTATTGTTGTTGTGTCATCCACCTTCCCCTATTGAGTAAGTCTTGTGTTTGAGTCTAAGTCAGTATGATAGGAGGTCAGTCTAAAGTTTTGATAGATGCTATAAGAAGTAGAGGTAGGGTTAAGGATAAAGGTAAAGGTGGTGGTGATTACCTTAAGATTAATGTGAGGTTTGAAGTGGATAAGAACTTTGCCAAGAAAGTGAATGATTGATTCTAGGAGATGGATGAATTGGTGGGCATAAGGTTCAGTGAGATCAAGGAGAAAGTGGAGTCCATGGATCAAACTATCAAGATACTTACAAAAATGTTGGAGGATTATGGGGCATCTCAAGCTAGCTTATAGGATGAAGTGACTATGTGTTAAATAATGATACTGAGTCTTATGAAGGCACCCGGGTCTAGTTATTCAACCATTTAAAAACTCCCCAAGTTGAAAGAACTAGAGTGTTACGACAATGCTAGATATGACTATGTTTTGGAGGATTTATTCTAGGACATAGAGGAGTACCTGATATGTTTGGGAGAACTATCAAATGCATAAGAGGTGCATTCTGTATTAAGGTACCTCATGGGTATAATATAGGTCTAGTATAGGACCTTAGAAAATGATATTACATTAGGGGGTTACATGAAGAGGTTGGATTCTTGGGTGGATCTAAAGAAAGTCATTAAGGATTAGTTCCATTTTGGTATTATAGCATGGTTGGCTAGGATCAAGTTGAGTCAATTGAAATAGATTGGGAAGATGAGAGACTACATCGAGTCTTTCCAGAGCCTTATTTATGTTGGAGATAAAAGACATGTTCGAGGTGGATAGGTTGTTTCAATTAAAGAATGGTCTTCAGTCATGGGCTAAGGTTGAGCTCTATCTCCATGAAGTGTTTGAAGTTAATGAAGCAATTACCATAGCATATTAGCTCTTTAATTTTATAGAAGAGTCTTCATCCAAGAGCACCCATAAAACTAACATGCCAAAGGGAAAGGGTGTTTAGAAGAGTTCAAGTAAGCCTTCAAGGAGGCTAGCTGGAAACCAAGGAGGGAAATCTAATCAATAATTATTAGTGGGATCTCAATAGTCTAGTAGCACATCCAAAGGTGATGGGAAGAAGTCATAGAGTGAAGAATCAGGTAGGAAGTCATTCTGTTTGAAGTGTTGGATGTGTAATGGATATCATTACAATAAAGATTGTCCAGAGTGGTAGAGGGTGTTAGCAGTTCAATTAGCATAGGTAGATGAATAAATTGAGAAACCTTTATGTATGATTATGGGGCTCAATGCTATGGAAAATCTTGAGCCTAATAAAAAAAATTGAGAAAGTAATCTGCATGGGTTGAATTTTGTGGAGGTGATGATCAAAAGAAATATCATCATGACACTAGTGGACACGGGTGTGACCCATAACTATATTACAATCCAAAAATCCAAAGATCTAGGCCTCTAGTCCTTTGGAGGTACTGAAAGGTTTAAATTAGTGAATTCTCTAGCTAAAGTAACTCTTAGCTCTGCACAAGGTGTGGAAGTGAAAGTCATAGAATGGAAAGGAAATTTGGACTTGTCCATGATCAAGATAGATGATTTTGACCTAGTGCTAGGACAAGAGTTTATCCAAAATGGCAAAGTGGCAATATTTGCTCATCTTAAAACTCTATTTATGTTAGATCTGACACAAATGTACATGGTGAAGATAGTGTAGAGGAGACATACAAGGAAGATGTAGGTGTGTTTGGTGATGAATATGCAGAAGGCTGCATAGAACAAGGTAGATCCAATGTATCTAGTAGCACTTATTGGTGGTTGGGATGATGAAGAGGGACAATAGGTTCCTATTCTAATAAAAGTGAAGAAGGTTCTTCATGAATACCAAGACTGTATACCCAGCTAGTTACCACTTTATTTACCATTAAGAAGAGCAATTGACCATTGCATTGAGTTAGTTCCAGAGGGGAGTCCTCTGAAAGGGCTCCATATTAGTTATCTAGGCCTAATATGGTTGAGTTGAAGTAGTTAGAAGAGTTACTAATTTTTGGGTATTTTCATCCATCACTCTCCCCTTATGGAGCACTGTTACTATTTTAGAGGAAGGTTGATGGGCCACTTAGGCTTTATGTGGATTATAGATCCTTAAACAAGTTAACCATTAGGAATAGGTATCTTTTGCCCCTCATTGAGGATTGATTCAATTTCCTATCTAGGGTGAAAGTTTTCACAAAGTTAGACTTGAGGTTAGGTTACTATCAAGTCAGAATTACTCCTAGAGTTGAAGAGAAGATGATCATTATCACCAGATATGGGTCATATGATTTTCTTGTGATGCCCTTTGGGTTGTGTAACACACTTGAAACATTTTGCATGCTCATGAATAATGTGTTCAATTCCCTTTTTCATAGTTGTGTGGTCATCTATCTTGATGATATCCTGGTGTTTTCCAAGAACCAAGAAGAGCATAGGGTGTATCTTGTAGAGGTTTTCAAGCTACTAAGGGAGCATGTTTTATTTGTGAAGAAGGAAAAGTGTTGCTTTTATAAATAAGAAGTTAAATTCTTTAGACACGTGATTAGGGAAGGCAATATCAGGCCTGACCCAAGGAAATTTGAAGTAATAAAATATTGGGAGCCACCTAGAGATGTACATGGTGTGCATAAATTTTTAGGTTTGGTAAATTATTACAAAAGGTTTATTAGCTGGTATTCCAAACTTGTGAGTCCATTAACAAAGTTTTTAAAGAAGGAGGTTAAGTGGGTGTGGTCTGCAAAGTGTCAGGAGGCATTTGATATCTTGAAGGAGAAGTTGAATACATCACCTGTGCTTTCCTTAGTGGAATTTAATAAGCATTTTGAGGTACACATAGATGCATATGATTTTACCACTAGTGGGGTACTGATTCAAGATAAACATCCAGTTGATTTTGAGTCAAGGAAGATCAAGGATGCAAAGAGGAGATATAATATCCATGAGAAAGAGATGATGACTTTAGTAGATTGTTTGAGAAGGTGGAGGCATTACTTATTAGGTTAACACTTCATCATCAAGACATAATGTGTCAAATTATTTATTTCTAACTCAAATTAAGTTAACACTAAAGCAATCAAGATGACATTACTTTATAGCTAATTTTGATAAGGAGATATGCATACTATAAGTAAGGAAAATGTGGTTATAGATGCACTCCGTAGGAAGTAGTAATTGGTGGTCATTGTAAGAACATCAACTAATCTAGTGTTTACTCATGGGGAGAGTAAGGTAGAACTGATAGGAGAGTTGATGGAAAACATTTAGGAGGGCTTGGTCTAAGATCCTCAAGCTACTACATTGGTTAAGGCCATGGATGGACAAACTCAGTTAGGCAAGAAAAACAAGTTAAATATTTTAGATGGGATGTTGTGGTTTAATGAGAGTCATATTTAGGTTCCCAAGTGGGGGAGCCCGTGCAGAGAATTGGTCAAGGAGTGTCATGATTATTTATGGGTAAGTCACCTTGGACAAAAATGCACTATGGCTCTTTTGGAAAGGGGATTATATTGGAAAAAGATGAGCAAGGATGTGGATGAGTTTGTATATTCTTGTTTGATTTGTCAACAAGATAAGCTTGACCATCGATTATCAAGAGGCCTTCTCCAACCATTACCTATAGAGAGGATTAAAAATAAAGTTAGTCAAGCATTAGTCCATAAATAATAAAACATGCATAAAGAACTAACTGACCAAGCCTATCTATTTTTATGGGAATTACAAAGGATAACAAGAAATAAATGAAAGAAAGTAACACCATATTACCTTCCCAAATGGATTCACCATACCCATGTGGCTCAAAAGCATGTTCTCACTTGATCAAGCATCCTTATCTTTGTCAAAAATGGTGTTAAGCTCCTCCAATTCCTCAAGAACACTCCATAAAACCTAGGCTCATAATTCCCAATCACTAAACTAGCCTATCAATTAAGCTTTCAAACAAAATCAATGATCAAATACAAAGCCTTATGAAAACAATTTAACATTATAACTTTGAAATATTCAAGCTTAAAATTCATATCCATGGCCTCTCTATTTATATATTTCTGTGATTGGTCAGGATCAACCATGACCATCCATCTCAAGATTGAGATGTGTGGCCATGGATAATCTTAATATTTGGAATTAAATACATAAATATCCTTAAGATAAATAAGCATTAAAGAGGCATGGGTGACCCATAATCTTGATATTTATGGCATTTATGGCCTAGGGATGTCTTCCCAAGAAATGATGTCACCTGATAATGTAGTTAATAGGAATCAATTTTCAAAAATAAATATTCAAAAATTCTCATGGAAAATCCACTTCAGCTCTTTATTTGGATTAATTAGCCTTAAACAAGGTTAATTAACATTTTTACAATTAATTGAAAATTAGCCCTCAATTAATCAAAATGGTCAGAAAGTCATATTACTGGGTCATAATTTGACTGAAGAGGAACTGGAAGGCAATGTTAGATGCATTGGAGCTATATTCCCATTTAGGATGTTGCCAACACCAAATAATAAAGGTATGTGATGTGTACCAATGAATTATAAGAAAAAAGTGATCTAGAGCACTAAATGGCAAAAGTGTCATTTTGACTCAAAATGATCTGATCAAAGTTAGCTAGCCCATAAAATGCATTGCCCTATTTAGGGATACTTTGACCTAAACTAGCACTTGTAAGTGACAAGTTCGAACCATTTAGGGCATTTTATGTATTTTTACCTAAAATATAAATTTGAGTGCAATTTGAATAAGATTGAAAATTTTAACATAAATGGTGTTAGGAATTGGATGTCTACATTTTGCCCCTGCTTGAGAAGGCATATCGAGACATTTAGGTAAAGAACCATCTTTTTAAAGAAAAGAGTTGTCAAGAATAAATTGGAATAGACCCATGATGCCCCCTTGAGAGGACATATGAGGATGGAAGAAAAGGATGGACTCTCAAAAAGAGAGAAAGTGAGAGATTAATCGATGGAATAGATCACATCTAGATGAGCTAATGATTCCACATGTGATTACCATCAATGATAAAAATATAATGAGAGGTATAATAGGCCCCAGAGATGGGGGCAATGGGAAATATGCAATCCATAAATGTAAGGGACACACTGTAAATATACCCAATTTGAGAGTACAAGCTGCATACTTATGACATTGATCAATCTCAAGACAAGTTGTACACTAAAATATTTCCATCATGGGCATTAGTGTGGAGAGATTAAAATTAGAGGGAGAGAATGTTCTACTTTAGGAAGGAAGCACCACTAGAATGGGGTATCCAAAGAGGATATAATAAGAAGTACTCTAGTAAAGCAAATGTGATCGTGATAAGATAGTTTTAGCCTAGTAAGGTAAATTTTGATCATTGATAAAGAATAAAGAATTATTTTACCCCTATAGAGCTAATTTTATTTGGATGTGGTCTAGATGTTGTGCCCAAGCATGGGAAATTGGAAAACAAAATAGTTAGAGGATATAACTGAAAAGATAGGTTAAAGCGAACTGGCACAAATAGACATGTGATGGTGTAATGGCTTAGAAATCCATATAAAACCAAGAATATGAAAATGCACAAAGTGATGAGAGAGATGAAAATAATAATGGAGATAGCTGAGCTGACCTAAATAGAAATTAAGCACTACCTACATAGTTTCATGGACTCATATTCCAACATGAACTTCAGGCCAATGTAGTTCACCCAAGTTTGGGAGAGAATAGAATGAGGAATGATGAAAAATGACAAAGAATTGATTAGAATTATAATGTATGAAAAGAGATGAACATCAAAGCATAAACAAAGAAGCCTAAAATGCATGCTACCTAGATGCCTAATTCCATATCATTAGCCTAGGTTTTACAAAGTGTTCTTTAGAATTGTTCATTAGAGCTGATGTTGACGTTAAGATGTTGAGACCTAAGCAAAAAGTTCTTGCTATAATAAAATAAATTAGGCATCATAAGTATGAATAAATTAGAATGACATAAGATTCAAATTATGCTGAGACAATTCAAATGTGAATATCTATAACTAAGGATAATGGTGAAATAATGACCAAAACTAGAGTTACAATGATTTACATTTAAACAAAAAATAAAAAACAAAGAAAAAGATAGACATAAATGAACCTAACTTGAAATTAAGATATGATCTTAATTAGGAATATAAATGTTAAAAAATAAGAGTCAAGAACGTCTTAACGACATGAGACCAAGATATGAACAATCAATATCCATGTGGACCATCAAGGCATTCTTGAACACAAAAGAGAAAAGAAAAATCAAACAGAAAAACAAAACACCAAAAATAATCAAATAAAAAAAATGGTCCAAGAAAAACATAATAACATAGGATCAAGATATAAATAATCAAGATCCATGTGAATCATCAAGATGTTAT
This sequence comes from Torreya grandis, assembly GCA_037957365.1. Taxonomy (NCBI): domain Eukaryota; kingdom Viridiplantae; phylum Streptophyta; class Pinopsida; order Cupressales; family Taxaceae; genus Torreya; species Torreya grandis. The sequence goes on from JARHVA010001443.1 coordinate 839,520, forward strand.
GAAACATAAAAGAGATAATAAAAAATAAACAAGGAAACACAAGACCAAGATGAGACAAGAAGTAATAAAAAGGATATGAAATAAAAGGAGAGGTGTGAAAGCACAAAAAAATACCAAGAAAAACAAAAAAAAACACCAAGAAAACTCAAATAAACACACATAAACAAAAACCAAGTTAGTGAGGTTTAAAGACAAATGTTCATGCATGTGTGATAAAGGTGTTACTTTCCACCACATCATAACAAAGAACCATGACACAAAAATTGTTCCCTGATTAAAGAGGAATAATGGTAGGAGAAATGGGGGAAGAGAAGAAAAGGAAGGGGTTGGCTGAGATGACTCTAGATGTATAAGACAAGTGGACACTGCCTACATAGTTCTATGGATGCATGTTCCAACATGAACTTTAAGCCAAATATAATTCTCCCAAAAAATGGGATAGAAGAAAATTGATGATTATACCAACATGATTAATGTTATAGAATAAATTTAAGATATGAAAAAAAAGAGAATGGTCTAGAAAACAAGAAGCTGATTAGATGAGAAAGAATGGCCTTGCAAAATGGTAAGTGCGTGGAATAAGATGAAATGAACTAGTGTTTTTGTGCTTGCAAAATGGTAAGAGAACTCAAACTTAATAGTTGCTCACAAAATTATGAGAGCATTCAAACTTAACGGTTGCTCAAAAAATGGTAAGAGCATTCAAACTTAATAGTTACTCACAAAACAATGAGAGTGTTCAAACTTAATAGTTACTCACAAAATGATGAGAGTGTGGGATGGTGGAATGAGAATGTACAAATGTATATAAGTGTGAGATAGTGTTTTTGTTCTTTTATGGATCATGTTCTGATGTTTTTGGTATTTTCAAAGTATTTCTAATGTTTTTGGGATAAAATATGCACAAGGTGGGACTATCTAGTTGAGGAGATGCACATCTTAAGAGTAGAGGTTTTAATAAGACAACTAAGTCGATTGCAATGACCCATACTCATAAATCAGTGAGAGTGAGATTATTGATAAAACAAGAAAGAATAGCAAATATGGGAACTGGGAAGATGTGATTTTTCACTTTTTTGAAGCTACACAAGACTGTCTTAGTTGAACTGCTTTGTAGGACTATTGTTGAAGATGTTCATAATGTTCATGAGACATAATTGAGATCATAATTGGTCAAGGGATAAAAAGTGTTCAAGCTTATAACATGTATTATTCATAACAAAGAATATTCTTATTGAAGAGAGTAATCTATAATGGGATGAAGAATATGTTTAGAGTGCCAAGAGTTCAAAGCCTTTACTATCAAGAATCATGAAAAGTGGACCAGGGTAATATAAAATGTGTTCAAGGTAAGATAAAAGGGTGAGATAATATTACGACAACACAAGTTGCCCCTAAGTCAGGGGTCTTATAGACAATGGTTCAAATCTATTCATGCGTAGAAACTCTTAAGGTGTATGATGTTCATTGGCTCTAAAAGTTCTTTACCATTAGGTTTAGCCAATTGATATGCTCCTAATCTATAGTTTGCCGTGACAATGTATGGTCCTAACCAATTAAGCTAAAATTTGCCTTTCTTTCTGGGTTCAAAATTCATGTTCTTCTAGTTCTCTTTCAAAACTAAGTCACCAATATCAAATTCTTGATGGAGAATACACTTGTTTTAGCTTCTCCATAATTTATTATGATAGGCCTACAAGTTTTCTAGGGTACCCAAACACTTACCATCAATAATTTATAGTTCTTGCAGCAATGAGGATCTATAGTCTTCATTATCTTCAATGTGCTCTAGTGATATTCTTGATGATGGGATCTCAATCTCAACTGGGATGATATCTTATATGCCAAAAATAAGGGAGTATAGAGTAGTTCTACTTGGGGTGTGATGATTGGTTCTATAAGCCCAAAGGGTAGGAAAGAGTTGTAAGTGCCAATTATGACTAACAACATTGACAATCTTATTTAATATGGCTAGAATGGTTTTACTTGATGCCTCAACTTGTCCATTGCCTTGCGAGTTATATGGAGTATATTTCTTGTGCTTGATATTGAATTTTACACAAAGAGATTTCACATCTTGGTTCACAAAGGATCTACCATTATCAAATATAATACAGGCTAGGATGCCATATCGATAGATGATATGGTAATGAATGAATTTGGCTATTTGTTTCCTAGTAATATAAGTGATTGAATGACCTCAATACACTTGGTAAAGTACTCAATTTTAGTCAAAATGTGCTTATATCCATCTAAAGATGTTGGGTTAATTTTCCCAATGAGATCGAGACCCCATGTTGAGAACAACCATGGTGTTATAATTGGCTATAATGGTAAGGAAGGTACATGTATCAAGTTGTTTTGCTATTGATAAAGAACACACTTCTTTACATAATTACAAGCATCTATCTCTATTTTGGGCCAATAATAGCCTGTTTTGAGAAGTTTCTTCACTAGGACTACACCATTAGTATGGGCCCCACACATTCCTTCACGAACCTCCTTTAGTGCTAGCTTGGATTCTCCCAAAGATAAACAACAAAGAAACATTCCATCATAGCCTTTGTGATAAATCATGTTTCTAAGGAGGATATAATGTGTTAAGCGATGAAGGACAAGTTTTTGTTGGTTTTTGGAAAGGTTGGTAGGAAATACATGACTCTGGAAATAGTTATAAAAAACTTGGTACCATGGTAGCTCAGGTGAGATATTAGGATCAACAATGGTGCATATCCTCTCTTAATTTGATATAATATGTGCTGATTGAAGAATATTTTTAATCAAGAAATGATACTCTTTAGCACTATTATGCACTTGAATCATGGAATTAATTTTTTCCATGGCATCAGTAGATCTATTGTTGACTGATGGAACTTGCTCAAACTATAGAGATTTAAAATATGTTTTGAAGTTATTGACAATTTGCTTATAAGGAACAAGCTTATCATCCTTTGTTTGATACTAGTTAGTTGTCTAATTTATGATTAGCTACGAATCTTCATAGACTTTTAAGTTTTGAATATCCCACTATATAACAAGTTGGATCCCTATAAATGATGCCTCACATTCAGCCATATTGTTTGTACACTAAAATTGTATATGAAATGTTTTGGGGATCAAATCCCCCTATGGTGTGATCAATAATATGCTAGCTCCATACCCTCAAGATGTGAAGGATCCATGAAAATAGAGTGTCTACTATTTAGGTTCTTGTGATGATTATTTTATCATCATGATAGAATTATCTAATAGGTCAAAGTTGAGAGGTTGAGTGGTTGTAATAGGAGCTTCTACAAGTTGGTATGCAAGAACTTGTCCTTTGATTACATTTTGATTCTGGTACTCAATATCAAACTCACTGGGGAGCATAATCCATTTAGCCATGAGTCCTTGAAGAGCTACTTTAGATAAGAGAAAATTGAGAGGATATACCTTGGAGATAACAATAATTCTATTATTTAGCATATAATGTCACAATTTTTGAGTGGAGAACACCATAGCTAAACATGCCTTCTCAATAGGCATATATTTATGTTCATAAACCACCAATGTGTGGCTTAAATAATAAACATGTTCCTTAACACGATCATCATGCTGAGCCAATAATGCCCCCAGTGCATGTTTTGTGGTTGATATATAAAGAAGTAGTGGCTTTCCTTACATCAAAGGTCATAAGACTAGTGGATTGGCCAAGTATGTTTTAAGATTTGAGAATTCTATTTGACAATATTCATCCCACCAAAATGCTACCCCTTTCTTTAAGAGATGGGTAATTAGGTGGCACTTATCTACTAATTGAATAATGAGCCTGTGTATAGACTGGATCTTACCCTATAAATGTCACAACTATTTAAGATTGTTTGGTGGAGGTATTTCCATAATAGCATTGAATTTTGTAGGGTCAACTTTGATCCCTCATTGTGATATAATAAACCCTAGTAATTTTCTAGATGTGACTCCAAAGACACATTTCTTAGGATTCAAGCAGACTTTATATAAACAAAGCCTCTCATATATTCTTTGTAGAATATCATAGTGCCCAGTTCTTGTTCTTGATTTTGCTCGTATATCATCAACATAGTCCTAAAAAATGTCATGCATCATGTCATGGAAGATAATAGTCATTACACGCTGATATGTGGTTTTAGCATTCTTCAAACTAAATGGCATGACTTGGTAACAAAATGTCCCCCATAGGGTGATGAACGTGGTCTTATCCTGATATTTAGGGGATATCTTGATCTAATTATAATTTGAAAATCCATCCATTAAGGATAGTATCTCATACCCAATAGTTGAGTCGACAATCATGTCAATGTTGGGCAGAGAAAAATCATCTTTGGGGCATGCTTTGTTGATATCATGAAAATCAGTACACACATGTATGCCTAGGGTCTTTTTACTTAATGGTACTATGTTAGAAATACATTTAGAGTACTCTAGTGGTCTAATAAAATTGGCTCCTAATAACTTTTCCAACTTGGCCTTAACCAAAAGGGCAATGTGTGGATGCATCTTTCTCAAATTTATATTGACTGGTTTAACACCAGGGTGAACAACAAGATGATGCACAACTAAATTTGGGTCCAAGCCTGGCATGTTGGAGTATGCCATACAAATATGTCTATATAATCCTTAATAATGGATATAATATTCTCACATTCTACTTCAGTAAGGGAAGCTCCAAGATAAAAATTGTTAAGATCCTCATAGGTTCCCAAATTCAATTCTATTATGCTATCCATAAGGAGTGTGGATCCATCATATAGAATTATAGGAAATGTATGGTCAAGATCATCTTCTTTTGTTATATCTTTTTGTTGTTCCTCATAAATATCTATATAATATGAAGAATTAGAATCTACCTGCTTAGGTAAAGGCCAATTGGCAAAAACCTCTATAAAAAAACAAGATCAAGATGTTCAAATATTTGATGTTGTTCTGAAGAGATGCTTGTACTAGTTATGGAACTTGGGCTGGATGGGCTTTCTACATCCTAAGGGGATGAGCAAACTTTCCCACCTGGGAGTGCGTAAAATAGGTTTTCATTACAAGGCTTATCTTTTTCTTTACTTTTTCCCTAATTGACAAGTGCCTCAAAGAGGTTTTCACCTGAAGATCTTAATGTTTGTTCTTTATTATGACTAAGAAAGTTTTCCTGCTCTCTAAAGTAGGCAAAAGAATTCAATGAAAAATTAAAACCCTGATTATGATCACCAATGGAGAATGTATCTCATAAGCCCATGTATTTTGTAATTGATTCTTCATTTTAAAACTCATCGAGGCATATGACTAAATTTTGTTGATCCCAATCTATAAGTTCAGGATGGCAAAGGCATAAGTTACAATGAGGGTTTGCTTTAGGATGAGAAGCACTAATGATAAAGATATAATGTCCTACTTTAGGTAGGGAAGCACCACTAGGATGGATTTTTGTTTTAGGATGAGAAGCTCCAATAGGTGTTACAGTCAATATGACATTTAAATCAAATAAATCTGAGTCAACAAGCTCATCAAAAAGACTATAATGGGATGTTGTGTCACTTATAGGAGTCTTATTACTAATCAATTCAGAAGAGTCACTATCAAATGTCATGAGGTCATCCTTTGGTGGTTTAAATTTAAGACTATGATTCTAATTGATGACTCTAGCTGATAAGGGTTCTAAAATTCCTTGCACCTGTGGGCCAAGGCCTTTCCATGTATAGTCAAGATGATCCATTATCTTATTAGGGATATGATACTTTGGAGTATAAAAACAATCAACAAGGCCTTCAAAATATAACCAATCTCCCTCAGGAAAATCCTCTTGATCTTTCTTTGGTGCAATTGCAAGTACAAAAACCATAAGAGGTTTTGGTTGCTTTTTCTTTGGTTTCCAAATCTGATCAAGTCTGCTAGGAGACTAGGAAATTTTAGGCTAAACAAATATTTTAAGGGATTTTGGTAATTTTTCAATATGAAATACATCCTTTAGATGGTACATGGAAATGCCTACATCTTTAATAATAACCTTTTTGGCCAAAATGATAGGAAATAGATCAACCGAGGTGGAGGCTAGATCACTAGGGTCTATATGATTAGATGGAGATGGATGAAAAATGATGGATTTGTTCTTCTTTGTAATGAATTTATAACTTGCTCAATAGTTATAATTACAAAACTCTATTTCAAGATGTTTGTAGTATTGGTATGGCTACTAATCATTAGGAATAGTAACCTTGATCCCATCATGGGGAAACTTAAGGCATTGGTGAAGAGTAGATGGAACTGCCTATACTTAATGGTTCCAAGGATGACCAAGAAGTATGTTATAAAGAAGTTCAATATCCATAATATTGAATAATGTATGATGATAAATAGATACAAGCATGACTGGTAACCAAATTGTTCTAGATGACTCCCTCTCAGTGTTATCATAAGCTTTAATTGTAATAGTTTCTAGCTAAATGTCTTTATCCATGTAACCCAATCATTGTACCAATTTAAGAGATATGATGTTCAACCCTGAACCATTATATATAAGAACCCACTTGATCTTGTGATCCACAATACTTATCTCAATGTATAGTGGGTTATTGTGTTTGGGCCGAGGGTGGACTGTCCTTTTGATCAAATGTGATTTGCCGAAATGAAGACAAATGTCCAACTAGGTTCTATAATTGATCAAGGTTTATATTATTAGGCATAATAGACTTTTGTATAAGTTTATTGAATATGGTTTTATGGAAATCAGATGTCTACAAGAGTATAAAAATCTGTTCAGGGGTTTTATCTAATTGATCCATTAGACTATAAGGCCTTTGAATTGTGGATTGAAATAGTTTAGTCTTTGTTGGGATAGTATTTGGCTTTGGAACCATTAGCACAATGTTCTCATTAGGTTTTACGGAAAAGTGGGTGAAGGGACCTAGATGGTAACTCACAGGTGTCTAGTTGTTATTGCACAACCTAGAGGTGGTAAGGAGTTATTATAATTAGAAGAATAGTACTATTGTTTAGGATTAGTAACCCATGCAAATGGAGTAGCAACATGATGATGCAAAACCAACATGGTATTAATAGGGGGAGAGGGTGTTGACCCTATAATGATGGGTCTCATATTGCAAATAGCACAAGATTGGCCACATGGTTTAACAGTAATAGTGGTAATGTGGATTGCAAAAATGCATCCACAGTGTTATTATAGTCATAAGGTACATTGTTATAAACCACATTATTAGTGTGGGCATTATGATCTTGATTATGTTCATTATGATTCTGACCTTGCTGTTGGTTCTGATTCTACCTCTGTCCTTGATTATGACCATTTTTATTATTTCTTGGTGGTGGTGGATCATATCAAGGAAATGGGTCTTTATAGATTCCCATATCTTGATTTGTGTCCTGATTAGGGGCCAACTTAATTTATAGTTCACCACTTTCAATAAAGTCCTCAAATATATGTCATAATTAAACACAATATTATGCACTATGACCAGTAACATGATGAAAGTTACACCATTCATTCTCTTTGTACCAATCTGGTTTTGGTTGATCTTGAGGTAAGGGCCTTGATACTAGCCATATAATTGAATTAGCTGCAATGATCTTTTATTACACTTTTTAAATCAATTCTCCTAACTTGCTAAAGACTCTAAAATTATTATAAAATGTCCTTCGTGGAGGTTGTCTCTGCAAAGTAAGTAGTGGATTTGGGGGAGTTATTTATACATTTGAAGGAGGCATAGCCTGTATCATTTGTACATGTCTTGTTTTTGTCACCCCATTTCTAACCATGTTCTTATTTTTGCTAAATCCCTTAGGCTTATCTTGCATAAATATTTGAGCTGGTGATTTAGTCTGATTAGATGCTTAACCTTGCACAAAAATCTTAACAAGGCCCTTAGTAATAAGAGCCTTCTCAATCTACACTCCTTTATGAATAGTTTCTTAAAATGAGTTAGCACAAGCTAACCATAGTTATGCACAACTTCAGGATGCAAATTCTATGCAAAGATATCAACCAGTTATTTATATGGCAAGCTATGTTGAAAACAACTTGCCAATGCTCTCCACCTTTGAAGATATGTAACAAAAGTTTCACCATCATGCTGCTTGGCTTTGCATAAGTCAACAAGGGTTAATTCATGTTCTATGTTATATGAGAAATAGTTAACAAACTTTTTTGATAAATAATTCCAATCTACAATTGATCCCTTGGGTAGTTTAAGTAGCCAATCAAGAGCTTGTCCCACTAAACTTCACACTAATAGTCATAATAAGTACTCGTTACTATAAACAACCTCAACTTAGGATGAAGAATGCCTATATGTGATTACGTAGATCTCCTTTTCCTTTGTACTTGTCAAATTTAGGTGCCTCAAAATGAGGTGGAAAGAGGTTTTAGAGAATATATAAATCAAATGGATATGGGCATATGCCATCGAAGTTGTACTTTTTGACTCTATTATTTGTCTCCAATCTTTGGACAATTTCCTTTATAAAATTTCATTCTTGTATGTTTGGTACATTTGTGGATTGAATAAGATGCTATTGGGGTGGAATGTGCCCCTAGTTTTGTGTGGATCTATAGGGAGTGTATACCTTTTGATCCATGACTTGGTTTTGATTTTCCCCTTGAGTTGAGAATATAGGCCGTTGATTTTTGGATTAAAAAACATTCCTTGAATTTGGTTATTTTGCACTTTATTGATTTTGGAAATTTTTATGTTTATTTACCAATTTTTGGGTTGGTTGAAAAGAACCAGCCAAATTATCTTGAGGGATTTCCTCAATTCAAACTGAATGTTTGGGTTTTTGATTTTGTAAAGTAACAAGAGGTTCTTGATGTTTGAAGAACGTATGTTTTGTATCAAATGGAACACTTTGTAAGGTCTCTTTTGAATTTAAGTTGATCCACTATGGTAATGTCCTCATCCAATATTTGTTGCATACCTTCAACCATATTTCCTTATTCTTTCGAAGCATTATTGTGAATTGAAGTGCCAACTAGGGAGTCAGTTAAGTCTACAACAAGTTGATCTACATATCATTGACTTATTATCTTGATCTTAGCTAGAAGATTCAGATTTGTAGGTTTTGACTCTGTTTGTATTTCCTTTCCTCTGTTAGTGGAAGAAGGGATGTCTATTTTTTGAAAAGCTTGCTATTGCCATCGTTGTTATCCTTCTCTAACTAAGGTATGCAATTTTTCTATAGGAAAGTCAGAAGGTAGTCTAGCACCAGATTATATCAATCTAAGAAGGGCTTCATCTTGATCTTCTTGGGGTTGATATTCATTATAACCATCTTCAGATCCTACTATCATAGGGATATCATAAAAAACAATGAGGTTGTCTTGACCATCATAAAATTACTCATCTTCATAACTAAGGCCATAAGAGGCCCCACTATGAGTGAACATTTGAGTCATGTCTAAAAGAGTTGTTTAGTGTTATTGAATAACTTTGGACCAATGCTTGGCACCAAAATAAAGTATGCTTTGGTTATCTCTTAAAAAAATAACTAAGGTACCAATGAGACTATAAGGGAGGGTGGTTTGAAACCATGCATAAATTTTATAAAATTTGGTTCACAAGTTTACTCAACCTCTGGTAAAGTTGAAATTGTATAGATCAGAAGAGAGTAAGGTAACTCAAAGACATAAGGTGAAAACTAGTACATCAAATCCTAGATCTTTGTGATACACTCGCAATGTAAAAGCTAGTTTCAACTTTGACAAGTTGACTCTATAAGTTTAGAGAAAATCTCTCTAGATTATGAAGAAGACAAAATGAACTAAGCAACTCAAGATGTAAAAACATACATGAATCACTAAGTATAAAGCTAGGACCAAATAGGTAGCACAACATCACCACATGATTCGAGTATGATAAAATATGTTCTATGACTCAAAGCATGAGTGATATACAAGATGACTTGAGTCCACCAAGATGATAATGTGATTTTGAGTCTTAATAAATAACCTTCAATCCAAATGAAAAATTGAACCCAAGTTAAAAAAAGCTTAGTTGGCAAATGGCAAACCCACTTTGACACATCAACCCTTAAAACTTAGAAAGGTCCAATTTCAAATGTGGATTATAAATGAAGGATCTAAAAAAATTGGGTAAAAGATCTAGACTAAATTGGGCAACATGACTGTGCCAAAGTGGATGACATGACACAAGTTTTTGATAACAATTTGAATAAGGGAAAGGTGATTTTTCCATTTGGACAGTGTAATTCCTCTCTTGCTCAAGAAAATTGAGGACAATGTGATTTGGTTAAGTCATTTTGAGTTAACAAGTAGTTTTAGACACAAATCAAGACCAAGTAAGTTAATGACAAAAAAAAATGTCTTAAGTCTAAACTGATAAGGAATGACAAAGTAGGGTCTACTAAACTAGCAAAATTTTGATCATTCTAGGGGAATAAATTGCATAATGACTTTCACATCAAATGATGTAAAAGACGAGCACAAAAATTTAGTGACCATGGCATTGGCTAGTTGTAAAAAGGTCTAGTCCTTTTTACAACCACTACATCCTGTTGTTTGCTCAGTGTAGTGCGACGTACAAATGTAGATACATCCCATGTGTAACTCCAAAGGAGTCAAATGAAGTCAATGTCAGGAGGTAAAACCTTGGGTCAAAGCTTCCCTAAATAACTCATGGGAGGTAATGACATCCCCCTCGCAAGCCAATTTTGCATGAAAATAAAGAAAGCATAAAATAGAAAGACTTTGGGGTCATTTTCAAGGTCACCTAAACTTTGACAAGTTTTTGGGGAGTGCTTTAGATGACATTATTTTTAAGCCTTGGACTAGGCTATTTGCAATAGGAATGAAACTTTTGATTCCAAGGGTTCCATATAGGGGACAAATGGAATATCATACACACAACATTCCTCTTTTTTCCAAATAAAACCCATGTAAACAACTATTAAAAATAATAATTGACAAGTGTGTTCAATTTTAAGCGCAAATGAAATATTTGGTGGTGTTCATTTGACCACTTGGTCTTAGTTGCAAACTTTGAAAACATTCATCAAAACATCTAAATTCTTTGTTAAACACCAAAAACAAAGATCCTAATTGATTTTTAAGCATGCCAAAGGTGATTTAAACATGTTTTTATCAAATGTAAAGCTTGGTCCTACAACAAAAATATCAGCATGTCCTTTAGCTTTGAAGCTCCTTTTGGTTTGAAATAATGAACTTTGGAAAAATAGCTCTTGGGTCTGTGTTTTAAGAAAAACATAGTGACTGATGTTGGTTATTACAACTGACGATGATTACTTTGGCTAACTAAGATCTAATCGATGTCAATTTTGTTAACTGATGTTGGTTAAGCTAAGTAACTAATGTCAGTCTTACTTGCTAACATCGATTACTGTGTAAAACCATGGCAAATAAAAATGGTAAAATAAAGTTAAAAAACAATTTTCAAGAGTTTTAAAGGTCCAAATGAATGTTTTGAAGTTTCCAAATGATCTTCTTTAGGTGTGAGATGCATCTGGTCCCATTGGGCATGCCAAGATGTCGAGAGGATTACAAAGCAAGTTAGTCAAGCATTAGTCCATAAATAATGAAACATGCACAAAGAACTAACTAACCAAGCCTATCTATTCCTATGGAAATTACAAAGGATAGTAAGAAATAAATGAAAGAAAGAAACACCATATTACCTTCCCAAATGGATTCACCATATCCATGTGGCTCAAAAGCATGTTCTCCCTTGATCAAGCATCCTTGTCTTTATCAACAATGGTGGTAAGCTCCTCCAATGCCTCAAGAACACTCCATAAAACCTAGGCTCATGATTCCCAATCACTAAACTAGCCTATCAATTAAGATTGAAAACAACATCAATGATCAAATGCAAAGCCTTGTATAAACAATTTAACATTATAACTTTGCAATATTCAAGCTTAAAATTCAAGTCCATGGCCTCTCTATTTATAGATTTTTGAGATTGGTCAAGATCAACCATGATCATCCATCTCAAGATTGAGATGTGTGTCTATGGATAATCCTAATATTTGTAATTAAATATATAAGTATCCTCAAGATAAATAAGCATTAAAGAGGCATGTGAGGCATTAACTAGGCATGGATGACCCATAATCATAATATTTGTGGCATTTATGGCCTAGTGATGTCTTCCCAAGAAATGATGTCACCTGATGATGCAATTAATAGGAATCAATTTATCAAAAATAAATATTCAAAAAATCTCATGGAAAATCCACTTAAGCTCTTGATTTAGATTAATTATCCTTAAACAAGGTTAATCAACATTTGTGCAAGTATTTGAAAATTGGTCCTCAATTAATCAAAATTGTCAGAAAGTCATATTATTGGGTTATAATTTGATTGGAAAGGAACTAGAAGGAAATGTTAGATGAATTAGAGCTATATTCCCATTTAGGATGTTTCCAACACCAAATAACAAAGGTACATGATGTGTACCAATGAATTAGAATAAAAGAGTGATTTAGAACACTAAATGGTGAAATTGTCATTTTGACTCGAAATGATTTGATCAAAGTTAGCTAGCCCATAAAATGCATTACACTATTTAGGGATACTTTGACCTAAATTGGCACTTATAAGTGACAAGTTCAAACCATTTAGGGAGTTTTGTGGATTTTGACCTAAAATCTGCATTTGAGTGTAATTTGAGTAAGATTGACAATTTCAACACAAATGGTGTTAGGAATTAGATGTCTACATTGCCTATTCCTATGTGGCCTTAGGTAAGCGTGAGTATGGATTTTATCATTGGATTTCTAATTTAAATGGAAATTATATCATCATGGTTATTGTTGATATATTTTCCAAGTATGTCACCTTCATTGCATGTAAGTAGCCTTGCAGAGCATAAGAGTCTACATGGTATTTATTTTGGAATGTGGTAAAGTATTAGGGGATTCCATTGAGCATCAACTTGAATATATATAATTATTTTATAATTAAATTATAGTAGGAGTTATTTCTATTGGTGGACACAAAGCTATTGTTTTCCATGAGGTATCATCTAGAAACTGATGACCAAACATAACAGATCAATATAGTGTTAGAGTCTTGTGCCATTTTGTGTGAAGTGACCAAAATAATTAGCTAGATATATTGGACATTGCATAATTCTATTACAACATATAGAAGAGTGAGTTAAGAAAGTAATCACTATTTAAACTTATGACAGACCAACAACCTTTGTTGCCTAATACGGTGATTGATGGATACTTTAGAAGGTGTCTGTTAACCACTAATTATTTGAAGGATTGGCAAGAGTGTGTTGATATTGTGAGGATGCATCTATTGAAAGTGAGTGATCGCATGAAGAAGTATGTAGATTAGTCTAGATAATCCATAGAGTTACTGGTGGGTAGTAAGGTAATTCTAAGGATTGAGATATAAGTTTTCAAAGCTCATCCTAGTACAACTAAGTCCTTGGTCCACAAGTATGATGGGCCATATGAAATTATGGATAAGGTGGGCATGATTTCCTACAAAATGAAGTCACCTAAACACATGAAGGTGCATCCTATATTTCATGTGAGCTAATTAAAACCTTTTATTTCTGATAAAATTGAGCTAAAGTGGATTCATTCTAATCATCCTCCTACAAATGTGATGGATATTCCAAATCAACAATTGAAGAAAATAATTGAGGTGAAGATAGAGGGTTGGGGTAATCAAATGCAAAGGGAGTTCCTAGTGTGCTGGGTTGGTGGTAATTTAACAAGATAGGAGTAGGAATAATCCCTTTGAAACTACAAGGATAAGGTTAGAGTATTCTTTGCCAAGAACAAGGACCTCAGTCCCTTGGCTTAGATATGATCTTGAATAGGGGACCTCCTCCAGGAACCTATGGTAGAGTCTTCACAGTGTTGAGGATGTCACCAATTTAAGTGTGGGAGTATATAAGGGATGTGCGACTTTGAAATCCCTATTCTACGTTCATAAGCTATCAAGATATTTAGTTGCCTTCTTTGTCTAGTGATTTGAGTGAGTGTAATTCTGAAATGACAAAGTGTTGGAAAGTGAAGTCATAGTTGCATTCTAACCCAAGTTGTGGAGGGTAATGAGCATCTACCTGTACTATGGTGTACAAGTGTGTGGTGGATAGTTTTATTGGTCTTTATTTCATGAAGTTGGGTTGCATCCTTATAGAGAGTAATCAATTATTTATGAGAGGTGGTCCTATCTCATGGGGAAATAAGAAGCAAAACTTTGTTTCTCAATCTTATACTAAGGTATAATATCATAAAATAAGAGGATATGTCTATAAATTTAAATGGCTATGTCACATATTTTTATGAATGGGAGTACCAAAAACATAGCCTATGGTTAGGTATTATGATAATTAGGGTGTTATAAACCTTGTTTTCAATATAGTGTTTCATGAGCACATGAAAAAACTAATTTTTAGGTACATTTCAAATGCAAACATGTTTAGAAACACAACATTCAACTCCAATATTTCCCTACTCAAGACCAATGTGCAGATGTCTTCACTAAGTCACTTGTACATGATAAGTTTAAGGCATTCAAAAATTCTCTGTCTTGTACTCTCAATACTACGATGAATTAAGGGAGGGAAATGTTAAAATAAATAAATAATAGTTAATAATTAATCATTGTAAAAAGTGATGTTAATATAAAATAACTCAAATAGAATTTGATGGTTATTTATTGTTGGAGTTTGTTAAAACTCTTATAGGTATTGAGAATACATTAGTTTTTGGTATGGTATTTTATCTAGTTTTATAGGAAAAATGTTAGTATATATTATTGTATAAATAATGGCTTTCACCATTATATTTTTTGGAATGAATAAATATAATTTTGTTTCTCTGTTAAAAAATATTCTTCTCTTCACTAAAATATTTCCCCTTTTTATTTATCAGAATGGCTTTGAGCTAATCTCATGTAAACTTATCTCTCTTATTGCTTCTAAATATAGTCTTTATCTCCTTTCTCTCAAGTCGCAAGACTTAGAGGTTCTTCCATGATTTTTTTTTTAATTTTGGGTGCTCAACACAATACATCAAGTTGGAAACCATTTGTTCCAAACTACTCTCTCTTATTTATTTTTATTTGTATCTTCTCTTGTGGATCGATCCAATACATAATTGTAATTACATAGTCTTTTGATTGAAATATTTCCCTCATGGGGTCTTCTACATTATCCTCTTAGAATTAATTATCTAACGCAACTATCCATTTCATGAGCTTATATGGGCTCTCTTTAATACAAAACAAAATAACATGGCTAGTGGATTTACCTCTTTCTTTCACTATGAACTTTGTTGGTGTCTTTCATATATTTGGATCTTATCTTTCACTTGTTTAGTATATTTTCAAATCATCTAAACTTGCTTATAGGGACATCAACTCCATCACATTTTATCATTCATATTCACTCATGAATATAAAATCTCCTCCACTTTTTACATCCTCCATTGTATCTAATATTTTTTGGATTTCATTCAATATCTCTTCCAAGTCTTCTAATACTAGTATTATTTTACTTTTATGTATTATTTATTCTCCACAAACATGATTATCTTTCACAACCTATAATTTACTCAAGAAATATTATATTTCACAAGATATGTTAGACTCATAAGATATCCTCTCACACTTTATTTACACTACTAGGAATTATCACACACCTACAACACACTTATCCTCTCTTCTATGTAATATTATCTTTCACAACTTGAAATTGACTAAGAAAACTTATCTTTAACAACTTTCATTAGACTCAAATGAGAGTATCTCAAAGTCTCACACAAATATTTTCACTTATAGGACTTCTATCTTTCTTGAAACAAACTCATCTTTAATCTAATTCAAGCTTCTCTTTCATAAATTATAATTGAATCAACATGAGCCTCACACTTTTCACAAAAATCTTCTTTACTTGTAGGACTTTCACATAAAAATAAAAAAACTCACTTTAACCTTGATGTGATACCACTTGGTGTAACTCATGATAGGGGTTCCCAATGAATGGATGCCCTTGGCCATGTAGCTAGAGTCATGTAGTGGAAAACAACATTCATTTTATATTATTAAATTAAAACAAGATTTTACGACATCTACATTCAGTAATTATGTGATTCTCTATTCTATATTATATACTCTATTCCTAGGCCTCTTTGGGATTTATAATATTATTCTCTCTCAAATGAGGAATGTTTCATCAATCCTTTGAATCTTACCCTAATTAACATTATCAGTTCTTCAGAGAGAAAATCCCTCCTTTTAATTCTCAATTTAAGATATTTTTATTTTCTTGCCTATCAACCTTCTATAATTCTATCCAAAATTATCCATGATTTTTGTGGAATTTATTATAATAGTGATGATGTGGTTGATTTAACTAGATCATGGATGCAACCAACTAAATATATTATTAAGAGACTTCTAATGAGACCCATAATGTCCATTTGGTACTTTCTCATGAAAATTGAGGCCATTTGAAGGTCCTTGGTGTCATTTCTCATTGTAGTGATAAAATTGAGAATTATGGCCATAAGATCATAGGATTATGTGAAATTTCATGATGTTAGGGTCTTTACATAATGGGCACAATGCTATTCCCATGACCCCTTTATCCTATATAGACACATGAATTTATCAAATCCACCTTGATATAATTCATGTGTCTACAATTTTAATTATGATCCCTACCTTTAACTTATGACCAACCATCACCCTGTGAACATGTCATGATTGTGACACTTATTAACTTAGTGAGATCTTGGACTCATGTGATATTCATGAACTCCATGAATTTTATGATCCCTATGAATATATGGGGTGTTCTTGAGGCTAACAGACTTTGTGGAATTCTATATAGATCTTAGGTTTTTTTTGAGGCTAATTTTTTTTGTGGAATTCATGGGTGATTCCTGAGGCTAATGGATTTCATTAACTTTTTGGTACTTCTTGAGGCTAATAGACTCCATGAGCTCCATTGGGTTATAAAACACTATGTGAAAATACTTTAAAATTTAGGATTGCATTAGGTCTATCGAGAACTCTAGGGTCTTTACATAATGGGCACAATGCTATTCCCATGACCCCTTTATCCTATATAGACACATGAATTTATCAAATCCACCTTGATATAATTCATGTGTCTACAATTTTAATTATGATCCCTACCTTTAACTTATGACCAACCATCACCCTGTGAACATGTCATGATTGTGACACTTATTAACTTAGTGGGATCTTGGACTCATGTGATATTCATGAACTCCATGAATTTTATGATCCCTATGAATCTATGGGGTGTTCTTGAGGCTAACAGACTTTGTGGACTTCTATATAGATCTTAGGTTTTTTTGAGGCTAATTTTTTTTGTGGAATTCATGGGTGATTCCTGAGGCTAATGGATTTCATTAACTTTTTGGTACTTCTTGAGGCTAATAGACTCCATGAGCTCCATTGGGTTATAAAACACTATGTGAAAATACTTTAAAATTTAGGATTGCATTAGGTCTATCGAGAACTCTTTTATAAAAACTAAGTCATGGGTGACTTGGTGAATTAGGCAGGTGCCATAGCCTTCAACATATAATCAAAAATAGTTTGGATGTTTAAATTTGGTTATTTTGAGATTTCACATATAAGTTGTGAACTCTATGAACACGGAACTTGGCCTTTGTGACTATGTTAAACTAAGAAAATAAAAAAAAGACTCTTTATTAAAAGTTACTAAAATCCCTACCTATTTTTGATGATGCAATATTTTTCATACACCTTGTATGCTCACACATCAAATATTTGTCTCTAAGTTTGACTTGAGTTATTTACTCTCTAGACTAATCTAGTCAACTTTATTTTATTTATAATCTTTGTTGAGATTAGGACATATTCTAATGGAGTTTATGCCAAAAACCTCCTCTTGGTAAATTCCATCCTAGTCATCCCATCCCATCATGATCCATGTGGAAGACACCCTTGTTTATAATGGTAAGTGAACTACCACTCCATTTCCTTCCATTATGATTTTTTCACTTTATGAGTCCAATATCCCATTACAATCTATGAACCATTAAAAAATTAGTAAAATTAGACATGGTACATTATTTTAATGTAATTTCATGACTTCAAAATCAACATTTTTCTTGATCCGTTTGAAATTTACTTCGATACCTATGAGTACACTAATGATAGATCTTAGGGACCCATATTCTAGTGCAATGTCATATGCTATTGTATATAATGGAAAAATTTCTCAATTTTCCTAACTACCTACAATATCATGTTGACGTTTAGTCCTAAATTCAAAAATTCATCTTCAAACTCATGTGCATTTTCTTTCATATCCAATAAAATAGCTTTATTGTTTCTTTCATGGGTTATTCTGAAGACATTTTTATTTTTCAAGTTTGCATTTTTTTAACCCATTGTATCCTCTTGCCTTTTTACTTATTTGATTCTTCATTTAACTCTCTAAATAATTTTCTTAATATTTTACTTTTTGACAAATCTTGCCAATCCTACACCACTTCTTTATGTTTTTATATTCTCTTAGATACCATGTTCTCCATTATTCCTCTTACTTATTCCTCTTCACCATATTACTAAGCATCATGGGGTTTTTTTATATGTATTTCATGACATCTCTTCATTGGTTCCTAGGACTGCATTAACTCTTTTAGATAATGTGTAATTTTTAGGGTATCATGCCTATGATATATTATATGTTCATGCCCCCCATTTCTATAGTATTGTTCAGTAGTGGGTCAACTGAATGAATCATGTGTAACTATTTCCTATCAAAATTGACAACGTATATAATTTCCCTCCATACAAATTATTACAACATGCTCTTTCTTTCCACATTCAAAACAAGTGATTGTTGCACTATATTTATTATAACCCATTATTTATACTAGAGTAAAGACCCATATTTTATTTACAATATATTTCAAAGTGTATATATGCAATGGGATAGGATCTATTTGCTATTATCCTATCTTTAATGATTCAGACTCGGATAAGGTTCATCAAAGAGACCCCAATGATACATAATGTTTGAGATGTGATAAATGGATCTGAAAAATTAGCAAGAGGAGAACCTAAAATACTAATGTTAGAGAAAAGGGTTCCAAAGTCTTTATGCCTCTAATACAATGAAGTAGTTCTAACTAGATCTCTATTGTAAGTAGTCTAATATTGAAAATAAGCATTGTAAGTAATTGTGTAAAAAATCTAAAGTAAACTAATGGGAGAGGTAATAAACATCAAAATGGTTAAATATATATGGTAGTAAAATGGGGTCTTAGGCTACCTAAAATGGATAAATGGAAAGTTCAAGCAATCCTATAGCCACACTAAGTATAAGTGTAGATAAAGCTTAAAAAAGATTATATACATGTTCACTTACTAATAAGTAACTTCTATCTACTAAATGAAATAACTAGGGTTATAATATAATTACCTTGATGAAGAACCCATCAAGCCCCAATATCCCCCTTGGATAATGGTGCTTTTTAATATATTATTGTGGTTGTGAAGACCTCAAAGGTTAAATCAAGCTCTAGGCTAAAAATACTCCTACTGAATCTCCAAGACTCCAAAAGATAAGCTTAATCCAAGACAAGACTCTAACCAATAACTCCTCCAAATGTAGATTAGGGTAGAAGTGTGAGTGAATGTAGAGTAAAATGAGTGTATATGATATGTTGAAATGAAAGGGTGACTTGTATTTATAGTGATCAATATCCCAAAACTATCTCAAAAGTTAAGTTAATGCCATCAAATTGCCAAGATGTAGTTAAAAATAGGTTGACCAACCTTGTACTATTTTGGCCTACTAAAAATAGCTATGAAGATCAAGCCAACACATTTATAACTACATAAAACATGTCAATGCGGTAAGGAAGGGATAAGTGTCAAAATAGACTGTATTAGATCAGGTTGATATAGTAGGAAATATGGAAATTGATATAGATAGATGGGGTATGATGGAAGGAGGTAAGTAGGGAATCAAGTCTAAGGAAGATGAAATGGATATAAGAATTATATATAAATAACAACATATATTAAAAATCACCAAAGGCCTACCCATCCTTACTAGGTGCACCCTTTAAGGGATGCACCCAGGGAGATTAAAGCTTGACAAGTTTATGTAAGAGAAAGTGTTAGTAAATGATGAAATTTAAAAATATTATGTATACATATGCCCACTCAAAACTCACCACATGTCATAATAGTGTAACATGGGATGGTTATTTGGGAAAGAACATAATAACACAATAATTGAGCTAACTAAAATGAAAATTTAAAAGTAAATGCTGATAAGTAAATAGCTAAAGTACTAGATGCATAATTTAACTTACCTTTATTTTTGAATAACTACATGTTGTAATCATAATCTTGATCATGGAGGGTGTAGTAATTTCATTTGAGAAACCCTAGGGACACAAGGATCAATATAAGAGCAAGGAAATAAAACACATGAAAATCAAAGTAAATAGAAACTCTCAAATTTAATAAAATCACTAAGAAAATTAGTAAGATGGGATGATAAGGCTAGGTTAAGACCAAAAGGCCAAGGAAAATGTATAAGGGAAAAATAGGTAAGTTGAAAATCCAATGCTACTTATGACCAAAAAACCTGAAGTTGTATCCAAAATAAGATAAGTAATAATACAAATCTAATAAGGGATAAATGGAACTAATTAATACAAACAACATCTATTTAAGATAAAACTATATTTAAACAAAGATTAAAAAATGATATGAATAACATCAAATTTAAAAAATAGGACTGAATGGTCTATAAAAAGATGAATAAAATATTCAAAGCCCCAAACATAACTAAGATAAATACTATAAAGAAAATACAATAATGAAGAGATCATTTCACAACAATTCAGAGATGTAACTTCTAATCAAATGATGGTTGAACTAAAACTAGCATATTCTTACCATGTCAAAAATGGATGAAGAATAAAATGTATAAAATATGGGATTATCATCTCATAAATTACACAAAATGAATATCATCCCATGAAGTTAGGTATACATAAAAAGTGAAATAAAGGACTCGAAAGGAAATCCAAGAGGCGTAATTAAAGGACTCAAAAGGGAATGCATAATGAAGAGTTAGAGAATCAAAAGAAAAATATAGAAGTAAGAATTAATGTCTAGGAGGAAAACTAAGTTGTATCCATTGTATTAATATGCAACTCATAAAGTGGAAAACTAAATGGTGTAAGCAAAGATAAAATACCTAAGGACCTAAAAATAGTTATTAGGGTTAAGGTGTAAAAAGGGGAAACCCAGAGGTGTGAAAATGGAAGTGAAAGTGGAGCCTACAAGATGTGTTAGCTCAACAATTTTTGTGTAAAAAAATGATAAGCATGCAAGTAAGAAATACCATAAATTGAAGGCAATACAAAAAAGTAAATATATGATAGAAATGTAGCTAAGCAAAGTATTTTTTCAAAAAGTAAGCATTGTTCAATTTTTTGAAGATGTGTTTGTTTACAACCTATAAATGCTAGGTCTAGTAATGTATTTGTCTTGGTAAGGGTCATATCAAATTTGAGTGTTTTTTTCCCTCTTTGTCATGGGTTTAATATAGTTTGAGTACTATGTTTCTAACATTGAAAATATGGACTTTGAATTTTTTATTATGTTGTTTAGCTATGCGAGCTTTGTATTGGTAATTATTGTGTAGATAATTCATACGTTGCTCATCAAAAAAGAATAATGAATGAATTAAAATTTCATGAAGCTCTTCATTAGGGATGATACCATGAAGAGAGATGCATAGAGAGGGTAATTTAACTTCCAAGGGTAAGATGAATTTGGAGCCATATAATATAGAGAAGGGAGTTTCTAGAGTGTCAATACAAATACTAGTATGATAGGCCCAAATTACAAGATATAGATTGAGATGCTAGTTAGAATGAGAATCCCTAATAGTCTTTTGTAATGATTTGTTAAGGATTTTTTGTGTGGATTCAACTTGAACATTTCACTCAGGGTGATAATGTGTGGAAAATTTTTGTGTGATTTTGAACTTTTCACATAAATGTTTCATGTCTTTATTTTTAATTTCCCATCATTGTTAGATATGATGGTGAGGAGTTCCAAAATGATATATGATTTAATTAAGAATGCATTTAGATGTAGTGACATGAGTGACATTAACAAAGGGAATAAGTTATATCCACTTGGTAAAATATTTTATGGTTGTAATGATGAATATGTGACCATTTTGTAATCGAGATGGTTTGACAATGGGATCTAATCCCCATGTAGAGAATGGCCAAGGAGACTCCAAGGTTTGAAGTTCAGTCAAAGGAGATTGAATGAGATCATCATGTAGTTTTCAAGGGTTACACTTTTTAAAACATGTGATGGCCTATTTTTTGAGGGTAGGCTAGAAGTATCCCATACATAGGCATTTACGGGATGTAGTGTGTTCACTATAATGGCCACTCAAAATTTCCCCATGTGTTTAATAAAGAGGAGGAAGAACTTAATATTGATTAATAAAATAAATTAAGGTACCTTCAATGTTATGATAATAATGGATGTCATGTCTCAATACATATTTACAAGATTGATTGCAGAGGTAAGTCTTTTTATTAGAGTCAACATTTAGAGGATAAGTATGATGTTTAATAAACTAGATGATATATTTGTACCATGAGCTTTGTTGAGTAATAATGACCTCAATGTGGTAAATAAGAGAGTCATCTAGATTGTAAACTAGGAGTTTTCCTCATGTGGATGAGGAATTATGAATCATGTAATACCCAATGAAGATGCAAAAGAGAGGCAGATGAAGTAAGATAATTAGCTATAGAATTTTATTCTCATGGGATTGTTTTGATATTAAAATATGAAAATGCTTTGGAAAAATTAGATATGATTTGGTGATATGTAATAAGGTTTTAAATTTTTCATTGATATTTACCATCAACTTGATGACATTTAAGTTATAAATCTCCTAAGGAATGTAAGTATGGGATATCTAAGTCAATGGATGATTTCATTCCAAGGATGAGGGATTAATATTCAACCATGTTATTAGTGACTTTAAAGTTGAAGTAATAATCTAGAGGAATGATTTTTCCATAAGGGTCAGCTAAGACACAAACTACCCTATCTCTTTGAAGGCACTTGGCTCTATCGAATTGTAGTGTTCAAGTTTCCTCATGTAAGTCGATTGTAACTTTGGGTAGTTATTTTAGAATGAATTTGGATTTGAGTTTGGAGATTGGAATTTTAGGCTCTTAGAGGGTATGTGCCTCAATATTAGCTACAAAATTGTGGAAATAGTCTTTAAGAGAGATGACTTGGTTAATGCCTTTAAGGAAAAATATTTCTTCATCTATAAGAGTATCATGAAGGTGATTGGTAGATAGTATAGGTGCTAAAAAAATTTGATCAACTATCACTTGAACTTTGAATTATTTTGGGTAATAACTGTTAAGTCAAATTAAATTAAGAGGACCACCCATTTTCCAATTTTATCTCTAGGTAAGAAAACTTTGGAGAAGAAGTGATGAAGGGGGTCAGAATGGACAATGACATAAGTGGTTTGATAAAGCATGTAATGTCAAAGTTTTACAACAATGAAGTAGAGTGTGAGATAATCATGTTCCACTTTTGTGTAACAAATATTTTTTAAAGAATGGGTTGTAATTATCTTTCTATTTAGGACAAAATTAATTAGAGACAAGAATTTGTTTAGGAGAGGTAGTAGCAGTGTAATTGATTACAATGGTTTCCTCAACAAGTATGGAATTCCTATATTGGAAATGATATGGAGTAAGAGGAAGCTTGGAAATAGGATGTGTGATGGGATCTATGCTAAGGATAAAATTTTTTAATCAAGGAGCCTTTTTCTAAAAATGGCCAAGCTTGTGATGTTGGCGAGGAAGTTAATGCTCTCTAGCATGAACTAGTTCCAAGATAAATTCATCACTAAGAAGTGTAGGTAAAGGTCTATAGTATTTAATGTCTACTTCAAGATCCATAATCTAGTTACCTTTGTTTTCAAAATTAGAATGGATTTATCTTAAAATAGTGGATTTTGCATCTAAGGTAATATTAGGAGGTGAAGGAGATGGTGAATATTTTTATTTTACAATATTGGTTTGGATAATATAATATAGTACACTAAAGTGGGGTTGAACTGTATCAGTTTGTTAGAAATGATTATCATAAATAGGAATAGTTGGGATTGGATCAAGCTGGTCAATGTAATCTATAATAGATAATGAGTAAAAAGGAGTTGAATGTCAGACTATATTGGGTTGGCCGATACAATAAATATTCTAGTAGATAGACATAATGGTATCCTATTATTTAGTACTGTTAGGATTATGTTGGACTGATTGAATGGTATTGGGCTGATTGATGTCATAAAATTAAGGAGTAGTAAGAATTTCATAAATAACCCATGGTGTATATATCAAGGGTGGTTTAATAGTAGGTACATAACCTTAAGATTTTGATTCAGTATCAGTAAATTTAGAGGATATATGAATGGCATGAACATCAAGGTTGAAGGCATGCATTTTTGTGAGATTATTTTGACAATGCATTACATCTAAGACTTTTTATTGAGCTTGTTCCATGACGTAGAGATTATCATATGAGGAAGATATATTATATTCATGAGAAGTAGGTTAATCAATTTTAGTAGTAATGTCTTTAGTGGAGACACCCATGCTACTAAAAGTGTGAAGGGACATGGTATAAGGGTCTTGAAAGAGTTTAGCTACCCCATACTCTTTTCAAGTGAAGTCATCTTCTGTGTAATAGGCCTCATTAGTGTTACATTGGGGAAGACTTTCAATATCATCATCTATGAAAGGAATGGTCCCATCTTGTAGTAGGAGAGAAGGAAGACATTCAGCCATATAAGGAGGTAGTCTTGTGGTATTTCAAATGTTTTACAATTCATTAGGTTTATCATCCTCAGATTCTATAAGAGTGACATGTAAACCATGATTCATGCTGATGAAATCAAGATGTGGGCTATTAATATGAATAATAATAGGAATGCGATATTGATGTTTATGATTGGGTAGGTGGATGCCTTAAGGGTTGGGATCTACTTCATGCTTGTAAGATTTTTCATTATGGATGAAATTGATACACTGAATACCTAAATATGCAATAACTCTCATGTAATGAGTCCATAGAAGGCCTAAGAGCATGTTATATGAAAGTGGAGTATGTAAAATGATAATCTTGGTGCATATTATTTTGGGCCCAATATTGAGAGGGAGCTGAATGTATCTAATAATATTTTGATTAATTTGATCAAATATACAATAAGTGAGTCTAATTTTCTTAAGGTTATCTTTGGATTATCTAGATAGAGGTAACATTTAATCTAGAGTATTCATCCAACAAGACTTTCCTTATTAGGGTATTTTTTATCCCAATTTTAATGAAGAGGGGCACATCATTAGTTTGAAAAAGAATTTCATCATTAATAATGTCTTATATAAACTATATTGAGGATTTTGTAGAGGAATAAAATTGATAAATATTTATTATAACATGAAATTACATAGGTGTGAGACCTTTGGAGGTTGGAATAGGTATTTTAAATTTACTAAATAGGGGATCTTCAATGTCCTACAATTGTTGAATGAGAAACTTGCATTGATAAGGAGAAGTTATCACTAATTCCACTAAGGGTATTTTTCAAGGCACATAGTTAAGATTATCTAAAAAATTTCATTGTGGTATAGAGGTAGAGTTAGCATGAGGCTTAAGTTGATTATAAATATCCTCTTAATGGGAATGGAAGAATTAGTTTAAGACTCCAAGGGTGGAGTTAGTTCATCACTAATCAGTTATTCTAAAGAGGAAGTAGGATTAGTTTTAATATGTTTAAAATTTTTCTCTTTAGGTTTGGTAACTATAGACATCTATTATTGGCCACCAATGGATTCATACCAGAATTTCAATCAATTCTTATCAACCTTTGCACATATTGCCTAAGAATTTATAAATGTCTCAAATTTGGCTTCATAAAATACAATTTGGCTTATAAAATAATTAAATGGGATAAAATGCACACCTTAATTAATTCAAAAATCTTCAAAATGTCAAAAATCATATTCAAAATTAATTAACATGCAAAATCAAATCAAATTCCTAAATTGAATTATCCATGAGCAATTAAATGAGTTATCAAAAAGGAAATTAAAAAATCAAATAATATCAAAGGAATGCATAATTACCTTTTGTGAGTTGTCCAAAATCCAAAACATCCCACCCATGCCTATTCATTTCTAATCTTGCGATTTGGACACATTTTAATTATACTAGGGTTAATTAACTCATAAAAAGTAAGGTCTAAACCCATTATAAGCCTTAACTTTACCTTAACTCACCTTGGGTTGAGTTTAGCCTCAAAACCTATAAATACAAGTCTAGACCTCTTCATTTAGAGAGCTTGAGCATAGTAATGTTATAATGCTTTATTTAGAGAAAGTTTGCATGACATTAGTGTTATAATTCCAAAATTCCAAGCCAAGCCATGAAACTACATCAATAAATCATGATCCAAACAACCATGGTGCAAAGGGGAGAAGGAGCCACATGACTCCATTTTCCAAAGATCTTTTGAGCACAAGCCAAGCAATCTAAACAAAGAAATCTCTTGAATCATTCAAAGAAGGTAAGAAAGGTATGTTTTCTTACATTTTAGTTGTGCTTTGTCAATTATTTTTCTTTACTATGCTCCCCCCTTTAATATAGGTAAGATAGTGTTATGAATGTTAGTGTGTTTGTTTTCATTTTAATTAAATTTCATTGTGAAGCTAACATATGATCTAACCACCCTTATTGGATTCCTTGATCAGAAATAAGACACCCAGTGGGACCATAAGCACCCAAAATAGCAAGGAGATGGAGATGTAAGTTAAAAACCATCAAAATAATGCTTACATATCATTAAAATTGCAAATTTATCTTTGATTTTGCGTTTTTTGGGATTATTTTTCTAACTCAGATCTACACAAAGGCCAGTACTGGTTAGGTATAACCGGTATTAGTTTGGCATAAACCAACCATAGTTATTCCCAATCGAGCCCAAATCTATGCAATCATCATCAGTCAGGTTATAGGGGAAAAATGTTCACAAAGCTTGTATTTTGATTCTTTTCAACATTCTTTTTTGTGATTTTTAATTTCAATAGCATTTAAATTCATTGACTAAACTTTGCCTTGCAGGTTTTATCAAATTTTTATCTAACCAAGGCCTAACTTAACATGTTTATCTTTTGAAGTTTTATCCATGGGTCTACAAGTTATCAATGATGGTCTTAATCGATCAATGTTGATTCTTCATGATTAGCATCAATTTTCTATGAACTAACTGCCACAGTTGTCTTGAATCAACATTGGTCATCTCTGAATAACCCTGGTCACTATGTGTTGTAATTAAAAACTTGAGAGATCTTTTTTAAAATATAATTTACTCACAACCAAAAGTGCTTCAAAGTAGAAGGTTACCATCTAACAATTATGGGTCATGGACATGATTGGAACATAAATTTGCATGTTTTAGCTAATACACATTTTGTTTTGGTGTTGAAATAAACATGTTAAGTCTCACACATTTGGTATTTGGTGCTTAAAAGGAGTTATGATTTATAATGTTTAAAAACACTTCATTGTTGATGCTTAAAAATAATGGCTAAGTCTTGAACACTTACTTTTGGTGTCTAAAAATAAACTTAGGCTAAATCTTGAACATTTAGAATTTTTGGCTTAAAATGAACATAGATGCTTTTTGATTAATTTGGGTTTGTGAAATTATTTGAATACTTTGCACTTAAACCAAGGGGCCATGTAAATAACATCATCACATTTAAATTTGGTGTCTAAAATCAAACTTCACTCATAATTTATTACAAACTATTTGTTGATTATTTTTTTTCACAAAAAGAATAACATGTGTATGCTCTCTCCCATATCATATAGGGAAATAGTGGGATCAAATGTGAATTTTCATTGCATTTAGTGCCTATTCCAAGGTGTAAAAATAAAGTTTCCTAGGATCTCCCCAAAACCTGCATGGTTTTGGGTGATCTAAAAACAACCCTAAAGTCTTTCTACTTAGTCTTTATTTTTATGCATTTTGGCTTGTGAAGGGTATGCCATTGCCTCTCATGGGTTATATATGGAATCATTGACCCAGGTATTCATCTCCTAGTAGTGTTTCAACCATGATCCATGATGGGGTATACAAAGACAAGAACACATACTGCTAGAGCCAAGTGGCTGAGTGGCTAACCTCTCCTTTAGTAACGAAAGCCCAATTTAGGTCTAGTTAACCAGGGGATACCATTGATAAGTCTAATGATGGTATCATCATGCAAAGGAATAGAAAATTTCATGATAAGTTGATCATAATGAACTTAATTGATGTGATGCTTCTCTTGTGTTAGCCATGCTTGGGATCAATCTAGATGGTCATAACTTGTAAGTTTTAGTCAACCCCACTTTCCACACCTTGATAGGATTTAGGATGATATACTTAGTTATATTTTTGTCATTTATTATTTTATTGATTGGTGTGTTATATCTAAAACTTTTTTGTTTATACCATGTCTTGAAAAAGTTTATTTATCTACATTACTCCATTATTTGAGGAGATGTTTTGCCATCCATTTGACAACTTGATTTAACTTAAACGACTTTTGTGTCAAAAATGTTGTGTGTGTCACTTGATTGAAATGGACAATGTTGTGTTACCAAAATCAATTCAAGCTTATGCCTTATAATTATTAGAAACAAACCATTGGTACATATTTTGAGAGCACTAACACCATTAGGTTGCTCAAATTTTTTAAATTGACTTGTCTTATATTGTGTCCAAATTGTCATTGCTTGAAACTAATCATTTGTGTCTTGTTAGATTTTTGTTTAGCACAGTCATGTTGTTCAAATTTACATAGCTTGTTTTTCAATAAAGCTAAGTTTTCTTAATTTGATTATTTTATTAAATTTTACAAGTTTATATCCAAACATTGATTGATTTCTATTTAAGCCTTGTTTCATAGGGGATGATACACAAATCTTTCTCTTTTGGGTTACACAACTTAGGTTAATTTTTGACCCAAAATTTGAAAACTATATTATTTGTACTTTCATATGTGTAAATCAATCAATCTTAAAATGCCTTTTTTTTAATGCCTCATACCATTTTGATCACATTTATGTATATAATCAAGTGCCTTGTTTATGTCAAAGTGTTACAAGTTGTAGATTTAAAATCATCCTTTATTTCAAGTCTAGATTTTGACGCTAAGTTTAGCCAAAATTACTAACATTAGCCTTGTTTTGAGCCTCGATTTTGATGTTGCATTTGGACAAAAGACCTAGTAACTTTTCCCTTTCCTAGTTTGGACTTATAAGGAACATCTTTGAACCTAGAATTTGACATCTTGTTTTTAATTAATTTCACTTGACCTAGTTTGTGTGAGATATTTAACATTAGACATATGATGTTATACTATTTTTACCAAGTATTTGCATAATTTTTTTTGAGATATATCTCCATCCCTTTGACTAAGTTAGACCTAGTTTGAAACTTTTGTATTTTTAGACATAGCTTTTCAAAGTTTATAGAACTCAAATCGTCTCTTATTATAAAATATTTGCCATTTGATTTGACCATATCTCACTATACATGTAGTGGAGCCATGTATAATCTAGGATATGGAAATTTTATCACATAAGAGGAATTTCTTTAGGACCCTTATGGAGATGATGTTGTTTGGGAGACAAATTATTATCCACCACACAACAATCAAATAGGGGAATAGAGTCAATATCCTTTAGCCAATTATTTAGTTAGCACTCCTCCATACATAGATCAAGACTAAGAATAAATAGTCCAATATTTGGATATCATACCTTTAGTTATAGAATAAGTTTAAAAATAAATTTATTACATTACAATGTCATCAACCTATGATCCTAACATAGTCGTAGAGATAAGGGCTAGTCTTCTGATAGACTTTCCCCATGATGACTTTCCAAGTCTAGTAAGAGGGACTTACAATATGTCTTAAAATTAGAATAATGAACATGCCTCTTCTAGTAACCCTAATGCCATTGTACTGATGTTGTATTAAGACTCTTATATGATTATCATACAAAGAGGCCTGATAGAAGACCATTTTCTTTAAATGTAGAAGACATACCAAACATATCAAAACCTAGCACATAACTTCAATCATATGGCCATGTCAAATGCACCTCTTATTCAATCACTCCCTTCAATAGGAGTTTGAATTGAGTTGACAAGTTAAAAAAATTAAGGTTTTGACCTAATTACATAAAACACTTTAGGAGAAAACATGTTCAATACTCTAATCATCAAGGAGGTGTCTTCTATTTCTATGTAGAGTAGTGAGAAAAACATAATGGACAATACACTGGTAATATCCAATTTAAACCAAAGTGGTGGTAGCACACAAACACATATTCAACAATAAAATGTGACTTTAAGTAACACTGTGAGTGGTTTTCAAACTCAAGGAGTATGAGTTTCTACTTCCCAACCTCAACCAATGACCTCTAATACTCAACCAACTACTTCTTGAAACACCCAACATCAAGGATTAAGTAGTCAACCAATGACCACTGCCATGCCACAATAAAATGTGATGACTATTACTCCACCCCAATAAGTGATGAGTAATATTCCATAAAAATAGGCACCATCAAACATATCCACATAATAGAGGAAAAACATATTACCACCTCAATAGGGGAAACCAATGTTCCACCTCACCATGTAGCAACAAACATACCTCTTCAGTCATAGACTAACATGCTGATCTAAAACCAAATGATGTCTAACAAATAACATACTAATATTGGTCAGCTATAGATGTTGAATCTCCAACATGCATCCACTTCCCAATAGGGATTCACATAACAAAGCGGCACCAATGTTCTTCAAGTACCTTTTAGGTAGTAATTGCCTTTCATCCAAAATGTGTCACAAGTTCAATGACAAGGTCTTGGGTCATAAATTATCCTCAATTAATAAGGTATGGCTAGTTAGTAGCATGTCCCTATTCAACCTTAGTGGGCATAGTATGGACATATACCTTCATCCCAACCATAGTATTCCAAAAATCAAACCTACATACCCAATCCCAACTAGAATATCACATTGTAATACGTGTAATTTCAATAATCATACCCTAATCCATGCATGTGTATTCTTGGTCAATTACCTAACCAATCCAATATTCCCAAACAAATTCCTCCATCATACCTCTGTTAAAGTAATCCACTTGTGACCGTAAAACCTCTACCTAAACAGGCCAATGATCCCACTAGTTTCCTCACACAAGAGCTACAACAAATAAAGGATGTAATTGCCCTCATTCAAGTGGGGAAATAGATCAAAAAGTTCAAGTTAGATGATGTACATTCTTACCCTTTCAATATGGAGTACTTGTAGATACCATTTCATGTAGGGTATGAGCCACCAAAGTTTAACAAATAAAAGGGGAAAGGTGATCCCAAGGCCAACTTGATAGAATTCTTTGTTACATGCCAACTAGTGGCCTATAACAACATCTATTTATTACTATTATTTCCATAGAGCCTACTAGGGAAAGCATTGGAATGGTTCATAAATTTACCCTAGAATTATGTATCTAATTTTAATGATCTTTCAGATAAGTTCATGTAACACTTCTCTTACAATCTCGAACATGAGATTTACTTGGTCTACTTAACATAAGCCAAATGAAAAGTTGCTAAAAGATTTGAAATTTATTTTTAGTGATGGAGATCCCTTACAAGTTGATTTACCCATAGTCTACCAAATAAGTAACTAGTCGTTATGTTTACCAAAAATATACATAGTGAGATATCTTACAATATGGAGTTGTAGTGTACGTACAGGTTCAATCAGATCATTAACAAAAGTTTGATGATCGAGAGAGACCTTATTAATAAATGGATTATTAAACTAGCCTCATAAAATCAAAGCCAAAATCAAAATTAGAATAATAATTAAAATAAAAATTTAGTCCAAGCACAAACATCACAGTAAACCCAGGCTAATAATTCTGATAGACCCAAACAATTCAATCACAACAAGAATGTTTTTGGTAATAGAGTAATAGAATTGAGACATGTTCAAATGGTGTAACCACTATTTTCATAACCTATGCTATATATGCACGTACCTCCTAACCAACAACCTCTTCAACAAATGTAACAAAATAGACTAGTATAATAAGTGCAGTAGGTGCAATAAGCACAATAACCTAGACTAGTACAACAAATGCCTTTAAAAAACAATCCTCCAAGAATAATTGTGCCTACATGTCACATTTTTAGTAACCTTAGAGAGACTATTAAGACTATTTTTCACAAACTTACTATAACTAATTTGATTAAATGGCCTATTCTAAAGGACCTTCTCAAGGGTGCTACCTATTTAGACTAGTACATGCCAAATGAATTTTTAAATAACATCAAGTCAACAACCATAATTTATAGTGATGTGTTCAAATTAAACATGTGATCAAGAACATGTTTGAAAATGGAGAGATCTCATTAGATCATGGAGCTTCCACATCTAATCATAACCTTGGAATTTATTAGAATCCATTTCCTTAACATAACAACCAATAAAAACAACAAAAACAAAAACAATGACAAATACAACATCAACAACAATAGTATCAAAAAATAAGGTTGAACCAAAAAAATTAATAACTTTAAAAAAATGGATAGAACAAAGGTTAGAATGATGAAACCAACCAATAGACCTACCATGTAGTTTTACATGATTAAAACTTGGTTGTAGGCCATATTGTAGGAGGACACATTAACACCATTTCCATTAATCTAAAACTAAGCACCAATTAAATAAGACTGTTACTAATCATTCAAAATCAACCAACCTATTCTAATAATCCTTCCTTGACTTAGGACTACATAAAGGTAAACTGACAAGTAGGGGTTCCCATATTTAGACCTTATACTGATAACTTATTGTTAGCATATGACCACACACAAGTACATTAGCAACCAAGACTTATCCTATCAGATAACCCTCCACCATCATTTGTTAGCAACATTGGACCTGTACCCAATCATGATTGTGAAATCACAACTCGATAGTCAAGGATTACCATACTAGGTCCACAACCATCTTCCACTCAACAATTCATCCAACTAACCATTTTGCTTTAGAACAAGTCATTTCCTGCTGTCTTAGAAAAGATGTTTAGCATTGTGGAACAATTACAAAATATGCGAGTGCAAATATCCATTTTATATTTTTTTTGAATGTTTACTATCCATAAAAACATCTTAATATAATTACTTGGCTAATCCAAAATTCCCAATGACATATCTCCTAATAAATTTCAAGCTCTGGTTGGACACCTAGCTCCAAGCCAATAACTAACCTTCAATCAAAATGATATGTCATCCCTTGGCCCACTTCATAATAATACTTTGTACTTTGAGGTTTACATAATGTGACATAAAGTGAAATGCATCCTCATAGATAATGGATTAGGATTGAATATAGTGTCTCTAAAACTCATCAAGCTTCTTGGGTACATGACAATATATCTCCAATTAGAAATAATCACCATCAAATCTTACGATAATGATGAATAAGAATCATAAAGCACCATTATCTTACTAGTTATCATTGGGCCCTTGACCCATGATATACTTTACCATGTGTTAGATCTTGATGTGTCATATAATATGATTTTGGTAAGATCTTTAATATAGGAGATTTGTGTAATCCCATCAACATTGTACCAATGTATCACATTCTCTGATTTAGGAATAAAAGTGACAATTCTGGGAGATTTGGATCCATATGAGCATTGTAAGCATTTAGAGGCTAAGTTTAAGAGCTATAACTACCATTTTAGAATGAATCTAGTTACTAAGGAGGACAAGCAAAAGAAAATACTTGTTGATTCACTAGAGGCCAATTGTATTAACCCTGAACCCTTGATTCATTTTCCCATATGCCACCTCCTGAGATGCCCAATCATTATATTATCTTGGATAATGGCCCAAGAGAGTACTTGACCCATGATACCTTTCACATTATAAATCTCCCACAAAAACCCAAGTCCTTTGGAAGACCAAAAACCAAACCACTCATGCAATGGCAAAGAAAGGGTAAAGGCCATCAACATAGTCTACACTTGTCACTTTCATACCAATCTCTAGCCAAGAATAAGACCCTCTCAAAGGTGATGAATCATGGTTGTATAATGAAAAATTGGTTGATTGTTACAAAAATTCCAAGTATCCCATTCCAAATTAGATCATGAAAAATTAGAACTATAAAGGAAGATATCTAGGGCCAAATTAATAGGGAACACTTGAGCAAATTTATACAACTAAGTATAAAAGAACCTATGTACTTGGATTTAAATCACCTGGGGGTGACCCCACATATCTTATTCAAGTTCCATCACCAATGACTAGTGATGATCATGCTGATAATGAAGTAGAGTATGATCATAGCCAATTTGATGACCTAGCCCATATCAATCTATTTGATAATAACATAATTTGTACCCTTCAACCAGTCATTCATCATAACCCATTACCATTGTATTATCCCCAATTTATAGATTGAGGCCAAAAAGAATCCAATGTGTTAGTTGACAAATTTTAAAATAATGAGGCATTCTACGATTTTCTAGGCCTAAGGGACAATATTCCATTGAGGGATCATAAAAAAGGGTTCTCAATCAAATTAGATCCTGAAGCCTATTTTGGAGAGTGGGTGAACACCCTTAGCCAAAAATAATTAAATAAGACATTGAGGTCCCAAAATGAAAACCTCTTTGAGGTGCTTTTAGACTAGGGAAAGAGTAAAGATAAAGGCCAGTCTAGTTGTAAAAACCTATTTTAGGTACCACTAGATGGGGGTGTTCAACCTTATTCAAATATAGACTAGGATACCACTAATGATGAACTTGTATATGGGTTTGAGTTTAGTCTTGAAGAATAATAGGCTTTCAATCAAATCATCTAGGATACAATGACAACAAACTTGCCTATGGGTATGAGTTTAGTCTTGAAAAATAATAAGCTTTTGATCACATCATTTAGGAATTCCTAATAGCATTTGTTACATGGCCATCCATCCCATTGGGATATTCTAATTCATCATGCCTAGGAGAAATTGATGAGCCATTCTTAATAGAGGACTCTGACATTGTAAAATATTTCAAACCTTTTCTCACTATTCTTGAAGATGGTTCAACTAATCTAGTGGAAGATACTTCAAAGGTAAACATCAAGACTACAAATAACCTGAAATGGATCAAATTAAGCACATCCCTCACCAAGGAGGAGCATGAAGTTCTTATAGCCCTTTTGAGGGAATTTGTAGATATATTTGCATGGGCATATTCTAACATGCCTGGTTTTGACCCTACCTTAATTTTTCACCACTTTGTGGTACATCTTGATGTCAAAATAGTGAAACAAAAGTTACAGAAAATACATCCTCGCATTATTAAATTAGTCAAGAAAGAGTTAGATAAACTCTTGGAATTGATATGTATTATGATTGACTATTTTGAATGGATTTCCAATGTTGTACCTATCAATAAAATTATAGAAGGAATCAAAATCTTTACTAATTTTAGGGGCATTAGAAAAGATTACCTAAAGGATGACTTTCCATTTCCAAACATTGACATGATTGTCGACTCCAAAATAGGTTATGAAATGCTTTCTCTAATGGATGGATTCTTAAGATACAATTAGATTTA
This sequence comes from Torreya grandis, assembly GCA_037957365.1. Classification (NCBI taxonomy): domain Eukaryota; kingdom Viridiplantae; phylum Streptophyta; class Pinopsida; order Cupressales; family Taxaceae; genus Torreya; species Torreya grandis. Next base: position 875,331 of record JARHVA010001443.1, read on the forward strand.
AATAGCACCAAAAGACCAACATAAAATAACATTCACCACTTTGTGGGGAACATTATATTATCAAGTTATGCCATTTGGTCTTAAGAATGTAGGGGCCACCTATCAAAAATCCATGATAGTCATATTTCATGATATGATGCATTACATTGTTGAATATTATGTTGATGACATAATAGGAAAATAAAAGACCAGAGTAAATTATCCAGTAACATTGAGGAGGATATTTGAGTGACTGTATGAATACAAAGTTAGGCTCAACCCTAAGAAATGTGTTTTTAGGGTTACTTTAGGCAAATTGTTTGGCTTCATTGTGTCTTGTAGGGGCATACAAGTTGATCTAGCCAAAGTATGAGCCATAACAAACATGCCACCACCAACCAATTTGAAGCAACTCCATAGTTTATAGGGTAAAGTTCAATCTATTACATGCTTCATATCTCAATTAGCCAATAATTATCATCCTTTTACACATATTTTAAAGAAGAGTGTCACATTTCTTTGGGATGATGATTGTTAGAAAGATTTTTAACAACTAAAGCACTATCTAGCAAATCCATTAGTTTTATTGTCTCCTATACTAGGGAAACCATTCCTTTTATACCTATCAACAATAGACAAAGCCCTGGGGGCACTTCTATCTCAAAATGATCATAATGGAAAAGAGCATGCCATATAATATCTAAGCCATACACTATTTATGTATGAGCACAATTATATTCCCATTAAAAAAGCTTGTTTAGCTATGGTCTTCATAGCTCAAAAATTGTGACATTATATGTTGAATAATAAGACCATGTTCATTTCAAAAGTAGATATGAGCAAGTATCTACTATCTAAAATAGCTTTGCAAGGCCTTATGGCCAAATGGATCATGCTTCTCAATGAGTTTGAGATAGAATATGTGAGCTAAAAATCCATCAAGGGGCAAGTTCTTGCAGATCAACTTGCTAAAGCACCCCTTGTACACATAGAACCACTAACATTCCAATTTTTTGATGAATATATTATGACCATCATTAAAACACATCTTAAGGAGTAATACTGGAAGTTGTATTTTGATGGATCATTCACAACACATGGATCAGGGGCAAACCTTTTATTTATAACACCACAGGGGGATCTAATCCACAAGCCATCACAATTAGCTTTCCTTGTACTAACAACATGGCTGAATATGAAGCACTTATCATAGGGTTTCAATAGGAAGTTCAATGGAACATACATCATCTAAAGGTTTATGGTGATTCTTAGTTACTCATCAATCAGGTTACAGACCATTTTCAGACCAAATATGACAAGCTGGTTCCCTACAAAGCCATGGTTGATACTCTTACACAATAAATTATTGATATCTAGTTTGAACATATACCAAGGGCTAGTAACAAAAAAATAGATGCCATGTATATCATTGGATCATTGATTCAAAAAATAGATAAACCAAAGAATATCAATTTCTCATTGAAAATCTACTAATGCCAGCTTATGAACCATCAACCATTGCAATGATCTATGATATTGTTGGTCCCAATTCTACTTGGTATTCAAACCTTTAAACTTACCTCCATGACCAAATTATACCTCTAGAATTATCCCAAAAATAATCTAAAGCCTTCATTCACAATGCCTAATGTTATACCTTACTCAGACCAACCCTATACTACCATAGTTTTGATGGAAATCTACTTCATTATTTAACTTTGATATAATCTATTCCAGTGTTATGAGAAGTTCATGAAGGGGTATGTGGAACCCACACCAACAAGTTAGTCTTGTCTAAAAATCTCTTGTGTATTGGGTATTATTGGCCAATGATGGACACAGATGTAGTTGCATATGTGAAAAGATGTGATAAATGTCAATGATATACTAATTTGATTCATGCCCCAACTAAGACTTTGAAACTAATGTTGACACTATGGCCATTTGATATATGGGGCCTTGATCTCATTAGGAAGATAAACCCCACCTCATCTGATGCCATACATATATCCTTATCACCACAAATTATTTCACTAAGTGAGTTGAAGCTGTACCCCTCACTTATGTGATTGGAAAGTAAATTTACAAATTCATCTTTAACAATCTCATCTACCATTATGGTATCCCTTCCAAAATTATATCTAATAATGGTGGATCATTCAAAAATAAAGACACCAAATCACTATGTGTTGAGTATAAAATCACCCAACATTTTTCCATAGCATATTACCCTCAAGGTAATAACCTAGAAAAAGCATGAAATAAAACCATTATCAACATCCTTAAAAAGATTATCAATGATGCTAGCCATAATTGGCATCTCCAGATATTCTCAGCCCTCTAGGCATACCATACCAATCACCACACTTCCATAGGTGCCAATCCATACTCGCTTGTTTAAGATACTGAAGCTATTCTTCCCATTGAGGTCAAGTTAACTTCTTTGTGCATCTCTCTAAAACATGTCTTCGATGATGAAAACTATTGAGTAGCTCACCACAAGATCTAGAGTTATTTGATAAGAAATGTTTGGTCATAGTTAACCATTTTCAAGCATACCATAATCAACTCTGTGGCCAATATAATTAGCATGTGAAACATAGAAAATTTGAGCTTGGTGATCTTGTCCTTAAAGAGAACTAAAAGAATACCATGATTGAGAAGAATCATAAAAGAAAGTTCAAGCCCAACTGGGTTGGTCCTTTCATCATTGTTATAGACTATGGCATTGGAGCATACAAGCTCACCATATCAGATGGAGATGAACTTGATGAGTTAATGAACTTTATACACCTCAAGTGTTACTTTACTTGAGTGACTTGGTATGTTGTATATGAGGTCCATTTCAAGTTGCACCATATTATTAACATTATTATTTATACCATACCATTCTATCATTCTATCACTTTTCCATTCCACCATTTCATTCTACCAAACCTTCTCTATTGACCAAGCATGTTTTAACCCTCTCTAACTAGCCTATTTGACATTGGTTCACCCATTAGTTACACTTTTAGCATGAAGATTCAGATCAGTTACAATAGTTGTTTCAAGAATTCTAGACAAATGCCATATTTTGGAGTAGTATGATAGAAGTTTGGTAGTTATATCCTTCATTTCTTGTTTCATTCTATATAATGTTTTGTTTGTGTGGGCCTAATTATAACCATTTATGGGCAAATCAGTGTCTCATCGATCTTGCTACTAATTATAACCACCTATGGGAAAATTAGTATCATTATTTGAGCTATTATATCCTAGTTATAACTGCTTATGGGAAAACTAGGGGAAACATTTGTTTATTGTGCCTTGACATACCAAATTGCCATTCTTATGTTGTACTATGCTATTATGCTAACTATGCCTGTTCTGTTTGAATTAGATGCTACACTAGTAAAATTCCTCCACTGTAGGGTGGAACTAATATGAATTGAGGCCATTTTGGGACTATGTGGGCCATGGTCAATACTTATTGAGGTCATCTTAGTCCCCATTTTCCATATGCTCTCATCATTTTGAAAGCAACCTTTTAGTTTGAATGCTCTCACCATTTTGTGAGCTTGGACCATTTGGTGTCTCATCATCCTTGATCGAGTTGATATAATCCAAAATTTCAAAAACAGTTTAAAATCAATTTAGAAAAAAAAAAAAAACATTTACTACTTCTTTGTCTTAAGGATTCTAGGAACCCTTACTAAGTCACAAGAAATCACTTGTCATTTAGTTTCCCCATTCTTTTTGGCCTTTTTATCCCACATTATCACCATTTTTTGAGTTCATTCCCATATTATTATATCACATCCATCATGTTTTATTTTTGTCATCATTTTCTTCTATCTTATTTCCTAGGAGAACTACATTCAACCTAAAGTTCTTTTTGGATATTAGGTCCATATAACTATGTAGGCAACATTTACTTGCCTAGTGCATATGGAGCTAGCTTGGCCACCCCATTCCTTTTTTTCTATTCCCCATCTTGTTTGTTTATTAAGTTGTCACCTATTTTCTAGAGGTAATGTTCTTTACCTTATTTGTGTCGAGTTATTTATACTGACATTGTGATTAACCATTGTTTGTTTGTTTATTTTTTTCTCTTTGTTTGGTTTGTTTTAATTTGTGTTTTATTTGTTTGTGTGCCTATCTATTTACTTTTAGTACTATTACATTAATTTAGTTTATGTGCATTTATTGGGTGATTATTTGTGCACTATTATTAAATTAATCCATATTCATACATCAACATTTTCATCATGGTTTTTATCATTGGTGAATTATTTTCCTTTGAGTATTGGAACAGGAGTCTATCCTTATGCATATTTTATCCAAGTCATCATGATGCCTACCATCAAGTGCTATAGAAAAAAATCAGATTTGAGGGGTCTACATGGAAAATAAAATGATGATATATCCTTGTTACCAACTTCAATAATGGTCCTGACCTAATCCCAATCATATCCAAAATAGAGTAAATAAATAATGAAAGAATTTTCCTCTTTAATAGTTATAATGAGCATCTCCCTACTAGTAGGTTGCCTAATTCATCTTTATCCTCTGTATTAATTTGACATCATCCTATTTGTCATAATCATTTCATTTCATGTTTTCCATTATCAGGAGACTAATGATTATAACCACCTATGGGACAATAATTTTATACCACTTGCATCCTTCATATCATATTTTACACTATCAAGGTTCAATTATTATTACCACCTTTGGGCAAATAATTGTACACCATCCCACTTGCATTCTCAATGATTCTGATCACCTTTGGGAAAATCATTATGTTTTCATCTATTTGGTCCACTTGTTTCCTTATTTTGAGGGAGTATTTTTCAACCCTTTACCAACTGATCCCTCGAGGGGGTACCCTACAATTTATCCATTTCCATTGGAGTCATAAACACACAAAACCTTTTTATTCTTTGAGAATATGTTACTGTGCTTATAGCACATAATGCCTTCCCAAATAGGGGAAAAATGTAGACATCTAAAGTTGGCCACTAATGACTTCATACCAGAGTTTGGATCAATTGTTACCAACATTTGCAAATCTAACCTAAGAATTTATAAATGTCTCAAATTTGGCTTCATAAAATACAATTTATCTTATAAAAAAATTAAATGGGATCAAATGCACACATCAATTAATTCAAAAATATTCAAAATGTCAAAAAGCCTAAAAAAATCAATTAACATGCAAAATCAAATCAAATTCCTAAATTGAATTATCCATGAGCAATTAAATTAATTATCAAAAAGGAAATTCAAAAAACAAAGAATATCAAAGGAATGCATAATTACCTTTTGTGAGTTGTCCAAAATCCAAATTATTCCACCCATGTCTATTCATTACTAATCATGAGGTTTGGACACATTTTAACTCTATTGGGGTAATTTAACTCAAAAAAAGTAAGGTTTAAACCCATTTTAAGCCCCAACTACACCTTAACTTCACCTTGGGTTGAGGTTAGTCTCAAAACCTATAAATACAAGTCTAGACCTCTTCATTTAGAAAGCTTGAGTATAATAATGTTATAATGCTATATTTAGAGCAAGTTTGCATGACATTAGTGTTATAATGTCAAAATCCCAAGACAAGACATAAAGCTACATTAAGCAAGCATGAGCCAAACAACCATGATGACAAAGGGAGAAGGAGCCACACAAATCCATTTGCCAAAGATATTTTGAGCACAAGCCAAGCAAGCCAAATGAAGAAATATCTTAGATCATTCAAGGAAGGTAAGAAAGGTATGTTTTATTGCATTTTAGTTGTGCTTTGTCAATTGTTTTTCTTCACTATGTTTCCCCCTTTGATCTAGGCAAAATAGTGTTATACATGTTTGTGTGTTTTATTTTCATTTTGATTGAATTTCATTGTGAAGCTAACATATGATCTAACCACCCTTCTTGGATTACTTGATCATGGTAATAATATATTTATGAGTAGGCTTATGATTATTAGACCTTAGATGCATTCATATATTGGGAGTTAGTGTAATATTGGTCATTAGTAGCATCAATAAAACATACATTTTTGTTGGGCTATTATGTATTGGGATTTAAGGATTGAGAAGACTTTGGAGACATTTTATGTTTACATTTGGAATTGAAAGTTTCATTTTTTTTAGAAGATTTTAGATATACATTATAGTGAACCTTGATCATTATGGTCAAAAGTTTCTTCGAACATGAGGGAGATAATAAATTTTTGAAGAGTACAACATGTCTTAGGAGAGTGACCAATGTTAGCATGAAACCAACATAATTTTTAGAGTCATACTGTGGTGGAGGATAGGTAGTAATATGGATAAAGGTTTTAGATGGGGATGACAATTTCTTCATTTCTGACATACTAAAGGGAGGGCAGGAGGGAAGTTGATTATTTGAGTTGGTTACTCTTACTTTGGTTTGAGGAGGCTTGGATTAAAGATTGTTAAAGGTGATTTCATGGGTTGAAGTTTAGAAAGATTAATTTTTTGGATTATGAGAGGATTCAAATCGAGCCATAATTAAATCTTGCCTTTTTAATTGATCAAAAGCCTCTTCTAAGGTTTGGGGAAAAAATATTCCAACCTTGTATTGAAGAGGAGATTTAAGGGCAATAACAAAGAGTTTGAAAAAGTTATCATCACTCATGTTATGGTCTAATTTGTGAGCTAGTGAGTTCCATTATTTGATGAAAGTGTGGGTATATTCATTAGGAATTTATTTAACATTGATGAATGGATAAGGCTATTTTTAGAAAGGTCATTATGTTGAAATTATTTAACTAGAAAATTAACTAAATATTATAGTTATGAAATGGAATGTTTAGGAAGTTGGTTATACCATTCTAACACATCTCTTGTGAAGGATTTGGATAAAATTTTGGTAGTAACAAAGGTATTAGTTTGGACCCATTCATTATAGAGTTTACCAATATATTTAAGGTAAAGAGTAGAATATTTAGTCCCATCATACATGATAATTGGAGGGATGTTTCCAATGTCTATGGACACAATGAAGGGATCAAAAGGTTCATTTTAAATATTATTGTGTCCCAATAAGCCCCATATTCAAATAATTTCATATGGGGACCCTCTTGTCTCAGTTTGGTCTTTGGATTACAAGTTTATAGATGTGAATTTCTATCTTCTAAATGCTTCATTGATATTATCCAAATTTGAATAATAAAGTCTTCCTTACAAATGCTTAGTTTAAATGACACATCTAGAACTAGTATTTGATATAAATTTTTGAATTTGCCTAAGCTTGAAAGAGTCTTGATCATTTTACAATCACATCTTGAAGCACTTTGAAAACCCCATTTTAGGTAAAATTTGACTTGGATTTGGGAAAATAATTTGACTTTCTTTAGAGTTTTGTGAAAATTTCCTTGGTAATTTGGTCTGTAGTTGTATGGTCTTTATAAAAAAATTGACTAGGAATTTTGAATGTTTAGATGTTAAATTTGGTTAGTTGTCAAATACTGTAGGGTTTTATATAATTACATAAGTCAAAATTTGAGTTTTTGGGATCTTTTACTGAAAAAATTCAAGATTTAACTCTAGACTTAGTCATTTTTTTAACTTTTGCCTTAGTAGTTTGCTTCTAAAATTTTGCAAATGCTGACTGTGTCCTTTGATTCATTGCCTATAGGTGCCCACTTTATTTATCAGTGCCACATGCCCATATTTCATAACTCATAGGTTCCCCAACCCATGCTCAAAATGATTTTTAATAGTTAACCAATTCTTCAAAAGGATCATAGAACCATGTGTCATCTATCCATTACTTTATAGGACTTCAACAATTCATCAAAGGCCTCTAGGTAAGTAGGTTAGTGAGATTGAACCATATGGCATCATTCTAGTGACCCACTACCATGGGTGGAGTAGTAATTTAGTAGACCCTTCAATGATTGGGTTAGTAAGATTACACCATATGGCATCATCTTGATGACCCACTACCCCAAGTGGAAACATACATAAAAAATGCCTCTGGGTAAGTGGGTTAGTAGGATTTCACCATGTGGCATCACCCTGGTGACCTTCTATCCCAAAGCTATCCATACACTTTTGGTACACATCTAGGCTCTAGATTAATGGGATATCACCATGTAGTAACATCTTGTTGCATCGTGACCAAGGCAAAGTCAATGCCTTTTGGTCCCCACACTAAGCAATGACTGAGCGAGGAGAAGATGTTGGTAGGACCTACCAATAGTGAAAGGAGAAAAGAGGCAATAAAGTGACAGGTTATCGATGGAATTTTAAAGATTTATTATCATTAAGAATTTGGGCCTTGAAATAAAATTTTATTGAGTGTATCTTTCCACCCATCCTTTCCACTTTATCCTTTGTTGTGTGATTCAAAAACTCACAATATTACTTATGGTGCTATAAGGAGGGAATTATTGCTTGTTATTTATGTTTTAATTATTGTCTTTTTGAGAGTAACCTAGACCCTACCACAAGGATCACAAGGTCTAGATTTATGTCCATACCCTTCTTGTTTCACTTGTTGAGGCATAAGAGGAATAAAACTCTGGGATAAGCTTATTGTACATACTATTGTATATTTTTTCAACCTATTCATAATTCATTAAATATTAGGGAAATCACCATGTCTTGGCTTGGTGAATTAACCATAAAAATTCTATGCATTGGACATGACTTCCCAGATGGGGAACCATTTATCTTTCTCCCTAAATTTAAAAATGAAAGCATAAGGACTATTGAGGACCATCTTGTTGCTTAAAATTATAATATGCATATTTAGAATGTTAAATTTGAGGATGTTTCTTGTAAATTATTTCCTTTTACTTTAGCGAAAGAAACATATGATTAGTTTTCTTGCTTGCAGCTAAAATCTATTACCAGTTGGAATAAATTTGAAAACTTATTTTTGCTTTAGTTTGGTCGAATGGTTGATGCTCATGTTTTATTGTAGGAATTTATTATGATTAAGAAATAACCTCATAAACTAGATAGATATTTAAATTTAACATTTTAGAATATTCTTAACATAGTCCCTATCAATCTTAGACTACATGAAGCAACTATTTTAGATTTGTATTTGCATGCTTTGGATCCTTTAATTTCCAAATTTGTGAGAATGTTTGTAGAAAATACTTTGGACATGGATTTTGTATAATACATTTAGGTAAAAGATCAATTATCTTGCCTCTATGCAAGGCAAGAATAAAATATATTTTATTTCTAAAATATGACAACAGTAGATCAAATCTCCCTACCATAATCCAAGTAGAAACCTTCTCAGTTTCAACTAGTGGGTCATCAAGCTTATTTCATTAATTATGATTTGCTTATAGAAGAATATGATAGTTATAATGATGATTAATTCATATAGATTAAAATTTATAAGAACACATTCAACTAACACTTGAAGAAGAGGACAAGGATGTTCATGCAATAAATAGTTCTTATCCTAAAGAGTTAGTATACATTGAATTTTTTAATCAAACATTCCCAACAACTAAGCTCTAAGTAAATGAATATCTTGATTTTATCTGTCAATATTTTGAGGTAAATACTTATAATACCTATGTTTACTCTAATTTTGGGTCCAAAAAACATGATTATTTTTAACATATGCTTATCGGTTGCCTTAGCTTCATAGGGAAATAACTCAGATTTTTTTAACAAATACAAGGATGTCCTTACATTTCTTAGGACACTAAATAGAAGAGCCTTATTGTTACCAATAAGTGGAAATCATGTTGTGTTGGGTTTCCAAACCCACCCTCCTAATTTTGTTGGACTTATGTTTTTAAATATTAGTGTACATAATTTCTTATTTTTTGATTTTGCTTGCTTTAGTTAGGTTCTACTTTCCACTTTTTGTTTTTTTAGATTAGTTTTCCTATTTTATAGAGTAGCTTCTTATTTGTATATATACTTGGTTTAGAGTAGGTTTCATGTTTTCTATCTTTCCTTACTTTTATTTTATTTTATGTGGGTCTATTCTATCCCTATTTTGCTTCAACATTCTGGCATGCTCCTCATCCTTGGCATCCCATTACAATAGTTAACCTTGTTTTGAAAATAAAAACACTAAGTAAAAGAGAAAATCCCTATGAAATTACATTTTCCTTGTGTTGGTTGTCTAAGGAACCTAAAATGGTGGATGTATAATTGAGATGGTTGTTTAAGACTTAAAAGTTATAAAGTGAAGAGTCATACTTGAATAATTTCATAGATTGATTTAGTTTTATTTTATATTTATTTTGAATTTTGGAGGCTTATGATTTTAAATAAAACATGTGGATTTTATAAATTTTTATTTTATTATCTAAAGACATCAATTGCACTTAATTGAACAACTTAAGAAAAAAAGAAACATTGAACTAGTTTAGGCTTGTCTTGGTAATCTAAATTTTCTGAGTCTATCATTTTATCCATGGCTTGGTCCCAAAACCTCAATGGATAGAATATTAAAATATATTTTAAGGAAAGAAATAAAATAGAAAATAAAAATCATATATTTTCCTCAAAAGGGTGATTCAGGTAACCTCCACCACAAGATTTTTGGCCTAGATGGTAGTGGATCAAGGGTTTTAATGGGGCTAAAGGTATCTCTATCAAGGATATAAGCCCTTATCTAATGAAATAAAAATGTCCATATTTTTCCCCCAAGGCAAAATACCAAATATTTTCCATATCAAAAGTTTGGGTTGTCTAAGCAAGTCTAAATTATTTTATGTGAATTCAAAAGCTATAAGGAATTAATCACTTTGAAGATACTGATGGTCGAAAGCTGAATTAAAACTTAGTATGCCATAGTTAAAGCAAAATTTAGTGCCTTTAAATTTTTGATCTTGTGTGAATAATTTATTTGTAGTTTATGTTTGTGTTTAGGTGTGAAGGTTTGTACTCCAAATTTTGGAGAGATTTAACTAGAATTTTTATATTCTAAATGCTTTTGTAACATTCCCCCCATGGGAGTCACCATTTATTATGTCCCAACATGCCCCATATTCAAATACTTTCATATAGGGGCCTACTTATCTTAGTTTGGTCTTTGGATTACAAGTTTCTAGATGTGAAGTTCCATATTCTGATTGCTTCATTGATATTATCCAAGTATGAATAATAAAGTGGTTTTCACAATGGATCGAAGGATCCAACATAGTTAATAAAACATAAAGGTGAAGGTGAATATGTCACAGAAAAATCAAAATTATATCATCTACAAGACAATAGTGCTCCTTAAGGATAACATTGCCTCGTGCCATTATCTAAATACGTTACTCTTATCTAAAGATCTTGTAAAACCATATTTTGGATCCATAGTCAATCAAAACAGTTACACAATGATTTTTAGCCTCAAACACAGTCCTCCATTTTAGTCTTCTAGTAATTTATATTTCCTTCATACTTTCCCATTTTACCATATTTCTAAATTAAGTTCCAAATAAATTTGTGTCATTTATTGCATATCTATAACATTCTAGTTTTACACAACAATTTATCTTATCTAAACAATTAATTTACATATTTTCCAAAATTTTATAAAATAATTATCTAAGTGACATGTACCACTATGATCTCATGTGGTTTAACATCTCTTTTACATATCCTTAGGTATATATAAATGAGGATATTCTTGCACCTACTTTAGGGTATATAGGAAAGTCAAGCATATCAAGAGGTTTAGTATATCGGTCTAATTATATATATAAATGGAATCTATTTTTAGTAATAAGGAACTAATCTATCTCTCATAAATGATTTTGTTTAAATGGCTAAAAGTTACCCAAGATTTTTTTTAACTGATACATGGCTACTTCATGGTGATAACTATGTTGTATGGAAAACCAAGGTGAAGACTCACTTAAAATTTAAAGATATCTAGATGGTTGTTGATGGCACACTCACCCAACATGTGTCAAAAGCTAACCAATAGTGGAAGTTTAATAAATAAAACTAAAATGTGAAGTTTATTATTATGTTCATTGTATAGAACTAGGCTCAACCTCATATCCAAAATAACACTACAATCAAAAATGCCTGATACAAAATTAGTATGTCTATGAGGTTAAGAACCAGAATACCATCCTTCATCTACAAAGCTAGCTTCACCATCCAAAGTTGAAGATATGTGAGAAAGTTGAAGGCTATCTTCATCATGTTTCAACATTGTGTGTGTTTCTTCTAGCATAAGGTGAGAAATTTTTAGATGACTCCTTGGTACCCTTAACATGAGAGCATGCCCCACCTATAAAATGTTTGTGAATTATCTAAATATATCAGAGATGAAACCCAATTTTGAAAAAATGGTTAATATATTGTAGTAAGAATAATCCATGCACATAATAGATAAAGATGAAGAAGAACATGAACTTGCATCACATAAAAATGGGAAAATTCCCATGAAGCCTTCAAAATAATCCCCTAAGCAGAACAATCAACTGAACCAACATGAGAACAAATGTTGATATGAGAATATTTATCTAATTAATGAAAAGATAGGTCATGAAATCTAGAATTTTTGGTACAATGCATTTACACAAGGATCATATAGCAAAAATAAGCTCACCCCAAAGAAATATCAATAAGGATAGAATTAGAAGCCAGAGTTCACATGTAGTTGGAAGAAGTAACCTTCCCCATAGTAGCATGGAAATATTGATGACAAAAAAGATCATTTATATGAGTATTTTGTCTTTACTACATAGATGAAAGAGGATATCACTTATTTAAGTTTTAGTCTGGTGTATGGATTTTGGTGCTACAAGGCACATAAATGGATAAACCTTGTACCATTTAGCATATCATGGTAATGTATCTCTAGGAGATGATTCATCATATAGTGTCCAAGGTTGTCATGATTTTATTTATCTCTTATAAATCATGTATGTAAAATCACTGAAGTCTTATATATACTAGGACTAACAAATAATTTTTTATTTGTAATTTAATTCTTTGATCATAACCTAAAAGTTGAATTTAATTGACAAGATGGATTTTTTTGTCTCATTAGAAACAAGTCTAGAAGCTAAAAAAATGTTGCAAGAGATTCTAGTGCAGGCAAAAAATTCTAGCTTGATGTTATCCACAATGACCACCAATATCTTGGTAAGATATAAAGACTCACCAAATATATTGCATAAAGGATATGGACACTTGATTTTTTGTTACTTAATTTCACTAAGTAGCCAAAAAATGTTGAGAGTATTTCCTTCACTAAAGAATATTATTGATGTGTGTTTCAGTTGTCTATCTAGAAAACAACATAGATCTCCTTTTGGCACAAGTATATATAGAGCTACTGGTTCATTGGATTTAGTTCACATCGATCTATGCAGGCCCATGTGATCAAGTGTTAATGGATTTTAGTATTTGCATCCCTTTTTTAATGACTACTCACATAAGATGTGGGTATTTCCATCTCTTTATTAATGGCTACTCACACAAGATGTGGGTATATTTTTAGAAGAATAAGGATCTAATTTTTAAAGTCTTCAAATAATTAAAATTAACTTTAGAACATGAATATGGTCATCAAATTCATATTATACACTCTAATAAAAAGGGAAATACACAAATAAAGAGTATTTTATATTTTTGAAGGAACATGGCATTCATCAATAACTAATTGCACCTTAAAATCTATAACATAATGGTATTATATCACAACATAGTTTCAACATTATGGAAATTGTGCATAACATGATTGAGGTCTCACACCTACCTCATACATGCTAGGAAAAATTAATTTGCATAATGATCTATCTACTGAATCAAGTACCCACAAAAGTTCTTAATCGTATTATACCATGAGAAGCATGGACTAAGAATAGGCCTTATATTAGTCATCTTTATGTTTTTGGATGTAAAGCACATATGCATGTCTCTAAAAAATTAAAAAAACTAGATAAGAAATCATTGACATGTAATTTTATTGGCTATATTGAAGATTTAAAGGCATATCGACTCTGGATCCAAAAAGTAGGAAGATACACATCATATATGTAGTATTTGATGAGAAGGGTGAGTCCAATCCACCCTAAAAATAGTCACCTAACATAGGCATTAAACTTTTAAACATTTCTAATATTTATAGTGGTAGTGAGGAAGAGGACATTGATGATGGATAACTTGGTTCTCTATCTCCACCAACCACTAGTATTCTTCAACATATGCTTAAGTGGTATAAAATTACTATTCAAAATGCAAAATTGGATGGAGTTCAAAAATATTCCACTATAGGACCAATGACTAATAGCATGGATCATCAAGAGGTGAATTTGGCCCTCATGAGAATAGTAATAGAATCATTTGAGCCATTAATAGTTTATAAAGCTTGAAAATAAATGCCCTAGAAAGAGGCCATGGATGAAGAATATTAGTCACTGATAAAGAACAAAAAATGGATTTTTTTAGTCTTTCACAAGGGAAGAATCCTATCTATTATAAGTGGATTTTGTAAGACCAAATACAAAGGAGATGGATATACTGACAAGTATAAGGAAAATATTGTAGTAAAGGGATACACATAGAAATATGACATTGACTATGAGGAGATTTTTTGTCCCATAGCTAATATAAACACTATAGAAATGGTATTTTTTATAGCTACATAATTTGAACGAAAAGTTCATTAGATGGCTATGAAAATTGCATTCCTAAATAGAGATATACAAGAAGAAGTATACATGACCCCACCAAAGGGTTTAATTACACCAAACCAAGAAAAAAAGGTATGTATACTCATCAAGTCTCTATATGTCATAAACATGCTCCTTGAGCATAGTATATAAATATTTATGAGCATATAATAAATCATGGATTCTAGAGGAATCCATATGATCCAAACCTCTACCTCAAAGAGAAAATGTTCCAGGTTGTGGTTGTGATTATGCATGTTTATGATTTAGTCATCACTAATAGTTCAATGAATATGACTGATGCAATAAAAAAAGATCTTAAATGCTCATTTGACATGATAAATCTCAAGATATTGCAATGTTGTCTTAGTTTGGAGGTATGTCAAAAAGGACATCACATCTTCATGTCTCAAATTATGTATGCCAATACCATGCTCAAGAGATTATAAATGATGGACTATAAACATATTACAAGACCCATGGAGATAAGACTTCAAATATATCATTCAAATCCATCACCATAAGTAAATTCTAATCTCCATTTATATTTGATTAGGAGTCTCATTTATTGGACCTAAACTAGGCCATTTATTAGATATGTTGTCAGCTATCTTTCACATTTCATGAAATAATTGAAGGTGAGCCACTAGAAATAAAAAAGTAGATATTGAGATAAATTTGAGGTACTATAAATGATGGCATAGGAAAAATAAGAATGATCAATTATTATTAATAGGTTACACAAATGTACATCATGCATGTTTTATTCTGATAGGAAATCCACATTAGGATTTGTTTTATTTCTGGAATGTGGTCCTATCTCATTGGAAACAAGAATCAAACCTTTATTTCTCAATATTCTACTGAGGTAGAATATCTTATAATAGGAGGACCTATCTCTAAAGTGATATGGATATGTCACGTATTTTTAAGATTAGGATTTCCACAAACATAGCATATGGTTAGAGATTGTGATAATTAGGGTGTTATAAAACTTGTTCGTAATCTAGTGTTTCATGAGTACATGAAACACATAAATTTTTAAATACATTTAATATGCAAGCATGTTTAACAACATAACAATCAGATCCAATATTTCCCTACTCAAGATCAATTTGCAAATGTCTTCACTAAGTTACTTGCACATGAGAAGTTTAAGGCATTCAAAAATTCTCTCTCTTGTATTCTCAAGACTATGATAAGGGGGAATGTTAAAATAAATAAATAATAGTTAATAATTCATCATTGTAAAAAGTGATGTTAATATAAAATAACTCACATAAAATTTGATGGTTATCTATTATTGAAGTTTGTTAAAACTCTTGTAGGTATTAAGAATACATTAATTTGTGGGATAGTATTTTATCCTATTTTATAGGAACAAATGTTAGTAAATATTATTGTATAAATAATGGATTTCACCATTATTTTTTTTGGAATGAATAAATATAATTTTGTTTCTTTATTAAACAATATTCTTCTCTTCACTCATATATTTACCTTTTATATTTCTTAGAATGGCTTTGAGCTACTCTCATGGAAATTTCTCTCTTATTGCTTCTCAATCTCTTGTTTCCTTTTATTTATCTCTTCTCTTGGGGATCGATCTAAAACATAGTTGTACTTCCACATAGTCTTTTGATTATAATATTTCCATCATAATGTCTTATACATTATCCTCTTCAAATGAACTATCTAACATAATTATCCATTTCATGAGCTTCTCTAACCTCTCTTTACTATAAAATAAAATAGCACAGCTTGTGGATTTACCTCTTTTTTCACTATGACCTTTACTGGTCTCTTTCTTCTTTTTAGATCTTATCCTTCACTTTTTTAATCTCTATCAAAAACATCCAACCTTGCTTATAGGGAAATCAACTCCTCCATCACATTTTATCATTAATATTCAATCAAGACTATAAAATCTCCTCAAATTTTTAAATCCTCCATCATATTAGTATTGCTTGGATTTCATTCAATATCTCTTCCAAGTCATCTAATCCTAGTGCTCATTTACTTTTGTGTACTATTTATTCTCCACAAACATGATTCTCTTCAAAACCTATAATTTACTCAAGCAAGCTTCTTTTTCACAACCTGTGTTAGACTTATAAAATATCCTCTCACACTTTATTTACATTATTGGGAATTATCACACACCTATAAAGCACTTATCCTCTCTCCTATTCAAGCTTATATTTCACAACTTGTAACTAACTAAGAAAGATTATCTTTCACAACTTGCATTAGACTCAAATGAGAGTCTCTAACACTTTCACACAAATATTTTCACTTGTATGACTTCTTTATTTCTTGAAATAAACTCATATTCAATCCAATTCAAGCTTCTCTTTCACAAATTATAATTTAATCAACATGAGTCTCACACTTTTCACATGAATCTTACTTTCTTGTAAGAATTTCACACACCAACAACAAAACTCACTTTAACTTGGATGTGATACCTCTTAGTGTAGTTAACGATAGGGGGTCCCAATGAAGGGATGCCTTTTGCCATGTAGTGGAAAAAATGTATTATTAAATTAAAATAATCTTGTACAACATCTACATTCAATGACTATGTGATTCTCTATTATCTATTCTATACTCTATTTCTAAGCCTCTTTGGGCTTTACAATATTATTATCTCTCAAATGAAGAATGTTTCATTGGTCCTAATTTTCCTTGATTATGTCAACTCCTCTTTTTAAATTTTGACTCTTCCCCTAATTATGATTATCATTTCTTCAGAGAGAAAATCCCCCTTTTAATTATTGATTTAAGATATTTTTATTTTTTTGCCTTTCAACCTTCTAGAATTCTATCTAAAATTATCCATGATTTTTGTGGAATTTATTATATTAGTGATGATGTGGTTGATTTAACTATCTCATGGATGTAAAAAATTGAATATCTCATTAATATCTTTCTAATGAGACTTATAATGTCCATTTGGCACTTTATCATGAAAATTGAGGCCAATTGAATGTCCCTAGTGTCGTTTCCCATTATAGCGATCAATTTGAGAATTATGGCCATAGGGATCATGGGATTGTGTGATATGTCATGATATTAGAATATATACATAATGGGCAATATGCTATTCCTATAACCCTTTTATCCTCTATGGACCCATGAATTTATCAAATCCACCTTGATATTATTCATGTGTTCACATTTTTAATTATGATCCCCACCTTTAACTTATAAAAAACCATCACTTTGTGAACATGTCATGATTATGACACTTATCACCTTCATGGGCTCTTGTAATCATGAAATATCCATGAAATCCATGAGTTTTATGAACCTTGTGACTCTATGAGGTGTTTCTAAGGCCAATAGAATTTGTGGACTTTTGTATAAATCTTGGGTTATTCTTGAGGCTCAAAAAAATTGTGGAATTCATGGGTGATTCCCATGGGTAATGGATTTCATGGACTTTATGGTGATTATTAAGGATAATAAACTCCATGGGATGCATAGGGTTGAAAAATTATATGTGAAAATACATTATATTATAGGATTATGTCAGGTCTACTGAGAAATATTTTATGAAAACTAAGTTGTAGGTGACTTGGCGAATTAGGTAGTTACCAAAGACTTCAACATATAAGTAAAAACACTTGTATTTTTAAATGTGGTCTTTATGATATTTAAAATATAAGTTGTGAACTATATGACCTTATAACTTGGCCTTTATGACTATGTTAAACTGATAAAATAACAAAATGAATCTTTATTGAAAGATACTAAAATCCCTACCTATTTTTGATGATGCAAGATTTTTCATACACATTGTATGCTCATGCATCAAATATTTATCTCTAAGTTTTACTTAAGTTATTTAATTTTTGGAAGAATAATAACTAAGAAGGAGGGGGGTGAAGCAGTGTACAAAATTTTCACTCAATTCCATACATCATTCATTACCCATTCAAACTAATATAGAGATATAACAAGGCATAGAGAAGTAATCACATAAGCATGAAGCAAGAACATAAGACATAAACACCATAGATATGTGGGAAAAAATAATGGGGGATAAAAACCACTATCACAATTCTTGGAATACTATCCTATAATAAATGAACAAGATTTCGTGAGGCACCAACACCACAAGAAGTTGTAACCCCTACCTAATCAAGCACCCACTCTACTAGTCTTTAACAAGCTCCAAATTGCAAGGAGGATCAAACCCCCTAAGTGACTTGGAACTAAACCAAAAATTTAAAGGAAAATTATGAAAGATCAAACTTTTAAGTCATATCCAACTCTATTCTTGACTAAGCACTAACCTAACCAAGATAAGCTTGATCACTTTCACAATAACTTATTGCTCAAACAACAGATTGTGATCTCTTCTTCAGCTCTCTCTCTTCTATATATGAGTTAATCTCTCTATAATACACTTGAAAAAATTATATAATGAATATAATTATGTTCTCTCACCTCATTCATATCACTTCAACCTTCTATCCCTCTCAAATAGCATTCTAGGCTCACTCACTCAACATGCCGCTTCTAGGCTCATTAGGTCAACTGACCTTATCATATACTTTTAGAATCTATGATGGATATTAATGAATGATAATATTAATCTTTATAAATGTCTACATGAACTACCTATACTCCTCAAATGAGCTCTTTTTTTCACTTATATTCTTATTCTTCTAACTAGCTTAAATAGGCCAATTAGGCCTTATATTTATACCAACTACTTGCTCTCACCCATATTGGTTAGACAAGAAACTTAAAAAAATTGGACCACAATTTTAATATGTATATAAACATGTTACTAAAGTGATACAATAACTCTAGAGGTTGGTCATACCCATTAAGGGCCAAACCTCCATTAAGCCTAAAGGAGACCTAATATAATTAGGTCTATCTTAAGCACACATTACCAATCTGACCTATTGGATCATATTGAGTCTCTATAAATGATTTAAACACATTAAATATGAATTAAATATAACCTTTATAATATGAATTAAATAGTTCCATGCCACCTGTTATTCCAACTCACTCCTTGAACCACACTATTAGGCTTAGTTGCCATTAGGTCTTCTCACTACCTAAAAGTCTGTCTCACAAAATAAAAGCATAAAATAAATTTTATCAAAAAATATAATAAAAAAATAAATTAATATATCCTATATGACCTCATGATAACTAATATGTCCATTTTATATCACCAAATAGGTTAAAATACCCCAAACTAGTCAACTTTACAAGCTCACTCAAAACTGCACATAGGCTTCAAAAACACAATCAAAAGCTTTTGAATTTTCACACTTGAACATGGAATTATAACGACTCTAAATTAATTATCATGAAACTTTGAGACTTATATAATATATTAATATTCATTAGATTATCCAAATCACTCCAAATCACTTCAAACTCACCTTTTCAAGATGATTACTCAAAACTGCCTATAGCTCCAAAAATATAGTCATGAAGAACATTATATTTAGTACTTGAAAGGAAACTTAAATGAATTATAATTAACATTAATATTTTATATGAGACTTATATATCATTACCCAATGTATAGATATCAATTTCTAGTGTCAACCATTGGTCTTATAGACCAGTTTGTCAAACTACTCTCTCACAGTCCTCACACAGTATGACAAGCCATTTTAGATTTCATGTTTCAACCTCTAAAATTTTATTTAAGTATTATATAAATAATTAATATATATATTATATATATAAACATAAAAAATTTCATTTGTTACATTTGATTTTTTCATAGGGTCTCACACTCTTCACTTCACCTCACAAACCTGGAATAGTCATTCTGCCTTAAGACACCATCATGATAAACATGAATTAAAACATATGTAGGAAAAATTAAATGAAAATATAATTACTTTATATTATAAAAATACATATTTATCTCAAATATAATCACAAATATATAGATGTATATTATCAAATATGGAATATATAGACCATTCTCTGAAACATATACCTTCACTATTCAACTTCACTTAGACAGGTCATCTAGAGAGCACTTTATTACCTATAAGTGAGCATATTTAAACATTATTAACCAATTTATCATGAGGTATAGGTATATAAAAAATACCCCAAATAATTTAAACCATTCCTAATCATCTAAAACTCATCCCTAAATACATTTTCACTCTAGCTTGGTTTTTCTCACTATTTTCACTATTTGCTAGTTTAGCGATAGGTCAAATTAGGTGACCAAATTAGTTGAAAAAAAGGATGTAAATTTAAAAAATATAACCATGGAAATCAATAAAAAGTATTTACCTTCAGCCTCTATCCATTGTGAAATCTTGACATGGTTAACCCTGCCTATAATATCAAATTATTTAGAAATAAGGGTTTTTATATAGGTTTCACTCACTGCTCTAGAAAACCACTACCACCTAGGGATGCCTGGAGGAGTCCTCTACATGATAAAAATAAAAAAAATCCTTTCTAGTCCATTTTTGGCCATTTCAAATAATATTTCTCTAATTAGGTCACTATAAGGGTTTTGGACCAGTTTCCATTCTTAACGAAGGTTCATACAACTCTGTACCTAAAACCACTTAATAATGCTTGTAAAACCTTATTAGGAACCTTTTAAATCTATCAAAAAATGATTATAACACCATGAAAAGTTTACACATGCCAATGAGCATCTAAACTTCCTTCTCGGGTTTGGAAACTTTCAATCTACATACACAAGAGACCTCAAAACATGTTTTCTTGATTTATCCTTCAACTGAGGACCTAAAAATTGGAAAAAAACCTTGAATTTTTTTAAAAACCTCATAAAATTATCACATGTTCTCTATTATCTTGAAAACTCAACTTTACCTCTCATTAAACCTCACTAGGTCTCTTTGGACACTAGGCCTTACACTGCCAGTTGTATTTTTGACCTTTAAACACACTTAGGAACCTCTTGTACTTATCTCAACAAGTCATAAACATGTAAAATGAAATAATACCAAGATCACATTTAGCTAAAATTATTCATACAAGTCTCACATTGCTCATTTCAATAAGCTACAAGACTGTGCCTTCATACTAAGTTTCTCATGCAAGGACTAAGCCTCAAAACTGATCTTCCTACCATTTTAGATGCACTTTCCACCTTATTCACATGTTATAACACCTTATCATTGATATAACACTGCTATGCATCCTTCATCGGTATTTTTAACATCTTCAGACCTATAATCACCCATTTCATCATTCCTCACTATGTATCACTAAATATTCAAATGGATCACTATACCTCAATCTTATTTTGACATCAATGACAAGCTCAAACATATGAAATCAATGATAACTTATAACATTACTCTCTAGACTAATCTAGTCAACTTTGTTTTATTTATAATCTTTGTTGAGATTGGGATCTTTTCTAATAGAGTTTAAGCTACAAATCTCCTCTTGGTCAATTCCATCCTAGTCATCCTATCCCATTATGGTCCATGCAGAAGACATCCTTATTTCTAATGGTAAGTGAAATACCACTCCATTTCCTTCCATTATGAGTTTTCCACTTTCTGAGTCTAATATAACATTACAGTCTATAAACCATTAAAAAATTATTAAAATTGGATACGGTGCATTATTTTCATATATTTCCATGACTTCAAAATTAAAATTTTTATTGATCCCTTTGAAATCTACTTTGGCACCTATGAATACACTAATGACAGATCTCAGGGACCCATCTGCTAGAGCAATGCCATATGTTACTGCATATAATAGAAAATTTTCTCAATTTTCCTAATTACCTTGTAATATCATATTGATGTCTTCTCCTAAATCCAAAAATTCATTTTCAAACTCATGTCCATTTTATTTCACATCTAACAAAATAAATTTATTCTTTATTTCATGGGTTATTATGAAGACATTTTTATTTTACAAGTTTGCATTTTTTTACCCATTGTATCCTCTTCCCTCTTTCCTTTTTAGATTCCTCATTTGATTCTCTAAAATTTTTTCTTAATATTTCAATTTTTGACAACTCTTGCCAATCCTACACCACTTATTTATGTTTTTGTAATCTCTTAGATACCATTTTATCCATTTTTTCTCTTCCTTATTCCTCTTTACCATCTTACTGAGCATCATGGGGTTTTGTTATATGTATTTCATGACATCTCTTCATTGGTTTTTAGGACTGCATTACCACTTTTAGATGATGTGTACTTTTTAGGGTATCATGCCTATGGTCTCTTCTATGTTTATGCCCCAATTTATATAGTATTATTCGATAGCGGGACAATTTAATGAATCATGTGTACCCATTTCCTATAAAAATTGACAATGTATATGATTTATCTTCATACAGAATATTATAACATCTCTTTTCTTTCTACATTCAAAATAAGTGATTTTTGCACTATCTTTATTATAGCCCATTCTTTACTAGTAGCCTCTAGAGTAAAGACCCATATTTTATTTAAAATATCTTCCAAAGTGTATATATGCAATGAGATAGGATTTAATTGCTATTTTCCTATCTTTAAAGATCCAGACTTAGAGAAGGTTCATCAAAGAGAACCCAATTATACATAATGTTTAAGATGTGACCAATGGATCTACAAACCTAGGAAGAGGAGAACCTACAATACCAATATCAAAGGAAAGGGTTCCAAAGCCTTTAAGCCTCTAACACAATAAAGTACTTCTAAATAGATATCTATTATAAGTAGTCTAAAATTGCAAACAAGCCACATAAGTAATTATGCAGAAAAGGTAAAGTAAACTAATGGGAGAGGTTAGAAACATAAAAATGGTTAAATATCTATGGTATTCAAATAGGGGATTAGGATACCTAATATGGATAAATGGCAAGTTCAAGATAAATTGTAAATAAAGCTTAAACAAAGATACATACACATTCACTTAATAATAAATAACTTCTATCTACTAAATGAAATAACTAGGGTTATAATATACCTACCTTGATGAAGAAACCATCAAACCTCAATATCCCCCTTGGTTAATGGTGCTTTGAAATATATTATTATGTTTATGAAGACCTAAAATGTTGAATCAATCTCTAGGCTAAAAGGACTCCTCTTAATAAATCTCTAAGACTCCAAAAGACAAGCTTCCTCCAAGAC
This sequence comes from Torreya grandis, assembly GCA_037957365.1. Classification (NCBI taxonomy): domain Eukaryota; kingdom Viridiplantae; phylum Streptophyta; class Pinopsida; order Cupressales; family Taxaceae; genus Torreya; species Torreya grandis. The sequence goes on from JARHVA010001443.1 coordinate 899,049, forward strand.
AAGAATCTAAGCAATAACTCCTCCAAATGTAGATTAGGGCAGAAGTGTGAGTGAAAGTAGAGAAAAATGAGTGTAAATGATATGTTTGAATGAAAGGGTGACTTGTATTTATAGTGATCAATATCCCAAAACCTATCTCAAAAGTTAAGTCAATGCCATCAAATCATCAAGATGTAGTTAAAAATGGGTTGACCAACTTTGAACCATTTTAGCCTAGTCAAAATAGTTATAAAGATCAAGCCAACACATTTAGAACTACATCAACCATGTCAATCTGGTAATGAAGGGACAAGTGTCAAAATAGACTACATTAGATCAGGCTAATATAATAGGAAATATGGTAACTAATTCAGATAGATGGGGTAAGATGGAAGGAGGTAAGTAGGGAATCAAGTCTAAGAAATTTAAAATGGATATAGGAATGATATGTAAATAAAAACATCTATCATAAAGCTCTAGAGGCCTACCCACCCTTACTAGGTGTACCCTTTAAGGGATGCATCTAAGGAGATTAAAACTCAACATGTTGTTATAATAAAAAGTGTTAATAAATGATAAAAGTGAAAAATATTGTGTATACATATTCCCACCTGAAACTCATCCCATGTCATAATAGTGTAGCATGGGATGGTGCTTTGAGAAATAACATAATAACACATTAACTGAGCTAACTAAAGTGAAATGCTAATAGTAATTGATGATAAATAAATAACTAAAAGTACTAGATGCATACTTTGGCTTACCTTTATTATTTAATAATTACATGTTGTATCATAGTCCTAATTATGGAGGGTGTAGTAATTGCATTTGAGAAACCTTATGGATACAAGGATCATTATAGAAGAAAGACAAGTAAACACAAGAAAATTAATGTAAATATTAACTCTCAAAATTGATAAAAGCACTTAGAAAATTGGTAAGCTAGGATGACAAGGCTAGGTCAAGACCAATAGACCAAGGAAAATAGCTAAGGGAAAAATAGGTAAGCTAAAAATCCAACACTACTTATGATTAAAAAAATAAAGATGTATCCAAAATAAGATAAGTAATAATCTAAATCAAACAAGGGACAAATGAAAATAATTAATACAAATAACATCTATTTAAGATAAAACTATTGTTTCTATTCAAATTTCGCTTTCTACATTCAAGAGAAGAATTAAGAAACTAAGAGATGGTCAAGGCTAGAAGTACCTGGATGAAGTCGTGCACACCGTAATCCAGACCCTGTGAGAACTCCTCTTTGGCTGTGAAGGAATGACACCTACAAAGAAAGAGACTTGGACAAAAAGGCGTTAGATGGATAGATGGTGAGTTGCCAAGCAAAAGCCTGATCTCAAAAGTATGAAAACTTCCTTAAGGGAGGTCAACCCACTGTTTGATAAAAAGAAGTGTCTGATAAATAGCAGAATGTTAAAAGACTAAAAGTGATAAAAAGATGGAAATGAAAAGGAAGCAAAAGCTTACCTGAGAGATGCTGTCAGACTGGTCACAGTCACCGGTGTCGGTGGTCCTACCGGCGTCGATTGTCAGGTCTGCCAACGTCGGTTAGTCTGCCGACATCAGTTGGGGTAATGCCTAGCGTCGATTGGGGTAGCGGCTTGTGGATGGGTCTGGTCAGGTTTTTAGTCCATGGACGGGTCTGTGGACGAGTCTATGGTCTGCTTGAATGATTTGGGAGTCTTGTTTTGGGCTTGGTGGATGGTTTAGGGTCTGGGTCTGAGAGCTTGGTTGAATGGGCAGAGTATATGGTTCGACAGAGGAATCAAGTAGATGATAGAGATAGGAGAGAGATAGGGTTCGGGACTATTTAGTTTGATCAAAGTTTGGTCTGGGGGATAGGAGTGCTGAATCTAGTTTAGAAATAAATGACTAGAAAACACAAATGGAAACACAGAAGAAAACTTACTTGTGGTGTGCTGAAGAAAGCGTTGCAGACTTGTGTACCTGTTGTTGGTGTTGCTGGTGATGAAAGTCTCATCACTGGTGTAGTTGCTAAATCTAGAATACCTATTGTTGCACCTAAGGGAGAGAATGAGAGACTTGGTTTAAAGATTGGCAAAGTGGCAGGGTCCAAAAATAGATTGATGATCAGAGTGCAAGATGCCAGAGTCGTGTTATGCGAGAGGAAAGACCAAGAGAGCGAAGAGAGAAGGATAACAGATGAGAAAACCATTATGAAAGGTGCCGACGCCAGCAATATCGCCGATGTCGGTCGACAGTTGACCGATGTCATCGGCTAAAAGGCTAAAAAAAGGCTAAAAATAGCCTTTCATCCATTTTCCAACCACCGGGTCAGCTAGTCCGAGGGAGAAACGGTCGAAATGGATTAAAATGGGCGAGAGGAGAAGTTGGAATGGGAGTCTAGGTGTTAAATATGGCCATGTGGGGAATGAAGGGAATCCAAGGAGGGTATCCTAGGGTGGTGAGGTGGCAAGGAGAGGGAAAAGGGACTTTTGTTAATTCAAAATAGGACATTTGTTTTAAATTAACAAGATATGGATTAGGAGTGGGTAAAGTGGACGAAGGGGACCAAGGGGGGAGAAAGGACCAAGGGGTAGACACGATTTTGGTGTCTACATTTGCCCCTTTTTATCTTGTTGGTTGTTCTGGATGAACTGCAAGACAAAAATAGGAGGTGGTTGCCCCAGGTGTAGGATAAGGTCAATTTCATTTTGTTGGTTGTTCAAGTGAACTACAAGACAAAAATAAGAAGAGGTTGATTGCCCCGATGATTGGGGTAATGACCGGCGTCGGTCGGGGCAGTGGCCTGTGGACGAGTCTGGTCAGGTTCTTAGTCCATGGATGGGTCTGTGGACGAGTCTATGGTCTGCTTGAATGATTTGGGAGTCTTGTTTTGGGCTTGGTTGGATGGTTTAGGGTCTGGGTCTGAGAGCCTGGTTGAATGGGCAGAGTATATGGTCTAACAGAGGAATCAAGTAGAGGATAGAAGAAAACTTACCTGTGGTGTGCTGAAGAAAGTGTTACAGACTTGTGTACCTATTGTTGGTGTTGCTGGTGATGAAAGTCCCATTGCTGGTGTAGTTTCTAAAGCCAGAATACCTGTTGTTGCACCTGAGGGAGAGAATGAGAGACTTGGTTTGAAGATTGGCAAAGTGGTAGGGTCCAAGAACGGATTGATGATCAGAGTGCAAGATGCCAGAGTCATGTTATGCGAGAGGAAAGACCAAGAGAGCGAAGAGACAAGGATAACAGATGAGAAAACCATTATGAAAGGTGCCGACACTGGCAATATCGCCAACGTTGGTCGACAGTTGACCGACATCGGTGGCTAAAAGGCTAAAAATAACCTTTCATCTGTTTTCCAACCACTGGGTCAGCTAGTCCGAGGGAGAAACAGTCGAAAGGGATTAAAATGGGCGAGAGGAGAAGTTGGAATGGGAGTCTAGGTGTTAAATATGGCCATGTAGGGAATGAAGGGAATCCAAGGAGGGTATCCTAGGGTGGTGAGGTGGCAAGGAGAGGGAAAAGGGACTTTTGTTAATTCAAAATAGGATATTTGTTTCAAATTAACAAGATATGGATTAGGAGTGGGTAAAGTGGACGAAGGGGACCAAGGGGGAGAAAGGACCAAGGGGTAGACACAATTTTAGTGTCTACATTTGCCCCTTTTTATCTTGTTGGTTGTTCTGGATGAACTGCAAGACAAAAATAGGAGGTGGTTGCCCCAGGTGTAGGATAAGGTCAATTTCGTCTTGTTGGTTGTTCAAGTGAATTGCAAGACAAAAATAAGAAGAGGTTGATTGCCCCGATTATGGATGAGGTATTCCCCCTCAAAGCAGGAGTCAAGGGAAGGGAACTGGGAATCGGGTGCTGATTTGATAAAGAGTGAATGAAGAAAGGGTGAGGGTGAACACTGTAAAAGTCATGATTACACGCATACCACTACATGAGATGGTCAGGTCAGATTATCACAAGTCAAGGGTCGAGGAGTGCCAAAATTGAAGTAACCGGGCCCCAGCATTTAGTCGTCTGCTGATCGGGTTATTCAATCTAAGCTAAAGCTCCAAATGGTCATCATGTTCCAGGTATCCCAAGCTCAGGAAGTGCTCCTAGAAACACGAAAAAGTCACAAGTAGTGGGGATCAACCGGCTTGCGATCCTATACTTGTGAGGGTCCAAAAATAGTCTGCGCACAATTCTGCTAACCAGTCATGAGGTAGCATATATGCAAAAACAACCAAGGCAACATTGTCTTAGAAGTGGTCAAAGTCAGAGGAGATAGGCATGATCTCCAATGGTCATGGGTCAAGGTGGAGGAATGGATGAAAGGATGTGGCCGAGCTAACCTCAGAAGACCCCATGTCAACTGAGTGCTGCCTACATAGCCCCTGTGGAAAGGGCCTCAGGCCAATGTAGTTCTCCCTAGAAGGAAGGGTCAAAGGGATGGAATTGGTCTTGGTCGAGGGCAAGGTCATGGTCAAAAAGAGGAAAGAAGGTTTGTCCATCAGAGAGACGAACAAACGAGGGTGGTCGAGCTAACCCCAAAAGACAGTCGTGTCATCTGAGTGCTGCCTACATAGCCCTGGTCATAGGGCCTCAGACCAATGTAGTTTAGACAAAGAGTCCGAGTGGTAGACAGGTGGTCAAAGTGGTCGATAGATTGGTCTTGGTCATGATAAAATGATGAGGGGAAGATGATGTTGCAGCCTTTTCCAAATGGTGTATTCTGCAACATTGGTTGAGGGGTCTTTCATCCCTAGCAATTTTCCATATTCATGATGGATGTATGCTAAAAATGAATTGAGGTCTATTTATGCTTCAGCAAGTATTGGTTTATGCTTAACATAAATTGCGTCGGGTTGATAGTTTCCATGTGTATTGGTGTCCATAGAAACTAGTGCGAATAGGTTAGGCCATGTCGATAGTCTAAAAATGTTTGATTGGTTTGGTTTGGGTTTGAGTTGGATAGATAATGATTTGGTTGGAGGCGTGACCAAGATGTGTCAAAAGTGAAAGGCGAATTGCTCTTTCATTGACAAGGACCAGAATGAGATCATGGATAGGGGTTGTTTAGAAACAAAAGACCCGTTCATGCATTGTGTCGTTGACCAGTGGTTGTGCTAGAGCGGTAATCGAATCACTTGACGTTAAGTGAGCTCAAAATCCCTTGAGTATGAAGGGGTGATAGGAGTGATAATGAGATGGAAGGGGGAACCCTTTTTGGCAGGAATAACTTTGCCCCTTTTATAGGTGACCCCGAGAACAACTATAGACAAGTCCATGACTCTAAAGTTTATCAGTCAGTTTTTTTTTTTGAAGGCAGACTGATCGATGCGGGAAGCCTGCGATGGGATATTATCTTGCTGTGCTCATGTCATGAAGCTGATCGATGCGGGAAGCCTCAGAGATAGTGCTGTGTATGTGGAAAAATTTATGCATAGCCATCCTTCAAGGGAGTGGTCTATATTCTGCTTTTGATATTTTTGATATGACTTTGGCCTAGCTGTCCTTCAAGGGAGCAGTCTAGTAAATACAATAATGATGATGCAACTGTCCTTCAAGGGAGTAGTCTACATTTATAGTTTATGACCTTGGAATATGCATCCCATTTTTATGTATATTTGATTGATTTGTTGACTGGACTTTTGGTCATGGACTTGACTATAGAGGTTTAGGGGGTTTCCCTTTTATTAGGACAAAGCATTCATGCTTGCCAAAAGGGTAGGATTGAGGGTTGAAAGGAGATAGGAATGATAATGACAGGGACTGCTTAAGGGATCGAGCTCAAGTTAAACGTCAAATGAATAATTACTTGACTAACATTAGACTGGTCAAAGATGCAAGACATAGAGGGGCTCAGGTTTCGACAAAGTCCTGACCCATGATTGTGTTACGATGTAAGGTCCAAGTCAATTAGGAGCAAAATTGCCCCATTTGCCTCTTTCCAAATTGGTCAGGTGATTGATGACAGCTTGAAGAAATGATAGGTTTTTGGTTGGTCGATGTTTGATAATTGAAGTTTGGTCGAGGTTTGGTTGATGCTGGTCGGGGTCATGATAAGAAGGTTGATTGATGGTTGGTCGAGACTTGGTTGAAGTTTGGTTGAATGTCTGGTCAAAGTTGGTCGAATGTTTGGTTGACTGTTTGGTCAAGGTCAAGATAAGGTTGGACTCCCCCAGTTGCTTAGGGAGAATGTTGGATAGATTGGTCAAGGTCGGTTGAGGCTTGGTGGCTAGATTGACTGTGTTGATGTCAAATAATGGGGTTAAAGGTGGCAAAGGGACCATAGTCTGGCATGGAGATCCTGATTTAGGCAATAAGGTTTGAGAGGCATGGGTTAGTGTTGGTGATTTGTCGAAGGGGTGGTCAAGAGGATCCTTGATAAGAAGGGAATCCTTTCTCCGTTGTTGACGAATGACAGCTTTAAGAGTGAAACAATGCTCGGTGTCATGTCCCAGAGTGTGGTGATAATGACAGAATTTAGAGTTGTCGAACCAAGATGGCCTTGATTCGAGAGTTGATGAGTGGGGTGGTGTTGACGGTTTGCTGATAACGTGGTCGAGAAGAAGGGTGTCATTCCCTAGACATTGGCGAATGACAACCTTGAGGGCACAACAATGTTCAGTGTTGTGCCCAGGTGTGCGATGATATGCACAAATGCGAGTGTCATCGAACCAGGGTGGTTTTGGTCTGAGAGATTGATATGGTTTAAGAGGCGGGAGATAGATACGAGAGGACTGCAACAATTGCCATAACAGGAAGGCATAAGAACCTGCTAACAGGTCTGGATGTTTTGTTGTAGTGAGGGTTGATGACTTTAGTTTGAGATGCATAAGAGGCATAGGTCGATGGTTTGGAGGAGATATAAGTCTAATGGGTTGAGGAGACAATGGAGGCAACTTGCCTCTGTGAAGTATGGGAGTAGGAAGAACTCCTATTAAAGTGGACGGATGCGGCCCCAAAATGAAGGTAATGAAGAAGGTGGAGGAGGAGTCCTCCGGTATGGTCTAGTGGCCTTCTTTGGTTTGGGGTGAGGGCCACTATTATGTGAGGCGAGGTTAGATATGGGTTTGGATTTGGACGTGGACGGAGGCGAGCGAGGTGTAGCAATCTTAGGCAAAAGGCAAGAGGAAACCGTGACTGGGTCTTCCTCGGTCGAAATGTGCAAAGAGACTGGTTCTTCTCTTGGTGGAGAAGAAATAAGAGAGTGTGGCTCTGTAGTCGGATAGAGCATAGGAATGGTCATGGTCTCGATGTGTGGTCTAGGCGTGGGGAATGTATGATCCCCCATTGATGATAAAAAGGATGAGGATGAAGCAGCCGATGTGGGTGCCATCAAAGCATCCTCTAATATGAGAGAGGTCGATGGAGGCTTAATAGGAGAAGAAAGTTCTTCATCCTGTGGAAGAGGTATAGGGGAAGAAGGGTTTTCCACCTATGAAAGAGGTTGGTCAGGGACAAGAGAAAAGACAGTTTTGACTGTATGTATATCATGGTCTTGAGGGTCATTGGTCATGGTTTGGACATTGTCTTGATTAGGTGGGTGATTAGGAAAGGGTTTCTTGAAGATGTCAAGGTTTTGGTTGGGCGGGGCATTCGGGTTATCCAAGATAAGATCCCCCTTATCTAGCATGTCTTGGACGATGTTTTTGAAGGTTTGACAGTGATCCGTGTCATGGCCTTTGACACGGTGATAGTTGCAAAAGTGGTCCTCCCTGTACCATGCAGGGATAGGTGTGGAGGGGTTGAATTGATGTGGTTGGATTGAAGGGAGATTGAGGACCCCCTGCTTGAGTAGTTTATCCAAGACAGAGGCATATGACTCCCCAATTGGAGTAAATTGACGCTGTATGGATCGATGTTGAAAATGTTTATTGATGTAGTCTGATGTTGAAGATGATGGTCAGTTGGTTATTGTTGAAGATGATGGTCTAAAGATGACAGTGTTTGCTGACCCCTTGGACTGGGAGTGGGCAGAAGAAGGTTTGGACGAAGAATGGTCATTAGATTTTGCATTATTATTACGCAATTTGACCTTATTTTCATCGATAGCACAGAGTTCAAGCTTTCTTGCCATGGTGAAAGCTTCGTCAAAAGTGCAGAATGTCTAGATCTGCAAGGTAGAAGAGATGTGCCTAGCACATGCTCGAGAAAAGAGCTCGATGAGCTCAGGTTGAGGCAAGGAGAAGGAGAGCTGGTTAATCAAGCCTCTCCAATGGGCGACAAAATCGAATATGGATTCGTCGTCAAATTGCCTAATGGAGTAGAGGTCTATGATTGAGACTTGTTTGGAGATGTTGATAGAGAAATGATCGAGAAATAATTGGGCAAGTTGAATGAATGAAAAGATAGAATGTCTGGTAAGAGAACTATACTAGTCAAGAGCGGGGCCAGAAAGAGACATAGGGAACATGCGTAAAAGTAACGCATCGTCGTGGGCAATAAGGTAACAGGCATGTCTGAATGCTCGAAGATGTTGTTGTGGGTCCTCCTTACTCTGGAAGCGAGTGAAATTAGGAAGCTCCCATTGGTTGGGGTATGGTCGGATAGGGACAGAAAGATGAATGGGCTCGTTGCAAATTTGCTCATATGACAGAGCATTGCTTGAACCAGAGATAGAGGTCTCGAGACTGGACATTTTATCCATCAACATTTTGATGATGTCTGCTGACAGATTGATAGGTGGGGCACCCCTTAGGTTATAGGGCGCTTGAAAGGTGGTCAAAGAGGCGTATGACGTACTTGGTTGTGCTTGTGTAGGCACAACATATGGATAGTACGTCATAGGGATAGATGTCATGGTCAAAGGGGCTTGTGTCATGAAGTTGGAGGACACAAGTTGACTAGATACCGCTAGAGATGGTTGAGTGGTGGCACTGGTAAAAGGATAGGATGTCACTTCCATGTGTATAGGTGCAAGAGTGGGCGAGGTCGAAACAACTAAGTTCTGGTATGGTGTAGAACTCGGTTGAAATGTGTGCAGTTGAGGGGGTAATGACACCCCAATGGAGGCAGGTTTGAAAATAGATGATGAGGCTAAACTTTGCATATTGGCCATGGTTGAGTGACTGGTCGAGATAATAGGCTGAGTCATGAGGGGTTGGGTAGCTGATGACGTCGATGTCATTGCCGCTGTGACTGAAAGGTCCCGCATTTGGTTTCTTGCAAGATAGTTTTGGAGGGCTTCAATGTTGAGGTCCAAGAATCTTTCAAAATCTTGGTCCCCTTCAGGGATGATGGGAGTTTGATTTGGGGTCGGTCGGGTTGGAGTTCTTTCAGTCTCTGAGTGGAACTCCATGATAGGATTGGTTAGGGATGAGAGAGCGTGGTCAAGAAGAGGGTCAGGTTCCAGAAACTGTGTGTTTTCAGTTTTAGAAACTCAGATTGAGGTTTTGGTAGAAAAAGGGGTCAGGTTTTAGGTTGCTATTTTGGAAAATAGGACTGTGACAGTGACTGATGTCGGTTCAAAAACTGATGTTGGTAAGGGAAAATGGCCGACGTCGGTCAGATAACTGATGCCGGTGGAGGAAGGTGGCCGACGTTGGTGGAAAAGCTGATGCCAGTGACTGTGGTTTTTAGAAACTCAGAAAATTTGAAGATTCTTGGAAAAAAAGGAAGAGAACGTCCTCACTAGCTCAAAAAAGCAGATAAGAACAGAGAAACAGAGAGAGAGACAGACAGGCCCTAAGCGTTAAATCCTAAGAATCAACTTTTAGAATCTTGTGGCTTATGCCTTAAAGTGATGTTTGGGGAGGTTGGCTAGAAGAAGGGTCCTAGAAGAGGTAGTCTAAAGATGGTTTCAGGTCTTGTTTAGGTGCTCAATAAGTCTGTATTAGGTTCGGTACGTGGCCTGGTGCTAAGGAGCAAGCTCCCCTCACTTCACGAGCCCAGTGATGAGCTGGTCTCGCTTAGCCAAAATATACCTTGCCTAGAGATTATCCTCCGCCAGAGAACGGAGTGGGATTTCCCCTTGGTGATGAAATCCAAGTGAGATTGCCAAGTAGGGGGAAGGTATCCGCTGGGGGATGAAATCCCAGTCGGGCCTTGTCTTAGGTATTGTTTGATGTTTGATTTGTGCACGTGGTTCGGTTGTGTAACATGAAGTGGACTAGATTAATTCAATATGCGGTTTGTTAATTACTAAGTGTGGACTAAGAAAATTGCAAGCAGACAGAAATGAATGCAATACATTTTAAGCCCAAGTCGAAATGTTTGTTCGTATGAAGACGAATGGAGAAAGGGTAGAAGAGTATGATTTTGGACTAGTCTAGAAATGCAAGAAAGGAAAAGAAAAGTTCTTTTTATTCCTGCTTATGATGTCATTTTAGAAGAGATGAAAGAGGCAAAAAAGGAAGGAACCTAATGCACCTATATGAATGAAAGAAAGAAAGAACCCAAGGAAGGCCCTAGGGTCCCATCGGGCATGCCAGAATGTTTCTATTCAAATTTTGCTTTCTACATTCAAGAGAAGAATTAAGAAACTAAGAGATGGTCAAGGCTAGAAGTACCTGGATGAAGTCGTGCGCACCGTAATCTAGACACTGTGAGAACTCCTCTTTGGCTGTGGAGGAATGACACCTGCAAAGAAAGAGACTTGGACAAAAAGGCGTTAGATGGATAGATGGTGGGTTGCCAAGCAAAAGCCTGATCCCAGAAGTATGAAGACTTCCTTAAGGGAGGTCAACCCACTGTTTGATAAAAAGAAGTGTCTGATAAATAGCAGAATGTTAAAAGACTAAAAGTGATAAAAAGATGGAAATGAAAAGGAAGCAAAATCTTACCTGAGAGATGCTGTCGAACTGGTCACAGTCACCGGCGTCGGTGGTCGGGTCTGTCGACGTCGGTTAGTCTGCCAACGTCGGTTGGGGTAATGACCGGCATCGGTCGGGGCAGTGGCCTGTGGATGGGTCTGGTCAGGTTCTTAGTCTGTGGACAGGTCTGTGGACGAGTCTGTGGTCTGCTTGAATGATTTGGGAGTCTTGTTTTGGGCTTGGTTGGATGGTTTAGGGTCTGGGTCTGAGAGCCTGGTTGAATGGGCAGAGTATATGGTCCATCAGAGGAATCAAGTAGAGGATAGAGATAGCAGAGAGACAGGGTTTGGGACTGTTTAGTTTGATCAAAGTTTGGTCTGGGGGATAGGAGTGCTGAATCTAGTTTAGAAACAAATGACTAGAAAACACAAATGGAAACACAGAAGAAAACTTACCTGTGGTGTGATGAAGAGAGCATTGCAGACTTGTGTACCTGTTGTTGGTGTTGCTGGTGATGAAAGTCCCATCGCTGGTGTAGTTGCTAAAGCCAGAATACCTGTTGTTGCACCTGAGGGAGAGAATGAGAGACTTGGTTTGAAGATTGGCAAAGTGGCAGGGTCCAAGAACAGATTGATGATCAGAGTGCAAGATGCCAGAGTCATGTTATGCGAGAGGAAAGATAAAGAGAGTAAAGAGAGAAGGATAACGGATGAGAAAACCGTTATGAAAGGTGCCGATGCTGGCAATATCGCTGACGTCGGTCGACAGTTGACCGACATCGGCGGCTAAAAGGCTGGAGAAAGGCTAAAAATAGCCTTTCATCCATTTTCCAACCACCGGGTCAGCTAGTCTGAGGGAGAAACAGTCGAAAGGGATTAAAATGGGCGAGAGGAGAAGTTGGAATGGGAGTCTAGGTGTTAAATATGGCCATGTGGGGAATGAAGGGAATCCAAGGAGGGTATCCTAGGGTGGTGAGGTGGCAAGGAGAGGGAAAAGGGACTTTTTTTAATTCAAAATAGGATATTTGTTTCAAATTAACAAGATATGGATTAGGAGTGGGTAAAGTGGATGAAGGGGACCAAGGGGGGAGAAAGGACCAAGGGGTAGACATGATTTCGGTGTCTACAACTATATTCAAATAAAGATGGAAAAATGACATGAAAAGCATAAAAATGAAAAAATAAGATTGAATGGTTTGTAAAATGATGAATAAAATATTCAAGGCCCTAAACATAATTAAGATAAATCCTAGAAAGATAAGGCAATAACCATGAGAGTATTTCAAAGAAATTCAGAGATGTAACTTCTAATAAATGATAGTTGAATTGAAACTGCCATATTCTTACCATGTCAAAAAGGGATGGACAATAAGAGGTAAAAAATATGGGAATAGATTATGAAATCAAAACCTACCTATCAAGGGTGAAATGAAATGGGTGGTGGAGGAAATAGGATAACACCAAGGCAAAAATATAATCTTTACCAAAAATAAGACATTCGAATCAAGTAGGCAAGACCAAGATCCTTTCAACACCAATGCTATTAGAGATCCCTACCTAGTAATATAGGTTTTGGATTACTAGTGAAGTATATAGATCATCCTCTAAAGGCCGGTATGCATAAAAAGTGAAATAGTTCTACCTTACCACAACATGTTCTCCATTCTTTAGGACCCCTTTCATATCTATGAGTCTACTATGAAGATTGGGTAATTTTGTGAGAAAATAAGTGTAACTATAATGTAATGATGTAATAAGACCTCATTCTTGTTGATGCCTCTAAGTTTACCATAGGGGTTCTTAGTGTTTAGAGAACACTTCTCATTTTATAATTATAGGAATTCAGAGCATGAATAGTAGGTTGTGGCAACTTGATGTTACCTATGGTGGAATAGCAGTTGAATAATGTTGAGTGTTCCAAAAAAATTATAATAAGTGATGCTTGGGAGACATCATGGTCCATTCTTTGTGAATTAAGAAAGATCTATGATAATTCTTAGTGCATCATGGTCCAATTTAAGCTACAAACTAATTTATATGGATATTAACAATGAAATCTAAGCTACAACGATCTGGTGTAAACAAAGGAGCAAAGAGGAGGGTAAGGTAGAAAAGAAACAAGTGATTACTAATCTTAAACTCAAATAACATGACAAAGTTTCAATTACAACTAAACCTTCCTTTAACTAGTATATGATGCAAAATAGCAAATCTGAAATTTCACCACACACCAGACATATTCCTAAGGATGATATGAAATTATACAAATAAGAACTAGATTTCACTTTAAAGGTTTAATACCAGATTGAAATAACATTAATGCATCTAGATATAGAACAAATAAAATGAAGAAAATCTAATATCCTTTAACTAATTTAACACAAGCACAAATTAAAAACCCTTTATCACAGGTGAAAATTTAGAATTTAAAGAAACTATTCAAACTTGAGTATTAGAATCAATAATTGAGAGAAGTTATGTTAATAATTGACACATTCAATCTGGACAATATTTTGTAGGATTCCTTGATTGCATTAATTGCTCAAAGTATACAAATTTGATCAATTTTTTTCTATTTTACAAATGGTAATACTAATTTTTATAGAAAGATAAGGTAGTACACCAATCAGTCATAAGATACAAAATGTATAAAAGTAAGGACACCTATCCTTTTTATCAAGTTCTAGAATACACTTGTCTTTCAAAATTGGACTGACCTAGGGGAAATATGTTAATAGACTAGCATATGCCTTAAAAAATAATATTCTTTACTTTTAAATATTATAATGTTTTACAAAAGGAATATTAGCTAGCTGGTGGGCCCATTACTGAAGGGTCCCCCTCTTGTTCCTATAGGAATTCCATTACCTTCTAATGTTGCTCTTTAATAAGCTAAAGGTCCACAATTAGCTTCATGAGGTATAATTATTGATTAGCTAAGTCATCCAAATCTCTATCATATTTGGCCATAACTTATTTTATGCTCCTTGCTTCTATAATCTTTTCCTCTATCATGAAGATCATGCCTAGAATTATGCTATTATCCCTACTAGATTGGCCTTGGATTTTGATTTTGATTGACTGCATTACCAAAGTTACCCTATGCTTATACTCTACATCATCAATGATCCCCAAGGCTATAGTCTTGGTAGGATTTGCCAACATAGTACCCAAGAGTTACTCAATCTTGGTAATTAACTCCTTATCATCAGCTAAGAGTCTATCCAAATTACTTGTCCACGTATTTAGATTGTGGACCTTGTCTACTATTATTCATAATATGGCATTCAGATGATCCAAGCTAATAGATTTGATCTTATGAATTTTGTTCCTAATCATAATGCTAATGAGGTCCCTTATTTTGATCTCTACCTCATACCATTCTATTATTAACCCTTTAGCTACCTTAGTTTTATGGCTTAGGGCATCCTACCTCAAATTTATTGATTTCAAAGAATCAAAAATATCAAATAATGAAGCCTTAAACATATCAATAATAGCATTAGGAACTGATAAAATAAATTATCTCTAAGTTTTCTTTCTCCTTTTCCAAATTATGGATCCTTTATTTCATTCCTCTAATCCCAACCTTTACTTGGGATGACTGGGCCTTGATTAAGCTCTCAACATTCTCTACATGGATGGGATGTTCTCCTAGCTATTGTCCTTCCACTGGGGTCAATCCAACAAAAGGTTCAACCTTCTGGAAGGTGAACTCCTCAGCGCCTACCATGGCCTTCCTAGTGGTGACCCTTTTTAATCCAGGTATCTCTAGATTGAATTATACCATGGTGACTGGCTCTGTGAACTTTGGAGGTTTTGAGACCTCAATTCCTATGTTTCTAGATGATCTTAGAGCATCCATTTTATTAATTTTTGGCCCTATAGTGGCCACTATCCTTGTTTATTATTCTTCTTTCATTATATCCCTAATCGATGGCTTGATGTCATCATGCACATCTATGTTCATGGATTTTGTCAATGCCCATGAGTGGGACAAAGAGGGGATCTTTTGTAATTTACCATAAATAAACAAAGTAGGGATGATTAGTCCATAAATGGGGAATTATTCATTAAAAAAATTGACCTCACTAGTGGGGTGAGTGAGGGTCAATGTTGACTTCTTCCTTGGTCCAATAATGACCAATGCTAACTCTGCCTTCCTCTTTTCCTTGGGAGTTACTGGGACTATATCAAGGGAAACCTATTTTCATTTATTTTCCCTAGGCTCCCCTATTTGGACTTGTGCTTCTTAGATATACCACTCTTCCTCATCAGTGCCATATGCCTCAGTAAGATATCTGAGGGTACCCTTAAGTATTTCATCTAGTTATAGGGTAATCATGTCCAAATACTCAACTAGAGGTGGAGGCCTTTAGGGTGGTGCTAAGGATGAGGGTCCCTCTCTAGTTATATCTTCCATATTTTCCTTACCATGTCCCTATTTAATTTGTCTCTAGGGTGGTGGATGCTCCACTTGAGGTTGTTTTTGAGGTGGCTTGGAAGGTCTAGGTAGTAAATGATATTGGAGAGGATGCATCTGCCATACCTCTCCTATTGGTTTATCATCACTTAGTAACCTATGCTCTAGATTAACATTGTACCCTTTGAGCTTAACCAACACTTCTTAAATTTTTTTGCCTTAATGTAAATGGCATCACAGACACTAAGCTAATGCATATATACTAGCTTGGGGAGCTATTTTGCCTTCAAATGACCACCCATTATATTTTTGGGATCCCACATTTTGAGTTCATCCAATTGGAATCCATATGAGTCCCTATTCTTGGACATGATCTCCACCTACTTCCAATCCTATAGCATGATCCTTCCAATAATTATAGGAAAGGGATGGAGAAGGCCACTCCTCTTTTATTTACAAACTCCATCAACACCATTGATGAGTTGAGAGGAAATTTCTTATTCTACTAACTTACTAGGAACATACACAGGAAATCTATAGGGTTGGAACATGATTCCCTTAATTTATATTACTATGTAATCTGGATAAATATAGATATCCCCCATCATCTCTACATATTTATTAATCAATGTGTGGACCCTAGGCATGAGATAACCTATGATGGTCTTCACTAGAGCAGGATAGATAATCATAGATGAACTGCATGTGGTTCTTGTATTTGAAGATGTGAAATTTTGAATAATGGTCAGATATGGTGGTTATACCTTTAGGAGACCAATTTATAATGCCCATGAAGTTTATGGAATCAATTAGGGCATCTATCAAGTATGCCATCATATAAAATTGCTTGGCTATCTTCCTTTTGACAGCGGTGAATTAATTTCTTACGAAGATACTGATCAAATTTCTAATTGAAGGGGTGAGCTTCTATTCTACCATGAAATATATATAGGAGACCCTATTTTTGTTTACATATGTGGTTGAAGGGGATATTGATTATCTACTTAACAAGGTTATAATTACCTTGATCCCTTCCTTGAATCAGATAATTGGGATCCTACCCTCAAAGTTTCTAAAGACATGGTTCCCTTGGTGCAACCATGGTTTGAGGATGGTATCTAGGTCATACTTACTGGTCCACTCCCTAATTTTGGATAAGTTTACATGGGGTTTTAGGAGTTTATATTAATTTTCAAAGGTCATAAGGGAAATGTAATCTACCTTCTTAGAAGTTCCTTCCTGGATGATCCAATCATGATCTATTCTATAGTATATAAAACTTAGAACAAGTACATCAATACAATGAAGTACCTCTATTTTTTTAGGAGTATAATGAAGGATAACCATTTGAACTATGACCAAGACATAGTGCTTCCTACTTACCATGGAAACTCTCTACTCCTCCTTAGTGATGTGTTTTAGCTTGTCTCTGATGAAGAAGAGTTTAGACCAATTATTGTTTCCATTTTTTAGGGATGTAACATATAATTTAGTGTCCTTGAAGATTCTTCCCTCATTTTTTGTGGATAGATAGAGTTTTGTATCCTCTTTCAACTATTGCCTATGAGCTACCATGGCTTCTACTTGTAAATTGTTCACTAGTGGATAAAAATTAATCTCTATGATGTTATTTTGTTCTTAAAAAATGCAATTAAGCTTCTCTTAGATTGAATTGTAACCAAATCAATCCACTTAGGGTCTCTTTTAAGTAGGGTTTAGGGTTTTGGAGCTTTAATGGTAGGATGTATCTAGATTTGGGCTCATACGTGCCTTAGATTTGATTTGGACCTTTGCCTTTATACCTATGCATTTTCAAGCCCATAATATCTCTTATTTTGTCTTTTTATACTTGTTTGGTACTTATGTGGCATCGATCTAGACCTTTCATGGAATTTTTCATAAATGCCTTTGAGTACTAGCCATTAGTATTGAAAATCCTTCCTTTTATTTCACACCATTAGATGAAGATATTGCGATTAATAGTGAGACATTTATCACAATTCAAGTCCTTGTTTATCATTAGTTATTTTGGTACCAAGTCTCATAGTTATACCACTTGGCATTTTCACATGTCTTCTCGAGCTTCATATCCTATGTTAGTCTTTTAGTGAATAAGCATTGGACACAGAAAACTCATGAGACTTTGAAAAGTCATCAATGCCTTCACACCATTAGATCATCGTTTCATGATGAAGCATGGACCATTGGATACAAGTTAGCTTTGTGTCATTTAATCATCCTTCTGTGATGAAGCATAGATCTTTGGATCCTGCAAGGTACATGGGTTTTAAGTTAACACATTATTTAGGTATGGACTTAGGTTAAAACATCTTAGGATAAGGTTTATTTTATTTATTAAACATAAAATAAACTTTATGCTAAAGTGTTTATGCCTATGTTTTTTAGAAATTCATACAAAGGGGGCCCTGGATAAATGTTTTAGGCCAAATTTTATGTTATGTCTAATAAACAAAATGTATAACTTGGGATAAAATATTTATGTTAAATCTATAAAACATGCTTAAAGGGGTCAAATGCCAAATTTTGATAATAGAGATTTATCATATTAACAAACACAATAAAACCCTTTAGTAAGAGCATTTGAGCTAAGCTTTATGTTATCAAGACCCTTTTAAAATAAGACTTAGTATAAGTCTTTAGCCTAAGGTTCACTGTATTTAAACAAAATGCAATGGGGAACTTAAGGTATAGACTTAGACTAAGTTTATTTTGCATGAATTTAGACCATAAGACCATTTTAATATTTGTAGATTGAATATTTATAGTTTTTGAGCATCCTTCGAGAGCTTTCATTAGTTTTCAAGGTAATTTATGAGCTTTCTAGTAACATTTTGGATTCTATATTAGTCTAAAGAAAATTATTCCTTAGCTTAAATTTGATGATTGCATAGGCATCAAATACATCCTCACAGATATAAAATGATGATCATGTGAATATCAAATTTAAGCTAGTAAAGCTTTTAGTTTGATGGGTTTAAAGTTTATGGTCACATAAATGTCAAATATATCCTCATAGATGTCAGAATGATGGTCACATGAATGTAAAATTTAAGATCATCAAACTTCCCATGTTTTAATATGAGGGTGTCACTTTTCACCCTTGCAAGGGTTTTTGGATCTCTAAAATCAACTTGTTCCATTCGATCAGGCTCTCTGATGAAGTGAGAACCATCTAATCATGATCTAAGTAGCTACGTGCTATGGTTAAATTTAATGTGTAAGACCCATTTACTTTTAATCCTTGAATGTAAGGATGCCACATGTCAATCTCATAGGCCTTCTATTATCCTTTTCCATTTCAACTATGCTTCACTCCATTTAATCAAGCCTTTATGATGAAGTGAGAACTGTTAGATGTAGGCTAAGGGTACAATTTTTTCAAGGCCTTCATGTCATTGGATCATCATTCCATGATGAAGCATAGATCATTAGATCTTTTGAGTTGTATGCATTTTAATTTAAATATTGGGTCTTCCTCACTCCATTGGAACAATCCCTATGATGAAGCATAACCTATTGTATCTATGAAAAGCAAGGAAATTAAACTAGGACTTGAGGTGACATAAAATACTTAGGCTAAGGTGTTAAGGCTAAGGTCTCATTCATATTAATAAATATAATGGGGCCTTATGATTAAAAATTTAGGCTAAGATATGAATTAAAGGGACTGAGTTAGGAAATATTAAAAGGGACCCTGCAAACTAACATTAGACAAAGTTAGAAATATAAGGAATTAAAAGAGGAAATGATAAAGGGGACCAAGTACTTTTAGGCTATGTTTGAGTTGTGTTAAGAAACACGACTTAAAGCTTTAAACCTAACAATTGTGTTTAAGTCTAAAATAGGTTTTAAAATGTTCCCACCAATTTAGTTCTTTCCAGTATTGAAATTTGAATTGAGGGTTTGATAGGGTTTTGAGAATGTGAATTTCTCAAGAAGAACACCATGGAACCTATAATTAAAAGCCATAAAGACCATTTATTATAAATGTTATAAAAAATTAAAACAAAACATAATAAGTAAGCTTGACTTTGATAAAGTGGATGATCTTCAAATTCTACAAATGATCCTAACATGCCATATTTTCATGTTTAATCTTTAGGGTTTCTTAAGGGTCCCAATTTTAAAAAAATGGGGGTATGTTGGCCTCAACACTTCCATAGTCTACTAGCTTACCACACCCCAATGGACCTAGGATCTATCATGAGGCTAAGTGTGGAGTTTGAGATTTCATGAGGATATGATATGTACTAGATAAAGATCATGTCTTTTGGTGTGATTTAACTTTTGAGATATAATTTTGCATTTTAACATGTCCTTTTATTATGACATGGATTTTAATTTTTTTGGACTTTTTTATTCCTCCTCCATACCAATTTGGAAGACCAAACATGGGTGATAACTATGAATATTACAAGAGATCTCACACTTAATGGATAGAGAAAAGAACCTAAATACCATGGTGTCTAAGACTCCTATAATTATACATTAGAAGAGATTGCAATGTTGAAACTGACCTTGGTGAGCCCAAAATGATGTGAGTAAGAGGTAATGATGGAAATGGTCATAACAATATTATATTTCCACAAACATAAAAAAAAGTGTAGGGTAGTGATGATAAAATGAAAGGTAGGCATGAATTATTACCATGCGAATTGATAAATGTGAATGTAAACATGAAGATAGACTACTAGAGTTTACCCAAAAAATAATGACTAATTATAAGTGAGGGAAAGCACTACTTTCAACCATTGCCTTATCTTTCAGGGAAGATACTTAGATAATATTGTGAGAAAAAGTAATAAATAAATGTTTGAGTGTTTTTAAGGAAGGCCTAGTCCAATTTAAGGTCTTACAATGCATCTCACAAAAGGAAAGCTAATAGGTGTAAATAAAGGACTCAAAAGGGTATGTCTATTAAAGAGTCAAATAATCAAAGTAAAAACATAGAAATATGAATTAATGTTTGCGAGGACACTCATGTTATTACTATTCAAATCATAAAATGGAAAACCAAATGGTGTAAGCAAAGACAAAATACCCAAGGAACTAAAAATATGTATTAAGGATAAAGTGTAAAAAGGGGAAACCCATTGGTGTGAAAATGTAAGTGAAGGTAGAGACTGAAATATGTGTTAGCTCCTCAATATTTATTTAAAACAAATGATAATCATGTAAATAAGAAATTATATAAATTGAAGGAAATACAAAAAAGTAAAGATATGATAGAAATGTAGCTAAGCAAAGTAATTTTTCAAAAACTAAGCATTGGTCAATTTTTTGAACATGTGTCCATTTGTTTACAATCTACAAATACTAGATCTAGTAATGTATTTGAATTAGTAAGGGCCCTACCAATTTTTAGTGTTTTCCCCTCTTTGTCATGGGTTTAATATAGTTTGAGTACTATGTTTCCAACATTAAAAATATGTACTTTTAATTTTTTGTTATGTTTTTTAGCTATGCAAGCTTTGTATTAGTAATTATGATGTAGAGAATTCATACATCACTCATAAAGGAAGTATAATGCATGAATATGGGTTTAATGAAGCTCTTCATCAAGGACGACACCACGAAGAGAGATGCATAGAAAGGGCAATTTGAATTCTAAGTGTAAGATGAATTTAGAGCCATAGAATAGAGAGAAGGGAGTTTCTATATTATCAAAATAAATACTAGTGTGATAGGCCAAAATTGTGGTATATAGCTTGATATTCCAGTTAGAACGAGAATCCCTAAGAGTATTTTGTAATGTTTTGTTAAATATTTTTCTAGTGGCTTCAACTTGAACATTACACTGAGGGTGATAAGGTATGGAAAATTTGTGTGATTTTGAATTCTGCACATAAATGTTTCATGTATTTATTTTTAAGTTCCCACCATTATCAGATATGATGGTGTGAGGAATTCCAAAATGATATATGATTTGATTCAAAATGAATTTGGATATAGTGATGTCACTAACATTAACAAAGGGAATAACTTATACCCACTTGGTAAAATATTTTGTGATAGTAATGATGAATATGTGACCATATTAAAATTGAGGTAGTTTTCCAATGGCATCTAATCCCCATGTAGAGAATGACAAAGGAGACTCCAAGGTTTGAAGTTCAGTTGGAGGAGATTGAATGATGTCATCATGGAGTTTTTAAGAATTTCTCTTTTTAGCAAATGTGATGGCATATTTTTTGAGGGTAGGCCAGAAGTATCCCATACATAGGCATTTGCAGGATGTAGTGTGTCTGCTACAATGTCCACTAAAAATTCCCCCATGTGTTTGATCAATAAGAAGAAGAACTTAATATTGAGTAACAAAATAATGTAAATTACCTTTAACATTATGATAATAATGGATGTCATGTTTCAATACATATTTACAATCTTATTTGTGGAGGTGAGTCTTTTTATGGGATTCAACCTCTAGATGATAAGTATGATGTTCAATGAAATATATGATATCCTTGTACCATGAGATTTATTGAGTAGTAATGACCTCGATGTGGAAGATAAGAGTGTCATTTTGGATTGTAAACTAGGAGTTTCCTCATATGGATGAGTAATTATGAATCATGTAATGCCCCACGAGGATTAAAAAGAGAGGTAGATGAAGCAAGAGAATCAATTATATCATTTTATTCTCATGGGATTGCTTCGATATTGAAAGATGCAAATGCTTTGGAAAAATTAGATATGATTTCATGAAATTCAATAAGGTTTTAAATTTTGCATTGATATCTACCACTGAATTGATGACATATAATCTATGAATATCCTAAGGCATGTAAGTATGGGATATCTAAGTCAATGGATGATTTCATTCCATGGATGAGGGATTCATATTCAACTATGTTATTAGTGAATTTAAAGTTGAATAAAAAATCTATAGGAATTATTTTTAGATAAGAGTTGACTAAGACACAACCTACCCTAGGTCCTTGAAGGAACTTGGCTCCATTGAAGGTAATTATCCAAGTTTTTTCATGCAAGTCGATTGTAAATTTGGGTAGTTCTTCTAGAGGGACTTTGGATTTTAGTTTAAAGATTATAATTTTAGACTCTTAGAGGGTTTATGCCTCAATATTAGTTGCAAAATTATGGACATAATCTTTAAGAGAGATGAATTTTTTAATACCTTTAATAAAACATATTTCTTCATCTAGAAAAGTGTCATGAAGGTGATTGGTAGATGGTATATGTGCTGTGACAAGTTACTCAACTATCACTTGGCCTTTGACTAATTTTTGGGTAATAATTATTAAGTAAAATTGAATTAAGAGGACCATCCATTTTCCAATTTTATCTCTAGGTAAAAAAATATTTGGAGAATAAGTGGAAAATGGGGTTAGAATGGAAAATGACATAAGTGGTTTGATACAACATGTAATGTCAAGGTTTCTAGAAATGAAGTAGATAATGAGACAATCATGTTCCACTTTTGTGTAATAGATATTTTCAAAATAATAGGCTATTTTTATCTTTCTCTTCAAGATAAAATTAATTATAGATAATAATTTTTTTAGGAGATACAATAATGGTGTAATTTATTACAATAGTTTACTCAACAAGCATATAATTATTATATTGGAAATAAAATGGAGTAGGAAGAATCTTGGAATTAGGATGTGTGATGGCATCTATGCTAAGGATAAAATTATTGAAGCAAGGAGCCCTTTTCTTAAAATGGATAAGCTTGTGATGTTAGTGAGTAAGTTGAGGCTCTCTAGCATGAACTAGTTCTAAGATAACTTCGTCACTAGGAAGTGTAGGTAAAGGTCTATAGTTTCAACATCTACTTCAAGATATATAATCTAGTTACCTTTATTATCAAACTTAGAATGGATTTGTCTTAAAATAGTTCCTTTTGCATCCAAGGTAATATTGGGAGGTGAAGGAGAAGTTAAATATTTTGATTGTAAAATATTAGTCCAGACAATATAGTTTGGTACAATAGAGTGGGGTTGAAATGTATTGGTTTTTTTGAGATGATTATCATAAATAGGAGTAGTTGGGATTGGATCAGGTTGGCTGATGTAGTCAATAATAGGTAATGAATGAAAAGGGGCTAAATGTTAGACTATACTAGGTTGGATAATACATTCAGGAATCTAGTAGATAGACATAATGGTATCATATTATTTGATATTGTTAGGACTATGCTAGATAGATTGAATGGTATTGGGTTGACTAATGTCATAAAATTAAGGAGTGGTAAAAATTTCATAGATAACCCATGGTGTATCTATCAATAGTGGTTTAACAAGAGGTACATGACCTTTAGATTTTGACTCAATATCACTAAATTTAGAGGATATATGAATGACATGAACATCATGGTTAAAGGCAGGCATTTTGGTGAGATTATTTTTATAAAGCATTACATCCAAGTCTTGTGATTGATCTTGGGACATGATGGAGGGAGAATAATATGAGGGAAAGATGTTACATACATGGAAAGTACGTTGATCAATTTTAAGAGTAATGTCTTTATTGGTGACACCTATTCTAATGAAAGTGTGAGGGGACATGGTTAAAGGGTCTTAAAAGAGTTCAGCTACTCCATAATCATTGCAAGTGAAGTCATATTATATGTAAGAGGCCTCATTAGCATTGTATGGGGGAAGAATTTTAAAATCATCATCTATGAAGGGGATTGTCCTATCTTGTGGTAGGAGAGGTGAAAGCCATTTGGATATATAAGGAGGTAATCTTGTGGTATTGTAAATGTTTTATAATTCATTAAGTTTGTCATCATAAAATTCTATAAAAATGACATGTAAATAATTATTCATACTGATGAACTCAAGAAGATGTGGACTATTAATATGAGCAATAATAAGAATGTGATATTGAGATTTATGATTGGGTAGGTGGATGCTCTAAGGGTTGGGATATACTTCATGCATGTAACATTTTCCCATTATTGATGAAATTTATGCATTTTATACTAAAATATGCAATAGATCTCATGCAGTGAGTCCATGGAAGGCCTAAAAGCATGTTCTATGAAAGTGCAATATCTAAAATGATAAGCTTGGTGCATATTATTCTGGGCCCAATATTGATAGGGAGCCAAATGCAACCAAGAGGATTTTGATTTGTTTTATCAAATCCACAAAAAGTGAGTTTAGTTTGCTTAAGGTTATATTTGAAGTATCTAAATAGAGGTAACATTAATGTTGGAGCCTTCATCTAACAAGGCTTTCCTTATTAAGGTATTTTTTTATGCCAATTTTGATGAAGAGGGGTACATCATCAATTTGAAAAAGAATTTCATCATTAATAATGTCTTATCCAATAAATTCTATGATTTTTTTGTATAATAATAAGATTGAGAAATATTTTTGATAATATAAACTTACATAGGTGTGAGACCTTTGGAGGTTTGAATAGGTATTTTAGATTTACTAGATGGGGGCTCTTCAATGTCTTCCAATGGTTGCATGAGAAACTTACAATGATAAGGAGTTCTCATTAATTCTACTCAGGGAATTTTTCAAGGCATAAAGTTAATATTATCTAAAAAATACATTATGGTTTAGAGGTAGAGTTAGCACAAGGCTTAAGTTGATTATAAATAATGATCTTAATTGGAATAAAGGAACTAGGTTGAGACTCCAAGGGTGGAGTTGGTTCATCACTTATTGGTTATTATGAAGAGGATGTAGGATTAGTTTTAGTATGTTTAAAAGGTTTATCTTTGGTAGGAGACTTCTTAGGTTTGATAGAATATATTTGTGAGCAATCTCATGATGATTGTTGACATTTTTTGCATTCACATATTGGGATTTAGTGTAATATTGGTCATTATTGACATCAATAACACATACATTTTTGTTGGGATGTTATGTATTGGCATCTAAAGATTGATAAGAATTTGGAGACATTTGATGTTTAGGTTTAGAATTGAAAGTTTGATTTTATTGAGAAACTTTTAGATATTCATTATGGAAAACCTTGATCATCTTAGTCAAAGGTTTTTTTGAACATGAGGGAGATAATAAATTTTTGAAGGGTACAATATGTCTTAGGAGAGTGATCAATGTTAGCATGAAACCAAATTTTTTTAAGCTCATGCCATAGTGGAGGATAGGTAGTAATATGGAAAAAGGTTTTAGATGGGGATAATAATCTCTTTAATTTTGACACACTAAAGGGAGGGTGAGAGGGAAGTCGATTATCTGAGTTAGTTACTCCTACTTTGGGTTGAGGAGGCTTGGATTAATGATTGTTAAAGGTGATTGCATTGGTTGAAGTTTGGAAAGATTCATTTTTGGGATTATGAGAGGATTCAAATTGAGCCATAATTAAATATTTCCTTTTTGCTAGATCAAAATCCTCTTGTAAGGTTTGGGGAGAAAATATTCTAACCTTGTATTGAAGAGGAGATTTAAGGGTAATAACAAAGAGTTTGAATAAGTTATCATCACTCATTTATGGTTTGATTTATGAGATAAAAACTTCTATTATTTGATGAAATTGTGGGAATATTTTTTAGGAAGTTATTTATCATTGATGAATGGACAAGGCTATTTTCATGAAGGTCATTATGTTGAAATTATTTAACTAGAACATTAACTATATATTATAGTTCTGAAATGGAGTGTCTAGGAAATTGGTTATAACACTTTAGCACATATCTTGTGAAGGGTTTGGATAAAACTTTGGTAGTAGTAAAGGTATTAGTTTAGACCGATTCATTATAGAGATTACCAAAATATTTAAGGTAAAGAGTATAATATTTAGTCCCATCATACATGATAATTGGAGATATGTTTATAATGTCTATGGACACAATGAAGGAATTTGAAGATTATTTTTAAAGATTGTTGTGTCCCAACAAGCCCCATATTCAAATAATTTCATATGGGGACCCTCTTGTCTTATTTTGGTCTTTAGATTACAAGTTTATAGATGTGAAGTTCTATCTTCTGAATGCTTCATTGATATTATCCAAGTTTGAATAATAAAGTCTTTTTTAGAAATGATTGGTTTAAATAACACATCTAGAATTGGTCCTTGATATAAATATTTGAATTTTCCTAATCTTTAAAGAGTCTTGATCATTTTATAATCACATCTTGAAGTAATTTTAAAACCCTATTTTAGGTAAAATTTGACTTGGACTTGGGTAAATAATTTGAGTTTATTTAGAGTTTTGTGCAAATTCCCTTGGAAATTATAGGGTTTTTGATCAAATGGAAGAATCTACCTTCTAAATATGCTACCTAGGAGGATGAATCCTTCATGAAAAAAAATCTAAGATTGATTTAAGGTTGAGGAAAACATTTTTTTTAAGGGGAGGGGCATGATATGCCCTTAACCATTGGCATATCTATGGATATGTGTAGCTGACTTATAGCTTGGATAACCCTTTTGCATATTATTTTACATTTCTCTATGCACTCATAACATTAGTAAGATGGCATATGAGTGGTACATGGCCTTGGTATATTATAAATAAGAGTTAGGGTTAGTTATTCATCATCATATCAGAGTATTCATTTCTTATTTCAAGCATTTGAGAGATTGCCCCCTTAGAGCGGCTTATCTATTATTCATATTTTCTGCTATATTTCCACATCATTGTGATCTAATACTATTATTTTGCTTATTTGGTGAATTAATATCATTACAAGGGGTAAATATTGATGCACAATGTTAGTCAAATAAAAATCTTCATGCTCAAAGGTAATATGGTTTTCACTATCGATGAAATAAATAACAATAAAATTAAAGTGGGAAGATTCAATGTTAGTAAATTAGTATCATATAAGGATTTATAGTTTATATATTTGTAAACATTATATTTTTTAAGCAATTATAGAAAAGGTGTCTTGAAATGAGTGATCTAAAGTTGATATATAATATTAGATCCCTTTGAGCATGATAATATAAATCTTTGGGTATTAAGGAATGTTAATATGGGTGGTTAGGTGAACCCCACCTTGAGGTTGAGAGAGGAAGGTGGTTCAAGGGAGACTAATTCATTATACACTCTACCCCTTTGAGTTTTAACAATATCAACCTCATAATAAAGTTTCATATAATGAACCTCACATTATCTATTTCTAAGGGGTACTATAGAAAATATATCAACTCATTTACCAAAATTCTAGTTTTATTAAAAATAATTAATAATTGGTTGAAATAAATAGATAAAATAATACATCAATGGAAGTACATAATTTATATCTACTCAGTTAGATATTAATAGAAATAAAACATAGGGATAAATGAACTAGGCTATGAAAAGTAAGTACAAAGGAATTTTTTTTATCATAGTTAGTTACTGTAACTAAAATATGGATCTATAATATGATTATGTAGACTAGATAAGTTTAGCTCCCAAAATATGGGGCTTCTAGGTAGACTCACACTACCAAGTATGGTTGTCTGACACCGAGTCTAACCTATGTAGGCTTTTACACTATGATTTTTTAACACAAGTTTGATACCTAATTTATTATCTTCTTATGTGATCAATTAATTATTTTTGGTGTATAATTTACTCAATTATTGATTATTTTACTTTGACTTATATTTTCACTCAAAAAAATGGTGTTATGGAGTCAAGAAACCACTAAAGTGATGTTGTAAACTATGAATCTTAAAAACTATAATTATACCTCCATGTAGTTATGAGTGAGCATAAATAGAATATCTCAAATAAGGTTTTTGAACATCCTCTTCTCTATAAATTATGCTATAATTAAATGAAATATAAAACCTTCATTTAGTATAATAGTATGATGACATACCAAGGTAAAAAAATTCGTCATAAGTGTGGAAGATATGACTCGATGAAGCTCAAATTGAAGTAAGAGGAATGATGAAATTTGGTGCTTTGATATAATATATGTATTTATCCTTGATTATGTGATTTTATCTTCTTAGTTGATCTCCCCTTAAAATGGTTTAGGGTTATTGTGTATTTAGGGTCTTCTAAGACAAGTTATACACATAGGCTGAATTTAAAAATAATAAGGAGAAAAGTTAAAGGTGCATGATTAGTGTAAATGGGAAAAAGACCCACAAAGGAAAATGAGATAGACCCACACAAAGTGTGAGTCTAACCTGGAATGAATAGAGACTTAAATCTTGAAGATAATCATGACAAAAAATGATTTTTTTAGAACGATAACAAATGAAAATTAGTCCAAGAGTGTTACTAGATAGATTTTAATAAGTGTTAGATGTGATTCCAAGTCTCAGAGGATAAATGGATACCAATGTGGGGATGAATACATCTTATAATTATGTAAATATGCACAAGTAGGTCAAATATGATAAATATTGGGATATGACACTATGGAAAAGTGCCTTGTACCAAATGTAGGTGTCTAAATAATGCACTTAATTTGACATGGATATATGAGTGTGAGAGAATGAATGCATGTGTTAAAGTATAAATACAAATTATTTGACACTTTATCCTTAACTTACCTTGGGAAGGGTAGATGGTTTTGATGCATATTTGAGCTAATCTTCCATGCATAGTGGTCTTATGGTGAACCTATAATAAGTACCAATTACTACAAGTAGTCAATGTTCATGATAGATATTTGAAATTTGAAATTGGAAAAAAAGAATTTGAAAATAAAATATATGAATGAATACACCTATCTTTTATTTTTATAAAATGCCATAAAAAATTTGCTTTTGGTACTATATTTTTTTATAGGTATTGAAGCATAACCAACACTTCTTTGGGATTTACTAGGGCTTATTACACTAATTGATCATTGAAGTAGATAAATTTTGTTAAAAATTCAATCAAGTTCACTCAATTTTGAATTTTTTAAAATAATACCTTGATATATTCCCCCCTTTTTAAGGTTATGGATAAATACGTGCTAAAATGAGTCATCTAAAAATAAAAATTTAAAAATATAATATGTTAATAAAAATATATATTTTAAGTGTTTATAACCAAACATATATGTAATGAAATTGAAAATAGTTGATACCATTGTATCATTTGAAAAATAACATAGTTAGAATTAATGAATTAGAATCCATTCATGCCCCTGTTAATGGCTTAATTTTTTTTTTGATTGTCTCCCACAAATCAACCAAAATTATGAAGATATACAAATATGGGACTAATCTTGTAGAAAAAACTCTAGAGTCATCTTGTTTAATTTCCTAGACTAGTTCTAATCTACCTAAAATAGAGTACATAAACATATAAATAGGGAAAAAATCTATATAACACATAACATTAAAATATGTTGATGCACTAGAATAAAAAATGGCAAGATATCCTACTGATGTGAATATAATTCTATTAGTATGTAAGAATGGAAATGAACACAATAAAGAGAATAATATGCAAGTGGAAAGGAAGATCTCACAAATGTAGTTTCATCAACAAGACTATAACCAACAAATATAAAAATAGGATCCATAGTAAGTTATTTTTACTTATAAAAAATATGTATAATCACATTTTATTCAATGAGGACTCGGGATATTCATATATAGGAAAAATAATAGGGGGTCATATTTTAATTAAAATATATTAGACTTAGAAAGCCTAAGATATCCAATACTTTTGAAAAATGAAAACATTAATTATATAGAAGAGTGAAGAATAGAAAAGAGGTAAAATCATTAAAATTTATGATTATTTAGTAAAAGAGTAGATATTCACATATTTTATTATTATTCATTTATTTCCCTTCTGTTGTGACCAACATGCCCTACTTTCAAAACTTTAGAATAGGGAACATCTGGCCTTAAAATATTATATACTTAGTCCTTATCAAGACATGAATTTATTTTGGAACTTAGAAAATTATATAATCCTAAATTTATCACCACTCCTTTTTTCATAATTTTGGTCTTATAACATGATCAAAGTTAGTCTGGAGGTTATATTTTAATTATATGAATTTATTTGACTAACTAAGTTGAACATTTGATTTTCAAGTTTATCAGGTTTTATAGATCAATGGACATGTATCACTTTCTTATTAAAACCCCAAGTACTATTAAATGAATTGGAATTCAAAAAAAACTTTAGGCACGTTGCCTAAATGAGATAGTACTAAATGTCCACATTTCATTGCATTACTAGTATTCAATAGAAAAATCAATTATGGAGTCTCATGACCAACTGACTACACAAGATTTGGCCAAAATTATTCATATCTCCACATCATGGCTCTTAGTACATAATCCCAAGTCCAAAAAACTAGTGACCACTAGAGTAATTGACATTTCTCCATGTGTCTCAATCTCATTCAAAATTAGGCTTTAGGTTAAAATGCTAAGTTACAAATAGAGGTGATTAAGTGACTACGTAAGATGATTCCACATATAATAATCTCACTGCCTAAAGGCCAATATAAAAAATGATATAACATAAAGATATAAATGAATTAATGAAATGACATGCCATGCCATTCTTTGCATAGTCAGTTACCATGTCATTTATTAATTGCTTCATGTGACCCTTTTAGATAGTCATCTACCACATGTCATGACATGTGACATCACCTCATTTCTCCATACACTAACATGTACCAAAGATGAAATGACATGCATAAATAAAACAATAAATATAAAATGTGAAACACATCCTAAAATGACGCACTCAGTTGTACAAATTTACAATTTAATGAGATAATGACAACTGTAAAGATGGACTGACACATTAAAACTTAAAGGAATGACTCAGTAACCAAATACAATGAAAAATCACCATGTGTTAAATAAACCTATGAAATCTTACGCCATAAAATCAAATTTAAAATTTTAATTGATGGGTGATTGAGATCCTTAATTTGTAATTAATTCTCACACATGATGGATTTGACCAATGAATTCATAGGATATGCATTTAGTTGTATGTTATGTCTTGAAGTCAAATCAAATTACATTTTCCAATTTTTATTCTATGAACTAATATATATATCTCCATATCAACTAAAATACCTAAATTTGAAATTAAGCACACAAATCAATTCAGTCAATAATGTAATCTGAAAATTAACAACCAACTCCTCTAATGTTTTGATTTTGAACTCAACAAGAGTTCAAGAACACATAATTTGATCAAGCCACTTTAAACAATCCATTCAATCATTATACAATGCATTCAATCATTATTCATCAATTTATGTATACGTTGAATCCATATGACCATAAAAAGATGAGGTTAATCTGAATTTCAATGAAAGGGAATATAAAGATGACTTCCTATCAATCAAAGTTATTAGACTTCAAAAAATGGCATCCAAATCTGATGGATTCCCCTATGTAGATTTAATTTAAAATTTATATATAGTAGGAACTTGAAAAAAATATATTTACTATAATAAAAACACATAACAAGTAGAATATGTGGTCAACTTGGCCTTTGAGAAGTTCTATAGACTACCAAAACTAGACATACATTATAACCAAAAAATAGTTAGTGAGTGGCTCAAAGATAATAGTGTTAGGGGTACCTTAATATGATGGCCTCAAAATCTCGATAAATATTTTATGAATAATAAGGTTTTAATTTTGCAATTCAGACATAGTGTCATAATTACCATGTCCATGCTGAATAGGATACACAAAGCCCCATCTATAATCCATGTGGATGAGGTCTGGTTCCATTTACGATTTATAATTTTGGAAGGCAAGGGAATTCCCCCATTGGGGAAAACAATAATTTTCAATTAAAAAACCCAAAGTATCAAGCAGGATTAAGTATATAGTAACTTTTAGATGCTTTCATATTTGATAGATGCCATTTGTGGTACTATCAACTTTATCAAGACCCCTCCTTGGGAGTGAAAAGGATATAAAAGGATTTGTGATTACTTTGATCATATCCATATCTAAAAATATAGGGAACATATGTAGAGTATAAAAGACACCTTCTACCCCATGGTTAATAATGAAATAAATTGACAATCAATGCTAAGACTATCTATAGAGATCACTCAATTCATTGGGTGACTATTGGTTCTATCTAGGCCATATAAGCATTAGAGTTAAAGGTACACCGGTGTCCCTATTTTATTTACCTAGGCATGTGCCTAAATAACTATTTAAATAGGTGATAACTTATGATCTATACTATAGTGTGGATGATATTTTGAGAAGGTCCATATTGGCCAAGTATCATAATACACCCCTCATCATTTGGAGGCAAACGTTACAAAATTGGGAACAATTAGCCAATAACTCAAAATATAAAGGTTATTTTAAGTTTATAATGGCTGAATTTAGATTCTAGGATGCTAGGAGGTTAATGGTACAATAGATGGATAGGTTTCAAAGACAATTCAAGAAAATTTGTGGAAATTATGACTATGAGGACGATTTGTGTTAGGGTGTGGAGCTAAAAGCTTCACCTTGTTGCAAACATGGAGGATGCTGAGTATGTAGTCACCGGCATCGACAAGATCACTGACATCAGTCAGTGGATAGTGCAGAAGGAAAATGACCTCGGCAGCAATCAGCCGATGTCGGTCACCTCCAGTCAGACAGGGACCGACGTCAGTCGCCTGTGGCAGTTCTAGAACTACTATTGATGAACAGTCAGTTAAGTGAATGGAGAGTTTGCATGATAAATACTAGTTCGAGTCTTGAGCCACAAGTCTAATCATTATATGCATGAGATCTATATAATAGACTCATGAGCTGTATTGTTAAGTGTAGAACTCAAGTGTATAAATTGGAGAGTTCTTTCCATGGTAGAATCAAGTAGGATTATTCATGTATGTAAGATCAGGTTTGATATGCAAGGTGTTGCAGGATCATGGTGGAGATCTACATGTGATAAGTAAGATTAGGTTGGTCTGCAGGGGTGTGCGTATGCGAGGGTCAAAATGAGATCAGCAGGGGAGCAAGATCTAAGGTGACAACAATACATCAAGGAGCAAGATCATGGTGAGATCTACTTGGAGTACCAATTCGTACTCGATTGTACTGGCAGTAAAATGAGGTGAACAATATCTTGTGTTAGCTGTGTGTTGTGACCTATTGAGAGAAGATTACTTTGGAGGGAAGATTACTGGGAGCCCTTGAGGAGGAAGCCTCACAGAGGTGGAAGAAGAGTGTGATCTCTTTATTTTAATTTCCTTTGTAATGAGTTGAATATAATTGTGTGTTGCCTCTCATATTCTGTGTTATTTCTCATTGATAGTTATTTGTTCTTCTGGTTATTTCTGCATGTTTAAGTTGCTTATACAAAGGTAATCATGTGTGCTCTTAATTCTGACAAGTTGTGTCAGAGCTTTGGGGAACCTAGGTCCTATCAAATGGTATCAGAGCGAGGTTGGACGTTCTCAGAGTGAGTTTGACTAACAGATGGCCCAGATCTAGTTAGTGTTTTTTGATTACAGGTTACTCACAGGGGTTTCTATTTGAGTGGGAGTATAACAATGGCAGAAGAAGGTAAGCTGAGAATGAAGAAATTTAGGCATAAGATTAACACCACAAGGAGTGTGGTGGGTAGTCTTCAAGATTGAGCTTGAAGAGGAATACAAGCTAGGATGCAGATTAGACAAAGTACTGGTATAGGTACAGGTGCAAATGTTTATCTCCAAGTGGGAGATTGTTAGAGTGTGGAGCTAAAAGCTTTACCTTATTACAAACATGGAGGATGCTGAGTATGCAGTCACCGGCGTTGGCAAGATCACCGACGTCGGTCAGTGGACAATGTAAAAGGAAACTGACCTCGGCAGTAGTCAGCCGACATCGGTCACCTCCAGTCAGATAGGGACCGATGTCAGTCACCTGTGGTAGTTCCAGAACTGCTGTTGATGAACAGTTAGTTAAGTGAATGGAGAGTTTGCATGATAAAGACTAGTTCGAGTCTTGAGCCGCAAGTCTAATCATTGTATGCATGAGATATATATAATAGACTCATGAGCTATATTGTTAAGTGTAGAACTCAAGTGTAGAACTTGGAGAGTTCTTCCCATGGTAGATTCAAGTAGGATTCTTCATGTATATAAGATCAGGTTTGATATGCAAGGTGTTGCAGGATCATGGTGGAGATCTACATGTGATAAGTAAGATCAGGTTGGTCTGTAGGAGTGTGTGTATGCGAGGGTCAAAAGGAGATCGGTGGGGGAGCAAGATCCAAGGTGACAACAATACATCAAGGAGCAAGATCATGGTGAGATCTACTTGGAGTACTAGTTTGTACTCAGTTGTACTGGCAGTATAATGAGGTGAACAACAGCTTGTGTTAGCTGTATGTTGTGACCTATTGAGAGAAGATTACTCTGGAGGGAAGATTACTGGGAGCCCTTGAGGAGGAAGCCTCACAGAGGTGGAAGAAGAGTGTGATCTCTTTATTGTAATTTCATTTGTAATGAGTTGAATACAATTGTGTGTTGCCTCTCATATTCTGTGTTATTTCTCATTGATAGTTATTTGTTCTTCTGGTTATTTCTGCATGTTTAAGTTGCTTATACAAAGGTAATCATGTGTGCTCTTAATTTTGACAAGTTGTGTAAGAGCTTTGGGGAACCTAGGTCCTATCAATTTGATCTTTTTAAATCATGAGGATGATTTATAAGTCTACTAAGGATGAATAATGTTGATATTTCCATGAGGATTTTTTATATGATACAATATGATCCATCCATTACAAGGGAGGATACAATCAGGATAGAGTAAGAGAGAAAATCCACTCAAAAACTTGAGAAAACCCAGGCATAAGAGGAAACTAAAGAAGAAACTGATCAAAAAATTGAAATCAAGGGTCCTAAATAATGTTCCAAAGCCAAAGGATATAGGAAATGGGATTTAGACACATGTACAACTTTATTACTAAAATTCACATTTTATTTTACTTTGGTAGTTGCCATAACTTCACCACCTTAGGCTCCAGTGATTAGTCATTCATTTTCTCCTCTGACTATCTCAGTTACTTCTCATATGGTAAATTATGTAATAAAGTGTTCTCCTAAAGTTTTTAAAACCCCTAGGGTCACACTAGGATAGGAAAGGCTACCACCCTACTCATGTGTATCACTAGTCATCCCTTACTCCAACATAGAATATGATAATTTAGAGTAATATTTATCAGAAGAACATTTGGACGAGTCTACTAAAGAAGGGGATTTAGAGGGAAACTATGAATATGGCCCAAAAGGAGAACACACATTTTATATATTTGAGAATGTGATTCTATAGGTAACCTTTATGACTTCAATACCTTATCTTCCTCATACTCAAAATATAGGACAAGTGTAGGTTCTAAAGGAAGAACAAGATCCTTCTATGGACAAGTGTATGGACCAAACAAGCACAATAATTAACACTTTAATGAGTACATAATCTATTCCAATTATCCCTCTTATGATCATCTCACAAGATTCAACATAGGTAAATGCCTCCCCTATTTCATATATTACTCTAAATGCTCCAATTATCTCTCTTATTTCTACTACTTCATTGGACTCCACTAGTATTTCTAATGTCTATACTCTTTCAAATACATCAATTTTGGATTTTTTGGTCAATACCATTACTACCTCACCACTAAACCTATGATATTCACTTATACACCCATTTCAAAATTATTGAAAATAATGACACAATATTCTATTACAAAACTTATTTTTATACACCTGTCTTAAGAATCACATTGACTATCCCACACTTTGATAACATCGTGTCTCAATAATTTTTTCCATAGTCCCTTTATAGGCAGACCTTTCTACCCAATTTATATTTTAAATAACATAAGGTATTGAAATAGAGTCACCAATAGTTTCAGATTATGAGTCTCCCCACCTCACCAAATATGTACTCAAGAATCATCAAAAGACCAAGTTGTCCAAAGATAAGATGACACAACCCACATTTCCCTTCACCATTAACATCTCTTATTTATACTCCACCATTATATCCCTCCATCCTCATGCTTCATCCATAGAGTCTTTCATCTCCCTCCATCCCCATGCCTCCACAAAAAAACTATCCCACCCCTTACCACTCAATATTCAACTCATACCTCTTCTTGAAAAAATTTAGTGACTTCCACATGGATACAAAAAATGCAAGCAAAGTAGTCAACTAGACAAGATTTGGTTATAATTGAGGATCCTAGGTTAACTAATTTTTTTTATGAGACCTCAAATAAACTAAAAAAAGTAAGGATAAGAACAATAATAACATGATGGAATCTAACTAAGTTTATAAGAGAATAACTCTTATCACTTACCAAGAAGAGGAAAATTAGGCTTGGACAGGAATATGAGATCCAAGAGGACCCTTTTTCTTTGGTTTATTCCACTAGAGGAGTACTAAATCATATATTTCATGGAATGAAACAAAATAATAAAAAATTGGAGGCACAATGCAGAATAGTGCCCTAAAAGATATATTGAATAATGTGCAATGTTCCACTAAGACCCTTTATTACATTATATGTTCTATATGTAAATCAAGGACAAAGTCTCAACCACAATGGGGAAATGTGGCATGTTTTTTATGAATCTATAAATAACCTAGATTCCAAATTTCACTTTATTATTAAGGTTTCAAGATAAAATCCTTATCAACATCTCAATCTACTATAATTTCTAGACATCACTTTGGCATAAGATTATGTGACTAATAAAATGGCTCATCTAATGGAATGACATAAATATATGCATGAGTTGGTCTAATAATTGATGAGCCAAGATAAAAATGCCATCCAAATACTTATAAATATGTGTATTAATTTCATATATTCACCACTTGGGCATGTTGTAACCAAACTAATTTTTACAATTTGATTTATATTATTGTCAATAGTTTCAAGACAAAAGTTGAAATTATAGTATTTAGGAGTAGTGATCAAGTGGTCCAATTGATCAGTTTTTATAAGGAAAAAGTATCAAAATTATAATAACTTAATTCTTCCTTTATGGCCTTTATGGTGTTGCACATCAAATTGATGGACAAACTATTAGTATCATTCAAACTATTACGTATAAATTTTGTTACCATAGAGTTGGATTTTGTTGCAGTACGACTAAATATGAAAAGATAAAGGAACAAGAGTGTTTTGCATCCCAGGTAGGAGTTTCATCTTCATGAGCTTATTTTTTAAAATAAATCCTCTTATCCTAGATATACTATATTTTATACTCGAATAAAAAATCTATTCATTACACTTCCATCTACTACACGTTTGACAGATTATTCAAGACTAACTATGTTGGTAACTACTATAACATCTTCAAGTAATCCAATCACTGCAAGAATGCAAATACAACCCAAAAAAAGTTTCATGTCAACATCTTATACTTATAGTCAACTATTCCCAATTATATTCTAGTTTAGTTCTAGTGTAGTCTCAACTACCAGTTTTACTCAGATTCAATAAAATTACTACTAAAGTATAATTTTGACAAGATTATTCAGACACATTTATATATGAACTATAAAGCTAATTATGACTCTTTTATTTATAAAAAATGTAATCATGAAAAGTCTTCATGCTAGATTAAGAGTTAGTCTTATTTTATAACTTGTAAAATTGGATGAACTTTGAAGATGAGGTGACCCCGTCCAAAGTAATATATAAATATATTTTACTAATTATAAAGTCATGATAATTTAGTAATTAATGTAAGTGAAAAAATTTATAAAATTATTCTATAATTTTGTATGAATGTGTTGTCTCTTCCCATTTTTTATGTTTTCATTAAAGAATTTCTTGTAAATTGACAAACCTATAGTAATTTGTGTGTGTTTTATTTACAAGGATTAAATTGAACATTATGTAATTCTTACTCAATTATTTAGTTATAGATCATAATTATAAATTGTTAGTGAAATTAATATGCATATCTAGCACTAACAATATATTTGATTGTAATCAACAAGTTATTTTACAATTATTTCCTTAGGCTCTTTATTGTGTTTGATTCTGTTATGTGATTACAACTAACCTACATCAAACATTGGTGTGACACATGCTCAGTTTAGTATAGTTAGTCAGAATGAAAGGGTTTAATCTTATATTGGATCATAAATCCCCTTATTTTTGGCCATACCTTTCCCTCCTTTTGACCCTATTTAATCAGATTCACCTTATTTTAGATCCATCCATCCATCTCAAGTAGATTTTAGATTGAGAATTAAACATCTATAATATATAAACCATTAAAGGTAAATAACCTCTTCATTCATTGTTATTAAACCACATGGTTATTTATAAAACTAAGACCCATAACTCATGTCTTGGATTAATTAGTCACTGATCCTAAAAAGTTAAGAACCTTCCCATAATAATCTTTTATGTGTCTAAAACTTACATACACAATTTTTATTTGGATAGAGGGCCCACAACATCTAAATCACTAAAATTCAATCGAGTTATGTACATTGGATCCATGAGTAAGGTAATAGGGCCCAAATTTGATTCTAGTTTTCTATTATTATCACCTTTATAGGTTCCTCAAACACTTAGTTCAGATAGAGGTATGCCTAGGAGATATCTAACTCAACCAAAATTTCCAACCCAAGGGAGCTAACCTCAATGCTTTTCTATGGCCAGATAGTTGGTTCCACCATAGTTGTAGATGGTGTCATCCATGACTTGCCTAGGAATCCTAAAAAGTACCTTCCTTTGTTCTCTTTTTCTCACTATGAACTTCAAAGGAACATATGAAATCCTTTAAGACTTATTTATTATTTTTTAATGTGATTCATGAAGATGTTGCATACGTATTATTTCCTTTCACCTTAAAAAATATTTTGTTCATGAATAGTTCATTAACCTTCCAAATAATTCAATAACCTCATGGGATCAATGCCATAATACATTTATTTTACAATTTAGGTAGGTTTCCAACCCTAATATAATATATCAACATTTTGATAGTATCAAAAGGGAACCCAATGAACTAATTATATTTTTAATTAAAATATTCAAAAATATTTATAGTTGTATAGGAGCTCTGTATAGACTTGCTACCACACTAGCTTTATAGATGTACAATAACACCTTAGGTTCAATAAATTCAGATGCATAAACCATAATATCAATGCATTATTTTGGTTTTATGATGAATCCACCAACATTGACTGTCAATTAAACCCTTAATCAAAATTTGTGGCCATATCAATTTGAATTTCCCAACCTTATTCCAAATACCAATAAAAATGTCATGGATAATAATCAAAACCAAGTCTTCACTAAGTTACCTTCAGATTATGATGCACCAAACCATAATCTAAACTTTATAAATACTTTTTTACCCATTCTTATTCCACAAAATCAAAACCAAGCCTTGGTTCTAGTTACCACTTCTACCACACAAGGCACATATTTTGACTCCACCAAAATAGAGTTTGATTATTAAATATATGGTTTGAAAACTTAGAAATAAATTTACTGGTATGAATAAGTGCTTAGGGAACATAGCAGGGGAAACCAATAATATGAATTTTAACTTCCATAGGTATAATAGACTATTTCATATGCTAAATAATAATCCATAGTCATCATGCAACAAACTACTTGAGATAAATACATGTGAGGAAAATTTACCTAATAGGATCCGTAAAACTATAAAACATGGGGATATATACTATATATAATTTTGTACTACCTATAAGATATTCCAAAATGAGATGGAAGGGTATGAGATTTTTCCTAATTATTTTGATCTATCCACATCAGGTGTACCCAGTCCTTCCAATATTGTAATGGTGTTTAAGACATAAGACTTATTATTCCTAGTTGAGGATGAGAATGAACCTAAAGATACCACAAATGAGATTCATGATTTTCAATTTTTTTAAATAAATAATTACAATTTGAGAAATAAGAATCCTCAACTAGATAATACCTCCATGCCTCCAAATAATAATGCAGCTACTCCTCCTGACCTAAAGGCCAATAGTCCTCCTCATCCAAAAGGAAATGAACCATACCAACATGTTGATCTACATAAAAAGTTTGGATACAATATATTAAAAAACATGAATAAAATGAAGGAAAACATTACCCTTCATGAGTTGGATTAGATTACAGAACAAATAGAACTTATGCTTAAATCTCTAACTACCAAACCATTTGTTGACAAGTCAAAGGTTGGACATGCCAATAATGTCATTTATAAATACAAACATGAGGTCCCAAATTTACTATTTACTATCAAAATATTTGATAAAAAAATTGCATAATTGATTAGTGGACTTATGTGCTTCAATAAATGTGATGCCCACTAGAATATGTAAGAAACAAATTTTGACCCCAGATAAATCCAAAAGAATGACCTTAAAATTAGACAAGTCTTTTGTCTCAATAATTTGGGAATTAATAAATGTTCACATGCAACTTGATTTAAATAAATGTGTCAAATAATACATTGACATCCTTATAGTTTTTATGTATGAGGCTTATGGTCTACTCTTTAGCTGTGATTAATCAAAAACATTGAATGTATGTGTGGTGAAAGACTTTTCACATATATGGTTATATTGGAAGGGAGTGGCAAATAAAATTAGGTTTAACAGAGAACTAAAGATGAAATATGAAATTAGAGAGTACAATTGTAAAAATGAGAGAGAGTATATTTTTCTTCATCACATGCATGATTTTACACTTTCACAATGAAACCTTAGAATAATGATCCAAAATGCAAAGGTATTTCAAAGTTGTGGACCTTATATTTTGATGAGCCTCACTCAAAAACAGGCTCAGGTATAGGCATAAATCTAATTAAAACTGATGGCAATCAATACCTTACCACTTTCAGACTATAATTCTCATGTAATAATAATCATGCAGGGTATAAGGCTCTAATTTTAGGGCTAAAATTTGCATTAAAACATAATGCCAAATAGTTGCTAATGTTTGGAGCCTCAAATATGGTTATTGAAAAAGTTAGCAGTAGATTCCAATGTAAGTTTTCATATCCAAATAAATATAAATATATAGCTTGGTATTTAATCAAATCATTTGAAGCTTTCAATATAAAATCAATCCCAAAAGAGCAAAATTAGACAACAAATTTTTTAAATACTTTAGAAATAAATTTGGCCCCACTTTAGGAGTATAATATGTATAAAATTTCTATATAATTAGTACCATGTCCTTCAATCCCTGATAATGTTCAATTTTTTTAGGTATTTTATGATGACTAGCATATCATATAGTTCATGGGAAATTCTGGTGCTTTTGAGTTTCAAATTATTAATGAAAAATACTTTGATCCAATGAAAAAAAATGAAATTGAAAGTGATGGTATTGTCCAACTTAAATAAAGTAGGATACCCAAAGGTATGGTGTCACAATAATGGGTCTTCGACATAGATTGCCAAGCTGAAAAACATAAGTAATCTAAGACTAGTGAATCTAACTTTTCCAAGGTGAATTTAGGAACTGGTGAATATATCCAATATGTCAATGTTGGATTGAGTTGTTATGAGAAACAAAAATAGGGATTAAAATAAATATTGATATAATACAAATATCTGGTTTCCTGACTTATGAAGATTTAAATATTTTTGATACCAAAGTTATCACACGTAATATACCACCCAAAGAGGAACATAAACCTTTCAAGCAAAGGTAAATATTAGTTAATCTAATTTTGTAACCTCTTATTCAAATATAAGTTTAGAAACTATTAGAAGCCAAAATCATATTTCTAATCAGACATTTTACTTGGTTAGATAACATAGTTACCATGTAAAATAAGAATGGTGAAATTAGACTTTGTGTGGAATTTATAAATCTTAATCAAGATTTAGGAAAGGATAACTATCCATTGCCTTCCCTAGATGAATTAATCCAAATAGTTAGTAGGTATTAAATAATATCTTTTTTAGAAGGATTTACAAGCTATAATTAGGTGTTAGTAGAAAATGATGATCAAATGAATACTACTTTCACTACTAAATGGGGAAATTTTGCATATAAAAAAATTCATTTTGGACTAATCAATCTAGGTTTTATTTTTTAGCATGTCATGGATTTTTATTTTCAAGGACTCAATGGTAAACACATCATTATTTATATGGATGATCTAACTATGTTATCTAAATATATAATATATCATGTGGCCCATCTGCATAGAGTATTTGCTAGATGTAAACATTATGGAATCTCATTTAATCTCAAGAAGAGTATTTTTGGAGTCACAAAAGCTAAGTTATTGGGACATTTAATACATAATGAAGGTATTTATATTGACCCTGAAAGAGTTTTATCTATTTCAAAATTCTCATATCCTAACAGTAAGAAAGAACTCAAATCTTTCTTTGATAAGATAACTTTTGTTCAAAAATTCATTTTAGGATTTGAAGAAATTGTAAAACTATTGAAT
This sequence comes from Torreya grandis, assembly GCA_037957365.1. Lineage (NCBI taxonomy): Eukaryota > Viridiplantae > Streptophyta > Pinopsida > Cupressales > Taxaceae > Torreya > Torreya grandis. The sequence continues at coordinate 941,500 of JARHVA010001443.1, forward strand.
GCTATGCTAAAATAGGATGCAAAAGTGGAATGGATAGTTGAATCTAAGAAATCATTTCAAGATATCAAAACTACCACCACTCAATTTCCAATTCTAATTAACCTAAATTTCACCAAGGATTTCCTCCTATATTCATTTGTGTCTAAACACATTATAACAATTATGTTCACTTAAAAGGTTGAAGATAACAAGCATCCTATCAGATTTAGAGTTCTAAACTTAAAATATGTAGAGTTTAAGTATTCTAGAATTGAAAAATAGATTTATACTCTAACCAATGTAGTGAAGAAATTTAGGCACCATATCCTGTGCAATAAGACATACACCATTATCCCAAACCCAACTCTCAAAATCACACTTGGAAAAAATGAGCCAGGTGAATAAAGATGTAAATGGATAGCTAAATTACAAGAGTTTAACTTGTAACTCAAACCTACCAAAATGGTATGAGGACAAGGCATAATTTAGCTAATCATAGAGACCGATATGTGCATTTCCATGGAGAAATTCAACTAGTCTCATGTAAATGGTAGTAAATTTCATACTCAAATCATTCATTACATACTCATAAGCATATACCATCTTGAACTGAACATATAGAAAAAGATAACACCTAGACTCAAATAAAAAAACTATAAGATTAAAAATGGAATGTTGTATTGAAAAATTATGAAGTCATCTATTTGAGGTGTGTTTCTAAAGAATAAGTTGCAAATATCATTGAAAATATTCATTATAAGATATGAAGTGGACATCCATTAGGCAATGCAAAAACTCATAAAATCCTAAGGATCGGATATTAATGGCCTACTATTTTCAAGGGTACACATAGTCATGTTATAACTTACCACCAATGTCAAGTATTTGGGAAAAGAGAAATACATACAACCATGCCTTTAAATATTTAAGGACACTATTTTACATAATGGGGTATGGGTTTTTTAGGGTTTATTAATTTCAATTCATTAATTAGACACAAGTTTTTTCTACTATATAGACTATTTTAAGATATGGACTGAAACAATTACTACAAATAAATCTAGGGAACAATATGTAATAATATTCATTGAGGAAGATATCCTAACCAAGTCTAGAACACCAATTTATTTAGTGTGTCATAATGGCCCAACTTTTCAATCTATAAAATTTACTAAATGGGTCAATAAAAATTAGAATATTATTAAGTTTTATTCAAATTATTACCCATAAGGAAATGGATTCATTCAATCTACCAACAAGAATTTGGCTGATGAAATAAAGAAGTGTGCAAAGAATAAACCAAGAGAATGTGATCTATTCCTAGAGTATACACTATGGGTAGACATAACTAGACATAAAAAATATCTAAAAGCTTCACATTTCTTATTGTTATATGGAAAACTACCTATTTTCACCATTACACTCAAGTTTACAATATATTAGTTTATGCAAGATTATATGGAAGATTGTGACAAGATTAAGTGTACGCTGCTAGACAATATTCAAATAGAAGAAGCAAGAACATAATCTTTGAATTTTTTTAATAAACATCAGGATATTATCAAAAGATGGTTTTAGAAAAGATCAAAGATAAAAGTTTTTTCATGATTTCAAACTTAGTCCTTGTATGGGATAAAGTACATGAGAAAAAGGGACAACATGATGATTTAAATCCATTATGGATTGGATGATTAAATTTTGGGTAACAACACCTTTCATTTGAAATACTTTCAAAGTAAAATGACTTGATTTTTCTAATTATTGCATAGTTCTTATATATTTCATGGCAGCTCCAACTGGGAACATCTTGTAATGATTGCGAGTTTTGATTTATAAGTAAGACTAGATTAGATTTATTTATTTCATAGATTATATTTTATAATTTTATAGATTATATTTCCTTTAGTTGTGTGTTTTAATAAGTTTAGTTTGACCACTTGCAAACATATTTTTTAAATTTAGCCCAGGAGGTAGTTAATCACACTTAAGGATATTCATGGACTTATTCATGATAAATTTGGGTCTTAGAATTGAGATACGTATCATGTTTGGATGATAAGTTTTATTCATATTAGATATACTTTTTAGATTGTTGGAAGTTAATTTGATATTTTCATGTAATTTAAAAAAAAAATATCATTTCTTAAGATCAATTGCACATTTACATTCTTAAAAATTATTTGAGAGATAACAAATATTGAGAAAGACAAAATATGAGTAAAATATATTATTTAAAATAAGGTTTATTAATATATACCCAACGAATGGTTATTACCAATCCTTCTTCCAAGTTCTACAAAAAAAATATGGAAGAAGGGTGATTCAAATAATCTCTATTGAGGCTATGGAAGCCTGGTTGAAAATAGATCAATTCTTAGAGTGGAATCATAAGTATCTCTATCAAAATATAGGTGCATGTCTGGAATTGGAGAAATGATTGGCTTCTAGTACAAACATACATAAAATTTAAAATAAATTGAATTAAGAAAAGGCAACAAGTCCTTAAATTTTGTTTAATATTTGATAAATTTATCATAACAAAGGGAAATAACCTTCACAAATCACACACGATCTAAAAGGTGAGAAGGGTTAGTATGTTTCAAGGCTATGTTGAAGTCTATTTCAATTATCTCATTTGATTATTTCTTACTTATAAAATTTAAGTTCTATAATAATATTTAAACCAAAAAAATTGGTTTCTCAAATACTCAAGACTATTTTCCCATTAAGTCACCATTTTTTATAACCAACACACCCCATTTTCAAAGATTTCAAATATGGACCCATGATTTCTTAAATATTATATACTTAGTCCTTATCAAGACATGAATTACTTTTGGAACTTATAAAATAATATAAGGCTAAGTTTATTGCCACTTATTTTTTATTATTTCAAAAGTTTGAGCTTATAACATAATCAAAGTCAATCTAGAGGTTATATTCTGATTAAATGACTTTATTTAAATAACCTAGTTAATCATTCAATTTTCAAAAATTTCAGGTTTTACAGATTGATGGGTAGGTGTTGCTTCTTCATTGAAACCCTAAGGACCATCAAAATGAATTATACTTCAAAAAAATATGTTAAGAATGTTTCCTAAAGTCTCTGATAGAAAACTTAGTTATGAAGTCCCATGACCATTTGAGTGCATAATATTTATCCACTTTTCTTCATCTTACCATATTATATCTCTTAGTCAAGAATTCCAAGTCATAAATACTAGAAACCACCTGAGTAAGATGGATCACTCCACATGTCTCAATCTTGTGTGATTGCAAATGTTATGGAAAAAAGCTAAGTTAAAAATGTAGAGACCAATAAAATTATTGAGATCACTTTATGAATAATCAAATTGATTCCCAAAGGACCACATACAAAATGACATAACTCAAATATACAAACCAAGAAACACAATGATAGGTTGCGATGTGTCATCCTCTACAAAATTAGTTACCATGTGTCATTTATTAATTATTTTACATGTCCCTTTCATGACAATCATCTACCACATCTCATGACACATGCCATAACTTAATTTATTTATACACTAACATCAATTAAGGATTAAATGACAGGTATACATCAAGAAAGAAAGTGAAAAGGTGACACATAACCTACAATGACTTAGTTAGCCATAAAAACATATGATTTAAAGACATAGTTATAAACGTAACATCAAACCAACACATTAAAACTTAAAATAATTAATAACCAACCAAATACAATGAAAATTTTACTTGTTAAATATTCTTCCCAAATCTTATGACAAAATCAAATATAAAATTGGAAAGGATGGGTGACTAAGACCATTACCTATAATTAATTCTCATGCATGAAGGATTTAAGAAATGAACTCACATGATAATAAAATGGATATATGCTATGCCCCAAAGTTAAATCAAATTAAATTTTCCAATTTTTTATTTTTGAACTACTATCTAGAACTCCATATTGGCTAAAATCCATAAATTCAAAATTAAACACTGAAATTGGTTCAATCAATAATGGAAGCTGAGAATTAACAACCAACTCTTTCAATGTTTTGATTGAGAATTAGGAAAGATTTTAAGGACACAAAACATAACTAGGATAATTTAAAAAATATGTTCAATCACTATTCATCCATTTATGAAAAGGTACAAGTTGTTTGGCTTGACAAGGATAATGACAAACTAACTCTCAATGAAAGGGAATATAAAGATGACTTGTTGTCGATAAAATTTATCATATCTCACCAAAGAATAGCCAAAACTAAATTATTCCCATATTTAGACTTAGTTTTAAATATTTTTATATAGAATCATGCACAAAATATATTTGACATAAGAATAACAACACATAACTAATATCATATGTGGTTAGCTTGGCCTTTGAGAAGTTCTATAGATGATCAAAAGTAGATATACCTTATAAAAAATAGTTAGTGAGTGGTTCAAAGATAAAAAATTTAGGGGTACCATAATAATAAGGTAACATAATCCCAATAAATTTCCTATGAAGAAGTTTCAATTTCTCAATTTAGACCTAGTGTCAGAATTGCCATGGCCCTGTTGAATAGGCTACATGGAGCCTCGTCTATAACCCATGTGGATGAGGTTTGGGTCCCATTATTATATGTAATTTTGGAAGGAAAGGGATTTCCCTCTTTTGGGTAAATAATAAGTTTGAATTAAAAAACCAAGAGGGTCATGTATGACTAAGTAAATAGTAACTTTTACATTCTTACATATTTGGTAGATGCTATTTATGGTAATATCAACCCTTTTGAGACACTTCCTTGGGAGACAAGAGGATAAAAATGATATGTGATGAATTTGATCATCTCCATATCTAAAAATATAGGGACCATATGTATATTATAGTAGACACCTTATATCCCATGGTTTATAAGGCAATAAATGGACAAGCAATGCTAAGACTGTCTGTGGAGATCAAGAGATCACTCAAGTCATTCTGTGACAATTTGTTCTCTCTATACAATAAAATCATTATATTTGAAAGTACATTGGTGTCTGATTTCTATCTACCTAGTCATGTGCCTAAAAAATTAACTAATTAGGAGATAGATTATCAAATATTCAATAATGTGGATGAAATTTTGAAAAGGGCCAAATTGGCCAAGTATCATAAGACACCCCTTAGTATTTGGAGGTAACAGTTCAAAAATTGAAATAATTAGCCAAGATCCCAAAACATAGGGGTTATTTGAATTTTATATTGGATTAAAATAGATTTTGGGAACCCATGAGTACAATAATGTAATAGAAAAATAGGTTTCAAAGACAATGCAAGAAAATTTATGGACATTGAGAGTATGAGCATGATTTGATCTTTTTGAATCTTGAGGATGATTCAGAAGTCTACATAAGGATGAATAATGTTGATATGTCCATTAGGATAAAATAGATGATATAATATGATCAATCCATTACAAGGGAGGATACAATTAAGATAGAGTAAGAGGGTAAATACCCTCATCAAGTTGAGTAACCCCAGACAAAAGAGGAAATAAAAGAAGAAATTGATCAAAAATATAAAGTAGGGGTCCTCGAGAATGTTCCAAATCCAAAATATGTAAGGAAATAAGATCTAGACATAAGTACACCCTTAGTAAAAAGATTCAAATTTGATTTTACATCAGTTATTACCATAAATCCACCACCTTAGGCTCAAGTGATTAGTCATTCATTTTTTCCTTCTCCAATACACATTACAACTATATCAATTAAGCCTCTTATGGTAACTTATGAAATTAGGTATTTTCCTAACATATTGAAAACCCCTAACATCACATAATAATTATAGAGGATACTTATATACTCAAGTGTATCACCAAATATACCTTACTCTAACATAAAGGAAACTATGTGGATAAATATTTATCAAAATAGAATTTAAATGAGTCTATCGAAGAATGGGATTTAGATGGAAACTATGAAGATGAACTATAAAGAGAAACTACATTCGACATTTCCTAGAAGGTGTCTCCATATGTAATCTTTGGGAATTCAATCCCTTATCCTCCTCATACTCAAAATATAGGAGAAATACAAGTTGGAAAGGAATATACAAATCCTTCTATGGACAAGGGTGTGGACCAAATATGCACAATAATTGACACTTCAATGATTACATCATCCATTCCAATTTTCCCTCTTATGACCATCTCATAGAATTTAACATAGGTAACTACCTTCCTTATTTCATATGTTACTCCAATTTATCTAGTCATCCCTCCTATTTCCACTACTTCATTAGACTCCATTGGAATTTATAATGTTTCTACTCTTTTAAGTAATTTAATTTTGGATTATTTGGTCAATATTTTTACTACCTCCACGACTGATGCCATGACTGTCACTTATACACCCATTTCACAATTATTTAAAAGACTAACATAGGATGCTATTACACAACCTATTTTTTCTACACCTAGTTTAAAAACCACATTAATTATCCCATGGTTTGAAAATCTAGTGTCTTAATCAAATTTTCCCATAGTCCCTTTAAAGGCAAAACTTTATGTTGTGACCAACACACCCCATTTAAAAATTTTCAAATAGGGACCTATTTGATCTTCAACATTATATTTAGGGCTCATTAAGGTATGAAATAAATTAAAATGCCATCATATCTTTGCCTAAACCCTATTATTCACGATTTTTTTAAAGTTTAGGAATTACTTGATAAATGATGGGTTTTGTCTTTTTACTAACAAAGACTAATCAAATGTCTATCTAAATTTGTTTAGTTCACATGTATAGGTCAGTGATAAATTGGCCACATGTATCTCTCATGCTCAAAGCTGGACCATGGACTAATTCTTTATAATATCATTGGCATGTCAATTTTCATAATTAAACTCCTTAGGAAAAACTTACTCAAAATTAATTGACTCTTTCATGTCTTATACATCTCTGTGCAACAAGATCATGCCACACATCAATATATTATCTCATCATCAACTTTGTTAAATTTTCAAAATTAAAAAAGCAATGATGTCCCAATGCAATGATATCATGCCACACATCACTCTCTTGATTCATCATCAACTTGTGCTCAAATGTTTAAAATTAAAAAGTGGTGACATCTCAATATAACAATATCATGTCATGCATCACTCTCTTAGTTCATCATCGACCTATGTTTAATAGTTTATAATTACAAAATTAGAAACATATCAATGTAGTGAGACCATGGCATGAATCACCTCCTTACTTCAACACCATTTTGTGCAAAATGTCCAAAATTCCAAATTTAATAATCAAGTGATAAGGCAACACATGTCCAACCTGGTATAGTCGACATCTATGAGTTACCTATGAATGAAGCCATGTGTCCCTCTTAATATATTCATCTTCCATGTGTCATGCCATGTGGCACCTCCTCACTCCATCATACATAAGTAAATATCTAAAAGCTCAAGGGAAGATCAAAACCTAATAATTAAGCAATAATAAACCACACATTTTATATTAATATAATTGGAGTTCAAACCTAATATTAACCTAACCCACTCTACATATAAACATAAAATAAGAGATAACTAATAAAAAAAGTAATATTTATCAATAACATATGAATTTATTAGAAATAAATGTGTGACTAAGCATACTAAATAAGTGACAATGAGACACATATCAATCAATGTCCTAAAAAAGTATACATCATAAAAATAAAATTCAAAATGGAAAGACATTTAACACATACCATTTCTATAAAATTAATTTCCACAGATGAACAATTATGGAAATGAATTTTGAACTCATAGTTATTCATTATCCCTAATTTGAATCAACTATTATCTGAAAAACAAACTAACGAATAAACTAAAATCTAGAACCCTTTGTTACTTTTGAAATATAGAATTTAAAGTCCAAAGAATGAAATTAAATAGTTCATGATAATGGATATAGAAGATAACACTCCTACACCATCAATATTATATTTTGGGACACAAGTGGAGCTTATAGACATTATTTTTTATTGTAGTGCCCTAGGTGTAAGTTATTCCATTCCTTAGCTCACTACATAGATATAGATAAAGTCCAATCACATGATGATAAATAAAATTTACCATTGATATAAATGGAATACATTGACAAACTACTAGCTATAAAATAAATTTCATAAGGTGTTTTTAAAACTAAACATATTTCCATGCATTAATTTTTTACACATTTGTTTTACTAATTAAACATGCACAAATGATATATTTCATAAAATCAACTGTAAGAAACTTATAGATTTTGTAGATGGAATTACCTTTGAAAGATAATATAGCCTTCTTCAAAGTGATAAAATGATTTTGAATTGGCTCAAAGACAAAAATGTTATAGAAACACTCAAAGCTTGGGCCATTAACCACAATAATTTTGTGAAAAGGAAGAATCTTCCTATTATGCAACTCAGGATAGGAGTCATAATAACCAAGGACCTTATGAACAAAACACATGGATCCTCATGCATAACATATGTAATTGATGTGTGGGTCCCTTTTCTATCAATGATTATAGATGATTATCAAATTATTTCCATTGGTGAGATCATTAACTAAAATTTTAAACAACAAAGGATGTACCATAATAGGTTTAATGACCATTTTTATATGATATCATATTTGTTAGGTCATTTTTGTGCCATAATCACCCAACCAAGGGAAGCTCAATGAAAACCAAGGGGAGTGAATAGTATAATTTATGACGACTTCAAAATTTTCATATTCATAAGTTCAAAAACCATATATAAATAATTGTAGATATATTTTACCCTCTAATTTATAAAGTTTTCAATGGCAAAAAAATGCCTAAACTCTCAAGAGAAATCAAAAGGTCTTTAAATATATTAGGCAATTATTAGTATTTCCCATATCACACCATTATCTAAATAGAATGGAAATTGGTGGTCCATTTTAATCTCCATAGGTATGTAATAGAAAAATTAGTAGATTAGGAGATAGATTACCAATTTTTTAACAATTTGGATGTTGATTTTAGAGCAGCTAGATTAGGGATTTTGCATAAAATATCCATGATTATTACAAGACAAAAGTATAAGTATTGAACCCAAATATTTGGAGCCTCAAATCACATAAAAATATTATTACTTAACTTAGTAGAATTTACATATTAGGATCCTAATGGTAAATTTTTTAAACACATGAATAATTATGGAGGAAGACAAAAAAATATGGTTACATTGATTACTCACATGATCATATTTTTATGGATAATATGACGACTCTGAAGTGTGTATCAAAATCCATTGAGTTGGAATGAACATGGAGATTATCCAAAAAATAATTAATGATCCCCACATAAATAATAGTGATGTAATTCCTATATATGATTCAAAATAAGAGTATGGTGGAGAGACTAATGAACAAGTGACAATTGATATACTTATAGGGATTCCACCACCTAAAGCTCTTCAACCATAGGCTTATTAAATATATATAAACACTCATTTGGTCCCTCCAATTATAGTTAATTTTTCCACTCTAATTCATCTATCTCAACCACCTCTATTATTTCCATCACATATGGTATATCAGACTCCTTAATTGACAATACTCACCTCATATGGATCTTCTCTGAGCATTCAGACTAGGAGGACACTGCCTAGTTATTTTAGCTCACTTATAATTACTATGGAATAAGTACCACTACACATAATATATTTGTATTTATAAAATGAATCTCATAAAAAGGATTCAATAGACAAAAATATTAGAGAGGGGAATCTATTCAAAGAATAGGGAGATGACACATAATATCAATTACAACATGATATTTTTAGAAGACACCTTTACAGGGACATTTTGTAGATTCTAATTCTATTTCTCTTCTTACATATGAAACAAATCCAAAAATAATTATGAAACAAGGATAGGATATTAGGGTAAGAAAATATACAAACCCCACTCATCATAGCAAGGACTCCTATAGTTGACATATCAATTACTTGCGGCGTAGATAGTCTAGTCATAAAAATAGTATCTACTACCCAAGTCATGGCCCCTACTTCCTCTATTATAAATGTTCCTTTAAATACTACCATATAGGTTTCTACTCTAGATTTTATAGTTCAATTAGATTCTATGGGTATTTTTATTCCTTTACTTATTACTTTATACTCACAATCCCTACTATCTCATTTGATCATTAGTTAATACCATTTTCACTCCTATAATTCTTAATGTTTTCCCTAGCACATGTGCACTATGGAATAAAACACTAAAAAATTTAACATTGGTAACCATAATATATCATAAACATGTAATATACCTATAAATACCTATTCTTACTATTTCCTAGCAAGTACATTTTGAGTACTTAGTTTCCTAGTCATTTTTTTAATCCTTTCATAGCTATTCATTCACTCAAATATAATATATCATGTATGAAATCACACATATAGAGTATTAAATTATTAAAAATATCAAAAAATACCCTAATGTATTCAAATACATTGTTTAGACTCTACCCAAGATTAAGATCTTTGGTAAGAATATGGTCGATCCTCCATTCCCTACACCTCATTCATCTACCCCTCCATCACTCATGGGACCACCATCAACCACTCTATCCATTCCTATATCATCTCAATATCATGTCATCGACATATAAATAAACTTAGCCATATCATGGATTCAACAATTAAAAGTAAATAATAAATATAGACAACACTTGGTGCTTATTGAACCACTTAAGCTAAGTATATAATTTGATGAAAATAATAAAGAGATAAAAAGGATTAAAAAGAGAAAAATGATAAGTGTTGGTAAATAAATTGAGTTAATAAGAGGATAAGAATTCTTTAGTTTGACTGATAAAAATAAAAAAAGTCTTGGAGAGAATGATGAGTTTGAATAAAAACCCACATATATGGTAGATTCCATAGGAAGAGTACTAAAGAAAATGTTTCATGGCGTCCAATAGGAAAATAAGAGGTTAGAGTATTAGCCCATGATTCAAGCCTCAAATGGCATTCTAAAACTTGTGTAGGATGTTGCTTAATTAGTATATTATTTGGCATGGTTTATGTATAGAGCATGAATAAATTCATAACCTCAATGGCACATAGTAGTATAATTTCATGAGGCTTTAAAATTATTATATGTCAAATTATATATAATGAAAAATGTATTTTGGGAGAAGTCATAATCGTATTTGAATCTATTGACACTCCCAAATATTAATTTGTCTCTAAACTATATTAACATTACAAAATATGATCTTATAGAATGACACCTAACAATGAAAGAGGTAGTTAAACAGTTAACTAGTCAAGAACACCAAGCCACATAATTACTTGGAGATATGAACATATCTTCTATATGTAATCTATAGGGTAAAATAGTTAGTACAAATTTTTTTTGACACCTTTATTTTAACCTATATGAATCATTTTAAAGCAAAGATTGAGGATATAGTCCATGGAACTAGTCATCGAGTTATCCAATTAATCACATTCACCAAATAAAAGATAGATCATGTATAAGCATTGAATAAATAATTTGATACTTAAATGATCACATATGAAAATTAATGGATAAGATTATTTTGCTTTTCAAGATACCAATTATCAAAATTTTAGTAGTTGAATCAAACTTCTTATGTGTTAATACCTCCAAGAAAAAGAAGCAAGAATAACTAACTACTCAAATAGGGAATTCACAAGTTTGGACCACTGTACTAACATATTAGATTAATTCCATAGTAATAAGTTACTCAATGATTAGTGATACATCATCATCCTGATTCTAAATACCTAATCTTAATTTACCAATTGGAGTTTAGTTTAGTTTAACTTCAACTATCACTCATAGTACTACTTAGGCATCATAGTCTAATTTTGTAGTCTATTTTTTTCCATATTTATATCTTTGATTTATCTATAATAAAAAAATTGTAAATCTAAATTAAAACAAATACTTTACTTTTAGTCTTTTACACATGCAATAATGTTTTAAAGATGAGGTGGTGCCCGTCCATAACTATTTATACATGTTTTTTACACATTGTAAAGGGAGTATAATGTTGGTAATTAATGCAAGCAAATATTTTTTTCTATAATTGTTTTATGAGTTTGTGTGAATTTATTGTCTCTTCCAACTTTCTATGTATCATTGGGGAATTTCCATCAATTTGATAAATCCATAGTAGGTAGAGTGTGTATTATTCACAAGGATAATATTGAACATTATGTTAGTCTTTTTAGTTCTTTATTTATGGATTATACTTATTACTTATTAGTGACATTGGATATGCATAGAAATATAGTAATAATAATTTTTTTATTGTAATCACTGAATATTTTTATAATTATTCCCTTATATTCTTCACTATTTTTTTTATGTTCTATGCTTTCAGCTAACCCATTGTAGACATTGGTTTGTGACATGTGAATGACCTAGTATAATAAGTTAGATTAGAAGGGTTTAGTCTCTATTTGGATCATAATACCCTTATTTTTTACCATATCCTTCCCTCCTTTTTATATATTTTTCTAGATAGCTTCACCTTAGCTTAGATCCACCCATCCACCTTAAGTAAAAGTTATATTTGTAGTTATACATCTATCATATCTGAACCATCCATGGTAAATAACTACTTCACTCACTATCATTCCACCATATGGTTATTGTAGTCATATAAAATGTCCAAATTGGTAGTTTGAGTGTGGATTGAGATACCCCATCCATAGGTCCTTTTTACATCTCTTGCAACCCTTCTAAACACCTTTTTTTATCATTACCAATCATCAAGAACCTTCTGAACCCTGATTCCACCTCAGCTAGATAGTATTCCCTATGCCAGTCCTATTCCCATAAGTCCTAAGCCTATAGGACAAGATCACCCCATTTGGACTATAACACTCGGCACCAAAGTGTCCCATTTTTGATGCTCCTATCTATTTGCACTTTAAGCCCCAATGGTCATTTTCATCTAGTCTTTATCCTTAATTAGGTTGGCCTAGCATGAATACATCTGACCTATGACCAATTATTCCCTATAAAAGCCCACTCAAATATCATTTAAAAAGGAGATGATAAAAATTATAAAGCAAGAAAGAATACAAACAAATCACTAAGGCAAAATTACCTATTTTTTGCATACAATCACCCAACAAATGAAAACCCACTCAAATCCTCATACCAATCTCTATTCACCTCAAACACTATCAATTTGGCATTTTGCATCCATATCACACTATTTCACAATGCACACTAGGTGGGAGAACTACATATGGCTTGATAATTCTTTGAAGTATTGGTATGTAGGCAGTGTACCCACACAAGGGGTGTTGATTGTATGTTCAATGCATCTTATACACTAACCCCCATCTTTCTCAAGTGAATAAAATATCATTTTATCAAGCATGATGGAAGATTAGGGTTTGAAGACAAAATCAGCTCTAAAGTGAGTTTTGTTGACAACAAGTGATCAATTTTTCACAAGTAGGCTCACACAGGCACAATTTAACTATGTAAAAAGTTCTAGGTCTCTATGATTAGTTTGGACAATAATAATAGGAATGAACAATAACATTAGACATTAAAGCACCCACTTTTTAGTAGTATCCTTTTTCCCAATGAAAGCCAAATTTAGGTTTATAACACCTTGCCAGTCCTGCACAACCATTTTCAATATCTGTATCAATCATCTTAGTCTATTTTTTAGCTAGGTTATATTTATTCCTATTTATTGCTACTTTTAGAAAGGTAAAAAAAGATAAATTAGGACTTTATTTATTGTTATATTTCTATACTAATTTATTAATCTATACCCTTAACTAAAAAAGGAATAAAACTCCATTATTTCCAAAAAAGTTAAATCATTTGGTGAACCCGACTTACTTAATTTGCACACAAAAACCTTGGGGAAAATTCCTTACTAATTTTAATAATATTTTTTTTGATTTTTTTCCTATATATGTAAATTAGAATTTCACATTTAATTTTTAAAATTCACCATAGTAATTTTAAAAATTATTTGTTTCAAACCTTAGTTGAATATACTAGGTCAATGGGCTTTTGAGGTATCACCTTAGATGTTAGTGAGCTTTGTATCCTTTTTTTACATATTCTAGTTTGCTATTTTTAAAATTATAGATTACATTTATTTAATCTTCTATTTCATTTTTCAATTTGTTTTCCTTATGCCACCCAAGCTCCTTACATCTCTTCCTTTGAGACAAAGTGCAAGACTTAGTGACAACCCTCCTAAATTCACCCATATTTCTCCAACCCATCCATATACCATAGATAAACAACTAACCTGGTTTCCTACTATAGATCCTACACATCTACATTACACTAATTTTCATGAGGATAATTCCCAAAAAGATTAGTATTAGAATAAAAATGATGATGTACACACCAATGCTCATGATCTACCACATGGGGGTACTGATTCACTTCCACCTATTGTTGATAATGATGTTATCATCAATAAAGATTTGATTCTATAGAGTTTTAGAGATAGACTTAGGGAAAAACCTTGAAATCATGCCATTATATTACAATCTATCATGAAAATTAAAAAGGATAAGAAATTTGAGTCTTCCATTCCTTCAGAATAACAAGTTGAAAATGACACTACGGGGGCAACTATGTCTCAATTACCCCCTATAGTATCCCAACCTTCTTATGTGGCACCACCAGTTATAGTTAGTACATCTTCACCTCATAATGTGGCTTCCCTTATGCAAGAGATAAAATCTATTCAATCCAAGGTGCTACATCTTGATCAAGGTGCCTCTAGACCAACACATGCTTTAGACTCTTTTGCTCTACTTCATACACTATTGACATGCCATATTGCTTCTACACCCTTGCCACCAGGTTTTTTTCAACCCAAGCTCACTCTATATGATGGAAAGGGTGATCTAGAGACACACTTGAGAGATTTTCATGCCACATGCTTGGACTATATGTCAAATGACTGGTTGCTAACCAAGCTATTTTCACTAAGTTTAAAGGATTATGATCTACAATGGTTTTATAGTCTATCAAATTAGTCTATCAAAACATTAAATCCTTTAGTTAACATGTTCCTAAATCATTTTATTATTAACATATATGAAAAGGTTTCTTATGCCCAAGTTGAAAAATAGAAACAAAAGTCAAATGATCATCTCACAGATTATGTTCTTATATATAAGACTATCTTGGCTAAAATGACTATCACCATGATTGATCAAGAATTACAAGATCTCTTCAAACAAAGTCTTTTGATAGCTTTGCATGAGTCAATAATGTTCAAAAAAAATTCTTCCTTTAATAAGTTATGTCATACACTAAAGGAAACGGAAGTCAAATTTATTTCAATAGGAAAACTCAAGTACATAAGCATATCATACAAAACAAACAAGAGTAAAAGTAAAGTCCCATACAAAGTAAAGGCTAATGATACCCATACAAAGTAAAGGATAATGATATCAAAAGTCAAAATCAACCTAAAATTAATGTAGCTTTAGATCCCCCTCAGTGAGTGGTTTTGTTAGCACCCCTCAGTGAGTCTTTACCAATCTACTAGTATATCCAACTAGATTCTTATAGTAGCTATTGAGATGTAATATCATATCTCTCCCTCCTATTAAAGATGTTGAAGATACAAATCCTCTTCTATGAATATATGATTAGAATACATTTTATATTTTTCATAGGGCATCAAGTCACACAATGAATAGATGCATCAGTTTATGACACAAGATAGACGACTTGATAGATGACAACCTTATTGATTTTGGCATTCCAGTTGAGCCTCCTTAGGAAAAATAAACACATGAAAAGGCTTTTAAAAATTTCTCAAATCCTTTCCCATAATATTCTAAATAAGAGATAGAGGACACAATAGGTGTTCACCATGTATATGATGCACACCCTCCACCAGCTACATACTAGGCACCTTCAATTAAGCCACATACTTTGAGAAACATGATTGGTGTGTATAATTCCAAAGTTCTATCTAGACCTTCGATATCCTTCTTAGAGCAAGAGAAAGTTGAGGATGATTTAGATTACTATGCACTCTTTATCATAGCCTATATTGATCACCATCCCATTCATAGTATTCTCATAGATAATGGATCCAATGTAAACATGTGCACTATGACATTACTTTAGCATTTGGGATATTCAAAGCAAGATATCACCCCAATGGACATAGTTATCAATGGATTTAGTGGACACATACAAAGTTTGTTGGGTGAGATTATAATTTCTCTATAGGTTGGTCTAGCTCACGTCACCACACCATTTACTATTTTTACCAATGTAGGAATCTTCGACATGTTTTTTGGTTGACCATGGATCTAGAAACTTCATGTAGTATCTTACACAGTTCATAGATGCATGAAATACATTCACATTAATTATGTTGTTATAGTTGGTGGAGTTCCATATGAGTTAATACTGCCCACTTCAGAGCCATCTCCTATTTTGTAATCACTAGTTTCAACTCCCCCACTAGTTACAATTCTTCCTATAGTTGAGATTTAGACATAGCTAAGGCCTCCCTCACCATCACAAAAAGTTCATACATTTCCATAGAGGCCTCTCTTAAAATGACCACTACATCAGTGATAATTTTAGGACTCTAGATAGTTTCTAGCTACAGTATTCACACCTAAGGTAGTATCATTGAGGTCTCATGCCTCTACACACATAACACATTTTCAAAGAGATCATTATACTACCAGATAGGTCCCTAAGAGCCCCATAGTTGTATCCACTTCTTAGAGTTATAGGGGGACCCCACAGTCAGTTTACACTACAAAGATTTTAGAGCACTTACAACATACACAACTTTCAGAGTCACAGTCTCAGTGCTTCCATCATGCTTCATGATCATGCATGACTCCTCTCCTTGATATAGGACATCATGATAGGGAGTCTCTTATGAGACTCATTGGTTAGTATCATTTCTTCTCAACTTACTTGTATATAGTTTCATTTAGCTTAATTGTACATAGTTTCTTTTCACTTTTTTGTACATAGTTTCCTTATGATTACTTATACATAGCTTATTTCAAAATACCAAAAATGTCAAAATATAAAAACATTCAAATAACTCAAAACACCAAAAATGTTTCAATTATATGCATCATCCATGATTTACATTTCTACTACCATGATAGACTTACATTTTGTTATTCTATGTTATTGTTTATTGATTTATCTACATTATCATGCTTCACTTTATCTTCTTTGAGTGTGTGTAGTGACACCCAAATCCTTGATTTCTTCACTCTACCCATTGAGAGGGCATCCTAATTTTACATTCAAGACATACATCAACATATCTACCCATTAGGGGAATTTTCTACATGATTATACCATCCAAGTTATGTCATTCCTACATTATGCACTCTAGTTATCATGTTGATGTACATTAATTACTAGCTTACATAGATTATTCTACCAACACTCACTAGTATATAACACTTGTGTATTTTTTAGCATCTACCTAGTTTTGTACTATATGTTTTATGTACTTTCACTTCTTGATTTGATTACTTAGATGTGATAGTATTTCCAAAATTTACATTCCTTTATTGCTTTGAGTAGTTAGATGTGATTGCATTTCTCTATTCCTATTTTATTACTTGTGTGTGCCTTAGGACATTTGCCAATGTCCTTTGCTTATAATCTTGTATGTGCTTGTGGCCCTTGTGCTAATCTTGCTTTTTTGTAATTGTATGTGTATGTAGGAATTTAAACATGCCTTGTATAATTGATTTCCTAGTTTGAGTGACATGTGTCCATGTCCCTTATTTACTTGGCCCCTTGGCCTCTTTTATATGCTTTTTGATTCTTGACTTGCATGTTTGTTTGCTTGTTTGCTTCTCAATTATTTGCAATGCCATGATACATATCATGCATTATCTTGCCTTCTTGGATGTCATGATGAACATCATGCTCTATCCCTCCTTGAAAGCTAACCAAATTTATAGTTTTATTTTAGTATAATGCACATGTTATTACATTATTATATCTATCTAGGCATACCCCTATTGATCTAACAATATCCAATATAAACTATGTTATATCTTGAAATATCTTTTGGATTATCATTGCTATATCATGTTTTTCATAACATATCACACTTGTAGAGCTCTTTCTTCTGAGGGTAGTCATTGCAGGGTCTCCATTCCTATCCTAAAAAGAGGGGGAAACAAGTAGGGTATTTTTATAGAGATCACAGCCCTTTACTGATCAAAAATTAGTTTTTATAACAATCAAAACAATAATCAAAGTTTGAAACATACATAACAAACCAAAAAAATAGTGAAAAATATAGAATAGTCATAAAAAATAGTAAAGGGAAAGAGCACTAGAATCATACTATAGCACTGGACACCAAAGTGTCCACTTTTTGATGCTCCTATCCAAATAGCCAAAAACCTAGAATTTTGAGAAACACAAAAAGGTAAGGTCAATTACAGTTTTATCAGTTACAGTTTAGATTAGGTAGTTTCATTACAATTTTACTTAGATTATCTAGATATAGGAGGAATCATGCATGACATGATGGCTCTCACTTCTAGTTTTAGATTGGGTAGTTGGTACAACTTTCATATCAAAATCCATGTTACAAACACTAGTGATTGGAGGAAATATGTGTGACACATTTACCTTCTCTTATTTATAGTTCATTGTATTCCATAATTATTATTAGTAGTTGTGTGCCTTATTCCATCTGGAGGTGGTTGGCATTATTTTGGAGTGGTTTTCATATAAGCCTAGTTCTTAGTTTTGGAGTGGCTTTAATACAAGCCTAATTTTCATCTTTTGGAGTGGCCAAGATTGGCATAGTTCTTAGTACACATTCATATATCCACACCACATTATCAGATTACAGAGCATTCATGGGCTTCATGAGCTATATCATATGACATATATTCATACTGGTATTAGTTCATAGTTCACATAGTGGGTAATGATGGATCCAAAGTACTAGCTAGCCTTTATATTCTTGATCCACCTACTTAGAGGGATTAGACACACAATCCAAACATTGATTAACACATGCATTATCACATAACTTCACTACATAGTGGGAGATGATGGATCCAAATGGCCAACCTTTGTATTCTTGAGCCACCCTCAAGGAATTAAGCACTCAGCTCCATTCATGATATTAATCTTGGTACAACACATACCCAACATCAACCAACATTACTCAAAATCATAATAGGTTTTGTATTTGTTCACATACCTAGTGCAGTGTATTCATTCATTTCTCTTCCTCTCTCTTTTACCTAACCTTTATACATTGTTGTTTTAAACATAGTGTGTCTAGTAAGAATGGATCTACTCCTTGATTTTTTTGTAGATTTATGCTTCACACTATGCTCTTTATATGCACACTCAGCATCACACATATTCATTGGTTTCACCCTTGTAAGTAAGTTTAGGTACACTATCTATTTTCCCTCTATCCTAGTATTTCACTTTGTTATATTACTAGAATAAAGGGGTGGCAAATGTAACCATATCAAATGTCCAAATTGGTAGTTTGTTTATGGCTTGTGACACCCCATCCATAGGTCATTTTTGTATGCTCTTAAAACCCTTATAAACACATTTTTTCTCATTACCAATCATCTAAAACCTTCTAAACCCTGATTCCACCTTAGCCAAACAATATTCCTTATGCCAATCCTATTCCCATAGGTCTCGAGCCTTTAGGACAAGAACACCCCATTTGGAATATAGTGCTAGGCACCAAAGTGTCCAATTTTTGGTGCTCCTATCCATTTTCACTTTTAGCCCTAATGGTCATTTTCATTTGGTCCTTATCCTTAATTAGCTCAGCCTAGAATAAATACATTTGACTTATGATCAATTGTTCCCTATAAAATCCCACTCAAAGCTCATTTATAAAGGAGGTGACAAAACTTACAAAGCAAGCACGAATACAAAAAAAACACTAAGAAAAACTTCCCTATTATCTACATACAGTCACCCAACACATCTAAAAACCACTCAAATCCTCATACTAGTTTCTATCCACCTCAAACACTATCAATTTGGCATTTTAGATTCGCATCACACTATCATACAAAGCACACTAGGTGGGAGAACTACACATATTTTGATCCCTCTTTAGAGTATTGGTATGTAGGAATAATGCCCACACAAGGGGTGTGGATTACATGTTCAGTGCATCTTACACACTAACCCCCCTTATTTCTCAAGTGACTCAAATATCATTTTATCAATCATGATGGAGGATTAGGGTTTAAAGACAAAATTAGCTCTATAGTGAGTCATGTTGATAAACAACATTTGATTTTTCACAAGAAGGATCAAATAGGCATAACATAACTACCTAAAATTTTTTAGGTCTCTATGATCAGTTTAGACAATAACAGTAGGAACAAACAACAATACCATACACTAAAGCATCCACTTTTTAGTGGTCTTATCCTTTGACCCAATGAAATCTAGATTCAGGTTTACGATACCTTCCCAGTCCTGTACAACCATTTTTAACATTTGTATTAGTCATCTCAGTCTATTTTCTAGCTAAGTTATATTTTTTCCTATTCATTACTATTTTTAAAAAGGTGAAAAAGATAAATCGAGTCTATATTTATTGCTATATTTTTGTTCTGATTTATTAATCCAGACCCTTAACTAAAATGGGAATAAAACTCCATTATTCCCAAAAAAATTAAATCAATTATTTATAAAATTGAGACCTATAACTCATGTCTTGGAGTGAGTTATTCATTGATCCTAAAATGTTAGGGTACCTTCCCATAATAATATATAATGTACATAAAACCCACATCAATAGGTTTTATTATGTGCTATAATGAGGGTCTAATTATTTGAATCATTTTAAAATTCACTTAAGTTATGTACATTTTATCTACCATTAATATTAATAAGGTATAATTCTGATTCTTATCTACTATTATTATCACCTTTACAGGTTCACCAAAAACCCAAATCATATAGAGGTATCCCTAGGAGAGCCATCACTCAACCAAATTAACCAACCCAAGGGAACCAACCTCAACATTTTAATATGTCCTAGTTAGCTATTTTTTCCATCATTGTATCTGGTGGAGTCCATGATTTACCTAGGAATCCTGAGAAGTACCTTCATTATCTCCTCTTGGGGAATGAACTATATATGAACATATGAAATCCTTTAAGACTTATTTAGGATTTTTGAATGTGATTCATGAATACATTTCATGTAAAATATTCTATTTCACCCTACAAGATGTTATTTATGAATGGTTCCTTTAATTCAATTATGTCATGGAACCTATGTCATGAAATATTTATTGCATAATTCGGGCAATTACCAACTTAATGTAGTATAGAAAAAAATTTATAGTATAAAAAAGGAACCCAATGAACTAGTTAAAGATTTCAAATCAATATTCAAAAATATGTATATTCATGTGGATACTAAGTACATATATGTTATTGTGTTAGCCCTTAAGATGTTTAAAAATGCCTTGGATTCTATGACCAAAATATTATTGAGCAAAGTTTAGAATATCAATAAATTATTATATGCCTATGCTAAATCCATAAATATTTATCGATAGTTTAATCCTAAATTACAATATTTATCCATACCTAACATTATTCCAAAATTCCCAGCATTGAATCCCATTCCAAATGCCAAGCGTAATTCATAGCCAATAACTAAAACTAGATCTTCACTAAGTTACCTTTGACACATGCTACACCAAATTAAAATATATTTTTTTTGAATAATTTTATATCTATGTCTAATAAATAGAATTAGAACCAAGATTTGTCCCAATTAACACTTACACCATATAGGGAACAAATTCTAATTCCACCAAAGCCAAATTGGATTTTATTAAATGCATGGTGCAAAAACTTAGCAATGAGTTTCTAGGCATTTAAAAATGCTTAGGGAAAACTGTATCAAAAACATAAAATAGGAATTTTATATTCCAAATATATAATATACCATTCAATAGGTCAGGGAATAACTCAGATCCATAGCCAAAAAAAATTCTAGAGGTAAACATTTGTGAGGCAACCTTGCCCAATTGGTGTAGATTTCATAATACTCCACAACATGTGAATTGGATTATATAGACTTTTGTAATTCCTTTGAAATATTTAAGAAAGAGATGTAAAGATATGATATTATTACAAACTATCCAGATCCATCCCCATTTAGTTCCCCTATTACTTTTATCACCTACAATGGTGTTTGAAAAATATAACTTTGCATTCTCTATTGAGGATGAGAATGAACTGAAAGACAACATTGATGAGATTCATAATTTTCAACAATTCCAAAGAAATGACTATAATCTAATAAATAGTAATTAACATCTTATCATAAATTCCACACCTCTAAACAATAATGTAGTCACTCCTCCTAATGCAAACACTAATAATAATCCACCTCATCCTAAAGTAAATGCTCAATAACAACTAACTGATCTACATAATAAGGGTGGATATAACATAGTTTAGGACATAAATAAAATCAAGCCAAACATTACACTTCATGATTTGGCTTGGATTACAAAATAAATACAACTTTTTCTCTAGTCTTTAACAAGCAAGACATTTCTTTAGAAATCAAAATTTGCACATACAAATAGGTCATATATAAAGACAAATATGAGGTCCCCCCCTTCCTATTAGATATTATATTTTTTTGGAAAAATATGTATAATTTATTGGTTGGCTCACGTGATTAAATAAATGTGACACTCACCAGAATATGTAAGAGGATAGGGTTGACTCCAAATAAGTCCAAAATGGTAGTCCTCCAACTAAACAAATCTGTAGTCCTAGCATTGGGGAATTATTGAACATTCATTAGCTTTCTTATAAGCTACGTTTCTAGTAGTACACTGACATCCTTATAGTTTACATTATTAAGTATTATGGTCTAATCCTCAACCATGATTTGCCAAATACATTGAATAGATACATGGAAACTAAATTTTCACACATGTGGTTACCTTAGAGGGGAGTATCTAATTAGATTAGGTTTAAAAAAGAACCAAAAATGAAATTTGTAATCATAGAATACAATTCCAAAAATGAAATAATTATTTTTTCTTCATCACATGTAGGGTTTTAAACCTTCACAACTAAACCTAAGAATAATTAATGAGAATTTGAAGGCCCTTCACAATTTTAAACCTTATATTTTGATGGTGATCAATCCAATTAAAGGTCAGGTGTAGGTATAACTTTGATTGATCCTAATAGAAAGAAATACCTTATTACTTTTAGAGTATAATTTCTGTTCACTAATAATTTTGCATAATAGGAAGCCTTGATCTTGGGGTTAAAATTTATGATTAACCATAATGTAAAATAACTGCTAATGATTGGAGATTTAGAGCTAGTTTTTAATCAAGTAAAGAGTTGGTAATAGTGTAAGCTATCATATCTAAAAAATATAAGTACAAAGCTTGGGACCTAATCGAATAATTTGAATATTTTAATACTAAATCAATCTCAAGAGAGAAAAAATAGAAAAAATATTCCCTAGCTACCTTTGCATCAAATCTAGCCCCACTTCAAGAGTCCAAAATGTAGAAGTTTTCTATAGAATTTGTACTATTCCTTTAGTCCCTGATAATGTTGACAACTTTTAGGTATTTTATGATGGCTAGCAAATTATACAACTTATGGGATATTCTAGTGCTTTAGATTCACAAATAATTGATGAAATATATTTTGACCCAATGAAAAATAATAAAGAGAAGATGATGATATCATTAAATTTAAAAAAAAAAAACCTAAAGGGATGGTTTCCTATAAACAAATATTTTATATAGGCTGTCAAGCCAAAAAATAAAAACAATCTAAGACAAACAAATATGATTTTTCCAAGGTAAAATTAGGAACAAATAAGCATCCCCAACCCATAAACATTTGATTGAGTTGTACTAAATAAGAAAATTAGAGGTTAAAATAATACCTAAATTTTTTTGTCCCTAGAGTTATCAAACATGCCATACCACTGAGAGAAGAGCACAAACCTTTAAATAAAAGACAAATACTAGTTAACCCCATTTTGGATCCTCTCATTGAGAAATAAGTCCATAACTTTATAGATGATAAAATTATATTTTTGATTAGACATTCTACTTGGGTGGACAATATATTTATTTTATGAAATAATAATGGTGATATCATAATATATTTAGATTTTAGGAACCTAAATCAAGACTTAGAAAAATAAAATTATCCCCCTTCCCTATATGAAGTAATTCAGATAGTTATTGGGTCATAAATGATGTCTTTTTTGGATGGATTTTTGGGATACAATCAAGTCTTGGTAGAAAATGATGATCAAATGAAAATTTCTTTTACTACCAAATGGGGGACTTTTGCATACAAGAGAATGCCTTTTAGAATAATTAATGTAGGTGCTACCTTTCAAAATTCCATAGATTTTATTTTTCAAGGATTAATTGGTAAATACATCTTCATTTACATGGATGATCTAAATGTCTTTTCTAAAGATAGGGTATATCATGTTACCCACTTGGAAAATAGTTTTTAATAGATGCAAGACGTATGGGATATCATTAAACCCAAATATAAGTATTTTTGGAGTCATAAAAGGTAAACTATTGGGCCATGTTATTATCAAGGAAGGTAATTCAATCAATCCTAAAAGAGATCAAGTTATTTAAAAAATTCCATATCCTAACATCAAAAAATAACTCAAGTCCTTTTCTGGAATAATAATTTTTGTCTAAAAATTCATTTTAGGATTTGTAGAAATTATGAAACCATTGAATGCAATGTTGAAATAAGAATTGAAAGTATAAGGGACATCTAAATCAAAGAAGGGATTTCAAGACATCAAAAGCACTATTTGTGAATCCCTAATTCTGATCAGCACAAATTTCAACAAGTATTTCTTCCTATACTCATTTGCATCAAAACATATTATACAAATTATGCTTATGTAGAATCTAGAAGATAGTGAACATCTTATAGCCTTCATGAGCACCAATATGAAAGAACCATAATTAAAATGTTCTACGATTGAAAATAAAATTTATGCCTTAATCAAAGTTATCAATAAATTTAGGCATTAAATTCTACATAATAAAATCTATGTCATTTTCCTAGATTCAGTTGTCAAGCTCACACTTAGACAAAATGAGCCAGGCAAAAGAATAGGCAAATGGATGACCAAATTATAGGAATTTAACCTCAAAATTAAGTACATAAAAATGGTTCAAGGATAAGGTATTATTCATCTAGTGGTAAATACAAATCCATACATCTCCATCATGTAGATTAACTAGTCTTAGATATCTTGAGGTGATTGGTATGCCCAAATCATTCACTACTTACTTATAGGCACATGCCCTCCTAAATTAAACATAAATCAAAGGTGAGTTATCAAGCTTAAATAATCACACTATATGATCAATTAATGGGTGTTTTATCTAAAAACTCATGAAAAAAATGATTTGAGATGCATTTCTAGAGAAAAAGCTACAAACATCCTTGATAAATTTCAACAGAAGGTAGGAAACGAACATCCTTCGAGAAATACTACAACATATAAAATAATAAGGATGGGATACTAATGGCCTATGATTTTTAAATATGAAAATAGTATGTCATAAATTATTATCAATGTCAAGTGTCTGATAAAATATAAATCCACGTTGCAATGTATTTATAATCAGTGATTGAAGCGCACCTTTTTGCATAATGTAGCCTAGATTTTTTAGGGGTTAGTAAACCTAATTCACCAGCTAGACACAAGTTCATATTGATAGCTATAGGATACTACACAATATGGACTAAGGTGGTAGTAACACATAATTATATAGCACAAGATGTTATCAAATTCATTGAAGAAAATATTTTGACCAAGTTTGGAATGCTAATTTCTTTGGTGTGTGATAATGGTCCCACTTTTCAATCTATAAAATTCACAAAGTGGGCTTAGAATAATGAAATTATTATTAAATTTTATTCAAATTATTATCCACAATGAAATTAAGTTAATGAATCTACCAATTTTTTTTATTAAGGCCATAAATAAATCAATAGAAGACAAACCATGTGAATGGAACCTATTGCTAAAATATGCATTATGGCTAGATAGGACTAGACATAATCAAGATCTAAAGGCTTCACCTTTCTTGCTAGCATATGGATAGAAACCCATCTTCTCCATTAATACTAAATTTGTAATATACAAAATTATACAAGAATATATGAAATGTGAATTCAAGCCAGGTTGTTAGACATAGTTTAAATGGAAGATACACATACATAAGCTTTATTGAATTTCAACAAACATTAAGACCTTTTTAAGAGATGGTTTGATAAAAGATAAAATATTAAGGTTTTTATGATTCTATATTAAGTTATCATATGGAATAAAGTACATGAAAATAAATAAAAACATGATGAGTTTACTTTATTATGTATTAAATCATATCAGATCTTTGAAATTATGGATACCAATGTTTTTCATTTGAGTTTTCTAGTTGATGGAAATTTTTTGAAATATTATTTCATGGATAATCCAACTATGAGCACATAAAAATGAATGCGATTTTTGATTTGAGTATTAGGGGTGGATTAGATTTCCTATTTTCCTATATTAGTAAATAAGTTCATTCAGACCATTCACATATAAATTGACAAAATATCTCCCAGAGGGTAGTTAATCACACTTAAGGATATCCATGGGTTTACTTAGGATGGATTTGGATCTCATATTTAAGGTAGGTATCATACCTAAATGGAAGGTTTATTTCAAACACAAGTTTATCAGGAAATTAGAAGTTGATTTAGTATTTCTATACAAATTTTAGAAAGACTTCTCATCTTGAAAGGTTAAATACACATTACATGATAAAAAATTGTTTGAGAGATAATAACCATTAATAAATGAAAAAATGTGAATGAAACATCAGATTTACATAAAGTTTATTCCTATACACCTAGCCAATGGTGGTTCCCAAACCTTCTTCCAAGAAAGGTTTCTACAAAAAAACTCATGGAATAGGGGTGATTCAATTAATATATATTGGGGATATGGATAATTGGATGGAAGTAGATCAATTATTAGAGTGGAACCATAGGTGTCTCTATTGAGACTATACACATCTAGATAGCAGTAAATTAATACTCAGATTCCAAAATATATATCCTTAAAAGTTACATGTTTTTTTGAAAGATAAGATCACCACAATATTCAGTTTTTTCTATTATTTGCTAAAATATCTCATAACAAGGAGGAATGAACCTTCACATAATCACACATGATATCAAAGGTGAGAAGGGTTAGTATGTTGCATGATTATGTTTGAAGTCTCTTTCAATTTTTCAATTTATTTATTTCTTGTAAAATTTGAAGTTCTTTATGATACTTAAACTAGAAATTATGGGTTGTCAAATATTCAAGAGTATTTTCCCATTGAGTCACCATTAATTGTGACTAGCACACCCCATTTTCAAATAAGGACACATTTGATCTTCAAAATTATATTCGGGTCTCATTTGAGTATGAAATAACTTTAGACCCTAGCATATCTTGTACTAAAACTTATTATTTATAGTTTTTTGTTTTAAAATTTAGGAATTATTTGATAAATGATAGGTTTTGTATTTTATGCTAATAAAGACCAATAAAATGTTTGTGTGAATTTATTTCATTCACATGCATAGATCAATTCTAAATATATTTCTCTCATGCTCAAAGTTGGACCATGGCCTAAGTCTTTATAATATTATTGGTGCATCAATGTTCAAAATAAAACTCCTTTAAAAAACCTTACCTAAAATCAATTAACTCTTTCATTTATTCCACTTCTCAGTGCAATGAGATCACTTCACACGTCAATCTCTTAGATCATCACCATAATGTGCTCAAATGTTTAAAATTACAAAAGTGCTTACATCCCAGTGAAATGAGATCATGCCTATATCAGGATAACCATGGCCCTTATGAATAGAATACATGAATTCCCATCCATAGCATATGTAAATGATGTGTGGGTCCCTTTATCGTCAATGATTATATATTTTAGGAAAATTCCTCCTATTGGTGAAATCATTAGTTAAAATTTAAAACAACTAAGGGTGTCCTAGAATATGGTAGATGACCATTTTTATATGAAGTCATAATTGTTATATGTTTTAAATACCATAGTCATCCCATCAGAGGAAGATCAATAGAAACCAATATGAGTGAATAGTATAATTTGTGATGACTTCAACATGTTTCATCATAAGTTTTGAACTATATACAAATATCTATAGATATATTTTATCCTTTAGTTTATAAGGTTGTTAATAACAAACATTTAATGAGAATCTTAGGAGAAATAAACAGTTTTTAAATATATTGGGAAAATATTGGTATTACCTAGATAAAACCATTATAAAAATAGAATAGAAATTGGTGGCCCATTTTTATCTCCATAGGCATGTACCAAATAAATTATAGAACATGAGATAGCTTATCATGTGTATAATAGTGTGGATGTTGATTTTAGAGTACCCAGATTAGGTTTTTTCATAAAACACCCTTGAGAATTAGAATAAAAATATATAATATTTGGAACCAAATCATTGGATCCTGAAAGCATAGAATAAAATTTGACCTTGACTTAGAATAATTTAGATATTGGGGTCCCAATGGTAAAGTTATCAAACACATAAATAATTATGGATAAATAATAAAAATAAAATATGGACACATTGTTTACTCACATGATCATATTTTTATGGACAAAGAAGATGACTCTGAAGTGTGGATCAAAATGAATTAAATTGAAATGACCATGGAGATTACTTATAAAATATAGTATGATCCACACATAAATAAGAGTGATGTAATATATAAAAATTATCCAAAATAATATTTTGGTGGAGAGATTGATGAAAAATTGATAAGGAAGATACTTAGAGGTATTACACAACCTAAAAATCCTTAGCCACAAGCTTCTTTAATAGATATGGGCACTAATTTAGTTCCTCTAGTTACAATTACTTTTTCCAATCCAATTCAACTAGCTCAACCACCTCCATTAGTGAAAATAACCTATGAAAGATCATATCCCTTCATTTATAGTACTCGCCTTAGAGGGTTTTTATTTAAGCATTAAACTTAGGAGGATACTACCTAGTTCTTTTAGCTCACATGTATTTCCCTTGGAAGAAGTACCATTGAGCATAATCTATTTGGATTCAAAAGAGGAATATCCTAAAAAGGATTCAATAGTCACCAAAATGGGAGAGGGGCATCTAATCAAATAAGAGTGAGATGACACAAAATATAAATTACAACATGATATTTTTTATAAGACACCTTTATTTGATTAAAATTCTCTTCTTACTTATGACATAGAGACGTAAATAATTAGTACATAAGGATAAGATATTTGGGTAAGAAAGGTGAAAGGCTATAGACTCACTCATCATAATAAGTACTCTAATTGACACATAAATTAATTTTGGTGTGGATAGTATATTCATAATAAAAGTAACTACTATGTAGGTCATGGCCCCTACTTCATCTATTTTATATGTTCCTTCAAACAATGCCACTCAAATTGATACTCCATAGGTTAAAGTTCAATCAGATTCTAAGGGTATATTTGTTCATTTACTCATTAATTATAGTACTTATTTAGTCATAGTTCCTTATATTTCATTTTATTCACTAGTTAACATCATTTTCATTCCCACAAGTAATAATATTGTCCTTACATGTGCACTAGTGCCTCAAACACTAGCAACTTTGACACATGCAACCATAGTACAACCTGAAGATGTAATGGACCTATAAGTACTTATTCCTATTATTTACCAACTATTACATTTTGAGGACTTAGTTTCCTAGTCATCTTTTCAATCTTTCCATATTCATTCATCCACTTAGATAGAATATCACATGCCCTTCATCACTCAAATAGAGTCTTATATTATTAAAACTATTCAAGAGTCCCCTAATATATTAAGAATCCACCCAAGATTAAAATATATAGTGAGAATATGGTTGATCCTCCATTACCTACACCTCCTTTGTCTACCCATACATCAGTTATGGGACCACCATTAACCACTCTATCTATTCTGATCCCATCTCAATATCCTATCACTAACACAAGACTAATCTTAGCCACATAATGGATGAATAAATTTCAAGTAGAGAAGCAAGCTAGACAACACTTGGTGATTATTACACCATGTAAGCTAAGTATATAATTTAATGAAAATACTAACAAGATGAAAAATATTAAAAATATAAAAATGACAAGTGCTGGTAAAAAATTGAGTTTAGAAGAGAAGAATAATTATTTATTTTGATAAATAAAAGGAAAAATTAGCCTAATTATCATGATGAGTTTGAATAAAACCCACTTTATATAGTAGATGCCATATAGGGATTAATAAATAAAAATGTTTCATGCCCTCCAATAGGAAAATTAGATTTTGGAGTCTCATCCTAGGGTTCAAGCCCTAGAGGATGTTCTAGAATAAGTGTAAGAAGTTTCTCAGTTAGTATATGGTTTGGCATGGCCTATATATAAAGAAAAAATATAGTCATAACCTCAATGGTGTAGATTAGTACAATTTCATGATGCCATAAAAAGATTAGATTTAAAATTGTATAAAATAGAAAAGGAAGTTATAGAGAAGTCATGCCCAAAGTTGAATTTATTGACACTCACAAATATTAATTTGTTTCAATACTATACTAAAATTACATGAAATGATATTATAGAGTGGAACCAATCAACGAAAGAGATATTTAAATAGTTAATTATTCAATCACACCAATCCATATAATTTCTTGGAGACGTGTATCATATATAATCCACAAGAGTAGATAGTCAACATGGAACTTTTGACACCTTGATTTGAAACTTGGTTAATCATCTAAAAGTAAAGTTTGGGGATATGATCCATAGAACTGGTGATCAAGTTATCTAATTAATCACATTTTACAAGGAAAAGATAAACAATGCAAAGGCATTAAACAAATTAATTGATAATTTAATGATCACACATATAAAATTAATGGATAATATTTTGTTATGTTCAAGCTACTCATTATCAATTTTGATGTGGTTGAATTTGAATTCACCTTATGTGTTAAATCATCTAATAAAATGAGAAAGAACAACTAGCTACTCAAATATGGGATTCACAAGTTCATAACACTATCGTAGTACCTTCATTTATTATCACATTAATAATTTCCTCAAAAATTAATGTTACATCATTATCCCCTACTTTCAAAATACCCAATCCTATTTTTCCAATTGGAGTTCATTTTAGTTTTATTCAACTATCACTAAAATTACTACTTAGACATCCTAGTCAAATTTTGGCATCTTTTTTTTGCATATTTTAATCTTAGATTTATATAAGTAAACTTATACATGCATGCATGGAAAATTGAATTAAGACAAAGACTTTATTTTTAGTCTTTTGCATAAATAGTTTCATTATAAAGATGAGGTATTTCCAATCCAAAAATATTTATACATGTTTCTTACACATTATAAAATTACAAGAATTTTGGAAATCAATTAAAGTGAATAAAGGTGTCTACAACTATTCTATGAGTTTGTGTGAATGTGTTGCCTCTTCCAACTTTCTATGTTTCATTAGGGAATTTCCATTAAGTTGATAAATATATAGTAGGCTAAGTGTGTGTTATTCAAAGGGATAAGATTAAAATTTACATTAATTTTCACTTATTTGGTTATAGATCATAATTATTACTTATTAGTGACATTGGATATGTGTAGCAATCTGGAACTAATAACATTTTTTATTATAATCATTGAATCTTTCTACAATTATTCCCTTATAATCTTCACTATGTTTATTTATGTTCTATGATTTTAGCTAATCCACTGCAAACATTAATTCATGACATGTGATTGGCCTTGTATATTAAGTTATATTAGAAGGGTTTAATCTCCAATTGGATCATAGAACCCCTTCTTTTCTACCATACCATTCCCTCATTTTTATCCTTTTCTTGGATAGATTCACCTTAGTTAGATCCACCCATCCACCTTAAGTATAATTTAGATTTAAAGTTAGACATCCATCATATCTTTACCATCCATGGTAAACAACCACTTCGATCATCACTTCTTCACCACATGGTTATTTATAAAACTGAGACTCATAACTCATGACTTGGAGTGAGTTTTTTCATGATCCTAAAATGTCAGGGAACTTCTTATAAGAATATTTAGTGTGCATAAAACCAACATAAACACTTTCTAACCAATTGGGGTTTTCAATAACACAAGGTGTTTAAAAAGAGTCATCGATAATCTTAGTAAATGATTCTTCTAATCTCAACAAATATGTAATCAAGAATCTTTCAAAGACCAAGATGTCCAAAGAGAAGATGGTCATCCCACCTTTCCCTTCACCATTCACATCTTGAATTTCTACTCCCTCATTAGATTCCTCCATCCTCATGCTGCCTCTATGGATTCATTCATCTCCCTCCATCCTCATGCCTTCACCATAAATCAACTCACCCCTTACCACTTAGTATTCTACTTAGACCTCTTCTTAAGACTTGCTAGTGACTCCCACATGGATACATCAAATGAAAGTAAAACATTCAACCAAACAAGATTTGGTTATAACTAAGGATCCATAGTTAACTATAGAATTTGATGACACCTCAAATAAATTGGAAAGATTAAGGATAAGAATAATAAAAATAGGAGTGAAGCCTATATACACACAACATTTTTAGAATTTTTCATTTATTTATGCTTTCTCTCTTGTACAAACTTGTCGAGTTTCAATATCTTTGAGTGAATGACTTAAGGGGTACATTAGGAAAGGGGTGGATAGACCTTTGGTGCTTCATAAAATTGTTGGCCACTATACCATTTACTAAAACTACTACAAGTTACTCTTATCCAAATCCTTAAGTAATTGAAACCTACTTATCCATTCTTATAAGCAATCCATATTCCCAAATAACCCCTAACTAATAATATACCATTTTTTATTAATTTTATAACTATGTTAATCCCATCAATATTTTTTAGAATTTAGTACACATCATGAAACTTTGTCGGCCCAATTGACCTAGTTTGAGGCCTAATGGCTATATTTCCTACCAGATAAAATTAACCTAGCTAACCTTGTCATAAAAATTCCAAGGATGATTTAGGGTCAATACTTAGCTATAAATACCCAATTCACTTCATTTTTAAAGGGAGGAACATTAATTTTCATATTTCTATAGATCACAATTATGATGTTTATACATTTGAGGAGTCATTGCTTAAGTTTTTGCCTTAGAGGGAAAGAAACTTATCTTGTGGGAAAGTATTTGATGAAAAGTATGAGTATTTTAGCCTACATCTAATTTATATAGTGTGGTCCTTAAAAATCCAAAACAACCTATTGCAAAGCACCATTGGCCAAGGGAGAGATTAAAGAATGACGTGTTTAATTCAAGGTAAGTATTCCTAAATTTTACTCTTTCATTTGGTAGATAGATATTTTAAAAAGTAGTAGGATGAATTTCATACTCCTTGTGTAGTTTACCTCTATAATATGTGAAATAGGAATCCAAGAGGGAAGTTAGTCTGTGTTAGTATGATAAAACTCAATAAAAACACATAAATAAATCTAACACCTCAATCTTAGCCACTCAAGAAATAAGAGAATAATGCAAGTAACAAAAAAAATAAGACAAAACAAGTATTCTTCACCTTCCTTGTGAGCAAGAGTTGCACTTTGTCCTTAGAGGAATGTGATAAATCATGTGCTCAAAGAGTCTTTAATAATGGTGCTCCTTGCATCATTTATCCTTATCACTTTGGCAATGTTTGGGCTTGGCTTTGGAAAGATGTAACAATCTATCAATAATTTTGCATTATAAAATTAAAAGAAAACTTTGTCTCTCAATAATTTAACATTATAACTTTGGCTTAAGAGATTTATTTAGAATGGCCTTGGCACTTTAATTTATAGGTTAACCAAGTAACTCTAACCCAAGTATAATTAGGTTATTAACCACAGTTAGGTTTTGTTTAACCTTGGTTAAGTTAAGGAGGGGACAAGTAATTAATATTTGGTATAGAGATCCCATTTATTAAGCATGGCTATCCATTTTTGAATTTAAGGATTTAGTGGAGTATTTTCAATTCCTTGACTTTGAGGATGATGACATCATCATGACCTCAATTTTATTGGAATTTACTTTTTACAAAATTAATATTCACTAATTACACATGGAAATTTCACTTAAGCATTTAATTTGATTTAATTAGTTAATTCATTCTGATTAGCATTTTTGCATTTTAGGAATTGTTTAAGTGTCCTACATAATGGGTCCAAAGGCCAATCTATCAATTTTTAGGTTGCAACTTAATTGAAGATGAATTTATGAGAGGTTACTATTGCATACAAGATAATACGCTAAATAGGGATGTCTCAACACAATTATAGGTACTAATATATGATATGTGGATAAAATTGGGGCATTTACTAATTTTTAAGCTTAATTTGCACTATTTGGTATAAATCAATTTGAAGTCTAGTTAGAACAAGGTTGCATCCAAAATGGGGTATCTATAATTTGCCCCTATTTAGGAAGGCATTGTAAGACACAAGTATAGTAATGTATTATCAAATAATGAGAAAGTTATTAATGCCTTGGTCAATGCCCTAGAGGATGATGGATGAGCCGTGGATGCCCCCTTGAGTGACTTGGTGTGATCCAAGAAACACTTTAGGTGATAATTTGGGTGACAGTCCTACCCTAATTGGTGGTATAAATTTCAAGAGCCATAAATTTTGCACCATATCTCCATTTTACTCCATGTTTGAACTATTGGAAAGATAAGAATGAGGGGAATGCTGTGAGATTGCATAGAGCTCTACTTAGTGGGGTTTAACCCCCAAAAACCAAATAAAAATGCCAAAAATTTTAATTTTAGTAGTACAGTCTAAAAATAGTAATTTCTTGAATTATGTATTGTAGTAATTCATGGAATTCAAACCCTTTCATCTACCTCAAGATTGGTGACCTTCCATATCCTCCTCCTACCTTCAAAAAATATGTATAAATAGATATGTATTCTGAAAAGGAAGACAAACATCTTTTCCCAGAGATAGGCATATGTTGTATCTATAATTTTGAGTAATAAAACATCTCTTCTTAGAGATAGTATTATTATTTATATGTTCTTGAAATATTCTTCAACCAAGACTTTTGAGTTTTGGATCAAGGTGACAAATAAATTTGTCAAATTTTCCTTCAAAAAGAAGGAAATGATGCAAGCTATAGTTAATGGGGGTGGAAATCTTGATTTGCCCAAAGGAATTTATAATCAATGGCATGGTGAGCTACCCTAGTAGGGTAGATGCATGAAAATAATGATTTACCCAAAGGTGGTTATAATAATTGGTAGAGTGATGTGCTCTAATAGGGTAGATGGAAGCATCATACAATTCATCTTTGCCCTAGTAGAGCGGATATGATCAACTAAGGTCTACATAATTTGCCTCAATATGGTAAATTGAGAAAGGGACTTATGTACTAAATCCATACTCATGTATTAATAATAAGCCAACATAAAGGATAAACATGAATTTGGGCTACCTATTAGTATGGATATGCATGTCCTAACTAGCGATGGTTACTATTTAGTTGTGATATTATTACTCTATATTTGGGTAGGGCTAGGATTTACTAGGTGTGAACAAGGAGAAGTAATTCCCACTATATTATCTAATAGATCCTTTGGCCTAATTTTTACTACAGCTTGTGATATTATGTATCATAGTTATAGACAACTATAATTACAATGTGTATCCAAAACATGGAAAACTTAGTTTAAATTCAAGTGCAAATGACTTAGGTGTAAGATATGAATGATCAAATCCCAAGTAAATAAAATGCAATAAACTAAGTGTACTAATGTACACTAATTCATAACTCAAGTACAAGATATGGGTAACCATGATTCAAGTGTAAATAAAGTATAATAATCCTATGACAACTAATAAATAAAAAAGCAAAAAGAAAAAAAACAAAACAAATAAATAAACAAGTAAATGAACATAAAAAAATAATAACAAACAATAAAACACCAATAAATAAACATAAATGAACAAGGCACGATAAAAAAGAATTAAATAAACAACACAAAATTAAACAAACATACAAAAAATAGAAAAAACAAAAATATATAAAATAAACAAATAGATAAATAAACAAACAAGGCCATAAACAAATAAAACAAAATAATCAAATAAATAAACAATCCAAATTAAAAAGAAAGTGCAATAAACAAACTATTCTAATCACATAAAGGT
Organism: Torreya grandis; assembly: GCA_037957365.1. Lineage (NCBI taxonomy): Eukaryota > Viridiplantae > Streptophyta > Pinopsida > Cupressales > Taxaceae > Torreya > Torreya grandis. Next base: position 977,835 of record JARHVA010001443.1, read on the forward strand.
AAACAAATAAACCAAGCTAAATAAATGGAAATATACAAATAATGGTTAACACAATGTTAGTATGAATAAAATAAAAATTATTCATGCATGAGTAATATAGGTGTTACTCTTGATGATAGGGTGACCCCTAATATAGGTAGTAATGACATAGGTAAAATAAAACAAGAACAAAGGGCACTATGTTTCCCTTAGGCTATAAGAAACAATTAAAAAAATAAAAATAAAAATGGGGGGATTAGAAAAAAAGGAAGGGGTAGCTAAGCTTACTTCAGATGCATTAGGTAAATAGACATTGCCTACATAGTTCCATGGACACAAGATCTAGCTTAAACTTTAGGCCAAATTTAATTCTCCCAGGATATGGGATAGAAGAAAATTGATGATAAGAAAAAATGATTCATGTGTAGCAGAGAATAAGAATGGTCTCACAAAATGGTGAGTGTGTATGAAAATATGGGGATGATGTTCATAGTTATGAAAGCATTAACACAAAAAACTCACACAAGTCTGAGAGCATGGTTTAGGCTAAAACCATATGAAAATTTAAGAGATGAATATTCACTAATGAATTAAATTGGTAATTCACAGTGTTTAGTGTATCTATTGGGTGAAATGAGAATGAAATTTAAAAATGGTGAGAGCATAGGTTGAGATTGCTCACAAAATGGTGAGATCATTCAAACTTAAATTGCTCACATAACAAAGAGAGCATAAAAAAATCTGAGTGGTCATTAATACATATAAATTCAAATTCACAATGCTCATAATATTAACTTAAAAAATGGTGAGAGCATAGGTAAAGGGCTTATCATGAAATAGTGAGAGTGTGGCTTAAACATGCTCACAAAATTATAAGAGCATGCAAACTTAAATTACTCATAAAACAATGAGAGTGTGGTAAAGGGGTGACTGAGCTGACCTCAATATAAATCAAGCAATAGATTACATAGTCCCATAGGACCTCAATTCATTGTATTTTTGCCTACAACATAAGATCCAACTAGGTAACAACAAGTTCATGAATAGGTAAATGGAAAAATATATAATAGTGATGTGGCAATTGGGATAAAAATGGGTTGTTCCTAATTTTCCCAAAGACAATTATAATGAGGAAACAATGACATAGGTTAGTGATACTAATTTTTCCAATGGTGGTCATAATAAGTGTCACTGTTAATGAGATAGAATGTGACAATAATGAAGAATGCAATTACTAAACCACTATCATATTTCCCTAAGATACTACCTCATTCTAAAAAATATACACTCAATGAATCATACTACTAAATCAAACACTAAAAATACATATAAATCCATTATCTAAAGGTGTTTGAAGTACCAATGAATTAGAACCAAAGTCAAAAATGGTGGGTAAGGGAGGGTAAACAACTTTGGCCATTAAGGAAGGTATGGAAGGAATGGTATATGGTATGGTACAAGGAAGGTGATATCATCATATGATGTAAATGATACTAATAGATAATACATTGGGTCTCTCAATGGAAATAATTTTTGAGATGTATTATGTTCATGAGATCATCAAGATCATCTTTATTTGACATAACAAACATGTAACTCTAGAGCTATAGTTATCAACAATTACATAAGGTCTTATCTGATTAGGCTTGAACTTGCCTTTCTTATTTTTATCATTTATGTTGTTCTTATGGTTTTATTTGAGGACAAGATCACCAAGCTCAAAGTCTTTGTGCTTGACATGCCTGTTATACTAACCACATAACCAATTATTATATTCATAAATGTTGTTTACAATGGCCATGCATTTTTTATCTAGTAACTCTAGCTCTTATAGATGAGCTACCCTATAATCCTCATCATCAAGGATGTGATTCAATAAGATATATAGAGAAGGAAAACCAACCTTGATGATAAGAATGGCATTAGTTCCATAGACAAGGGAATATGGTGTGGCTCTTATTAGAGTATGGTAATTCATATGGTAAGCCCAAAAGGTGCATAAGATTTGTAGGTGCAAATCATAGATAACATCATTGGGAATATTCTTAAGAATATTAACAATGGTATTGTTATATGCCTTTACTTGGCCATTATCTTGTGGGTAATATGTAGTGGAAAAATGTTGGGTAATGTTAAACTCAACATAGAGTGCCTTAAAATCCTTATTCTTAAATGATATACCATTATTAGATATAACATCAAATGGGATATCATAACAATAAATGAGATGGTTGAAGATGAATTTTGAATTTTGTTTTCCTATCATGTAATTGAGGGGTATAACTTCAAACCACTTAATGAAGTGCTCAGTGGAGGTAAGGATATGCTTATATCCATTTAAAGAGGTAGGGTTGATCTTCCCTATGAGATTGAGTCCCCACATTGAAAATGACCATGGTGTAGTTATTTTTTTGAGTGTTTGTGTCATAACATGGATCAAATTTACATGTCTGTGACATTATTTACATATTTTCACATAAGTAGTTGCATCTACTTTCATGGTCAACCAATAATAGCCAGTATATAGGAGATTTTTAGAAAAGATGGCCCCACTGGTGTGATCCCCACAAAATCCTTTGTGAACTTACCTTAATACTAATCTATCTTCTACCAAATTCAAATAATGAAGTGGAGTTCTATAAAATATTTTATGATAAAGGGTTGGGATGATTAGGGTATATTGATAGGCTTGGTGTGTGAAATATTTTTGTTGCTTACCTAAAAGGTCTAATGAAAGGAATTGGTTGTGGAATTAATTATATAATTTAGAATACCAAATAGAATTGGGACCAAAAATATCATAGATAATTTCAATGGTCAAGGGTTCATGAGCAGGTGATAGAAGATGTTTAATAAAGAACTAATAGTCTCTTTCCTTGTCTGTGCTATGGATCAAAGAATTAATGGTAACCATGGCATATGATGTCTTGTCATTGGCTTGAGGTAGGTGTTAAAACTAAATATGACCAATTTATTGATTCATAATGTCCACCATGGCTTTATTTGGTACCATATTATCATCTTTGGTCTATAACTAGTCTATAACTTGATTAATAATAAGTTAGGAATCTCCATAAACTAATAAATGTTGAATGTTCTAGTATACTTCTAGATGAATCCCTAAAAAAATGATTCATATTCAACCATGTTATTGGTATAAGGAAAGTTGATATGAAATGATTTGGGAATGAAATCCCCCTATGGTGTAATGAATAACAATCCTGCTCCTAATCCATGAGATGTGAATGACCCATCAAAATACAACTTCCATTACTACACCTTAGGATGTGTTTCTATGATAGTCATGATGTACTCATATGGGAATGAAAAAGTGATTAGTTGAGTATCTAAAATAGGAGCTTCAACAAGTTGATCTATAAGTACTTATCCCTTCATGTCCTTTTGATTGACATATTCAATCTCAACCTCACTCAGAAATATGATACACTTATCCATGCGACCATTTAAAGTTATTTTTTATAGTATATACTTGAGTAGATCTACTTTGGAAATAACTATGGTATTGTTGTTAATAATTTAATGACATAACTTATGGGATAAAAAGACCATAGCTAGACAATTTTTTTCAATTAGTGTATAGTTATGTTCATACACTACCAGTGTAAGACTTAGATAGTACACTGCATGTTCCTTCCCATGTTGATCATGTTGGGATAAAAATTCCCCCAAAGCATTTTTAGTGGAAAATAGGTAAAGTAATAATAGCCTCCATGGCATTGGTGGTAACATAATAGGTGGATTGGCTAAGTATTACTTCATGTGCTCCAAGGTTATTTTGACTTTATGCATACCAGAGAAAGGTAATACCTTTCTTTAATAAATGAGTGAAAGGATGGAATTTATTGGCCAATTATGAAATGAGGCATCTAATAGACTATATTTTACCCTGTAAACTATGGAACTACTTCAAAGTGGAAGGTGGTGGCATCTTGGTAATGGATTGAACCTTAGCAAGATCAAATTTAATGCCTTAGAGATATAATAAAGCCTAATAATTTGATTGAAGTAACACAAAAGACATACTTATTAGGATTAATTTGAAACTTATACTCATGAAATCTTTCAAATATACTTCATAATATAGCTAGATGATCTACACAAGTCTTAGATTTACTTAGTGTGTCATTTAAATATCCTTAAACAATATCATGCATGATATCATGGAATAGAATAATCATAGAAATTTGGTATGTTGCCTCAACATTATTAATGTTGAATGATGTGACCTGATATCAAAATATTCCCTAAGGAGTGTTTTTTTTTTTTTTTTTTTTTTTTTTATGTTGGTCCTCTAGTGCAGTCTTGATCTGGTTATATCCTAAAAATCCATCCATGGGGGAAAGCATTTCATACCTAAATTTGGAGTCAACAATCATGTTGATATTCAAGATAGGAATGCCATCCTTTGAGAAGGAGTTATTGATGTCTTAAAAATTAATGTAGATTCTAATACCTTTTGGTTTTTTACTAACAAGCATAATATTTGGAATCTACTTTGAATAGTCAATCATAATTATGCACCTCACTTCTAAGAGTTTCTGCAATTCTTTCTTTGACTAATACAAAGATATGAGGATGCATTTTATGTAGTTTCTACTTAATGGGTTTGGCATCAATATGTATAATGAGATGGTATACAACCAAAATGGGGTCCAAACTTGGCATGTTCGAATAGGCCCATGCAAATATGTCAACAAACTCCCTCAAAAGGGCTATAAAAACTTCAAATTTCTCCTCAGTGAGGGACATACCTAATTTGATCCACTTTGGGTCCTTTGGAGTCATAATGTTGACTTCTATAATATCCTCTACAAGGAGAGTCAATCCATCTTTCAAAATTAGCTATCAATGGCAAAGTACTCTAGTCAGACTGATTCTTCAAGTTCTCCTAAATAGGATGAATTTGAATCTCCTAATGGTGGCAAGGGCCATATAATAAACATTATAGGACATTCTTAGATAATTTTATCAAAGAAATGATATTATTCTCTACTAAGCTCAGACCCAAAATCAAGTTCCCTATTGGTGGTCTCTTGAGCTTGACTAGAAGAAGAGTGAATATCCCCATCTAGTGGTGCTTGAAATAGGTTTTCACCAAGAGATTAGCCTTTTTATTTACTTTTAACCTGGTCTAAAAACACCTTATAAAGGTTTTCACTTTTGGACCTCAATGTTTTAACTTTTTATTTTTAGCTAAGGGTGTTCACCCACTCTTTGAAATAGGTAGCAAGATCCAATTTGATAGAGAACCCTTGTTTATGTTATCCCAAAGGAACATTATCTCTCATGACCAAAAAATCACAAAATGCCTCATCATTCCTAAACTCATCTAAAGGTACTATGGATTATTTTTGGTCCTAGTCTATAAGTTGAGGGTGATAAAGGGTAATTGGGGAATGTTAGATTACTGACATTATGGTACAAATGGTATATGGGTCAAATAAGTTGGTATTGGATAGGTATACATGTTATGATCAGAATCTGATTCATTATCAGTATTTTCATCATTAGTCATTGGTATATGAACATGAATAAGATATGTGGGTTCACCCCCAGGTATTTTAAATCTAAGACCATGAGTTCCTTTATATTTGGCCATAGAAATAAGCTTAATAGTACCCTACTAATTTTCCCCCAAGACTCTACCTTTATAAACTAGGTTATCCATAATCTTGTTAGGGATGGGATACTTTGTACTTCAGTATCAATCAACCAATTTATCATTATACAACAAAGAATCACTGTTGACAAGTAGTTCCTACTCTTGATTAGTGGCTGGTGTAAAAATAATAGGTGTTGGGCTATGAATGTTTCCTTTTCCCTTTTGTCACCATTCCATACAAATTCGCCTAACTTTGGGTTTTTCATAGGACTTAGGGTTTTGTATAATCTTAGCTACATGGAAGGTATCGAGGGTAAAATTCTCTCTTGAACCATTGTCTAAAATGGTAAAATGATTATAAATTTTAATAGGAGGTGTATGTGAAGTTGCAACAAGGCTATCAAGGTCTATGCAATTAGTCTCTGGTAGTTCAACAAGTATCTCCTTATATTTATCTTTCTTTGGTACTGGGTCTAAACTAAAATGGTAATTGTAAATTTCATATTTGGCCTCCAAATACTTATAGTGTTCATATGGCTATAAATATCCATGGATAGTTACCTCTATCCCAGAGTGAGTAAACTTGATACATTGGTACAAGATTAAAGGTATTGCACATATTTTGTATAACCATTATCTACCCAAAATAAAATTGTATGATAAATCTAGGTCTATCACATGGTAAAGTGTGTCATGGGTTAAAGGCATAATGATCATTAAAAAACTAATGGTTCCTTGTGATTCCCACTCTTCATTATCATATGCCTTAATAGTAATAGTATCTGGTTGAAGGTTAGTTGTATATCCTAGATGATTGATTATCTTTAGAGAGATAATATTTAAGCCCAATCCATTATCTATGAGGATGTATTTAACTTTATTCTACATTATAACAACTACAATGTACAATGGTTTATTATGAAGAGGGCCAAGGGATGACATATCACTTTAGTCAAATGGAAATTATTGGCCTAGGGATAGGTGTCCAACTAAAGCTTGAATTTTTTCTAGTGTAATGTCATTGGGAACTTGGGATTGACCTAAGAGTTCAATAAGGATATTCTTGTGGATGGTATATGTACATAAAAAATATAAAATATAGGTTTATGTGCATGTCTTTTGGAGTTGTTCCATAATATCATACATTTTTTAATTAACAATGATAATTAGATTACTCCTAGGTAGTATAGTGGGTTGGATTGGCTCATTGGTATGGGTTGTGGGCCTAAGATGGTGGCTTTAGACCACTAAGATGTTATTTCATAATCAGGATTGGATAAAGGATCATCGTAACTAGAAGATAATGGAGATGGACTAGAGAGGGTAATACTTGATTATTAGTGCACTTGGTTGTGGTCATGGGTCAATAAAGGGTTACCAACATAGGTCCCTAAGATTATAATCCTTAGTTGATGTTGCACTTTGGATTTGGTCACAAGTCAAGGAAGGATTACTAGCATTGGTAGGTTGATAGGCATTATTAGTTAATGGTTTTGGTATATTGGTATTTGGTAGGATTGATGGTAATGGTAGATACATGAACACTAAAAATATGACCTACACCTTTATTATAGTCATGTGTAATTACATGATAGGTCTATTGGTTATTGGGGTCATTCTAGGCTTGGTTCTATCCATTTTATGGTTGACACTATTGTTGTTATTACTATTTTTATTGTTATTATTATGGTTTTCATTATTATTTTTGTTATTGATAGGTATTGTTATGTTGTGAAAAATGATTTTGGTAGATACCTAGGTTTTGATTGGAAGTAGACGCTCTATTATCCAACTAGATCTCTCTATTTTCTAACATATTTTCAATGATATTCTTTAGTTTCACATAACAACATATAAAATGTCCTTGAACATGATGGTATTCACAAAACTCATGCTCTTTATATGAATCTAGATAAGGTAATCCTAGAAAGTGTTTTGGAATCAACCAACTAATCATATTGGATGTGACTAATTTGAAAAACACTGCCTTAATAGGGTCACCAAGGTCGTTAAAGACTCTAGCAGTAGGTCTTCTTCTTGGAGGAGGGGTTTACAAATGTGGTGGATGTAGAATTTGGGGATTTGGCTTGGGTTGAGGCATAAACTATGATTGTTGGATAGGATGTATTTATGGAATAAGTTACATTTGTGGGAGAGGTTGAGCAGATGGTGTTTGCACCATTTGAACATGATGTAACTTAGTGATTCCATTAATGATAAAATTCTTATTATGATTATACATCTTAGGTTTTTCATAGTTATTAGCTTGAGTGAGTGCAAACACTTGAATTTAGATTAGGCTAGGGCTCTAAGTTGGGCCTAAATTTTGGTTTTGGCCCTAGTTTTGGTTTGAATAAGATAGCTTAATAATCCCTTTATTAATTAGGTATTTTTCAACATTTATACTTTTATTAATGATCTTGTTGGATGTGTGAGCACATTGAAGCTCCAAATATAAGATATTTTTCTATGAAATTTTTTGGTAAACATAACTACTAATTGTTTATCTAGTAGATTATGGGTGAAACAACTAGCAATCACTCTCCATCACTGTAAGTAATTAACAAATCTCTCACCAACTTTATACTAGGCCTGACTTAAATCGAATACCAAAATATCATGCTCAAAATTTTAGGATAAATGTTGTATAAAATTATCTAAAAGATCATAAAATTTAGATACCAAGTTATCTGGTAACTTAATAAGCCACTTCAAATCTTATACAACTAGACTTCAAGGAAAAACAACAAGCAAGTAGATGTCACTATAGGCCACTAGATGGAAAATGACAAAAAAATATTTTAAATGCTCCTTAGGGTCTCCCTTTCCCTTTTATTTATCAAATTTTAGTGGATCATAACCTAGAGGAAATAGTATTTGGATATACTACATTTTAAATGGATATGAGTAGGTGTCATCCAATTTAAACTTCTTAGTCTGTTTTCTTGTTTGAATGGCTATAATTTCATCATTCATATGTTGTAGCTCTTGGGATAATAAACTTGATGGAATAATGGGTTGTGGTTATGGATGGGTGATCAAAGGTGTATTACCTTGGCCAAGGTATAGTGGGGGAAAGAAGTATTGTGGAATGTTGGTTTAATATACCAATCGACTAGGAATATGCATCTGTGCATTGGGATTATGATGCTAAAACTACATGCATTATTGGTAAATATTTTGGTTTAGATTCAAAATATAGCTTTGCCTCAAAGGGATTTGGGGTTGTGATGGTAGTATGTGGCCTTGTGGAAGCTATTATGCCTGATGAGTTCAAACTTTCTATCGATTAGTCTAACCCAACTATATAAATGGTACTTATTATTAACCAAAGCCCTATCTTTGAATATGTGGCACATGTTGGGTAAAATTCAACTATTTCATAATAGGTAATTTTGGGATGTTAAAACTTCTATATTGAGAAAACACATATTATGAATTGGATGTTTGTTTGGTGTTTGGTATTTGTCATTGACCAATAGGAACACATTATTGACTAGATAATGTCTGTGATTATTGAGGTGGTAAATTAATCTATGTTTGTGTCCATATAATATTAGCCATCACCTAATAAGGTGAGGTAACATTCACCACTTATTGGGGTAAAAAATTGGGTAGTGCCTAGCTACTTATCCCTTAGTGTTGTGTTCTTGAAGAAGCAACTAGTTGAGGAGTGGGAATAACCTACTATAATTGGGAACCTATGATGCTTTACCCCTATTGTTGGGAACCAATCACATTATTGGAAAGAGTCACTTATTGTTGTGGATTATTTGGTGATGAATTTAACCCCCCTTGGTCTAAATTGGGAGACACTTTCATGTTATCCACTATGTTTGGCACATGGTTCTAATTAGAAGCCACAATCTATTCCTTAATGACTAGGACATTAAACATGTATCCTATAAAATTAATTTGGGAAAATGGGTCCCCACTCATATTATTATGACCCAATGAATTAACTTGTACTTATGTTAAAGGAGCTAGCTTTATAAGTAGGGTATTTGATATGGACATAACATTGAAATTCTATGTTAGATTAAGATAAGTCTAATATGATTGTTGCATTTGCATGAATTGGTCCACCATGGGGTATTTTACACTTTAAATCACATTTGAATCTTATTTTCACATTAAAACAAGTGCTTGATGGTAACTAGTAGAGGCATGGTCAATAGGTTAGATATGAGGTACATTCCTAGGCACTCTAACTAGACTAGGTATATTTTCATGGGGAAAGTCTTCTGGAAACTTGGCTCCTACCTTTTTGGCCCTAACCAAAACCTCATCCTTGTTTCAAGAAAGTGATGATCTAATAAGTACATGTCATAAATTTTTGGCATAGTAATGTAATAAGGATACTATTGGACTTGTTTGATAATAGATAGAACATTAACAAGGTACTGAGTTTTCTATTCTTGCTCTTACCCTAGTAAAGAGGTATACTAACTAGGTATTTCACTAATGGATCTTGGCCTTGTTCTATATATTGAGTAGTGTAAGGGGGATATAGATCCATCTCATAAACTACATCATCTCCATATGGGTCTTGAACAAAGGCATCATTCATGACTATGATTTTATAATCTAAATTGTACATGGTCCCACTACATGTTTAGTGAGTCATATCCAAACCCATGACTAATATATCATGAATAAAAGGTCTAGATATCATAAAACACTTTAAATATCATCTTAAAACTTGGCCAAGATGGAAAACTCAGTCTATTATTGTAAATGGTTTAAACTTGGCCTATAATAGATCTCTTCTTTAAAAATATCAATGAAAACTTTTGTCTCAAATATATTCAATACTCTAAGGTATTCAAAAAAATGGTCAAATAAAAGGAAAATTTTAATCATGGTCTTGGAAAAATGTTTTAAACATATCTAATCTATGTCTAAAATTAAAAGTGTAGGTCTTTGGTAAAAAGGCACAAAACTAGACTTAAAAAGGCGTGAACTAGATCTAAAATTTTTAAGGTAGTGCTAGGTATTTGGTCAAAAGGCACAAAGATAGACTTTGAAATAAACTAGGTTGAGGTAAAAAATTGAAATTAATCTAACTCTAAGGTAAACATTACAAAACAATTTAATCAATCTCAACACATGGATTTTAAAACAAGCTTGACCTTAGTATAAAGCATTCACTCTAGGAACATACCTAAAACTATTTGGTAAAGTTAATCTCAAGTAATCAAAATAAGATTGATGAGTAAAGCATTCAATCCCAAGTGATAAGCAAGGCTCTAATGTAAACTAACTATACTTAGATTTATACTAAAAAAGTGAGTTTTGACCCTAGTTTAAGGCAACAAATTGAATCAAGGCACATAAAAAAAACCACTTCCTTGATCTTAGGTAAAAGGGTCTTTAAATAAAGCAAGGGATTAGTGCAAGTTACACAATCCAAAGGTAAAAGGGCTAAAATTAAGTAAGATTGAGGTGTAGACTAATCAATTTTGAATCTAAAATTTGCTATACAAATTCCAAACTTCATTCAAAAGACTTGTATTTTTCAAATGGAGAACATCGTAGACCCAAATGGATAGCATAACACCACCATTTTATACCAAAAGGTACATGTTATTTTGAATTTGGTTTGAAATAAGGTAATATTTTTGGAATAAAATGAGCATCATAATAATGCTCCCTCAATTAGATGGTACAAAAATGGTTTTGGACTCAAAAAATCCAAGGAAAATGTTGGATATGAAATGGGCAGCATAAGGACACCCCATTTAAATAAGTGACACACAAACATTTTAGAATAAAAACTCTAAGGAAAATATGTGACATAAAATGGGTGGAGTAACACTTATCAGGCTAAAATGTGATGAAAATATGTAATGTTTATGACTCATTTCAAAAAATAAATAGATTTAGTCTTAAAACACATATAATTTAAAGAAACTATAAATAACATAAATGGCTCATCCTATCCCTAAAACTAACATGGGTGTGCATATATTATACTAAAGTTTCCATTGATATACCAATGCTTATGAGGAATCAAGTATTAATCCAAAAATTAAATAATGGGTGTAGGTAAGAGTTTTTACACCACCCTCTATCTTTTAAGCATTGGTATGTGGCAAAAACTTAGAGTGAGGAACACTTGGTATTTGGTAATAAATTCCACAATAAGTGTGGTTGCCTAAAAAATTTATAATTTTTGAAATGTATTAGATGGTCCCTACTGTGGCTAACATAAGGGTAAAATCATGTAAATTGGGTTAAAACCTATTAAATTACTATGCAAATGTCTATTCCTTTGCACAATGACTTTAGCCATGCACTTCTTAATGAAGTCTAATGTTTATCAAGACTTGACCCAGGTTTTGGCTAGGATCAGATAGGATAGCGACTTAGCCCCTTGGAAATCCTAGTATCACATGCCCTAATTTATATATGTTGGAAGCATAATTCATTGAGAGGGGGGTGAATTAGTGACCTTAAAAAAAAAATTCAATTGTACTCTAACATTCATGAACTATGAAAGCAACATAGTGATCTAGCAGTGCATTAAGAACCAATCACATGAACATGAAATAAGAGTATAAAACATAAAACACATATATGAGTGGGAAACCCTCAATGGTAAGAAAACCCACTAATCTATGTAAATGGAATACTATCCTATCTAACAAAATATCAAATTCTTTTGAGCACTAAATCAACCTGGAGCACCAACCCCAAACAATCAAACACCCACTTGACTAGGCTTAACAAGCACCCACTTACAAGGAAGCATAAAATCCCTAAGTGACTCAACACCAATTCATACACCTCTAAATTTTGATCACCCTCTTAAATTATTTTTTCTCAATCAACAAATGATGACCACGCCTCTACTCTTCTACTCTCCAATGTCAAGGCTCTCTCTCCTTTGCTTGTCTAATCCTCATCAAATCTGATTGGGCCATATATGTCTAATATCATATGTATACAACCTAAACAATTCTCATGCATACAACATAAAAAATTATCATGTATAATTATATACTACCCTATGAGGGTTTTCAACTCATTTAAATACCTCCTTCTGCTCAACCACACATCATCTTTTTCGTTCGTTGCATCCATACTTCTTTGCTTGTCTAGCCCTCATCAACTCTGAGTATACCATGTATCACTAATGTAGATAACCTAAAAACTTCATGAATGCTTATATTATTTCCTTTGAAGGTTTACAACATGTTTCAAAACATTATTATACTCATGCATCTTGTGTTTTACTCGCTTATATGCATCCTTTCTATTCTCTATCAAATAGGCCTAAACTGCCTTGCATATATATACTAATATGTTATTCACATACCACTTGGTTGACCACACACCCATAAAATTTTAGTTATTTAATATAATATTTTTTATTAAATCTCATTATCATGGTTCAATCATAATTTGGATCCATTTTTGTCGGCCACAACTCAATTAGGCCTTATTTCTCCATTAGGACTCATGGAGACCCAATTGCATTAGGTCTGTATAGTAACATGTAAAATTGATTCCTTAAAACACATTTCACCTCAATATACATCAATATTATTTAAAACACAACACAAATAAACCCTATATAACATTATCCAATCTTTAAAAAACATTTTAGGTCCAACCACTTCATAGGAACACTCTTTGTAGTTCAATGTCATATTAGGCTTGTGAGTACCAAAAGTTTATTTGATCTCTCTTATGATTGATCACATTAATGTCATGTAATTAGGGAATAAAAACATTTATAAAGGAAATATATGAACCTAAGGTCATATTAAATAATATATAACAATCTGAATTAATTACCAATATTGGCCTTACTCATCCTTTAAGTCTCATGGAGACCTACTTCATTAGGTCTGTTCTCTTAACATTAAGACTTGAACTTCTTGGTCCTAGATGGAATTATAAAATAATAAAAAACCATTAAAAAACTTATTAAAATAAATATTCTGACCTCTTCCATGATTTTTTGGATCTGTATCTTTTGTTTATACCTTGAAACCTTCTTTAAGATAAATTGCTGTATTAGGCCTGTATAGAGTCAAAAATCCGTCTTGTAAGAATGAAGCTCAAACAATATTAAGAAACTTACTCATGACAAATGAAACATGTATGAATATAATTAATAACTTTAATATCATCCAAAAATTCTTGGAATACCTTCACTCAAGACATAAAGGTTTAAGATCATCTCAGATATTTGCTTACTTAGAACTGTCAAACTACCTCAAAGACCAGTCATGAAGGATTAAACCTTCAACACTTATGTAGATACTTTTCATGAATATTAAAGCATAAAAATGGTTATTATATATCCTAATGACATAATAAAATGGAAAATTAATATGGTCTAATGACAAATATTGGTCTTGTAGACTAATTTCTTGACCTCATGTTCCATAGTCTTATCTAAACCAGACTAGCCATTTTCTGAGTAACTTTTTCACCACATACATGACCTCCAAAGATTATTAAATGTATGAAAATTAATTTAAAGTCATAAATAATAATTTTTTTAACTTTTTTTCATCAAAATATCATGATCAAACCTCAAATCTCTCTTCTCATCTCTGCCTAGGTTTTTCACTGTTCACACCATTAGGTTTATCTACAACTGGCTGACTTGGATGATCAACATAGAAAATTTGAAGGATGGAACCTATCCAAAAAACATAATGGACATGTATTAATAATATATATATATTATTATCCCATTATTTTTATTTTCTTAACTAATGTAACTTTTTAGAGTTACAATAACTTCTTGACAAATAAGCCTATTTTTGTGCATTTTCTCTCTCATCTGACTAACCACCACCACCTAGAGGTACTTGGGAGAGTTGAATACATGATAAAATAGTGTTTCTAGGAATTTGAGACTATTATATGCTATTTTGAATAAGATATTTCACATAAAGTCCTTATTATGGTTTTATAGAGGTTTAACATAGGTTTTGGTGTTAATGATTATTCATAAAGGATTACTCCTTAAATCCTAAACCAATGCCTAAAGATCTTAACTAGGACCCTTCCCCATATTTCCTTAATATATTAGGTTAATATTGAATATTTTTACCATAATTAAATTTATTCAACCCCCTATAGTCCAAATCTTGATAGAGGGGTCTATTAGCATGTTATAGGGTGTGTCATGGTTTATTTAATGTCATTTAATATGTTTCTAGCCTTGGTCATAGTCCAATTTAGTCATTTTATCATTTTGTGTCACTTATGGGTCATAAATGAAGTTGGTATGTTTTTATTAGATATAAAAGTGTTCTAGACTCTCTTTCAACATCCAATATGTCAGATTCCTTATCACGAATGTCAGTTCTAACTAAAACTTATAGGTTCCTAACTGAAAATAAAGAAAAAAAGTGAAAGAGAGGAGAGTGGAATGTGGGAAAAGATCATATAGTGACCATTAAACTTACCTGACTCCATTTAAACACTTAATATGCTTTGAAAGTGCCAAAAATAGGCCAAAACCATTTCTTCTTCATCGCTCCACTAGACATATGAAACTGGTCAACATGTCTTTTGATGGTATGGCCAGTAGGAGAGCCTATAGGTTAAATTATCTTGGTGGTAGATATTAGACTTTGTATAATTAATTTTCATGGAAATATTTCCAAGATTTGTCACTTATGCTTTATGAACTATGCTTAAGAAGTTGACTATCTATTTTTGCATGTTGTTTCTCACACCTTGCAAGTTTTGATTCTATATGAGCTAATACATACAATCTAGTTGGTGATTTTAATTCCATAGGACATGTAATTAATTACCTCATGATTCCCATATATTTTTGAAGATGAATTAATGAGTTAAATACGTCAGATTACAAGATGAGATCACCATTACTAAGTTGCAGGCATACCTCACCATGTGCAAAAGTTATTATTATTGTAATAGTTACAAAAGATGGTGTAATGTGGTGTTTAATGTTTTTAATGATATTTTTATCTCAATACTTAAAATATTTAGTTTCAATGGATACATTCATGGAGTTTTAATCAACCTCCAACATAGTTAAACCTTCCTGTATGACTATCATACATAGTCAACTAGGTGAGATGTTTTGAAGGTTTGAGAAAGTTCATGGATATTTTATGAATAGTATTATGTTGTTTAACACCTTATTGGATCATGAAAAAATAATATATATATTTTAAATGGAAAATAAAAGACTATGATGGCCAATAAGTCCTTATCACAATCATATACCATTGATATGCACTTATAGGTGCCTCAAAAGGAGGTTGATCACATTAAAGTGAAGCATTCAATCTAGTTTTAGGTCCCATGATGTAGAAAAGATTAATTTTAAGAAATTTTAAAGGTTTGGATGTAGTTATAAAATCATGCATCATATGCACAGTCCACATTCTACCTTCACTACCTTGTTGGCTACTGTATATGCATGTATAAGCTCCCACAGAGATCTAAGAATGTTTCATGGAGGAGAGTTGGAGAATGTTTGATATCTTCAAGGATTTTTTGGAGTTGGAAAAGACAATTATAGTCATGAATAAGGACATATATTAGTAGGTAGTTTTCAGAAGTGACTTCAAATGAAGAAACTTGAGTTTAGGGATAAGTTTCATTAAAACTCTAAAATAGAGCCTTGCGTGCTTTTGGTGATGTCATGGAATAGTGTAGCATGGAACCTAAATGGGTTTTTATGTTTCCATATCGTATCCCTATCCTAGGAGTATTATATTAAAAAAGGAGAGTGGGTGTTTGGTCTCATAATTGATGTAATGAAGGCTTCAAAGTCATGCATTTGTTTTCTATAAGATTTAAACTCTCAAGTGGCTTGCACCGTAAGATATAAATGTAAGAGAATATCACCATGACTAGTGATTCCATTGGAGTAATGGGTACACTAATGAATAAATTAACTTAGATGAGATATAAATTTAAAGGTATAGACCTACACTACCACCTATAAGTGTGTCTTACCCTTAAAATCATACCTACAACCTGATTGTAGGTATTCACAAACTTATAAGGTAAACCTTGTAATATGGGAACCTTTAGACATGAAAATTTTCCATGAGAATTTGGTTTGAGACCTTATAAGGATCATATTATGTGAAACATAGATTTTAATAAGTTAAAATTTAACCTATAGGTGTCCTTGGTGCTTAAAATGAACACCTACAATCAACAGTAGGTTGATAGTGCATCAAAGTCTAACAGTCTAAAGACTAGTGTAACATATGCATGTTGAGAATAAGTCCTAAGAATTATTAAGTGATATTGAAGACTATAAGTAATAATATAAACATGTTAATATGTATAATGTTATAGTATGCACCTACATGTGTCACTTTCTAAGTAAGGAAATATAGACCACAATCGGTCAGTTTACCTAGTCAAGAAAAGGTCAAGGCACTTTGGGTTGGAAATGAAACATGAGTATTAGGCATGGTTAAAAATTCCTCACAAGAGATTATTACTATCCCATGATGCTCATGACATGGAAATAAATCATAAAAAGGTTCTCATAAATAACCTATAGCTTATACTTGTAAAACCTACACACAATCAATGCCTTAAAAGTTTGCCTTTGGTTTTATGAGATTTGGAGGGGTAATTGATATGATAAATCTAAGAAAATTTGTATATAACATCCACATAAATTTTAAAAACCCCTCATATGTCCAGATTTTATAAGAACATAGGGGAAGTGCCCTCTATTTTGTCTTAGATAGAGGGCACTCCCAAGAGACTAAAACCTATAGGTTTAGAAGAATCTTAATGGGAACATGGGATAGAGGTTGATAATACCTTGCATAAATATGTAGAGGGTTGGAATAGACATAAATAATAATGAAAAAAGTTTCACACATGATTTAGACTAATTAGGATGGTCTAAAATAATAGGTATGCAGGCAGACATATTAGGTCTTTACTAGGCCTAGTGCCTAAAAGGATCCAAATCTCACCTCTAGCACTAATTGGACATTATAATATATTGGAAGGAGTTATAAGGTGTTTTTAAACCTTTGGAATGTATATTAGGTCATAGATAAGCCATATTTTGGCTTAAATCAATTCAAGCCTACACAACATGAAGAAAGTAGCTTGAGAGGACAAGTTTAGAAGCTCATATATGTACACACAATCAATATGGGAGATCAAGGAGATAATAAAAGTTATAGAGGGTCCCTATCAAGCATTAGTGTCATTTTTTAGAAGATTGGACGCCAAGATTATATGAATAATACTTAAGGGCCAAAACATCTTTAAACCCTCTAAAACCTTTGGTAATGACCCGATGAGAACAATGAATAAGGAGAGGAATATAGGAGGGATATAATGGATTTGGATATTATATAGGACTCTCCAAGGTTCCTTCCCATTAAATTGAGTTGTACCCTACTTCTATGGACTAGGTGAAAAATGGATTTTCTTGAAAATTTTGTGTGTTATGTAGGTATGGAAGAGTTTCAAAAGATGAACATCATTTTGGGAGAGGTATTGGGACCTATAATAACTCATAATTTCCATTTCATGCTTTAGATAAGCTCACAAGTGCCTTTACTAACACCTTCATCTCAGCCAGTCTAAATTGGCATAATGAACAAGGAATGACCACCAAGTGAGAAGGTGAAAGATCCATGTGGGAGGAATTTTAAGGTTTTATTGATGAATATAGGGCCATGAGTGATCTTTATAAGTGTCATACACTCATTTTTATGTACTAGGTTGGAAAATTGAAGACCTCTTTGATGTCAAGTGTGAGAAGTGAGTGAAAGAAGAGTGATTATGACTATAGGAAGTAATAACTCATGTCCAAAATAATCATAATGATTAGGAATAAGTAAAATATATGTTGGATATTTTTTATACCCAATAACTCTCATTTAAATAATATCATCTATCCCTATTTTTTTTTGGGACATTCCAAGAGGGCTAAATGATGAAGGTAGTTTTTAAGCAAGTAAATGAAGAGTTCTACGCCACAAGTCACGAGTTTCATGCTTTGAGGGAAATTTGTAAAAATATACCTTGAATGGTATAGATAAAAATTAATAATCTCTTAGATTTAATTCCTTTTATCATTTTGACAAGTGTCTTTGTGACTCTTGAACTTCATTCTTTTCTCTCGTCTCTTAAATTTAATAAGTACTAGCCATTTTGTCTCTTGTAGACTAATACCACACCTAGTATGGTGAAGCATTGCTGGTTTGATTTCATATTTTTCATTGTAATAATATAATAAAACTGGTTTTGAGTTCATAAAGATCTTGTTTAAGTGTGCAAAGTGATGAATGGTTGAGTCTAGTGATTCTATCCTTGCTTTTCCTTATCCTTTCATGTCTTGTACAATAAGTTCTCATTATAACAGGTCATATAGAGTGTATTTAGTGTGTTAGGATAACTTAAAGTGTGAAAGTGTCTTTGGATTAAATAATATGATCCATATTCTACTTACCTTGAGTAGTCTCATGCATATCACCTCTATATTGAAACACTTATGTTAGAACATCTTAAGACTTTAAGGCTAGTTTGTAGCTCTTGTTCTTAGTGAAATAAGTATGATAGAATAATGGATATTTTAATGGTGTATAAACCCATTATATTATATTTAATTTGTGAATACTCATATCCTTTTTTCCATAAGAAATCAGAAGTATAGGTGATAAACACTTCAAGACAAATTCAGGGAGCTAGCCTTTAAACCTAGAGGTCTACTTCCCCTATAGGTAAACCCACATAACTATAAGTGTTAAAATATTTCCCAAATATTATATTAGTATATAAAAACATCCTATCAGTTTTAATATTTGGTTACAATAGTTCCCATGCATAGGTTACAAATGCCAATGAACATCTGAAAGTGCTTCTTGGGTCTTGAGACCTCGTTCTATGAACTTGAGAAGGCCTAAAATATTATTTCATGAAATTTACTTAAAAAATGACCTAAATTTTTTATAACATGCCTAAAAACTTATCTCACATTTTTATAGGCTCACATATGCATACTTGCCTTGAAATCTGATTTTCATACCTCATTAGGCTAGGCATGGTCTACCAGTGTTTTAGGTGTAAACTTGGTCTAAAGGTCCTAACCTTGTAGGCTCAACCTAAGACACTCATGGATGATTATAAACCTTAATTACATGCTCAAATAATTATATACAATATCTCACATACTAAAGTTCACTCACCTCATCATGTCAATAGATCACAGCTTCACAATTCCATGACTAGGCTCAAGCTTCCAATGCACTTGACACCTTGACCTATTCCTTCCATGTAATAACCATAAATCATTAGTTTCCTTAAAATTATCTCTATTTAATTAAAATTATATTTTATGACAACATCCTTTAATTACAACACTCTCTTAATGAAAATGCTTTCTTCACATGGCTCACCTTGAAACTTTTCATGTCATGATTATGACATATCATGCATATATATTACTCTGTACACACCTCTTAATATCATGACAAAAATGAATTATACAGACCTATTCATACACTATGCTTTCCTATGTAGACATTAGTTATCTTTACACACTATTTCCATGACCTGTACCTTCCATACAACATTCATGAAAACTCACATCTATGCAACACTCTCTTTCATGAATGACCTTACTTATGATAAATCTCATGACCACATTCTTGTCTGTCATGATGACACTCTTATTTCTCATGGAACCACTCTTTTTTCTCATTCACCTACTCTTTCATGTACCTTGATATATCACATACTACCATCTATCTTTTAGTCACCTTTGACATCAACCTTGATATCAATGAAAATACTCAACAATCTCCCCCTTTGTCATTCTAAGCTTTCTCTCAGAACTATCTCTTTTCAAATTGGCCTCTTTCACCATTTATAATCTCTCTACCCTTTTGATAATAGGATCATAGAGTAAAACAACATGATACCCTTATCTTCATGTACACTTCAATCACTTTGTTTCTCATATAAACCTTTGATCACTCATTGGGCCAGCACATATGTTCTTATCCAACATATAACTTAAAATGGACTCAGATATACAAGACCAATTACTTTATTTTATGTACCTTTATGTCATAGATATGGATAATATCCATATTCATTTCCCTTCTCTAGGTTCACAAACATCCATCATGATCTCAACCTTGACCATATTATTTAACCTATCTTCATGTTTCTGTATACCTTCTCTGACATAGACTATTACTCATCTACTCTTGAAGCTAATAAATCATTTTCTTAGCTCTCCCTTTGTCCTCATAGTTTTTTCTCATCATATGAGTCATCAATACTCACAAGACATTCTCAACATGTATACAAGAAACTTATCATTGGATCACACTAGTAGCACTTCCCACATTACAAGTATTTTTTTTAAATTCTACCTATGATAGTTATTTAGGTGTAATTTTATACTTATCACTTCTTTTTTTTGTGTTGTGCCCTCCTTGGACCTATTTTATCAATAGTGACATTGTAGACAATGTATCCTCATGCTTTATATTCCTTGAGTCATGAAAGTTGGTTTGATCAACTCACTTTGATCTCTAACATACTATGTATAGTCTACTGGAGTACATTTATTTTTTTACTTAACTCTCACTTTGAATATATGATAATCAACTACACAATCTTTCATCATTCTTCCAACTCTATCAATAACATCCATCTTATCTCTATGATCATATTGGTCTTTCATACCAATATATATTACATATGTCTCTAGATACAATCCTATGATTAGACTTACATTGCATACCATGACTCCTCATGAACTAATCTCTAGAATCAATTCTCATACTAACCAAAACTCTTTTTACCTTGTCATATACATACAAGCTACAAATAAAACAACTCATGCCTTATAATACATACAACCTAGAATCCTCTCAAGATGAATCCTTCTTTGACTACAACCTCATGTTTCTATTGATAGAAGAGTGTCTCCATGAAGCCTAATAGAGTCACCCCTTTCCATATGGATCTAAAAACACCATGAAATCAGGAGATTCCTAGATCTCTAAACCACTCTTCTTAGCCATCTTGAAATTATGAGACCGATAGTCCCTCCTTAGAATCCACTTAGGCTTGACTGAAGCATTCAAATCATCCACCTTGTCATCTTTCTTCTTCTCTTTTAACGCCTTGTGAATATATGTAGATAATAAGTGTTCTTGACATTCCTTAACTTTTTATCCTTTCTCTAACTTAGCAAAATAATCCTTCTTAACTCTTGAGCTCAATATTATTAGTCCTAACTTTCTTTGGCTTCCATACCAAAGTTTGACCCTTCTCATGCACTCTAAAAACTCCATATACCTTGTTAAGTCTTCAGGAAATTCTAAATATTTTAATATATAATATTTTAATGTGTCCCATATTATTAAAATGGTAGCAAAAAAATTATTTTACTTACCTCTTGACTGATCACTCCTCCCATGGTCCCATGATAACTCATCCCTTGATACTATTATACAACCACTTTCTCTATGACCAAATAAATGACAAGAAAAACAATAACCATTGAAAAAATTGGAATAATTCATTACATTGGGTTGTCTATTTGGTCGCTTCATGTTGGTACTCTTGAATTTTTCTAACTTCTCATGTTATTTTTCAATCTTGCTCATCTTGTCTATGAGCTATTCATGCTCAACCTTCAATGTCTCTAGCTTTGTCTTCAACTGATCATACTCAACTTTTTTTGATCTAATATTTGTATTGACACTTTAAAACTGATTCTTAGGATCCTTGATGGTCTTCTCATCCATTTTATATTATTTGACCATGTCACTCTTCAAGGTACATATCTGTTCCTTAAGATCCTTGATCATATATCTAAACTCATGCTTCCTCTTCTTTTGATGCTTCAAATCATCTAGGGAACTTATGAGATTTGAATAAAGATGTACTTTATCTTATCCTTATTCAATGTCATAGTATAATTCTTCATCATACATGTTATTCCTCAAACTTACTTCTACTCCAAAATATTTCTACCATAGGCAGTACTTCTTACACTTTATCACTATAAATCTTATGCTTCTTAGGATCACCTTCAAGTTATTAGGATTAATTCAAAAGACCTTGATCTGATACCAATTATTGGAAGCATAATTCACTAAGGGAGGGGGGTGAATTAGTGACCTTAAAAATATTTTTCAAATGTAATCTAATAACATTCATGAATTATGAAAGCAACATAGTGATCTAGTAGTGCTTTAAGAACCAATCACATGAGCATGAAACAAGAGAATAACACATATATGAGTGGGAAACCCTCAAGGGGAAGAAAACCCACTGATATTTTTAAATTTAATACTATCCTATGTAAAAAAATATCAAATTATGTTGAGCAACAACTCAACTTAGAGCACTAACCCCATATAGTCAAGCACCCAATTGTAATGAAGCATAACATAAATAAGTTACTTGGAACCAACTTATCCACCTATAAATTTTTATCACCTTACGAACTTATTTTTTCTCAATCAATAAATTATTACCACACCCATGCTCTTCTACTCTTCAATCTCAAGGCTCACTCTCTTTCACTTGTCTAATCCTCATCAAATTTGATTTAGTCATATATATCTGATATTCATACAAATAAAACCTAAGAAATTATCATGTATACTTATATAACCTAATATAAGGGGTTTAAACTCAATTCAATACCTCCTTTTACTCAACCATGCATCATCCTTTTCGCTCATTACATACATACTTCTTTGCTTATCTAGCCCTCATAGACTCTGATTAGACCATGTATCACTGATGTAGATAACATATAAACTTAATTAATGATTATATTATTTATTTTGAGTGTTAAAAACATGTTTTAAAACATTTATATACTCATTTATCTTATATTTTACTCACTTATATGCATCCTCTCTATTCTTTATCAAATAGACCTAAACTGCTTTGTATATATATACTAATCTCTTGTTCACATACCATTTGATCAACCACACACCCATAAAATATTAGGTCAGCCATAAAATCTGTAATAGTAAATATAATTATCATGGTACAATCATATTTTGGATTCATCTTGGTCAACCATAACTCAGTTAGGCCTTATTTTTCCATTAGGACTCATGGAGACCTGATTGCATTAGGTTTGTATAGTAATGTGTAAACTTGATTCCCTAGAACACATTTAAACTATATAGACATAAATATTATTTCAAAAAAACTCAAATTTACCCCATATAACATTATCAAATATTTATCAAACATTTTAGATCCAACCACTTCATAAGAACACTCTTTATAGTTCACTGTCATATTAGGCCTATGAGTACCAAAAGTTTGTCTGATCTCTCTCATGATCGATCAACTTAATGTCATGTAATTAGGACATAAAAAAATTTATATATTAAATATATTAACCTAATGTCATCTTAAATAATATATAACAATTTTACTTAATAATCGATATTGGTCTTACTCATCCTTTAAGTCTCATGGAAACCTACTTCATTAGGTCTGCTCTCTTAACATTAAGACTTGATCTTATTAGACCTATATGACATTATAAAATAATAAAAAACCATTAAAATAAATATTTTTTCCTCATCCATTATTTTTTATATCTGCATCCTTTGTTCATACCTTAAAACCTTCTTTAGGATAGATTACCCTATTAGGCCTATGTATAGTCAAAATTTTGTCTTGCAAGAATGAAGCTCAAACACTCTTAAGAAACTTAATAATGAAAATTTAAACATGTAAGAATAAATTAATGAATTTAAGATCATCCAAAAATTCTTGGAATACCTCCACTTAGGATATAAATGTTAAAGATAATCTCTGTAACTTGCTTACTCAGAATCATCAAACTACCTCAAAAACCAGTCATGAAGGATTAGACCTTCAACACATGTGTAAATAATTTTAATGAATATTAAAGAAAAAAATGATTATTATATATCATAAATACATAATAAAATTCAAAAATCATATGGCCTAATGACAAATATCGGTCTTGCAGACCAATTTCTTGACCTCATGTTCCATAGTCTTATCTAAACTAGACTGGCTATTTTTTGAGTAAAATTTTCACCACATAAATGAACTCAAAAGATTATTAAATATATTAAAATGAATTAAAATTAATAAATAATATCTTTATTCACTTTTTTTCATCAAATTATCATGCTCAGACCTCAAATCTCTCTTCTCATCTCTGCTTGGGTTTTTCACTATTCACACCATTAGGTCTGTCTATGACCGGCTGACTTAGATGATAAAATTAGAAAATTTGAAGGATATAAAATGTATATAAACCATAATTTAAATGTATTATGAGTATATATATTCTTCTCCCATTCATTTTATTTTCTTGACCAATGCAACTTTTGAGAGCTATAACAACTTCTTGACAAATAAGCCTATATCTATGTATTTTCTCCCTTATCTGACTAACCATCACCACATAGAGGTACCTGGGAGATTTAAATACATGATTCACTAGTTTTTATATGAATTTTATAACACAATAGTATGTTTTCAATAATATCTTTCACATCATGTCCTTATAAGGGTTTTAGGGACGTTTAAAACGTGTTTTGGTGTTAATGATTATTCATAAAGGACTACCCTTTAAATCCAAAACCAATGCATAGAGATATTATATAGGAACCTTAAAAATATATAATTAATATATTAGGTTCACATGTGGAGGTTACACATTCCAAATTTTGTTTGAAAGTGCTTCTCAGGTCTTAAGACCTCTTTTTATGAACTCAATAATGCCTAAAATAGTGTTTCATGCAATTTCCTTCAAACCATGACCTCAAACTTTGTGAACATGCCTAAAAAAACATATCTCACATTTTTACATGCTCAAATATTCATAATTACCTTGAAATATAATATTTATACCTCATTAGGCTATGTAGGGTCTAGGAGTGGTCATAGTGTAGACTTGGTCTGAAGGTCCTACCCCTATAGGCTCACCCTAAGACACTCATGGATTATTATACACCTTAAATAAATGATAAAATAATTCCATACAATCTCTCACATTCTTGAGTTTACTTACCTCATCATGCCACCATCTCATACCTTCCCCATGCCATGACTAGGCTCAAGCTTCTACTGCACTTGACACCTTGACCTATTCCTTCCATGTCATGACCATAAGGCATTAGTTAAATTTAAATTCTCTTTATTTCCTTCAAATTATCTCTTTCCTTAAAATTATATTTTATGACAACATCCTTCAATGACAACACTCTCTTAATGATAATTCCTTCTTCACATGGCTCACCCTGAAACTCTTCATGTCATGACTATGCCATATTATGCACATATATTCCTTTGCACCCACTTCTTCATATCATGACATCAATGAATTATATAGACCTATTCATACACTATTATTCCTTTATAGACATTAGTTATCTTCAAACACTCTTTTCATGACTTGTACCTTCTATGTTCATAACATTTATGACAACTCTCATCCATGCAATACTCTCTCTTTCATGAATGACCTTACTATGACAACTCTCATGATGACACTCTTCTCTCTCATGATGAAAATATTCTTTCTCATGGCAATGCTTATGGAAATACTATTTTTTTCTCATGCACCTACTCTTTCATGTACCTTGACATATCAAATACTACCATCTATCCTTTAGTCAAATTTGACATCAATGATAATACTCAATAATATACACCATTATGGAGTAGGGATGGTAGAATGCTAGGAGATGAAACCCCTGGTCAACACACCTCTAAAGAAATTGTGAGGAGGTGATAAACTCCCACTCACAAGACAAATGCAAGAAAATAAATACATGAAAAATGGAAAGACTTTAGATATCATTTTAGAGTCACCCAAGTCACTTAGAGCTTGAATAGATCATACATGACATTCTTTTTGACAAGACCTAATAAACAAGGCAATAAACCAAGATATTTTACTCATCAGATTTATGTAAAAGGGATGGGGGAGAGCATACATGCTATAGATTTTGTTTTCCAAAGATAAATAATTTAATCTATGAAATTTAAAACTAGATAAAGAACAAATAAAAAATTGAAAAAGCTCTTAAGATCTCTAATTAAAATGCAGGTTCTTTTTAGTAGCACCAAATTTAAATGTGATTGAAATTTTGGCCACTTGGCCTTGTTTTTACTTTTAAAAAACTTTGAAATTCTAAAATTCAAAAATTTTAAGTGATTTTTAAGCACCTTAACCAAATGTGGATGAATTTAAACCTTTGTTGTGATTTTTTGATTTTGTAAAAAGAAAAAAATGATTTAAAAACACTTAAGCTTCCTTTTTCTTGGCTCAATTCTATAAAAAAAAGTTAGTAAATTAATTTTTGATTAAGCCAAGGTGAAATCCTATAAGTTATCTCAATAAGAAAAAAAATGAGCTCTTTGGACTAATTTTGTAGTTACACAGTGACTGTGAACTCTGAAATTATTTAGGCATATACAAAATAGAAAACTAGAATGTAATCTAGACTTAAAAAGAGTGATTTTGAAGTTCCCATATAATTTCACAACTCATCTCAATGATTTTTAACTTCAACTCACTAATTTTTCAACTCTGATAAAAACTTATAGAAAAACACAAAAAATAAAGAAGTGCAATTTTGCTACTCCATAATGATTTCATAGTTAGAAATATGATTTTACAACTCAAAATGACAAATTTTTAATCTATAATCTTGATTTTGAAACTTAAAAAGACAATTTTGATACTCTAAATAATGATTTCATAACTTTAAATAATGATTTTGTAAGTTAAAAATATGATTTTGCAACTTCTAAACAATTTCACAATTAACCATAAAACAAAGGAAAAACCATGATTCTTGTGGAGCAAACTCATAGTTTGCCTTGACAATTTTACAACTTTCAGCTTGAATTCACATTTTCATAGAGCTAAGTTTAAATAGATATGATTTTGTGATTCTCCAAGATAATTTTGTGATTTTTATTGATGATTTTTCTATTTTCCCTATTGAATTTGTAGTTTTGCAAAAACAAATTCATAGTTCCACAGTTAAAAGCCAAACACAAAAAAGTTAGATAAAAAGCATAAAAAAAGGTTTAAAATGAATTCTTATTGGCTCCAAAGAGGTCCAAATATACTCTCATTATTAATTTTAGGTTTATGGTCCCATTGGGCATGCAATTATGTGAGATAGGAATCCAATAGTGGAGTTGGTCAAGTGTTAGTATGATAATCATCAATAAAGACACATAAATAAATCTAACACCTCAAGCCTATCCACTCAAGGAGAGACAAAAATTCAAGTAAAAAACAAAATAAGACAAAATAACTATTCTTCATCTTCTTTGTGAACAAGAGTTTCACATTGGCCTTGGAAGATTGTGCTTGGTCATGTGCTCAAAGAGTCTTTGACAATGGTGCTCTTTGCATCATTTCTCCTTGTCACTTTAGTAATTTTTTGGCTTAGATTTGGAAAGATGTAGAAATATATCAATAAATTCTCATTATAACATTAAAATAAAGCTTTATCTCTCAAAAATTTAACATTATAACTTTGGCTTGAGAGCTTGTTTTAGAATGGCCTTGGCACTTCTATTTATAGGTTCTCCAACTAACTCTAACCCAAGTATAGTTAAGTTAGATTTAACCATAGTTAGGTTTAGTTTAACCTTGGTTAAGTTAAATAGGGGATAAGTAATTATTATTTGGGATAGATATCCTATTTATTAGGCATGGCTCTCCATTTTTGAAATCAAGGCTATAATAGAGATATTTTTAATTCCTGGACTTTGAGGATGATGACATCATCATGACCTCAATTTTATTGGAATTAAAAAAAAAATAATATTCACTAATTACACATGAAAATTTCACTTAGGCATTTAATTTTATCTTCTTAGTTAATTCATTCTTCTTAGTAGTTTTGCATTTTAGGAATTATTTAAGTGCCCTGCTTAATGGGTCCAAAGGCTAATTTGTCAATTTGTTAGGTCACAAATTGATTGGAGATGAATCTATGAGAAGTTACTATTATGTAAAAATTAATATTGAAAATAGGGATGTCTTAACGTAATTATAAGTATTAATGTCTGATGTGTGGATGAAATTGGGACATTTAGTGATTCCTAGGCTTAATTTGCACTATTTGGTAGAAATCAACCTAAAGTCTAGTTGGAACAAGGTTGCAACCAAAATGAATTGTCTAAACATTGAATTGAGAAGAGTTATCTTTGAATGTCTTATTTTATTTGTTATTTGTGCCACAATATTTAGTGAGTATGAGATTAAATTTAATTTATGTATTGTAGTCCTAGCTAAGGTTTTTACATAATGCCATTTTATTAGAGGTTTTAGAACCCTCTCCTTTGGTATTTTATGGTAAAATATACCTTAGTTAGGTTTAGTGGATCCAAATTGGTCATATCCTAATATAAATAGCTATGCAATAATGTTTTTGGTAAGATTACCTTATTCAAGCTTGGAATCCACTAAGTAGGATACATTGTAGATCCATCCTGATTCATTGCATATATTCTGGTGAACCCAATATGAAATCTAACCCTTATAATTTTTAATTTTTATTTACAATAAACTAGATCAAGCTTGTCAATCTAGTTTTATATTTTATGCATATATTTTCAACCAGGTTGAGTCTATCAACCCAGTTCTATTTTCTATGCACAAGTTTTCAATTAAGTTAAACTTGTCAATTCAGTTCTATTTTCTATGAGCAAGTTTATGACTTCATTAACTTTGTCGATCTAGTTCTATTTTTTTTCATAGGCTTACAAATTTATTGACCTTAGTGATCCAATTCTATTGTTTATGCATAATATTTTCAATTTCAGCCAACTATGTCAAACTAATTAGTCCAATCATTTATTCTACCTTCTATGCCTAACTAAATTGACCTACTCAATTTTGTTCTTTTCTATATTTTAGTTTTAGCTAACTAAATCAATTTAATTGATCTAGTTTTATTTTCCTATTTTTCATCAGTCTTATTTAAGCTAGATCATCTGACTTGATTATATTCAATAACACTATTTTCTACCTTTACATAATAAAAAACTCACCTAGATGACCTAGTGAAATAATAAATCAACATTTTTAGGAAAAGCTACTAAATTAACCTTTTTGATCTTGTTCTATATTCTAGGTTAATTATAAGCAACTTAGTATTTCCATTTTATCAGTTTTAAAGCAAATTTCATATCCCACTTTTTAGTTAAAATTTAAATTATGTACTATTTTTCTCAATTTTTTAATTTTGTAAAAATGTACTCACATAGTCAAGTAGATCAACCAACTTAATCTAGTTCTATGTCTATTTTCTACCATCAAACTAATTTGAATAGGTTGAATTAGTTTATTCTAGCATGTTTTATAATAGATTGAGTCAACCATCTTGACTTTGTTCTATCCTATTTGCCTAACTAGATCAATTTGCATGATCTTGTTTTTTATGTTTCAATTTTACAGCATAAAAAAATAAATTCAACTATACTTCATAATAATTACAATCATTTTTAATTTTCATCTGGCTTCTTGTTTTTTTTAAAAAAAAAAAAATTACAACTTGATTTTGGCCTTTATTTTCATCTTACTTGGCTTTCCCTAGAAACTATGTACTGATAATTTTAAAACTACTTAGTTACTATCGTGAAGGGTTACACGATATTCTATTTATGGTATTTGACTATCATTTACAAATATTATGGAATGAGGGGCTTACCCCAATACTCATATCCATAATACAAAGCTAAACATAGTATTTAATTTCCATATACCTCATAATATTTTAGAAATACCTAGGATTTACATTTATACTAAACCTCAGGAATCCCTCCATCTATTTGATTGTGTGATGCATCAATTATCAATTAGCATTGATAAATTACTTCTAGATTACACTTGAAATCAGATTTAGTGGCCTAGGAGAATGACACTTCATCCATAGTTAGTTCTCTAAAACATTGGGCCAACACTATCTAATGAATAATCTAGTATCTTCAAAATCCTACATTATAAATCATAACCTTTATTACAACTTCCTGATATTGTTTTTAGATAATTAGTTAACATCTAAATTACATTCTTGTTGCTTGTTGTTTATCATTCTATGTTATATTATAGATTATATTATCCAACATTGATACAAGTTCTGTGATGAGTGTTTCAACTTTAAATTCATGTTTTTTTACATTTCCAACTAGATCAATCAACTCAACCTAGTCAATTTATAGATTATTTTATTTTCCTACTTTTTAAATTAGATTAACTAGCTTGACCTAGCCAATTTATAGATTATTCCATTTTCTTGATTTTTTAACTAGATTTACAAGTTCAACCTATTTAGTTTATAGACTACTCTATTTTCCTTTTTTTCCAATTAGGTCGACCAACTCGACCTAGTGAAATTTCATATTTTTTTATCTGCTTGCTTAACTAGATCAACTAGCTTGATTTAGTATATGTTGGCCAACATAGTTCATCTTTAGACTATTTGATTTTTTCTATTAAAAAATTAACTATATCAACCAACCCAACTACATACCTACTAGTCGACATAGTTTATTTTCTGATCATAATCAAACTTTTTTGGTTGATCTAATCTAATTAGTGGAAAAATTAGTTTTATTCCTAAAAACATTTCCCTAAAAATAATTTTCACATTATTTTTCTTCTTTTCACTTTATTTAACATTATTAAATCACCTATCAATTTTTTTTTTGATAACCTCGACCCATCTAGAAGATACATGGGTTATTATTTCTAACCCACCCTAGTCACCCAAAAAGATAATCTTTCATGTTGCACTTATTTATACCATTCATATAACTCTATTGATTTAAATATGGTTAAAACTACCCAAAGTGATGATTTATATGGATCTAACCCACTTCACACTTCTCATGATATCACCCTATCCAAAA
The DNA here is from genome assembly GCA_037957365.1 of Torreya grandis. NCBI lineage: Eukaryota > Viridiplantae > Streptophyta > Pinopsida > Cupressales > Taxaceae > Torreya > Torreya grandis. The sequence continues at coordinate 1,009,351 of JARHVA010001443.1, forward strand.
TTCCTTATTATACCATTGGGCCAATAGATACTAACATAGAAAATACTCCCATAGGTAATCCTCCTATAAGAAACATTCCTAACCTTGAGAATGTTCCTCCTTCCAATATTAATAATGAAAATCATCCACCTCCTCCCATTACTAGCAACCAAAATGCACCTATAGATACCACTCAAATTCTTACTCAAATGGTTCAAAAAATGAATGTTATGCAAACAACCAACAATTCCAAAATGATGAAAATGAAACATAACATATTACAAATGACTAATCAACCTCCTCTTGTCATTCCTAAAAATAACCAAAATTTTATTACTACTTCTCTTAAATATGCCAATGTAAATATCATTCCTCAACCTCTTATACATAAAAAGATTCTTCAAAACCTCCATAATGAACTATTAGCTACTTTCATAGTTTCCATAAATATTAGAAATATATCTCCAACCATTAAATATGATGGAACTAAATATATTGTTAGTTTCCTTAAATCTACAAGAAATGGGTCCAAACTAATACTTTTTCTACCACCAAAATTTTAGACAAAACATTTGAATGAGGTGTTTTAGAATGATATAATCAAATCTCTCAAAATTATATATCACAATTAGAGGATTTATTCAATACCTTAGTTAAAGGATTTTATAAAAATGATCTCTCAAAAAAATGTCTTAGTCATTTTTTCAATGTTAGGCAACTACCCTTAGAATCAGCCCATTATTTTATCAAAAGATGGAAATCATTAGGTCATAAAGCAAATCATAACATGATTGATGATAACCATTTAAAATTATTTATCACTACTTTAACACATTATATTCAATATAAGGTTTGAAATTTTTCTCCACAAACTCTAAATGAAGCATTTGATCAAGATAAAAGACAAGACTTCCTCATGAAACAATTTTAGCTAACCCATATCTCAATCAAGAACTCTTTCCAAAATTTAACTAATGCAATTACGAGTGCTAATTCACAATATCAATTTCCTCCAATAAAAATATGAGTAGTCAAAATAGATAATAAAATTGATTCTTGCTCACCATTAATGGTAACACAAATGAAACAATTTTTTATCTCCATCTAAACCCTTCATGTATAACAATATCACTCCCCATCATGATATAATCCTAATAAATTCTATTGGTTTCATGTCGATAATGGTCATTCTCATGAAACATGTCATAGGGTTATCAAATTTGTGGTTTCCTTCATGTTAGGCAACATATTTGACCATTCTTCTATTATCAAATTATAACATCATGATTATCTTAAAACTTCTCAAAAGAAATAGGTTATTAAACCCATATCCTAAAAACATCAAAAACCATCTTCTAATTCTAATACACAACTTGCAAATGACACTATTTGTGTGGTTGATGCTGATTATGATCAATATCACACAAACTCTTAACATTTAAATGTAGCTATAGTCAACTATAAATCATAAATATCCTATCACTAAACCTGAGAAATCTTCTATTGATGAAAATTTGGTTAAAGATACCACAACTACTATACCCACATATTCTAAACCAAATTATATACCACTTCCACAATTAGAACCCCTAACCTATCTCACAAACCTTGTTTGGGTTCTTCATACTCTAAATCACATTGGAATTTCTTAGAAGAACTCAACTCAATGACTTAAAAAATTCCCCTTATGGAATTAGTTCAAACTTCCTCTTATCATTGTAAATTCCTTATGCAACAATTAAAAAAATTGAAGAATGACAATCACATGATGTAAAAATATCTTCTAAAAATCATCTAGTTACATAAGTTCATATAATCAAAATAATATCCACATATTCAAAACCTTCCATATAATTTATCAAAGAAGATATGATTAATGATGAGATACTATTTCAAGTAGATGACCTACCTATCTTTATCAAAATTGGGATCAACAATATTATCATTTGAAAAGTTATAGTAGATGAATGATCGGGTATTAATGTCATCTCTCTTTGATTAATTAAACAAATTAGATAAAATAAATAAAATATCAAACAAACATGCCTCATGTGTAGAGGATTTGATAAAAATAATAAAAAACCACTTGGTTTCATTTAGATCCCCCTTACCATCAGAACCAAGAAAATTCACATTAAGCTTATGGTTCTTGATATTCCCTTATAGTACAACATGTTCCTTGGTCATCCATGGACACATCATATGCGTGCAATTACTTCTTCAGTTAGTTTCATATCAAATTCATACATAATTGAAAATTCTACAAATATGAAGCTAATCCCAATCTATGGAGTATTCAACTACCAAATTCAAAATGTCAATATTGCATTTTGACTATTTCATACATTAACAGTCCACCTCTCCTTGAAATGTTTAGCATGAATTTTGATTTACATGATAATCTTTCAAATTTAGATGATGATGAACCAAATGAATTACAAAATACTTGTAATACCACTCAATTACTTCCTTATATAGTGGAATGGATCCCTCCTTTATTCCCACATGATTGTGTCATTCCCTTAATCTATGATACTAATGATAATCCCCCTCTATGTAATGTATATGAAGTCTCTTACATAGAGGATTATTTCACTTTTAATGAATATGGAGTAGCAAAACTTTTTCAAGATCTTTTAGCTGTGTCTCCTAAAAAATTTAACAACATATGTGTTTTAACCATTGGTTCTCTTACAAAAACTGATGTATGTACTATATCTCACACCTATGATGATAATTATCAAAAACCCAAGCTCTATCACAAAATTTAGATTTAAAACATTATCAAAAACACATGCCTTCAATCATGATGTCCATGTCATTCATATCTCATTTGATATTGAATCATAACCTAAAGGTTATGTATCCTATATTAATCCACCATCATTGAATACCCCATGCTTAGTCACATAAATCTTGACTATGGCATATTCTAAACCTTATACACAAATTAATTCAATACAACCCACTTTAACAATAACAAATATTATTTCCCTTTCTTAGATTGTACTAATCAATCTAAACTGTCACCATCTAAATCTACCTAAAGAAACTCAGTTGAGATAATTATTCCTAAATCATCACAAAAAATCCCATCTATTGAAAAATCCAACACATTTAATGTAGACCTTGTTGATCTAGTTCAACCTGTTCTCACCTACACATAATTTTTATTTTCTACTTTACTTGAAATTAACTTAGATGCTAAAATGGCTAATGTGAGACACATACATTCTAAATATGATACTATAGGTAAGCAAATAATTTATCTTGATGTATATGTCAAATATTATATACTTTTACCCATTATTCCTAGTGATGAAGCTATATTATAACTCCTCCTTGCTAGCGAACCTCAACTTCCATGACAACATCATAAGCTTGGTAACTTTCAGCAAAAGGTTCCTTGTTTAAATAATTTCATTACTAGTTTGGACCCCAAAACACATCCTATTTATTCCCTCCCTCCCACTCCATATCATTTCAAAAATAGAAATGTTATTCTTATCGAATAAACTACAAAAACTAAATATGGTACACCTACATGTCCTCAACTTATTACTGTATCTGAAGATCTCACTCCCAAAGAACATGATAATTTTATTCTATTTTTTGACAAATATCATGAAACTTTCACTTGGTCATATGAGTACATTCCTATAATTAATCTTAGCATCATCATCTATAATATCATCACCTACCTAGATGTCAAACATGTGTGATAAAAGAAATTAAAATTACCTCTTAATATTTCTACCTTATTTCATAAAGAAATCATCAAAATTTTGGATGCTAAATTCATTAAACTTGTGGACTACTCAAAATGGGTATCAAACATTGTCCCTTTTCATTAAAAATTCACCATGGTTATTCACATTTCACAACCTAAATATAGCATGTTTAACATGCAATTTTCCCTTACCATTAGTCAATTCCATTATCAATTCTATTATTGGTTACAAAATGTTGTCACTCATGGATGGTTTCTTGGGATATAAAAAAATCACATAGCTCCCGTGATCAACATAAAAAAAATAGCATAGAATGAGGCACCTATTATTATGTTAAAATGCCTTCCAGACTAAAAAATGATGAGGCTACCTATCAACATACAATGACCCATGTTTTTCATGATCTTATTCAAAAAATCATTAAAATCTATGTGGATAATCTTATTATCAAATATAAACATCATCGTACTCCTCTTCATGATTTATCTATCATCTTTGATCGAATCATTAAATACAAAGTTATACTTAACCCCTTAAAATGTTTATTTGGTGTTAATTCTATTAAATTATTAGTTTTTCTAGTCTTTCATCAAGGCATTAATGTAAATCCCACTAAAATCAAAGCTAATTTCAATATGCTTATTCCTCACTCCATTATAGACAGACAAACATATCTTGGGAAACTTGGGGAAATTTATTGTTTTTTTCCAAAATTGGCTTACCATATCTACTCCATTAATTCCCTTATAAAAAAAGGTAATGCTCTGGAATGAATAGATTTACACCAAAAATCAGTTTATAGCATGAAATATTCCTTGATTCATCCTCATAATCTTTTCACACCTTCTAATGATCATCCATTAATACTATATATATCATCTACCCCCATCTTAATATGGGCAATACTTGCTCAACAAGATGATACTAGTAGAGAATATGTTATCTATCATATTATATGAGGCTTACTCAATTATAAAAAGTGGTATGGAAAAGTAGGACATGATTATTTATCTATCTATTTTTCAGCTAAAAATCTTAGACATTATATACTCTATCAAACTACTTACGTTATTGTCCATTCTGGTCCACTTTGTCATTTCTTCTCCAATGCTTTCTTACCTAAAGATATAATCAACAAATGGATGTTCCTATTGATGGAATCTGGCCTCTAAATTATTGCATAAAAATCTATCAAAGGACAGGCCATTATAAATCAACTTGAAGTTGTCTCCCTATGAGTTACTAATCACCTTCAAGACACTCTTCCTAATGAAGAGATTATTTGTATTGAAGGTGTTAACCAATAAATATCAATAAAATATTATTTACATAATTTAAATGTTGATTTAGAATCAAATAACCATGAAGAACATGATCCTCCTCCTTACACCACTAAATCTAAAGTAGTCATTAAATAATTACTAGAGGTTATAATTGACTTGCATGAAGACACTTGGACACTTCACTTCAATGGTGTAAAATCCCTTCAAGTAGTTGTGGTAGAATATGTTTTAACAAACCCACATGGTAAAATCATACCTCTAACATTTTAATTAAACTTTTATGTCACCAATAATATGGTTGAATATAAGCTCTTATACTAGGCATGCAAGCTGAAATCAATTTAGATATCCCATATTCACATGATTTAGGTGATTCACAACTCATATGTCATCATTTAGTGGATATTATTAACTTAAAAGTGAAAACATTATCACATACCATCAAATTACCACTATGCTTGCCAAAGAATTTACCTCATTTACCATTGAACCAATCTTAAGAGAAAAATTCTATAATTTATTATCTCACTTCATTGGCATCATTATTTCATTCTCATCAAGTTCTTCACGATTCCCAATTCCTTATCCAAATGAGGAAGTCACCTTCTTCTATCCAAAATAAAAATGATTCTCTAATTTGTCACATAGAAGATATCACTATTCAATAAAGCTCATGGTAGCAAAATATCATCCAATTCATTGAGAATAATACTTACCCTTTAAAATTAGATTATTATGAAAAGACTAAAATTCACAAACAAGCATAAAAATATGTACTTTGATACAACACCCTCTATTATCATAATGTATAATGTACCCTAATCCATTGTGTAATTTAAGAAGTTATAGCTCTTCTTGAACAAGCACATGGAGGAATTTTAGGAGGTCACTGTAATGCCAATGCCATAGCCTAAAAATGTCTATGCATGAGTTACTTTTGGCCTACTCTTGAAAAATATGCTATTAGTTCTGCTAAAAAGTGTAATCCCTATCAACTTCATGACAATCTCATTCATTCTCCTTTAGTTGAAATCCAAACCTTGGAGTCTTCTTGGCCATTTTATATGTGAGGATTAGATCTCATTGGAAAATTACCTAGATCATAAAATGGCCATGTATTCATTATCACCGCGACTAAATATTTTACTAAGTAGGTGGAAGCCCTGCCTCTTATTAACATTACTGGTATTACCATTTCCAAATTTATTCTTAATCAAATCATCTATTATTTTTGGGTTCCTCATACCATCATTTTTGATAATGGTGGTAATTTAAAAAACAAATATATGAACAACTATGTGCAAAATTCAAAATTATTCATAAATTATTAACACCTTATCATCCTCAATACAATGGCCAATAAGAAGCCACCAAAAAAATTCTAAACAAAATCCTACAAAATAATATTAGAGAATCTTGTATTGATCGGCATCTACAAATTTATCCCACACTTTGGGTTTATTGCACTAGCATACTTACTGCTACTAGGGCAACACCATTTTTATTGGTATATGGTTCTAAATTAGTTCTATCTATAAAATTTGAGTTATCATCTTTATGTATTTATCTTCATGGTATTATTCCTAATGAATAATTATATGAATCTCATCTCCATTATTTATATCTCTTGGATGAATGATGCATGATTGCCTTACAACATAATTTCCAATACAAAGCTTGCATTGTTAAACAACATAATAAAAAAGTCAAAGTCTGACTTTTAATATTGGTGACCTAATCCTCAAACTAGATTATACACATGATAAATAAGGAAAGTACACCCAAAAATGGTATACTCCTTACCTCATCAAATACATTCTTGGTCTTATTACTTATAGATTAAAAATTAATGAAGGACATTTTTTCAAATAACCTACTAATTCTTAGTTTTGAAAGAAATATTTTGATTAAATATCTACTATTCTACATGTTTCTCACATATTTCCATATACTATAAGTACTAACAATTTTTGTAGGTTTTCTACAATAAACCCAAGGTATACCACTATATCACTCTCAGTGGCCTTAGTTCCTATCATTGGTCCTTAGGTCTATCTATACTTTTTTTATTTTAATAGTTGCAATGTAAAACTATGGATAGAACCCAACCATCCTCATGAATATACTTTATTTCCTAGTCAAATATTTTTGTCTCTTTTTAATCATTGATTTGTGATTTTATAGGCTTATTTTCACTTATTTGGTCTCTTTTATGAGTTACAATATAAGACCTTAGATAGGACTAGACCATCCTCAAAAACATTCTTATATTAGTCTTCATCTTTTTCACCTATTTAATGTCTCTTTTGTGAGTTTTAATATAAGACCTTAGATAGGACCATGCCTTCCTCACAAATATTTCATGTTATAAATTTATTTATAAGGTAAGTGTTTTCCTTGAATTTAAGGCAATGGTTTAAGAATTGTGATTTCATACTCTCAAAATCAGTTATGTTTCTCTTATGGTAACAACTTTAAACAAATTATTTTACATGTTTCCATACACTTATATTATTTCTTATGATATTGAATCATGCTTACCTGTCATTGTATCATTTTCATATTTTCACATTTTTTGTGATTAAAGGTAACTCAATCATTCCATGTTGATTATCATCTTCTCCCCTTTTTTCATTACACTTTGGGCACACTAAGGTCAATTTCAAGATAACATTCTTATTTAACATTAAATTAAAAGAGTCTTAGACACCATGTTCTCTAAGTTCTTTTCCTTAACTATCAATTCTAAGTTTTCTAGTGATAAACATTTTTAACACCCATGTTTGGTTTTCAAAATTTGTATGGAGGAGGAATAGAAAAATCCATCAAAAATTTAAAATCCAAATCATTTAAAATAAAAGGTAATTATAAAAAGGCATCTATAAAATTAAAAGTTAAAAATCACACCAAAATATGTGATTATCAAACACATATCCTATTTTAGTCAAAGTTCAAACTCCACATTTGGCCTTATAATAGAGCCAAGGTCCATTGGGGTGCATTAGGCTAATATATTAGGATAAGAGGTCTCAAAATTATCTATAGTGCTATAAAATTTCTCACTAAGTACCTAATCTTCATAGTAGACTGACGACTCTATAATGGATCTTGAGGAATGGGGAATTCATTGTGGGAAGGTAGGTCCATTTTAATTTTCATGTATATAAACTTCATGGGATGATATTTATAATTCAATAGATAACCCAAATTTGTGTGGCTAAGATAAGTTCTCTAGATTAATTAATGTCAAAAGTCTTCTTATTTTTCTAGCTTGATTTGAGTGTTTATTTACATTAAAGATTTTCACCTTGGTACCACTTACATTAAGTGTCTATTTTTCCAGCTTGATTTGAGTGTCTTATTTTTCATATTGCCCCTTGATATGCAAGTTTATTTCTAAATCTATTTCCCAAATTATATATTCCCTATTCTTCACCTCTTTTCAAACATGCTCATAATAGGTTTGTTTTGGTTTAATCTATCTTAATAACAAAAGCCATATCTTTGAACGAATATGAATTACTTCTTTAAACCATTGGCTTAACCTTATTCAGATTTCTTTCATTTTATTTACAATTATAATTTTTGTTTGTCATCATTTTTGTAGACAATTTCATTCCATTTTTATAATCAAAATTTTCATTATTGAGTTTGTATTATTACTTCTCATTCATAAATATTGTTTTACTTTATGTTCTTTTTTCATCTTTATTTAAGTATGGTTTGTTACTTATTTTACATTGATGTTGGATTTATTATTTCAGTTTCATGTGTCCTTGGTTTGATTTGGTTTGTTAATTTTATTAATTAAGGTACATTTGTTTGGGTTTGCCAGTCATTTTGTAGCCTTGGATATTTAGTTACCTAGTTTACTCTCATTTAATCAATTTTTCCTTGGTATTTTGGTTTTAAATTAGCATTTATCCTCCTAGCTTATCAATTTTCTAAGTGAATTATTTAATTCTATAAAATTCATTTATTTTTATTTCCTTGTTGCTTTTTTTCTCTCTTTAGTTTTGTATCTTTAGGATTTGTCCAAAGTAGTTAATATACCATCCATGACTAAGAATACAAATACAATAGACAACCATCCAGTGATAAGGGTAAGTCAAGGTATATATATGATATTTTTATTTATTAATAAAAATTCCTATAGTCAATTTTCATTGAAAAATTTAACTTTATGTTTTTTACTATAATGAATTAGCTTAGGGTTGTGTGTTGATATGTTAATTCTCAAAGAAATATCCCCTATTACAATTGTGTGATACATGATGAGCTTTAAGTGGGGCATATGTATACACACAATATTTTTAAACTTTATCATTTAATAACATTTTCTCTCTTGTAAAAACTTGTTGAGTTTCAATATATCTGAGTCCATGCCTTAAGGGTTGCATCAGGAAATGGGTGAGTAGACCTTTGGTACTTTGAAATAATTTTTCTCCCTATATTGTCACCTAAAACCACTACAAATTAATTTTATCCAACCCCCTAATAAATCAAAACACTCTTATCCACTCTTATAAGTGATCCAACTTCTAAAATATCCCCTAACTAAGCATACACCCATTTTTAGTCATTTTCAAACTATGTTAGCCTAGTTGATCTTGTTTGGAATTCAACACATGTTACAAAACTTTGTTATCCTAATTGACTTAGTTCAAGGCCTAAAAACTATATTTTCTATCAAATAAAATCAACCTAGATGACATTGTTAGTGAAATTCATGGAAGGGTTTAGGGTCAATACTTGGCTATAAATACCCATTAATTTCATTTATAAAGGGATGAACATTCATTTTCACATTGCTATAAATCATAATTTTATTATTTCTACATTTGAGGAGTCATTGCTTAGGTTTTTCCCTTGGTGGTAAATAATCTTGTCTTGTGGGAAAGTGTTAGATGTAAAGTAGAAGTATTTTAGCCTAGAGTTGATTTCAATAGTGTGATCCTTACAAATCTACAACAACCTATTTCAAAGCACCCTTGGACAAGGGAGAGATTAAGGCATGACAAGTTCAATTCAAGGTTGTTACCCCTAATTTTTAATCTTTCATTTGGTAGATAGATATTGAACAAAGTAGTAGGATGAATGTTGTACTCCTTGCTTAGTTTACCTCTACATTGGCTTGAGTAAAGTTCTCTTTGTATGCATTATTTAATTTGTTATTAACTATCACCCTTTTACCAAAAAAATTAGTGAGAATTAGATTAGATTTATTTTATGCCTAGCTAGGGTTATCATAGAATGTCATTTGTCTATAGGCTTTGGAACCCTCTCTTTTGGTATTGTGTAGTAAGAGATCCCTTAGGTTTAATGGATCCAAATTGGTCATGTCCCAATATAAATAACTATGCAATAAATTGTTTGGTAATATTACCTTATCTAATCTTGGAATACACTAATTAGGATAACTTATAGATCTATCCTAATTTATTTCATACAAAGTCAATTGAGTTTATAAGATATGAAGAAATCTTCTCCTTAATGAAGAAGAGGAAATATAGGACTAGAGAATAAGATGAGATCTAAGAATACCCTATTTATATGGTTGATGCCACTGGAGGATTTATAAAGAATATGTTTCATTTTATAAAATACACTTATAAAATATTGGAGGCACAAGGCAAAATATATTCCACAAAATATATTTGAATAATTTGTAGAGATATAATAAGACTCATTGTAACATTGTATGTTCTATATGTCAATTAAGGGTAAAGTCAAAACCATAATGGGGAAATGTGGTAAGTTTTTATGAATATATAAAGATATTGGATGCCAAATTTTACTTCATTAGTAATGTAGTAAGACAAAATCCATATCAACATCTCAATCTACTGCAACTTTTAGGGATAACTTTGGCACATAATTATGTGACTAATAAAATTAATCATCTAATGAAATGACATAAATAAATGTAGGAGTTGGTAAAATAATTTATTAGACAAGATAAAAAGGACATAAAAATACTTGGATATATGCATGTTATTAGCATATATACACCACTTGGGCAAGTTGTAACTAGACCATTTTTTGATAATTTACTTCAAATTGCTGCCAATAGTTTCAAAGTAGAAGTTAAAAGTAAAGTATTTGGGAGTAGTGATCAAGTGGTCAATTTGATCATATTTTATGAGGAAAAAGTATTAAAACCATATGAATTGAATGTTTAGTTTATTGCCTCTATGGTGTTGCACATGAAATTGATGGATAAACTATTATTGTTGTTCAAACTACCAATTATCAATTTTGAAACTATTAAGCTAGATTTCATTGCTTGTTTAATTATATATGAAAAGATAAAGGATAAAATTTAGTTGGTTGATCATTTTGGAAATAAATTCTCATGAGATTTAAATTTTACAAATGTTTCCCCTTATCCTAGATATACTATAGTCTATACTCCAATAATGCTTGTATTAATTACACTTTTGTGTACTATACATAAATTATAGGCTCAATTAGGACCAAATGTAGTGGAAACTGATGTAACATATTCAATTATTCTAGTCACTTCAACAATATAAATACCACCCACAAAAAATTCCACATTATCACCCTTTACTAACAATACTTCCATTCAACTAGTTTTCACTACAATCCAGTCTAATTAGAGTGAAATCTCAACTAGTAGTACTACTCAGACTCAGTAAAGTGACTGTTGAAGTCTAATTTTGACATGATTACTTATATACATGTATATATGAACTATAAATCTAAAATAATCTTTTATTTATAAAAAAATATACATTATGCAGAGTATGCACACTAAATTAAGAGTCAATATTATTTTAGAACTTGTAAAATTGGAAAAACTTTTAAGATGAGGTGACCCAATCCAAAGTTATATATACATGTATTTTACTCATTGAAAAGAGAGGATAATTTATAAATTAATGCAAGTAAATAAAGTTATGCAACTATTTTGTGAATTTGTATGAATATGTTGCATCTTTCTCATTGAATAATTTCCATTAAGTTGATAAACCTATAGTAAGATATGTATGTGTTTTACTTGTAGGGATTAGATTGAACATTATATTAGTCTTAATAAATTATTTGGCTATAAATCACAATTAAAAATTGTTAGTGACATTGGATATGCATAGTAATCTGGTACTAACAAAATATTTGATTATAATCAGTGAATTATTATTAAATTATTTCCTTAAGCTCTTTAATATGTTTGATTATATTCTATGCTTACATATAACTCAAAACAAACATTGGTTTATTAAAGACTCAGTTTAGGGTAGTTATTTATCTTGGAAGAGTTTAATATTCAAAATCATCATAGAGACCCTTCTTTTCTACCCTACCTTTCCATTTTTTTGACCCTTTTTTTTATCATATTCATTTTAGTTTAGATAAATCCATCCATATCAAGTATATTATATTTTTAGGGATAAACATCTATCATATCCAAACCATTTGAGGTAAATAACCATTCTACTCACTGATATTCCACCACATATATAAAATTGAGACCCAAAATTCATGCCTTGGATTGATTACTTATTGATCCTAAAATGATGTTCCTACAAGAATATTTTGTGTGCATAAAACCCACATCAACACCTTCTACATACATGATGCCCTCATAATAAAATTAGGGGTACATGAAATTCACTTAAATTCTCATCTTGGACCTACCATATTTATAAATATCACTCCCAATCTCAATCTTAGATAATTTTATAAATTAGTATTTTGATGATATTTATTTAGAATAAAAAATATATGCACCTACAACATTACCTTTTACTTCAAGTGTTTGAACCTAGTTGGTGAAACATCCTATGAATTTGACATTTTATAATGAAGAGATCCTTATTTATATCAATTTTTATCTGTCAACAATCCAAATATTACATTAAAAATTTCACATTACACTATTTTCTAAATAAGATTACCCATTTTCATAAGATATTCAAAATTATGAATAACTCTCTCTTGTTTCATATGTTTCTATTTATTCTATTTTTATTTATCGAATGGTTGTAAATCCCCATAGAGATCCTACTCTGGTAGTGTGATTCACATTATAAATTGATGACATATATTATACATAAAATGACTCATAATATTGGATGGATAAATATATAATACTTGAATAGGATTCTTAGAAAATTAAGCATCACGTACCATTGATATTTATTAAATCAAATAGTACAAGGCTCAATGCTTATGCCTTAGTACATTTTCTCAATATTATTATGGGACATTAAAATACTCTTAGCCACTAATTTTTATCACTTAAAATATGGATTAAATAGCTTCATGCACTCTTAATTTTATCAAAATAGCTCATATTCTCTAAGTGTCTTTTGAATTTTTTTCCCATGTGGGTGCCACCCTACATGATATTGTATTGTTTTGAAGATGAGATTCTATATCAATGATTAAAAAACCCACTATAAAACTATTGATTTGATAATGCAAGGAGAATCCATCTGATTATGCCATTAATTCTTCACATAACACATCAGGCCACTAGATACGGGAATATCTAATGGTGTGATATCCCATATAGTTTCTTATAAGTTAAATCCATTCATCTCACTAGAATCAAATGAACCATGATTTGTGAAGCTAAAATAAAGTAAAATATTTAGAATGGCCAAGTTAAAATATACTTAGATTATTTTAAATTATATGAATCTTATCTATAATTTTAATAATGAGATGAGCCTGAAGCCAAAGATACTTTAGAAAATTGAGTTATCTGTGAAAATAACCTTGATTACATCATCTTGAAGTGAATATATTTAAAAAAAATTGATTTTTTTTGGTGAAGCTTGTCGATTAAGCTTTGAATCTAAATACCTAAGTTTAATATATTGGGATACATATATGATATGAAAATTTAAAAAAATTTAAGTCCCCAAAATATTTTCACTTCAAATAGATACAATTTAATGGGAGTTGAAAGAAATTTGTGTATAATTTTTTTCATATATAAAATAAAATTCATTATTGATTTTAATCAACTATTAATAATTTCTTTCCTTTCTAATTAATGTGACTCTTGACCCCTTAACTCACATCAATTTTTTTGGTGTCATAATAAATAAATTAGGTTTAACTTTAAAATTAATAAATGTTGACTAGACACCAAAGCTACCATTTCCACACTTATTATTAATGTTTAGTTTTCCTCTAAATTTTATAGTTACCAACATGTCTAAGAAGTTTTGAATGAAACTTCATTAGGATTGGCACACACATGCCAATTATTTTATAAATTTATTAAATTCCAAAAATTATTTTCATTTTAAATTGTCTCCATCATTTTCATGTCATTTCATTAGCCCTTAACATGTCCTCTTATAATATTTACTCCATCATTTTCATGTCATTTCTTAGAATTTTTAGCCCTCAATATGTCTTATAATATTTAATCTATAATTATTCAATCTATTTTACATTTTGATGGTGTTGATTTATTCTTTTTCATTAAATATTAGTGAGTGTCGATATAGAGAGCTTTGAATTTCATGGACAGAATCCAGTGGAAATCCATGAAGAATTTATTACTAAACTAACTACAATCAACCTTGTATTATCCACCTATAAATTATTAGCATATCATATTTTAATTACCAATTACTTATCTATAGTGGAAACCTTAAGACAACTTTGGATATTGTACTAACCCTACATTATGATATCTAATATTCTAAGGGAAGTACCCTTCTTGAAATTTAATGTACTTGAGTCCACTCTTCTTATAACAAGATGAAATTTTCCAAAATTGGTGTACATGGATCTTTCCCCAATAATTAAATTATTGGTGGTTATTATGCCCATCTATATAATTAACATGCTAAGTGTCACCTCCATCACCGCTCTAGTTTTATGCCTTACAATGGTTCTCATAATGGAAAAGAGAAAAAATAGTAGATATATATTGTTATAGTATAAATTTTATATTTAGTTTTATATCTTATTTTTTATATATCATGTAACATATGAAGGGTGAGGGATCCTATATATACCCTCTTTTTTATTACAAACACTTGTTTCAATCTCACTTGATTAATACATTCCTTTTCCCTTTGTAAGCAATGTGAAAAAACTTGGATAAAACTAAAACTAACCAATTCTACATTAAAAATCATACATAAGCTCAAGTACGATCATCCAAAGTGATTAAAAAACACCATATTATATTAAAAACAAAACCAAATCTAATATTTTTAAAGAGGAAGAAAAATAAAACCACTCACTAGTTGAAAAATATGACTACCATTCCTTATTATTTTATGAATTACTTTATTATTAGAGTGTTTTAAGAAAATAATAATATTTAAGGTGAAAAAGGATCATGTACCGTTTGGGTTCACTCTTGTGTTGATTATTGTGAGTAAATATTCCATTTATATAGTGATATTTATAATGAGGAATAATACTTGAATTCCTTTTCCATAAAGTATATCCTTATACTGAGATGAAAGTGAATCCATTATCCAATAATTTTTTAACTTTACCTTTTTATATTAACAACCCCAAAGAAAGATAACTCTTTATATCTTGAAACATAGAATATCCCCAACATATCCCCATCCTAGGATAAAGAATAAATAATTTTTGAGGCTACTTTGAGTTTCATTTACCTCTTCATGATGTCTGAAATGAATGTTTTGTTATTTTAGATCTTTAGGTTATCAAAAGTGAAAGACAAATCCAAAGAAATATATTTATTTCATAAGTAATTTATTTCCTCATTAGTCTTATTAGTGAAATTACCCCTCTCTGTGTCCAAGGGTCTCTTAAGGATAATTTACCATTTGAGTTTTTTGAGATGAGAATGTCTAATATCATCTTCTTTCATAATTCTAACCAGTTTTGAAAATAGTAATAATTCTAACCAAGTTTTGAAAATAGTCTTAAAAAACTCTTGTTATCCTTTATGTTTTAGTTTGAATTCATTGTTAGCCTTTATCTTTTGTTATTTTTGGTCATCTTGTGTGAGAAGAGAAAACATCCTTGTATAAACAAAGAATATAATTATTGATTATTATCAAAAGGGGAGAATAATTAGGATAATAAAATGAATTTTTAATTGAGGATAATTCCTAATCAGTTAATAATTTCATTCTTGAGACCTCTCTTTCATTACTCTTCTTTTATCTTCTAGGGAAATCCAAAAATTATGCATGATATCTTCCTCCTCAAAGAATGATTACATGCTATGTGAAGAGTACATTATTATTCTTCCTTAAAAAATCTATCTTTTTTTGAAATTCCTCCTTGAACCTACTTTAAAATTATATATATAAAGAGTAACAAATATACTAGTCCATGCGAACTATGCAAGTTGATGTAAAAAAACATCTTATTTTTCAAAAGGGAAATCCTACTATACCAACTACTTAATAAAATTATCTCAAAAAATTCATTCACTAGTATAGAGAAATAGCTACCTTTTTTTACCAACATATTCAATGAAAATATTTTAAGGCAACATCGATCACCCAAGAGAAGAATAAAATAAATTTTAAAAGTTTTTGGGCCTCTTCTCCTTTAAATTTAGCACCTAATTGAGAATGAATCCTATTGGTCAGGGATATAATATGAACATGGGTTATTAAGGGTTTTAGTGAAAACCCATCTCTTTTTTTGCTTTATATAGAAAATACCAATGTATGTGTTACCTTAGCCTTAAAAGAGACATATGGAAATATAAGTTAGTAGTCACTTATCCTATAGTCAATTGTTACTCCTAATATTAAAAAACTTAATTATTATTATTATATAAAATAAAAATAAAAATACCATCATTACTCTTATATTAACAAATATCAATACCCTTAAGTTCACTATAAACCAATGTTTCAATATTATATTTTATAAAAAAGACAACTGAAACCCATAATATTTTTATATTTTGACAATTTGAACATCACCTTTAAAAATAAATGGAATTATTATAATCCTAGAAATAGCTTAAGCTTATAAATATCATAATTATTTCAAAGTGTAAACATTAATATTTAAATAACATAGGAAAATATAACTTCCATAACATTTAAAAATTTACAAATATTTACCAAACATTAATCAAATAACAGTCATTCAAATGATCATCAGTTAAAAAAATATAAAATTACATTCTGAAATATATTCATTTTTAATAAAAATAAAATTTTCTCAAATTTGATATAAAAGAATCAACAAGATATTAAAATTAACTTTAAAAATAATGATAAATACCAAATTCAAACCATCTATACCATTATGAGTAATAGATGGCCTTATATCTATTTATCCTCAACATTAACTCTACATGAACATAAATAGAAAGGAAAATATCATAGGGAATTGCCAAATTGAAATTGTCTTACCATAAAAAGTTATGAAATCTAAGAGTTTTTCTTGCTAGATTTCCTATCTATCCAAAATTTATAATAAAAACAAATTAAGGATTTTTATAAATATATTGTTTTAATCCATACACATCTTAACTAATCTCAAACTAAACTTATTTACTTAAGCCACTCATTTCTAACAACTAAAATCTTAGGATCTTTTTTCCAATAAATTTTAAATTAATGAAATTTGATATCTTTGAGAAAACTCATGTATATAATCTATGTCCACCAACCAGTGCTTCCTAAGTCTTTTCTCTTCTTATAAAAGCCCATTTTATTTTTTTTGATTAAATTTGTAGTGTCTACTATTATCAAACATGCATGTTCCACCTTTTTAGATGTAAAAATGACATAACCTTCAACTTGTTAATCTTTGATTCGCTGCCACCTAGTGATTCAACTTTATCTACATTTATCACCTTGTCTACCATGTCCTTGAAAATTTCCCTAGCTATCCATCCTAAAAATAATTAATTTAAAACAAAGAAAGTATCTCCTTGTTTTCAATTACAAAGGATTCAAAATGTCTCACTCATTTATTTAATATTTATTCTTGCTTCTTATAAGCTCTCTAAATAATAATTCACATGGCTAGGAACCATATATAATTCAAATTTTGTGAATTCCATTGAATAATTATGAGTCATGGCTTCATCTATAATTTAAAACTTCTTATTATTTCCTTTAAATTTATTTTATATTGATATGAATTGGGATAAATATTGTTACAAATCTAGGAAGACTAAGAATAATTCAATCAAGGTGAGATTTTTATTTGAGAATGCCTTCTATATTTATATTTCTACTACAATAAAACCCTTCAAACTTATTTTAACTTATTTCAATTTATCTTCCAAATCATAAATCCTTTTTATATAATGCTCATAATCTTTTATAACTCTATCAACAACCAATAATATAAATTTGCATGGAGAGGGTCTATGGATTCTTGGTTTTACTCAAATCTACTGTGACTTGAGTTTGAGTAGTTACAATTTCCTCTCCTCCCCTCTTCCTCTTAAAATTAGTGACTATTTTTATCTTCTTCTTTTCCAACTTGAGTTCTAATTTAGGTTATTTTATTATAATAATATTTGCATTTTCCTTTCTTCTTCTTTTGAATTCAACTTTTGGTTTCCAATTTTTGGAAGTAAGGCCTAGAGAGACCTTCCTCATTTTCTAGGCATCAATTAAAATTAAAATTTTATTTTTATGTATAATGGAAGTTGGAGTGAGTTATAGGAAAAAATTAAATGAGATAGAAAAAATTCAAGGATAATAAAAGATGAAAGGGATGGAATACAATAAAATGGGTCACTTGAATCTATTGAATTATATATATGAACTAGGGTTAAAAAAAATTATTTTAAACTACCATTAGATAAAATAGGAAAACAATTTCATCATCAATATCAATGGATACTTTTATAAAACCTTGGGATATTAAAACTTTACTTTAAAAATTACTTGCTATGGAATCATCATCAACTAGTATAGAAACTTGACAAATTTGAGGGATAACAAATGTCATGGGATTTATCTCTAACTCTAATTTAGACTTGGAGCACTCTATAACACACACACACACACAGACACACACACACACACACACACACACACACACACACACACACACACACACACACACACACACACACACACACACACACACACACACACACACACACACACACATTCAAGTGTTGGAAGAACTTGGGATTATTTCAAAATTAATTTATCAAATTCTCTCAAATATTTTTCATAACTAGATTTTCCAATCTCATCCAACCTAATTATGCCCTCTTAGTTATTATAAACATCCATAAAATCATTTTACTTTGGATGGGACTGATGTTTATATATATTATTAGATTTGTGTTAAATTTATTCTGAATAATTCTCCACTCTTTTAAGAGGATCCCAAGGCCAATATTTAACTTTATTAAAATTATAAGGGGTCCATTCTTCCCTTATTATCTCCCAAATAACTTTTTTTTTTGAAAAATGTCTTCACCTAGTGACATAGAAAACTTAGATACCATATCTTGAGTTTTATGTTTCAAGAGTAGGGTGATACTTATGAATAATTATTAAGTAATTTACATAACCAAAATATTATCTATAAAATACATAAGAAACATATGAGGAGGCTAAAGCTATCCCTTTAATATTAACATAGTACTATCCTAAAATAAAATAATTTTCTATGCATATAAATGGTTTCCCTCATGAGTTAAGAGATTCTGAGGCATTTTGTGTTATGAATGAGAACAATTTGCCATTGAAATTATGAGGTGTATTATGATAAAAACTTGTAATTAAAATTTAAAATGTCAAAAACATGTAAATTATTAAATTTTGATCATAAATCCTCTTCTAAACTCAATAATCGAGTAATGAAAGTAAATAGGAACAAATTAATAATGAGATAAAGGCAATCACACCAACATATTTTCTCTAATTTACCTCTAATTTGATTGATGCGTACCCCAAACTGACAAGTTTTTAATTGATTTTAGAATGTTGGATTGTACAAGATGATAGCTTCAAGACTATAGAAGTAATATTATGGCTACAAGATGAGCGTATGGATTCAAGAAGATAATGCATTTCATGATAATTCTCATCCCTTCTCCCTTAGGAAAAGGGATGGGTTGGTTTATATAGAAGAGTGGTGGAGATGCGAAGGGATAATATTAAATTTGGGTGTAAGAAGACCAAGGGTAAAGGATTTTCCAAGGAATTATAAATTCCTTGGGTGGATGGGTTATTAAATGAGCCAATGAATTAAAAATGCATTGGAAAATCCTAGAAGGAATGGTTAATGGCTCTAGGAAAATTAGGAGGTTTATATATTTGGTTAGGGGAATTAATAGGGATTAGGGAATGTTTAGGGAAGGATTTTTAGGTGAGCTAGCTGGGATTAGGTAGGTTTTTTTGAATTTCAAATTATAAAAGGGTCATGGGATAAGTTAAAAGATTAACAGGGATTATAAGGAAGGTGTAATGATAAAATTAATGGTGGATGAGAGATGTAAAGGATAGGGTGGTAAAGATAAAATAAAGGGGGATATATTATTATATAATAAAGGAATTATAATAGACAAATGGTGATTTTTATATGAGATAAGGGGTAATGTTAGATGATTATGAGGCATAGTTAGGTGGATGTTAGATGATATTATACAAGTTAATGATATTAGTATATTTTAGTATGAACTTTGTTTATATTATTAATATATGTAATGTCTAAATAAAACTCTGAAGATATCTCATAGTAGAGAGTCTTAAGGAGAAGTTCAGTGATATAAGGGATGAGGATCAATGTTGACTCCTTGTATAAAGGAGACCACTATTCTATATATTGTAGTCATATTTTTTGATTTAATAATCAAATAAAATATATGCTATGGAATATTTTGTCAAACTATGGGTTAAATATGTGTAGGCTCTGAATAACCTCATTATTTGGTATTAGAGTGAGTTAGTGTAAAATCATGTGAGAAAAATGGTTTTTTGATAAGTACTAAGGGGCATCCTCATGATATCTCTACTTTCCCTCATCAATGAGAATCTAAATGATAGTTTAAGTTTTTGTATGAGTTTATTTAAATAAGTTTGTATGTTTTGAGAAGATCTGAGTTACTTAGTAAAAACTATAAGCATTACTTTGATTTAGTAGACCTATAAATTTACTTTTGATGGAGTGGATATTGGATGATAAAATGGTACATACTACTATGGTAATTTTAAGATCTTAAGAGGAGCTCAAAATGGCATAAAGAATTACAATAATGGTATTCTGATCCATATTCATGTGCAATAGTGAGTTATACACTAAGATTATATTTTCCTCATGCTTGTATTAATTCTATTGTGTTTTCTATTATTTCTTGCATGTTATCATAAATATTTCCTTGGACTGCTCGTGAGCATCAACGTAGGACAAATCAAATTGAAGGTGTATTAGATCAAAGGCATCTTAGATCAAATTAGCTTCCAATATCATCTACTATTCCACCTATATACCTAGAATGTGATTCATTTTTATACATACACATGTGCCATTAATAAAGTCTTCCCTATCAATTTTTGTAGGTTCATGTATTTCCAACGTAGTTATTTCTCTATTAAGTCAATGTTTCCATCATTGCTTCTATAGATATATTTAGTCAATAATTCAAAATAACCTTTGAGGTCACCCTCCATTCTACCATTTCATGCCTTGAGATCCAAACAAAGTCAAAAAATTAACATTTGGGTTATGTTACGTGTCAATCAGTTTACATAGTCATTTATTTTAGCAGTATTTATTTTACTTTGCTTAGATTTATTAAGTTATTTGATGTCATTGGTATATGTCATGAGTCATTTAAAAATAATAATTTCATTTTTATTTTGGTCTTAATCTAGTTTTGATTTTATACAATTTTAGTTTTTGAATTTTGTAAAAAATTATATTATAGTTATAGGTTTCAAAAGTTTTAAAAGTGTCAAAAGTATTTTGGTATTTTAATGTTTTGTATTTTATTAAAAATCTAAAATGTTCATTTTTTTGGATCCACTTTCAAAATAAAATAGAATAAAATAAAAAAATTTAGTCATCAAAATTTAAAATATTTGAATCAAGTCCAATATGTCATTTTAATATGTCAAAAGATTCATGTCAAAATATCCATTCTTGTAAAAGATACATTATCACTTGTATGCAACATCCTAAGTCAAATGTCAAATATGTCAATCTTGTGGGGGGACCCTATTCCATTTAGAATGACATGAGCTTCATCAACATATCATCTAAGTAAGTTGCTTTTGAAACTGGAGGCTAGAGTAAGAAGTAGGATGGAGGACAATTGTACCTCTCATTAGCCATTAATGATGGGGTACCATTTTGTAATAGTGGAACTTTTTATTTTTTTCATGTTTTCTATAGTGTGAAATAAGAATAAAAGTGTATCTATGTTCATGTAATTTCAAAATTTAATCCCCTAAAAGTGTGATAGTATAGGAGATATTCTTGATAAAATTAGTTGGTAGGTATGTTCCCACTACTTTTTGATTGGTTCGATTAATGTTCCCATATTTGGTTGATATAGTTCCCTTTACATGGTTGATTTTTTATCAAGTGGTTGATATATGTTCCCATCTTGGAATAAGTTCCCATGATTGGTTGATAGTGTTCCCATTTCTTGGTTGATTTGTTCCCACAATCAAAGTGGAAGGAATTAGCAC
The DNA here is from genome assembly GCA_037957365.1 of Torreya grandis. NCBI lineage: Eukaryota > Viridiplantae > Streptophyta > Pinopsida > Cupressales > Taxaceae > Torreya > Torreya grandis. The sequence continues at coordinate 1,031,959 of JARHVA010001443.1, forward strand.
AGAGGAAGGTCAAGACATGTGTATGTTGCTTAGACAAGGGATGGTGTTTATCCCCTTATTCATACTAAGGGGGGGGGGGGATTAGGAAATTTTAGTATGAATTTTTTTTATATTATTAATATGTGTAATGTCTAAATAAATCTCTCAAGATATCTTATAGAAGAGAGTCTTAAGGATAAGTTGAGTGATATAAGGGATGAGGATCAGTGTTGACTCCTTGTATAAGGAGACCACCATCCTATATATTTTAGTCATGTTTGTTGATTTAATAATCAAATAAAATATGTCATGGAATATTTTATGCAACTATGGGTTAAATAAGTGTAGGATGCGAATAACCTCATTTAATTAAATAAGTTAATTGTAACATATAAATTTTCCTCCTCTATGAAAGGGCATTGTGAGTGATTTTAATGGAAGGAATAATGGAATTTAAAATAAAAGCCATTGTATGGAAATTTAGTAAAATGGGAACACATAAAGCCCCATCAAGTGGACTTGTAGGAAGGAATGGACTGGATGGCCATTTGAAAGAAGATTAGGGGTGGGATAATGATGAGACAATGAGGGTTTGGGATGTACTAACAAATATAGAATGGAGTAATGAGATATAACATGATGATCCCCATAGAAAAGACATATTCCAAAGAATGAAAAAATGATGATGTTGTGGCTATCAACCTTTCTCATGTGAGAACCAACCCTAATGGGAAAGATGAGAGAGGACCACAAAAAATTGACATATCCTAGGCAAGGTTGCATGCCAAAGAGAGTTACAATCTTGGATGAGGATGGGCCAAAAGATCTCAACATATCCCAAATAAGGACACATGAAAGGGATTAATGTAGACCTAAATAAGATGATGGATGTAGCTCAAAACATTCCTCAAGATGAATAAAAGTGATGGATCATAGCAATGAGTCACGAAAATATGATGCTCCAAGCAAACAAATAGGCTCATGATAAAAAATGAGAATGTCATATTTATCAACATTCCCAAAATGGGAACCAAATGCAACGAAAGAGTGATAGGAAGATGCTAGATTTAGACATATCCAATTAAGGATACATGCTAAGAGAGCCAAAATCTAAAAACAAGACATTTTTGTTTCAATCAACTGGGGTAACTCAAATCATTGATTAAATGATAATATGATAGGTATAAAAATATGTGATGTAAGTGGATAGGAGATGATAATGAACAAATAGATATGGGTGATTGAGTTAACCTTAGGAACATAGAAGTGACTGAGCACTAGATACATAGTCTAAAAAGACCTTGATCAAATGTAGTTATCCCTAATAGGGAGTTAGATAAGGGGACTATTCATAATAATGATGATGCATAATGACTAAGTGTAATCAGTATGGGGAAATTAGTAGGAAAAATTAGGATAGGGGTATGTAAATAGGCATGGATGAGGAATTTGTGCTTGGGTTTAGCTAAATAATTATGGAAAAAATAACGAGTGATCAACAAGAAAGCAAATTAGGGCAAAATTAGTAGATGCTAAGTAATAGAGAAGGGCCTGTAAGTAGTGAGGATTTAGTGTGGGACTTAATATTATTGTGATGGATTTTGGGAGGGTATTGAGGATATATTAAGGAGGATTTAAGGATTTTTTGAGGGAAACAAATTCACATGTTTTTGGACATGAATTCAAACTAATCAAGCATAAATTCATGCCTTTAAAACATGAATTCACTAAGGTTACGATAGGAATGAAATTAATTGACATGGTTAATATTGTGAAGGAGGAATTGTTGAGTTGTGGAGCTAAAAGCTTCACTGAATGTGTAAATGTGGAGGTTGCTGGGTTACACAGTAACCAACATCGATTAGGCAAATTGACATCGGTTATATTCAGCTACATAGTAATCAACATCAGTTATTGTTGGCCGGCATTGGTCAGATAGGAATCGACATCAGTCACCTGTGTGTTTCTAGAACTATTCTAATTTTAGGAGAATAGTTAGTTTGCATGTAAAGACTAATTTTAGTCTTGAGTCTGTGTTTCTAATTATTATTTGTTTTGGGTTCTATTGAAGAGACCCATGGGGCTATATTGTAATGTAAGCAAGATCAATTAGATATGCAAGGTGCAAGATCAAGAAGATCTACAGGGTGCAAGATCAAGAAGATCTGTGGGTCAAGTAGGCAACAATGGTTGAGTTGATTGTCACTTAGAAGGTAGGCAACAACAAATATTGGGTTGATTGTCACTAGAGGGTACAACAACTCAGTATTGAGTTGATTGTAATTTATTGAGAGAGAGAGAACTCTTGAGGGAGAATTACTGTACACCCAAGAGGTGTGAGAAGAGAGAGGTTTCTTCATTGTATTTCCTTCTGGAAGAGTTTAATACAAATTGTATTATTTCTCATATCTCTTATTCTTTGCTGTTTCTGATTTCTAGTTACTTATTACTTCTGGTTTAATTCCGTGTTTAGTTGCTTATATAAAAGCAATCAATTATACTCTAAGGAGGATCCTAACAGTTGGTATCAGAGCTTGGTTCACTAACTTGGTTCATCAAAGCTAGGATCACTAACAATTGGTATCAGATCTTGGTTGAAGAAAAGCTCAGGTTCACCAGAGCGGGTTAGTGTTTGTTAATTATAGGTTCACTCACAGGGGTTTCTGTTTGAGTGGGAGTAAAGCAATGGTAGAAGAAAGTAAACTAAGAATGGGGAAATTTAATGGAAAGAATTATCAATTATGGAGGATGTAGATAGAAGATTATCTATATCAAAAAGATCTGTACTTACCGTTGGGTGGGGTTTCAAGAAAGCCCACATATATGCAAGATGAAGAATGGAATGTTCTTGATAGAAAGGCTCTGGGATCTATAAGGTTGAGCCTAGCATCATCTATGATTTCTAACTTATCACAAGCAAAGATGACGGTAGAGTTAATGGAATCTTTGGCAAATTTATATGAAAAACCCTCAGCTTTGAATAAGGTATATCTTATGAAGCAATTATTTAATTTGCAAATGCAGGAAGGTGGATCGGTATATAGTCATCTTAGTGATTTCCATGGATTAGTAAATCAGTTAATTTCAGTCAAAATAGTTTTTGATGATGAGATTAAGGCTCTCTTAATCTTATGCTCTTTACCTGAAAGTTGGGATAGCTTGGTAATGGTAGTTAGTAATACTGTGTTTGCTTCAAATATCTTGAAAGTTGATGATGTTGTTAGTGTAATCTTGAATGAATAAATTCATAGGAAAATCATAGGGGAAACATTAAGTAATGATTTAAGTGTTGAAAGCAGGGGATGGCAAAGAGAGAAGGGAAAGCAAGGGAAATCAAGGTCAAAGATAGGCAGTAGATCCAAATCTAGAAATGGAAGAATAACTTGTTGGAATTGTGGAAAGAAAGGACATGCAAAGAAATATTGTTGGTTGAAAGAAGATCAGCATGAAGGTAATAAAGAAGCAAATGATGTAAGTATTGTTACACAGGATGCTCTTATATTTTATTTGGATAGTCAGGTAGAATCATGGGTTTTAGATTCTGGTGCTTCTTTCCATGCAACTCTAAATAGAGAATTTTTTCATGATTATGTCCATGGAGACTTTGGAAAAGTTTATTTAGGGGATGGTTAGCCTTGTCAAATTTTTGGCAAAGGAAAAGTGCAGCTGAAATTGTAGAATGGAAACACATGGGTGTTGAAGGATGTCATGCATGTACCCATCCTGAAGAGGAATCTAATTTCTATATGAAAGTTGGGTGATGAGGGTTGCAAAGTAACTCTCACAGCTGAATCTTGAAAATTTTCCAAGGGTGCACTTGTATTAGCAAGAGGTAAGAAAGTAGGTACACTTTATCTATCTACTTGTAATACTGATTCTCCTTCTATTTTATCTACTTCAGATGTAGATGCAAAGATGTGGCACTGTAGGCTTGGTCACATGAGAGAGAAGGGAATGTATGTTCTTAAGTCAAAAGGCAAGCTTTCAAATTTGATAGATCTAGATTTCTGTGAGCATTGTATTTTTGGGAAACAGAAGAAAGTGAGATTTCTCAAAACTGGGTCAACAAAGAAGGAGCACAAGTTGGAGCTTGTTCACACAGACGTGTGGGGACCAGCTCAAGGAGATTCTATTGGAGGATCATAGTATTATGTTTCTTTAATTGATGATGCTAAAAGAAAGGTATGTGTTTATTGCATAAAGAGGAAATATGATGTTTTTGACACATTTAAGAAATGGAAAGCCTTGGTTTTCAAGGAGAAGGTGATGGACAGTGATCAGCTCAAGAGGCTAAATAATTTTGAGTAGGGAAATGTTGATTTTGACAAGGTTATATTCCAAAATGAGCTCATGGGTAAAAATCATCACTCACAGGAAAACACAGACACTGACGTCAGTCAGGCAAAGACCGATGTTGATCAGGCAAGAACCAAAGTTAGTCAAGTGAAGACCAAAGTCGGTGATGTCAGGCAGGTAGAAACTAACATCAGTCAGATGGCAATCGATGTCAGTCAGGTCAGTTAGGTGGAACTGACATCGGTCAGGTGCAGACTGAGAGATGACTGGGATCGGTCACTATTAGAACAAAATTTGGGTGGATAACAAGCTGTCAATGAGTCTCAAACACCTATGAGAAGGTCCGAAAGGGTAAGTAAACCTCAAATTTTTTATTCCCCTTATTTATACTAATTTTTTCTCACTGATGGTGGAAAACCAAGAAGTTTTGAAGAGGCAATGCAGGTAGAATCTAGGAAAGAGTGGGAGCATGGCATGAATGAGGAAATTGATTCCTTGGAAGAGAACCAAATGTGGGATTTGGTAGAGTTTCCAGCTGGAAAGAAAGCATTGAAAACCAAATGGATTTACAGGTTAAAGAAAGGAGAAAATGGAAAAGTGAGACATAAGGCCAAGTTATATGGTCTTGAGCAAGCTCCAAGACAGTGGTATTTGAGGTTTGATAGGTTTATGATAGAGCATGGCTTTAGTCAATGTCAATATGACCACTGTGTTTATTTTACCAGATTGGATAATAATAGCTACATTATCCTATTACTATATGTAGATGATATGCTTGTTGCAGGTTCACACATGCAAGGAATTATTGAGCTAAAGGTAAAATTAGCTGAGACATTTTCCATGAAGGATTTAAGAGCGAAAATCCTTGGCATGAGTATTTCTAGAGATAGGAAAAATCATAGGTTGATTTTGTCTCAAGAGGATTATGTGAATAAGGTAGTGGAGAGGTTCAATTTGAAAGATGCAAAATCAGTAAGCACACCTATGGTTGGATAGTTCAAGCTGAGCAAAGAACAGTGTCCTAAATCACATGATGAGGTTGAGTACATGGTATGTACTAGATCTGATATTGCCCAACCAGTGGGAGTTGTCAGCAAGTTTATGGCCAATCCAGGAAAGAAGCACGGGAAAATAGTTTAGTGGATTCTCATATATCTGAGAGGGACCAGCAGTAGGCATTTATGCTATGCAAGGTCAAACACTTCTCTACATGGGTATGTAAATTTGGATATGGCAGGTGACTTGGATGGCAGAATAAGCACCACAGGATATGTGTTCACTATTGGTGGAATGATGATTAGTAGGATTTCAAAGTTGTAGAAGGTTTTTGCCTTGTCTACTACAGAGGCAGAATACATTGTAGTCACAGAGGCTAGCAAGGAAATGATATGGATGACTTGATTCATGGAAGAGTTGGGAAAAGAGAAAGAGAGTTACAGATGTACAGTGATAGTCAAAGTGTAATTCATTTGGAAAAGGATTCAACCTTTCATTCAAGAACCAAACATATATAGCTTAGGTACCGCTTCATTAGACAGGTATTGGAGGATGGACAGTTGAAGCTGGAAAAGATCCATATGGATAAGAACCCTACTAATATGCTAACAAAGCCGGTAACAAAGGAGAAGTTGAATCTTCATTCAACTTTTTTTGGTCTTCAAGATTGAACTTGAAGATGGAGAAACAAGCCATAAACAAATTAGAGGATGTTGCTGTACAAGTATAGGTTCAGGTGCAACTGTTTATCTCCAAGTGGGAGATTGTTGAGTTGTGGAGCTAAAAGCTTCACTAAATGTGCAAATGTAGAGGTTGCTAGGTTACACAGTAACCAACATCAGTTAGGCAAATTGACATCGGTTATATTTAGCTACACAGTAACTAGCATCGGTTATTATTAGCCAGCATCGGTCAGACAGGAACTGACATCAGTCACCTGTGTGTTTCCAAAACTGTTTTAATTTTAGGAGAACAGTTAGTTTGCATGTAAAGACTAATTTTAGTCTTGAGTCTGCATTTCTAATTATTATTTGTTTTGGGTTCTATTTAAGAGACCCATGGGGATGTATTGTAATGTAATCAAGATCAATTAGATCTACAGGGTGCAAGATCAAGAAGATCTACAGGGTGCAAGATCAAGAAGATCTGTGGGTCAAGTAGGCAACAACGGTTGAGTTGATTGTCACTTGGAAGGTATGCAACAACAAATATTGGGTTGATTGTCACTGGAGGGTACAATAACTCAGTATTGAGTTGATTGTAATTGATTGAGAGAGAGAGAACTCTTGAGGGAGAATTACTGTAAACCCAAGAGGTGTGAGAAGAGAGAGGTTTCTTCATTGTATTTCCTTCTGGAAGAGTTTAATACAAATTATATTATTTCTCGTATCTCCTATTCTTTGCTGTTTCTAATTTCTAGTTACTTATTACTTATGGTTTAATTTTGTGTTTAGTTGCTTATACAAAAGTAATCAATTGTACTCTAAGGAGGATCTTGACAAGAATGACCACAAATTGAGTAACCAAAGTAGAGGAAAATAATGGATATAGAATTATATTAGCCATAGACAAGGGTAAATGCAACATGATCATCATGACTACTAAGGAGAGAGGTAGATTAGTTGATAATAGATCGATTGGTATGTGCAAGGTTGGAATAACTAGGTGAGCAACTTAGGATTCAATTATACCTAATAATTTTTGCATGTTTCCCTAGGTAGGGAAGGAGACATGATGATTACCTTTTAAATAATGTTAACATATGGGTGGACATATGAAGGAATGTATATAGATTGGGATCACATGTGAGGAATAAACATGGACTACTAGGCCATCAAGGCTAAGAAGAGGAAATCCACTAAGGATAGATCAAGATGAAGGGGATAAAACTAAGAACAATGTGACTAAGGAATGTGATAGGTATGATGGAGGGTAAATTATTGGAAGCTCATGATGGCTATTTGAAGTATTATATTCCCACCCCTTTGTTAAATTAATTTTCCTACCATGAATTGAATTTCATGATACATTTACTTCATAAACATGTGATAAATACACCATTTGGACCAAGGTCAAAGTAATGTGGATGAGAGTGGTATGAAAAGGTGATGGATGGAAGAATATGGAATGGAGGAAATGGTTCCCATAGTACTCAATGTTTTGGGAACATGATGATCACAGATTGAGGACTTTCATGAGTGACATCAGGAACCTAGTTTTCATCATCATGTTTATCCAAGGTGCCAAAATATTAGTTTTCACCATTGGATAAAGAGAGACTTTTTTAATATAAATTTTCTAATTTTGATTATTTTTGACATAACACTATGTGAACTAATGTACAAGGATGAACTAGGATGATTCAAACTTAGGTATAGAACATTTTTAGGTGCATGATGTTCATAGGTTCATCTAGTTCCTAACCATCTTACATGGCTAACTTGTATGGTCCATATCCAAAACTGGAAACTATGACATAAGGTCCAAGGCAATTAGGCTTGAACTTACGTTTTAAAAAAAAAAAATCTCTTTACATTAGTATTCTTTTTATTCTCTTTAAGTACTAAGTCACCAATCTCAAATTCTTGGGATCAAACCTTCTTATTAAATTGATTGTGTAGCCTATTTTGATATGATTTGAGATGACTCTTCTCATCTAGAAGTTTGAGTTCTTATAGACATATGGCTCTATATGAGTTCTCAGTGATAATTCCTTGAATTGATCTCCATAGTGAAGGTATTTTGACCTCAATTTGAAAGATAACCTATATGCCAAAGACTAGGGAATATGGGATAACATCAGTAGTAATACAAAATTTGGTGTGATATGAACACAATCTAGGATAGATATGGAGATGACAATTATTCCTAACATCATTAAAAATTTTGTTGATAATTTTGATGAGTTTTTTATTGGTTGCCTCAACTTGATCATTATGTTTTGAATAGTAAGGCATTGACCATTTGAGTTGAATATGATATTGTTGACATAAGGTCTTTACCTCTTTATTTTTAAAGGATTTTAGACCATAGGATATGATGATGGAAGGTATTATATAGTTTAAAATGATATGGTTAGGAATGAATTTGTATATTTGTTTACCAGTGACATAAGTGAGTGGTATGACTTCCACCCACTTGGTAAATTACTCGATGGAAGTAATAATGAAATTATGTATGTCAGAGGATGAGGGATTAATATTGCCAATGAGGTCTAATCCCCATGTATAAAAGGCCATGAACTGGTTATAGGTTATAGTTCTTGAGTTGGGGTGTGTATTACATCCCCATATTTTTGATAGGATACACACTTCCTTACATAATGATATGAATCATGATCCATGGTGGGCTAATAGTAAACAATCTAAAGAAGCTTCTTGGCTAGGACCAACCCACTAGCATAGATTCTACATATACCATAATGGAACTCCTTGATTATTGAGAGGATCTCACCTAAGTTTAGATATATTGACAAGGTCCCATCATAACCTCATTGATAGAGTGTGCTACCAAAAATGGTGTATCAATAGGCCTTTTGGATGAATGATTTGAGATGGTGGAAGTTAAAATGAGGTAAAAGGATGTCATCATGGATGTATGTGTATATGTCTTAGTATCAAGGTAGATTGGGATCAATAATTTCAAAAACCTATTGGAATGCCTTCATATGATGGGTAGGTGATAACAATATCTCTACTAATAAGTGGACTTCATGCATTTTCGGAGCCATCTCTAGTAAACGATCCAATAGTCACCATCACATAGATAGACTTATTACTTCCTCTTGGAACCTATTCAAAAGATCAAGATTTAAAGTGTCAATAAAGTATTTATATGGGAAAAAATTATAATCCTTTATCTAAAATTCATTATTAACTTATTAGATATATCAACTGAGAGTCACCATAAACTTATAAATGTTGAATGTTCTATTGACATACTAATTGGAGTCATTCTATTAAATCCTCATACTATGAAATATTATTTGTATAAGGAAATTCTATCCTAAAAATCCTTAGGGATAAAATTTATTTTTGGTGTGACTAGTATAATGTTGGATCTTGAACCATGTGTGGTCAAGGAACCGTCAAACTAGAGATTCTAAGAGGGTGAATTTTTAGTTTTCATGATTTGTTCATCTATAAATGTTATTAATAATGGTGTTAAATCAGATAAAGGAGATACAACTAGCTGATATACCAACACCTAACCTTTGATATCTTTTTGATTCTCATACTCGATGTTAAACTCATTTAGGAGCATAATCTATTTACCCATTAATCTAGTGAGATTATATTTATATAATAGGTACTTGAGAGGATAAATTTTTGTAATGAGCTTTACTTGATTATTGAACATGTAATGTCAAATATTTTGGGATGAAAATACAACTATGAAACATGATTTGTATATTGGAGTATAATTTAGTTAATAGAGAATAGAGTCCTGATGAGATAATAAATAACCCTCTCCTTTCCATTTTCATCATGTTGTGCTAATAAAGATCTTAAGGCATATAAAGTATCAAAGATTTAAAAGAGTAAAGGTTTTTCAGGTGTCGTAGGTGTAAAAACTAGGGGTTTTAAGAGATATTGTTTTAATTTTTCAAATTCTATCTAACATTCAAGACTCCATTAGAACTGAACTCATTTATTAAAAATTTGAGTAAAAGGTTGGCACTTATCTATGAACTAGGAAATGAAATGATAGATGACCTATAAATTTCCTTATAGGTTTCATGCTTACTTGAAATTATTAGGAAGGGGAATATATATGATTGATTTGAATTTGGCTAGATTAACTTTGATGCCTTGATGAGAAATAATAATTCCCAATATTTTTCTTTAGGTGACTTTAAATACACACTTCTTAGGGTTTAGTTAGACCTTGTATTGTCTTAGTCTCTCAAATATTCTATGCAGGGTGGTAAGATAATCAAACCATTTTTTGGATTTTCCTAAGATATCATTGACATAATTGTCCACTATACCATGCATCATGTCATGGAATATAATAGTCATAGCTCTCTAGTAGGTAGATTCATCATTTTAAAGTCCAAAAGACATTACTTGGTAACATAAAGTACCCCATGGTGTAGTAAAGGTAGTGTTGACCAAATTTAACCCCAAGTCAAAATTTTCCACCCCCTCTAAATTAAAACTTTTCATGGTATTTTCATGTGTTCATGTCATGTTTATATGGTCCTTAGAGTCTTCATTTAACCTTGTTAGCATGGTTTAAGATTAGTGGCCAGATAGTGATTTAGGCATGTCATGAGTAAATAAGTCAGGGTCAAGTTGTGTCATAGGTTATTAGGTGTTTATTAATGTCATTTCATGTCTGATATACCTTTTCATAATGTTTCATGAATTTTTTGAAAGTTTGAGGATCATTTGCTAACTCTAAGGTGTTGAAAATAAGTAAAAAAGGTGATTTTGGATAATATTTATGTTTTTCAAAGTAACCAAACTTAAAAATAATATAACACACATTTAAATGATCTTGGATCAATTACATAATTTTTACACTTGTCAACATGTCAAAAAAAGGCCAGTTTCTTAAAATTCAATGCCACTTTGAGGAGTTAGAAGAAGTTGTACAGATTTGTGGAAGTCATGTGCAATAAAAAACAAATTCAAAATGTACTTTCATATTATATATGTTAGGAAAAAAATTAGGAATAAATTTCAAGCTCCATAATTGTAAAAAAAATATTTCTCTCTCCCATTGTCCCCTTCATAAGCTAGTGAAGGCTAATTTTAAGCAGATGGTATAGGCTGTACAGGTAGAGTTGGGTGCAAAAATTTAGGATAAAGTTTAGGAACCATAAGAGATTCCAATTTAAATCATATTTTATTTGTATTAGTGATCTTATATTTATGAATAATTTCTAAGAGCCTAGATTACTTTTTGAGAGCTCAAAACCCCACAGGCTGAGTTTATAGTAACTACAATGTAAAGTGTGAGATCATGGATACTTGAAACCAATTGATTTGAGTTAAGATTTATTCTTAGATGCCTATCATACATTCATTAATAATGGTGGAAATTTTGGATGGCCCTTTGGCAAGCAAAGTCTCTCTTGTGCATAGTTTGAAGTGCTTGACAGTTTTTATGTTTTTGAGTTCTCTAGGTGGTCAAATTCATCTGAGTGGTTATTCATGTTTTTCCAATACTCTCTTAGTCAATCCATGGATTATTTATCATTTAAGTATTCTATACAAGTTTGATGAGATAGTCATATCTCCATTAACATTTATAGATTGTGTGTTCTATGTGTTTGCATAAGAGGTGTTTTAATGAGTTTGTAAGTGTTTCATAGGATTGGGACTTATTTTAATAATGATAAGTGTGTTGATATAATGGTGGTAATAGTATTATAGTCTTAGTAGACATATTTTTGCACTTTATTAACTCCTAAAGCACAAGATTGTAGATAGTCACTTGCCACTTGTGGGTCTGCAATTCCATGGAAGTTCATGTTGTCAGTGATAATAAAGGTTTTATAAGAATGAAACAAGGTGGTGGTATAATTAGAAAGGATTATAATATCTTGAAGGCTTTGAGTGTCTTAAAGCCAAAGGATGTCATATTAACTGCTCCTAGTATGCACCTACAAACTATGTGCTTTGAGATAATGAACACAGAGGTTTTGAGGATACTTTGAGAATTATTTGAAATTGTAAATATAGTGAAAATGGATCCTAATAAAGATGAATGGTTTTATAGTAAAATACAGACTTGAAGAAGGATAATTCAAGACATACATAGTTAGACCTCCCAATAAGAGTCACTTATAAGATTCTCTATGTTGGTAGTGATGTGGGTAATGTTTGAAGTTCAAAACATTGAAAAGTGTCTAATGGAATCAAAAGCATGATAGAGCTATTATCAGAATCATGAATAATATTTTGGGATTGAAAGAGTGAAAACCTATAAGGCCATACACATAGTCAACTATCTAAGTAGGCACCTACATATAGTTGAGTAAGATTTGCCTTGGATAAATGAATAATGGTAAGGTATATTTAATTTAGGGCTTTGAGAAGTGTTTTGAGAATATCATAAAATATGACTGATCTATAGAGAAAGATTGAATATTGGTCTTGAAGGTGTAATAAGTCATAACATAGTTAAATTTCCTTAAAAACCACCTATAACCACCTACTAAGGATTTTGTTCTTTATACATTGATAGTGGTAAGTTTCTAATGAGATACTTAGCTATCTCAATAGCATGACTAAGTTGAGGTTTTAATGCTTCAATAGGGTTATTCAAACTTTAATATTAACATACCAACTTCAAATGAATGCACATAGTTTGTATAGGCAATCTCTTGTAGGTTTATTTAGATGACCAAGGTTTTAAAAACTTGAGAGAGATGTTTGTATAAGTGTTTTAAAGATAGAAAAATATTAGGATTATCAAGTGATTAAAACCAAATATGGGAGTATAAATACAAGGGTCACATAGTCCTTAATATACGCATAAGTCTGCCTACTTAGTTGAGAAAGCAATTGCTTGTATGAAAGAGTTTAGGGACTTTAGAAGTCCTGAGAGAGAGTGAAAAACTTAAGTGTTTTGATGTGATTGACATGTTATAAACATTATTCCATGATCCCTTAGACCCATTAGAGAGAGAAACAAATAAACACAATATGACCCTATTCAACCTTGTATAATCCTAGTTACATACTTAAGTCCATATGGGAAGATAGTTGAGAGATAGGTAGCCTAGTGGAATTACATTTGGAATTGAGAAACTTTAGGATATGTTAAAATACATACACAAACATCTCAATTTGGGCATCTGAATCAACAAGTAAACTAAGTCAAATATAGTCCAAATTGTATATATATATATAGTCTTGGATAGTCAATCCTAAGAAGATGAAATGAAGTTAGTGGAGTGAGATGGGATATATAATTGAGGCCCTAATAAGATGGTAAAATTTCCATTAAACACTTCATGATGTTATAGACCTTGAATAATGAATGAAATAGGGCATGATAGTGAGATAGGGTATGATAGTCATTTTAGATTACAAACCCTAAGCCTAGATTAATAAGGATGTAAAGAGTTTGATGAAGAAATGGGGAAAGGTATATATTATAATATGATAGGATAGATTTCATATACCTCATTAAGGACATTGGAGGCCAAACCAAACTTAGAAGAATCTCCTACAGACTATAATATTACCTAGACCTTTTAGAATGCTTGTTTCCAACTAAGAGGCTATCTTGATTTGCTTGGTATAGATCACACAATATGCATGGGACCTTGTGATATTATGGAAAGTTATAAAACTTGGTAAAATTAAAGTTTGAGTAATTGGTTGTTGGTTTCATTCCCTAAGGTTTATGAACTATCGTTAAGAGTTCAAACACTTTCAGGCTACATAGGATAGCCATAAGGACCTAATGAGAGAGAAATATAGTTCCATGCCTCTAGATGGATTATAAAGAATTAAAAACCACCCTTAAAATGTTCATGACTCCCATGATAATCCTCCCATGCTAATGGTTGGTATAATACTATATGGGACTATACAGATTAGGGCTAAAAATACTAATTTTTTCTACTTTGTAGGTCCGTACAGTGAGCCAAAACATCAAATTTGACATAGAGGTAGGGGAGGATGTTGTATAACTTAATCATACAATTTTTTGTGGTTTTTAATGTGTGGATATTAGTATAATAATTTTTCATTCTCTTGTTAGGGAGGCCTAATTGAGGCCTAGTTAGGATAGAGAAAGGGCATAAAAGGACACCGCCACTCACTCTTAGAGAATGAAATTAAACATAGAGATGTAAAGCCATAGAGGGTAATAGAATATTCCATTATATTCTTATGATACTTTGTAATTTTATCTACACAAGGATATTTGTACTATTTTAGGGTTACAATCAAGAAGGATTATTTGGAGATTTTGGTAGAAAATGAATGGTTGGGGATAGTTTGAGGCCTCAAAATGAATTTTTTTAGGTCAAATATGATGTAAATATACTACCCATGGAGTTTTTATGAGCTAAATAAATTGAAACCAAGTTTTGACACTTGTGTGAAAAATAGGCCTAAGGAGATGAAGAGTCCTATAGACACCTTACAAGAGAAAGAGGTGATGTGTCAAGAATAGCCTATTAGGGCTAGTTTATAGGTGTCAAGATAAAACTAAATAGGTAGGAGAAACTGATTCACCACAAATAATTCTACTTATCCTTCAACATGTCAAGAAGAAGGGGAATTTGAAGAAGCTAGTTAAGGTGTCAAGCAAGAAATTCAACTCCCACACCACTTGGAGGGTTAGATCATATGAAGAGGAGAAACACATGGCATATTGGATCTATTGAGGCAATTGAATAACTCCTCTTCTTATTTTAACTCACATGACACTTTTCTACCTTCTCTCTCCTACACCCTTCTTCTCTTCTCTCTCACTTTCTTTATATATTAAACCACTTTTGGCTATGTTTGTATTCTCCATCTGAGTATGGTGGATCCTTGCTCATTTTCAGAATTTGAGAAATAAATAATGATCTGGTTTACCTTCTCCATGAGTTATTTTAATGTGTTTTTTAACTAGTTGATCTTGTTAAGTGATAGACTCTTTTCCTTAGCATGTTGTCCTTGTTTGAATTCTTACTCAGCTTTGAAAGTTTGTTGCAAGTCTCTTAAAGTTTAATAATTAAGTGTTTCATGAGTTTTAATGAGTTATATTTTCACAAGTGTCAAGTCATGACCTTAAGTTTAGTCCTCTTAGCTTAAGTTATCATCACAAACCTCCATGAAAAATACTAATGTAAGGGTAGTTTTGGAGTAGTGTCATGTGTAGGTTAGGATTTTTATTAAAGTGTCATTACAATTGGTTGGTAGTGGCCAGGTTATAATTGGTGCATCACCTTGTTAGGATAGATTTAATTTATGTTCTGTCTCTCCCGTTTCATCCAAATGAGAAAGTAGATTAGGTGATGAGATATAATAGACAAAGCAAGGGATCTAGCCCTTAAATCTAGAGGTTTGACTCACTTAGAGGTCACCCACAACCTAGATTCAATCCCATTACATAGATCAATTTTATAGGGATTGAATCACCCTCTTATAGGGTGTAATTTTGATCTATAATAGGTAGTTTTATGTTGATCCTCTTGTGTGATTTTGATTTGATTATAACTAGAGAATCTATCCATGAGAGAGATAATTTTATATCTAGAGGTAGAGTCCACAATCATGCCTATGTTTTTAAGTGGAAAGTCATCTTTTATACAAGCCTTATTAATATCTCAGAAGTCAGTGTAAAATCAGATTTTTTCATTTGGTTATCCAATAGGGATAATAATTGAGATCCAATCAGAGTAGTTAATGGGTCAAATAAATCCAGCTTCAAATTTTTTTTGTAGCTCTTCCTTGACTAGTAAGGACACTTTGTGGTGCATATTTAAAAGTTCTTACTTGATGGGTTTTTCATTAGGATGGACAACTAGATGACACATGAGCAAGGAAGGAGCAAGGCATGACATATTGGCATAGCACCAAGAAAATATATCAATGAATTATTTTAGAAGAATAAAAATGAATTCTATTTATTTTGGTGTAAGAATTTCCCTCAATTTGTCAATCTTAGGGTCCTCCTTGGTTCCAATATTAACTTCAATTATTTATTCAACTAGAGACAAAGACTAATTTTGTAGATCAATCAGAAGATAAGGAAATTGAATTTATTTAAGTGATTGGAAGACATCCAATAAGGCTTAAAATATTTCCTCATATTATTTATTTCTCTTAAGACTAATAGAATTACTAGAGGAAAAGTGGGGTTTTATTTTGATATGCCAGTGTTATTTTTGAGAGACAAGTATTCACGATAGTCTATAGCTTCTTTTGATTCAATTTGATTTAGTGATTCAAATTATTCTCCAAATTAAGATGAAGTATTTAGATTGATTTCAAACCCTTTGTTGTGGTCACTTGATGACATATGATATCAGTATCTTGTATGCTCTACTATGACTTCATGGTTTTGGAAAATATCTAAAGAAGGTTTATTACACTAATCTTAATCAATGAGGGAAGGGTCAAAAAGTTCCAAGTTAATGGTAAAAATGGAAGTGTCAATGAATAGGTTCTTGGTAGTAAGACCTTCAGAGATATTATAGATGAAACTTATCTCAACATACTCATCAGATGGTGAATCCTTAGAAACTGAAGAAGAATTTTAGATGACATCATATAATAAAATACCACATGGCTAAAATCCTATAACTTAACATAATGGGTCACCTTTAATTGAGTTTTGTTTTAGTATATCTTTTTCTTTTTAGCATAGTCCTTTCCATTTATAATACATATTATGGAGTATTCGATTTACCTTGAAATATTCAAGATCTTGAAAACAAGAATAAAACCTTCTATGTCAACCATGTATCATTTGACTTGTTAAGGTGTTATTTTGATAATAAACCTCCCTTAAAATATCATGTGGATATAAACTTATAGATAGTCAACCTTTTATCATCCATGTTGAGGGATCTATAACTATGGGGAGATAAGGGAAGATTATCAACATGAAATGTTTTATATTCATACTCTCCACACCTTTTGGAAATGATCTTGATGTGAGTGGATTTAGGGGGATTATATGAAGGGGATGGTAAGTCATTAGGATGGATTTAATTATTGTAATTTGGATGGTAAGTCATCTTGTAATTCCCCTTATGAGATAATAAGTGACTTCAATACTAGCTAACTAAGACCTCAACCACGGGGATGATAAGGAACTCACCTATGGGTATGTGACGTATAAGATACCATTTATACTCTTATTTTACTATAAATAATAGTGTTATATATGACCCATTAAGACATGCTTCAGGTATGGAAAAGGTGACTATGCTAAATAGATGATAGTAATCCCTTGGTGATGCTAGTTATAAGGTGGGTGGATTATGCAAATGGTAAGAGATGGATAAGTAATGCTTAAATTATTATATTAGATCGTAATTAAAATTACATATGAATTATGGTGCTATAATAATGTCACTTCATTCCCTTATGAATTTATTGGTAAACTAATTACATTGGTTTAAGTAATTATTGAAAATGCTATGTTTGAAATCTTCAAATTTTAGGATAGCCAATTTCATGGGTTAAATAAGTGTACAATAATAGGTCATTTCCAATAAAGGAATAAGGCGTATGATAGACATAGTTGCATCATATTTTATCTTATGTTTGACCCAAATCTTATCTTTAACCTTGCTTGATCTTAATTATATACCTTGTATGTAATTTCACCCTTTCTTTAGTCTTGGCATGTATTAATGGATTGTAATTGTAGACATCCAATTCCTATCACTATTGTGCTAAAATTGTCAATTGAAGTGATATTCTATGATAATGTAAAATTTGGGCTAACATCACTAAAATGTTCTAAATCATTCAATCAAACTTGTCACGTACAAGTATTGATTTTTTCTAATATATCCTTGAATGGGGAAATGCATTTTATGTGATTATTATCTTTTCTTAAATTATTTTGAGTCAAATTATGATAATTGAAAATGACATCTTGGATCACCAAATTATTCTAATTCGGCATCACACATCACATGCATGTGTTATTTCATATCCATAATAACCTAACTAGGGTATTACCCCATACGTAATTGACACCTTATTCTAATTATACTCTAGTCAAATTATGACTTAGTAAATTGACATTTTGACTAGTTTGATTAAATGAACAACTAACTTCCAAAGAATTATAGAAAATTAAGCAAAGTCACTTAAGTAAATTAAAGAAAATTAAGATCTTAAGTGGAGATTTCATGGAAAATATGGAATATTTATTTATTGTAAATTCATAATTCAAATATCCAAAATATCAAGAAAATATCAAGATTTTAGTAGAGGACATAATAATTTTGACCTATGTCTCCCCACATGGACCTAACTCAATTGGGGTTAACCTAAACCTAACTAGGGTTAACCTAAATTTAACTACACTCAGGTTAGGGTTAGTATGGAAGGATATAAATATAAGTTATCACCATTGACCAAATGAGATATTTTTGTGTAAACTTATTATGCAAAATTATCTTCATTAAGCTTCATTTAAACAAACATGATATGCAAAAATTGTAATAGATAAGATTCACCTATTTGAAAAAAATTATCAAAGTCTTGTGAGCCTAAGCCATTGGTGCTCTAGGAAATTATGGAGTAACATGTTACTCTTTATTGACACAGACTTGGAACACCAAATCTAGGGAAAAACACATTTCTTGGCCACTCTTGAAAGGAAGGATTTTACTTAGAAGGTTTGATGGTATTCCTTTCTTAAATAGATCTTATAATTCATTAGCAATGCCACTTGAGGGAGTAGTCTTGATGTGTTAGTCTCTCTATGCTTATTTTTAGAGTTTTTCTTGATTAACTCTTGAACTAATATATCTCATAGTCTATCTCTACATTTTGGCATGCTCGATGGGACTCAAAACTCACACAAGCATTTAGCCCTTCTAATTTTGCATTTAGACCATATTTAGAGGCTATTTTACACTTCTTTTCTCTAATTTTACATTTTTGTGGCCTCTAATTAAAAAAATAGATTCAACCTATAAAATGGCATAATTTCTCTAGAAGTCAGTGGAATCAACTTGGACATTAGTAAGAATGCCCTCTGTAACAATAGAATTGAACTATGTAATAATGAAATCACATTCATGAATGATGAAATTGATTTATCTACTCTCTGCCCATTTATGTGTCTAAAAAAAATGATGGAAATGCTTTGTCAATCAACAAAATCACTCTATCAATTAGTGAAAATGCCCTGATGATCAGCATAATTTCACTATGGAATGATGGGTTTGCCAATAGAATAACATAATCATATTGAACCAAAAACTAGCAGGTAACTACTATTTATTTTATTTTATCATTTGTATCACTTCGATAGAAATTCCCTACATATCAATAAAAACACACTGCTAATTAGTGATATGGCCCTAAAATTGATGGAATCACAAAATAGTGCCTTCTCTATCTCTGTGTTTTAGTTTAATTACACTATGGAATGGAGGGATCACACTGTGGAATAATAGAATCAAACTGCATAATAAAATAGATACCTAGAATAATGAGCTACAAGTTTATTTAAATAATTTCACACCCATGTTTTAGACTTTTAACACCTTATTTTCAAGATTTGAGACCCTTAGTCTCCATTTCAAAACAATCAAAAGTAAATTTAATTTCACTTATCTTTTTGGTTCTCTAAAATAAATCTAAATATTAGTTAAGCACTCTTAAGAGCTTTTTATTTTATTTTTGTTGTGTGTTTTTGTGCAAAATGATTCTAGCATGTATGTTCCCCCCGTGCCCTTTATAAAACTTGGGTGATAAAAAACACTTCACTTTTTGAATTTTGATGCTTTATACAAAAGCACAGAAGGAAAGTTTCTAAGGCTCTCCCTAAAATCCAAGTGATTTTAATGATTTCCAAACAATCCCAAAGTGCTAATTTTATTATTTTTGCATCTTGGCTTGTGGGCAAGAATTTAAAGCCTCCCCACAGGTTCTCTAGGGAAAAATTAACCCATGAATTCATCTCCCAACATAATTTCAACCCCAATATATGGTGGGTATATAAATTGAGGGTGATCCACTAGGATTCTTATTTAATTAGTTAAACAAGATTTTTTAGTGGTACTCAACCTCAAACCATAGGGGTAAATTGGACATCGCACTACACTGAGCAATTGATAGATGTAGTGGTTTTTAAAAGGATAAAACCTTTTCAAAACAAATTGGTTAACATAGATCCAATTTACATGATTCCATATCTAGTGTTAACCACACTTGGGACCATCTAAATGTGCAAAACTTATTGTTTTAGACAAACCCTACTTGCCATGGATATACTATCAACACAAGGTGAGTAACTCAGTGTTATATGTCATTGTATGAAATATTGAGAGACAATAGGGCCCAAAAAACCTAATTTTCATGTGATTTTAATTATTGTATTAAAAACTTAATTTCATCTCAAGATAAAGTATATAGATGGAATTTGACAATATGAAGCTACCTTGTTAGTTTCAGGATTAAGACATTATACTTAGGTGTTTATGTGTTTTTTTTTGTTTTACTCACATGGTCTTTTTAAGTCTAAAAATATTTATGTTAAATAAAAAATGCATCAAAAAACCAAAATCTCATTGTGCACCATATCATTTGAATAAATAGGCATTACGTTGGTAAAATTCAAAATCACTTCTTACCTTGTTCAAAATTTCAATCTAAAAATTGAGTTTGTATTTTCTAAACAATGTTGTTATGTTGTCCATTTGAGTCTAAACCATTCATCCACTTTTCAAATATTAAGTACTTTTTTTTTAATCTAAATTCAAAATCTTACCTTTCTAAGTTCTAATCCAAGGTGCTATTGGTTTAACTTTTGCACTTGGTTTGAGTAACTTGGGTGAGATTTCCTATTTGGATTAAAGGTCATTATTTAGACTCATTCCCATTTTTATTCTCATTTTGAACATAGATTATCTTGCATTCACTTATGCTTTAAGTTATTATACCATTCTACATCCTTTTACCATATGTCACCATTTTACTACCCATTTAATTTTGGCTTTATACTTAGGATTTATTGTGTTAGTTTACATCTTGAGCTTCTTAGTTCATATTTTTATCTCCTTAATCAAAAAGACCTTCTTCTATATTTTCTATCCATGACTCACCATAATTGTTTCTATCCTTTTATGGAATTGACATATCTTGGACCTAAGTTTATTTTTCTAGCCTAAACTTTATGTTACAAAATTGTTTTACCCTCTTTTAATTTGATGATTTCAACCAACCAAGGCTAAGTAAATTTGTAACCTCTTTCTTCTCATTGTGTGGTACTATGTGATTTCCTTTTATTATAGTCTCATTTTACCTTGTATTTTATTTTAATAAATAAATCAAATCCCTCATTTTAATGTTTGTAAACCACATTTTGCATTTTGGCAAATGTATAAAAGCTATCTTCAAACATGACACAAAATTATACTTTCAGTGGGGTCTCTTATGGCCCTAGTTAAAAAGAGGAACATTATTATGACAAACAAGAGCACTCTATCATGTTTGAGGATATCCCAAAAACCATAAGATATGAATAGGATTATTATGAGACATCAACTTATAAGATAAAAATACGAATCCATTTTAAGGTTGATAGATTTAGGTGCTGAATTTCCACTAGATTTCCCAATAGAACAATTGCACACACTTATTAGGGCAAAGGAACAAAATCAAGAGCAAACTCTCACCTATGTTTCAAATTCCAATAGGGCTTCTTATAGCAAGGAAAAATAAACACTTATATAGTCCACTCCAAATGATCAAGATCTTGCTACCAAGATTAAAAAAAATAGCCAATGGTATATAGATCAACTTATTGTAGACCTAACAATGTCTTTAGCTGTGACTTTGATCAATAATAATGCTTTTAAAGAGATAAAATATGATGGATCAAGTGTAGTGTACCCTATTTAATCCTATTTATATGATTGATTATTGGGTTTCATCTTAACAAAATAATTTTAGAGATGCTTTGTAACATGTTTCACCTAATATGAAGCATACATTCTTCAACTGTTAAGAGGTTCTTACCCCTTCAAAAAACCAAGGGACAAAAAATTTAATACATATTGGGGGTATTATGTAAATTTTTTTATAAAGTTCATCCTAACCATCACATCCTTTCGTGAAATAACCACAAACTCCCTAAAACCAACATTATACCTATAACTCATAGTGATAGATTCTAGGGACTATTTATCAACCACTTAGGAATCAATGACTAGCCTACTCAAATTAAGGAGTAAACCAGAGCCAAGTTTATGATCATAGGGTTTATATCCCTAACAAAACCATGAAATAGGGGCACATTCCACCCCAAAAAAATTATATTCGACCCATAAATGCACCAATCATGTAGGAGTGGAATTCAATGAAAGAGATAGTATCAAGACTTGAGATGGGAAATTGAGTTAAGAAGTATAATTTTGATGAGATATGTACATATCCATTTGAATTAAGAATTATCCAATTCCCCTTTCCACCTCATTTTTAGGCACCCAATATTGATAAATACAAAGGGAAAGGTGACCCTAGAGAGCATATCCAAGCATTTTTTATACTATGCCAAGAGGTAACTTATAACATTGTTTATTTGCTTCACTTATTGCCACGTAGTTTGGTTGGACAAGATTTTAGATTAGATCCTTAAATTACCTAAGGGATCAATGGCAGATTTGAATGATTTATCTAAGAAATTTATCAACCATTTATCTTATAACATTGAACATGAGTTAACAATGGCTAACTTGTGCAAATTAAAACAAAGTGATGGAGAAAGCTTTGTAATATACCTACGAAAATGGACAACATTAGCTAGATGATTTCAATACAACTTGATAAATACATAACTGGTTGATATTTTTGCACAAAACTTACACCCTAAGGTGGTTCATAATTTATGACTCACTTATGCCAACACATTTAATGAGATCATTGACAAGGAGGTGTATATTGAGAAGACTCTCATCACTATGGGCTTTATAAAGACATAGGGTCAAATGTCTAATCAGACCCAACCACCTATTCAAGATATTACTATGGAGAAACTTAAAAGTTTTAACAAGAATAAGAACATGATGGGAAATGAAGTGACATAATCTAGACATGTGCAAATGGTGTAGGATCTACTAGCTCCAAATGTGCAACCAACCCCACCTAATCCATAAACCACCTTACAAATGGCTCATCCACAAAGGGAATTTAATAAATATAAAGTATTCAATAAACTGGGAAACCTTATTGAAGTCATATTCCAAAAGTTGGTAACAATCAATTTGATTGTGTGATCTATACCAAAGCCTTTTCTAGAAGATCAACTAAAACCCAATTGGTATTAGGATGATGAGTTTTATAACTTCCATATTGTTTTCGGCCATGCCATTTACCGATGTGTTCAACTAAGACATCTTATTGAGAATTTGATTGAAACTAGATAAATTAAAATAAAGAAAATGACGTAAAAAAATAATCAAGACATGGGAATCTATAAGGACCAATTTTTCCTAAGCATAATCAATATCCAGCAAGGAACAATCATAATCAAAGTCAAGGCTAACATCAACAAAGACAAGGTCAGACACCTAATCAATAAATGTAGAATTAGGATCATAATACCCATGCTAATAACATGGGTTATAAAAAAATAACATATAATTATAATAAAAATATGGGACATATTTACACAAATTACATTAACACTATTATAATCAAATCTCATGAACCATCTAATGCTTCTCAAAGTACTGGATACCCTATTATAGGGTTGACACCATCTTCCTCAAGTAGTGCCATACTAGGTTTAAGTAATTCCACTATGCCTCAATTTTTATGGGTTAATATTTTTGAACCACCACCCCCTTATTCTAATTATAATGACTCCTTGATGACTCAAAATTAAACAATCACAACTAGACACTTGTAAGTCACCATCCAAGGTCCTTTATCTTATTATTATAATTATAATAACTTCTTACCAACTCTAGATTGTACAATAGCAACTAGATTCTCATGAGTCACCCTCCAAGGCCCTTTACCTTATTCCAAAATTAGACCAAACCTAAAAATTGTGCCTTTGGATTCAAAAATAAACATTTTACTAACCAAGGCCAAATCCTCTCATTCTTCTGTTGAAAAACCATATAGTATCCAAGACCAATAAAGTAAAAACCCTATGTAAATTTCTATTCTAGATCTTTTACATATGTCCAAAGTCCATCAAAATATTTTAAATGACTTCCTTCATTAGTCCATTATTCCCCAAGATATCAACCCTGAACAATTCTAAGCACTTGTAGGGTATTTATCTCATATATAAAAATTACATTTGATCAGTGAAATATGTCTTCTCTTGATCATAGCCACAATAAACCCTTGTACATTGAGGTTGTTATATAAAATCATAAGATCAAATAGGTTCTTATAGACAATGGTTCAGGGCTAAACATATTATTTCTCAAGTTGGTAAAATGATTGGGATATATTGACAAGTACATCTAACCTGAGACAATCATGATCAAGGCATATGACAATACTGAAAGGGAATCTTCTGGAACTATCTATTTACCAATCATTGTTGGGTTTGTATCCCATAATACTCTATGCCATGTCATGGACATTTAATTTACATATATTATACTTCTTGTTCATCCTTGGATCCATGAAGTATGGGCTGTACCATATACCCTAACTAGTGCCTCAAGCTCCCCCATGATGGAATTGAGGTTACCATTCATGTTGATTTACAACCCTACCAATATTATAAACACTTAGAGGCTAAAATTTTCAATTATAAATATTTATATGATTTTTAATTCATAGCAAAGAATAATAAATAAATAGTTTTACAACCACCCAAGTACAATTTTATCAACCTAAGTGATCTTGCTTCTACTTCAGTTGATCCATTCACAACATTTGCACACTATTGAAGATGCAGGCATTTCCATGTACCTTCTAAGAGATTCTTTCCACATTGAAAAGTTACCTAAGCCTTACCAAATCCCTTGTAGGCCCAATATGATTTGGAAAAGAGAGAAAGACACACATAAACCACCATTGGTATTTATACTAACAACTTCACAAAACTAGGATAAAGAAGCCTTTGTTGAAGGAGATTGGTTATATTTTGATGGTCTTGTTAATTATTTTCAAAATCCTAAGTACCCTATCCCTAATCATATTATGGATAAATTGGATTATATAGGTAAAGGCCTAGGGTCATGAGAGCAAGGTATCTTGGAACCATCATCAATTAATAAGCCTAATATATGTCAATGTCTCAGATTTATACTGCTTGGGGGTGACCTCATGTATTTTGATAGTGATTACTATGAATTGACTAGTGATGAGACTCCTGACAGTGATTCAACATCTCATTATAGCACTCACGATGAGCTAGCTAACACTGACCTATTTATCTCTAACTCTATTATGACTATCACAACCCATTATCCCCTTTGCCTTTTCCATCTTGACCTTATTAATTATGACCAATAGAATTTTTTTATACCCCTCGATGAATTTCAAAATGAACAATATATTATTGAATACATGGGCCTTAGAGATGTATTTCTAATTGGTGATCACAAGCAAGGCTTTGACTTCTCTTTGGACCTACCTACTTTGGAGAGTAGACAAACTTTATTGGTCATATAAGATAAAACATTGAGATCTTTAGGTGAAAACCTATTTGAAGCACTCATTGGTTAGGGAAAAAGTAAATAAAAAGATAAATCCTTGAGTGAAAACCTATTTTAGGCACTCTTGGATGGGGAAGTTTTCTCATATCCAAAGAAAGCACAATATCCACCAAGTCCTAGCTCTATAGCTAGTGCCAGTATCACATCTAAACAACATAGAGTCTTTGAGCACATTTCTCTAGAATTTATAGATATATTTTCTAGTTGGACACTATTGGAACCAAAATACTCATATTCATCTCATTATCCTAAGCTTTGAGAGGAACAACCAAAAGCTGAATTAGAAGAAGAGGATCATGGTCAAACATTGCCCACTATTTTAGAGGATAGTTCTACTCTCTTCATTGAAAACACCATTGAAGTAAACCTGGGAAATTATAAAGATACAAAAATTATTTATCTTAGAGCATCCCTCATTGATGAGGAACATGAATACATTGTCATCATTTTAAGGTATTTTATTGATATCTTTACATGGGCTTATTATGACATGCTAAGTCTAGACCCTAACTTTGTTATGCATCACCTTGTTATACATCTAGATAAAAATCCAGTCAAATAAAAATTAATAAATTTGTACCCACACATATCTCTTTTAGTAAATATATAAACTATTAGGAGATAGCTTCATCAGACCACTGGACTATTTTGAATGGATATCAAATATAGTCCTAGTAAGCAAAAAGCCATAGGGCATTCACATTTGTATTGATTTTTGAGATATCAAGAAAGTGTGTCCTAAGGATTATTTCCCTCTACCTAACATTGACATGATTATCAACTCTATTTTTGGGTATGAGATTGTGTTCCTCATGAATGGATTCTCAATATAAAATTAGATCAAGATAGCTTAAGAGGACCAACACAAAATTGCATTCACCATAATGTGGGGAACATTATATTACCAAGTCATGCCTTTTGTATTGAAGAATTCTGGTGCCACTTAGCAATGTGTTATGATTTTCATCTTCCAAGACATGATGCATGATATTATTGAGGAATATTCTAATGATATTCTAGCCAAATCAAGAATGCATGCTAGATATCTTGATTTTCTATGAATAATCTTTGAGAGACTTCATAAGTATAAGGTTTTTCTAAATCCTAAGAAGTGTGTCTTTGGCATCATTTCAAGAAAATTTATAGGATTCATTATGTCAAAAATAGGGATTGAAGTGGATCTTACTAAGGTCAAGGCCATCATGGAAATGCCTCCACATTCTAATTTGAAATAGCTCTACAACATGTAGGGAAAGATTCAATACATTCACAGGTTCATTTCACAACTTGAATATAAGTGTCATCCTTTCATACATCTATTGAAGAGAGGGGTCACTTTTTAATGGGATATTCAATTTTGAAAATAATTTTTGAAGCTCATAACATACTTGGTCAACCCACCAGTTTTGAGACCACCAACACCTAGACAACCATTAATTCTTTATATCTTAGCCATCGAACATGCACTAGGGGCTCTCTTGGCCCAACATGATGAACAAGAAAAGGAACACATAGTCTAGTATTTGAGCCTCACACTTGTATCATACAAACATAATTATATGCATATTGAGAAGGCTTGTTTAGAAATGGGGTTTACTTCCCAAAAGTTATGACACTACATGCTGAATAATAAAATTATTGTTATTGCTAAAGTGGATCCTCTAAAATATTTGTTATCCAAAGAAACTCTTATAGGTCTCATAGCTAAATGGGTCATGATTTTAAGATAATTTGATTTTGAGTACCTGATTACAGATTAGCTTGTATAAGCTCCTATTGTAGATACTCAACCACTCACATTTGATTTTTTAAATGATTCTATCATGATAGTAGAAGTGGTGCATGAAATTTAATAGTGGAAGTTATACTTTGATGGCTCCTTCACATCCCATGGATCTAGATACAACATCTTATTAATTAAACCATAGGGGGATTTGATCCTCAAAGCTTTTCATATTAACTTTCATTGCACCAAAATATGGCCAAGTATGAAGCTCTTATTACAAGACTTCATCTTGTAATACATTGGGATATACAATAATTAGTGGTCTATGGGGATTGTAAATCAATTATTAATCATACTATATATCAATACTAAACTTGAGATGATAAGCTTACACCATAAAATCACATTGTGGACAATCTCAAGTCCCACTTCAAGTCCTTACTGTTTGAACAATTACCATGGGCCAATAATAGATCAATGGGATGAAATGGCAATAATTGGGTCCATGATACAAATTTATAGTAGTGTTAAAGAGTATAAATTCCTATTGAAAATCTTCTACAACCTATTCATATGTTTCTAGATTTACAGAGGGTATGTACAATTGCTAGTCCCAATCTACCTAAACTACCTTAGTTCTAAGGCATTTATAACTATTTCCATGATCAAGTCTTGCCTCCCAACCTTTCACATAATCACCAAAAAATATTCCTCCATCACCTATCCCATTACACCCTCCTTGAAAACATGCTTTATCATAAGGGCTATGATGGAACACTTATTCATTATTTATATTTGGGAGAATCTGAGTTAACACTTAAGGAGGTTCATAAAGGAATATGTGGGGCCCACACCAGTGGTGTAGTCTTAGCCAAAAAACTCCTTAGAACATGATACTATTGGTCCAAGATAGAAAAAAATGCTTGTAATCATGTCAAGAAGTGTGTTGCTTGCAAACAATATGGTAATTTAATACACACACCTTACTTGCCATTACAACCGATCACTACACCATGGTTGTTTTCTACATGGGGTCTTAGTCACATCGAGAAAATAAACCCAACCTCTTATGATGGCCACAAACACATTATCACTACTATTAATTATTTTACTAAGTGGATTGAGGCCATTCCTATCACTTAGATCACCAAAAAGTATATTGCTAAATTATCCATTACCATGTCATCTATCGATATGGTATCCTAACCCATATTATATTTGATAATGGTGGATCATTTGTCAACCAAGATGTTAAAAATATTTGTACCATGTTCAAAATCAAACATAAGATATACACACCATATAAGCCACAAGGTAATGGTCAAGTTGAGGCATCTAACAAAACCATTTTCATAATCCTAAAGAATATTGTCAATGATGCTAGTTGTAATTGACACTTATAAATTTTTCTTGCCCTTTGGGCCTATCGTACTAGTCATCGAACCCCCACAAGAGCCACTCCATATTCACTTGTTTATAGAACATAAGATTTTATCCCAATTGAGATTGAGATACCTTTATTATGGGTATCCTTAGAAAACATTTTGGATGATGAAGATTATGGAGTTTGTAAGTTGTAAGATCTTGAAATCCTTGATGGCAAGAGTTTAGCTACCCTAGAAAATTTGAAGGCATACTAGAATAGATTGTGTAGAAGCTATAATAAGTGCATTCTCTCTTAAGAGTTTGAAGTTGGTGACTTGGTATTGAAGGAGAACCAAAAAGAAAACTAATGTTGAATGCAAGAATAAGGGTAAGTTTCAACCCAATTGGCTTGGCCCATATACATTTGAAAACCTTTTGGAACCATTTTCTATAAGAGCCATTACTTGGGGGTGGCTTGTGCTGAAGTCATTCATTCCACCATTATATTTGTATACTCTAGATTATCCTATTCTAAACCATTTTTACTCTATACCATTCTATCCTAGACCATCATAACCTAGACCATTATTTCACCTTGGACCATTCTAACTTAAACAATATTCTTTAACTACCCCTAGACCATTACACTTTTGGCCCATTATACTTTGTTTTATTTCATTATGAATGGTTGTAACCATACTACTCTAGACTATTATAACCATATTAACATATCCCATTTGATTCTAGACCATTGTACCCCTGGACCATTATCACTTGGATCATTTATATTCCAATAAACCCATTTTCCTTGCACTCTGGACCATTGTAACCTAGACCATTATATCCAATAACTAGTTATGATCCTAATTATGATTCATAAGCATTATGGTCACACTCAATGCCTATTCTACAAAGAAGTTCAACCTGAATAGTATTTTGGAGCTTCCTTTTGTAGACAAGTGTTTGAGGGTATGTCAGAATAGAGTTTTTGCTTATTGGATGGTTCCTCATATTTATTCAACACTGAATCTTGTTTTATTCTTATTTTGATGTTGTTTAGTATGCATTATTTCCTTGATAGGATTACCTATACCATTGCATCCATTTTAGCTAGTACTTAATTATGGACATACAACTCTTTAGCTAAGTGGTTTTCTATGCCATTTTTTATATCCCACTTTCATTTTTGGGTCATTGTAACCAGTTTTAAGCTATTATTAATACTCCTACCTTTGGAGATGCATCCCCTTGCTTATTTGGTTCCTTGTACCATCATTCATATTCACGATCCCTATTGTAATTAGTTTGGTTGTTTAAACTCTTACCTATGAAAGTGCATATCCCTAGTTAGGTATTTCCCTATGCCTTTTGTTAATATTTTGTTTCTATTACTTATCCCAAAAACACAAAAACATTAGAAAATGATATGACAAAAGAACAAAAACATTACCTTGAACCTTTATTTATTCTAATCTTGAGCACTCTCTATTTTACAAATAACTTAAACCACATTTTTACCATTTTGTGAGTTGGACCAATTAGTCTCTTGTAATTATAAATTGAGTTGAGACACTTATAAAACCCCTAAATATTTTTAAATATTCTATAAATCCCTAAAAATCACAAAATCAAGAAAATTGGCTTAGAATTTCCATGATAGATTTAAATCCATCAAAATTTTTAGGTTAGGTTATCTTGTTTATTTAGTTTATTTCTAGACCACCTTGGTATTTTTCCCTCCCATTTTTGGGAGAACTACATTGGCTTGAGGTATGTACAAACTATGTAGGAATCATGTGGATACATGGGGTATCTCAGGTTAGCTTGACCACATTCACACTTTCTTTTATTTTTCAACCATTTATTTATCTTAAGGAATTAGGGACCTCCAACTATTTCATGAGTAACCACCTATCCTTTAGTGTCCCCATCATTATTTTATCTCATCCCATACTCTTGTCATTTTGTGAGACCCTTGTTGCATTATTAATTAGAACATAATCTATTTTTTCACCCTTGGTTTTTTCTTATGCTCTCACCATTTTGTAAGATTTTTATCTTTCTCAATCTTAGATGCAATAGACACTTTGAATTCCCAATTTAGTTTAGTTTTGCCTACTTTTCTCTTATATTTTAGTGTGGTTTTAACCAAAAACCATACCCTCTTTTATCACACACTCACCATTTTGTGATACCATTCCATTATTCCTCTATAAAATGTTAATCATGTTCCTTTATCATAATTTTATTCTAGCCCATCTCTTGGGAGAAATACATTTGGCCTAAAGTTCATGTTAGATCTTGCATTCATAGAACTATGTAGGCAACATCCACTTACCTTATGCATCTAGAGTCAGCTCATATACCCCTTACTTTTATTCTATTCCCCCCATCTTATTTGTTTGTTTCATTATCTCCTATAGCCTAGGGGCACTATTTATTGTCTTGTTTGTGTCATTATTTCCCTATAGCCTAAGGGGAACTTTATACCTCTTATCCTTGTGTTGTTATCATAGGGTCATCATTGCCTAGCTTAGGGGTCACCCTGTCATGAGTGTAATGCCTCTCTTACACATGCATGAATGATTTGCCTTTTTTTTATCCTAATATTATCATTAACCATTATTTTTGTATTAATATTTGTTTAACTTTATAAACATGCATACTAATTGATTGATTGCTTTATCTTATTATTTTATGTTATTTTATGTTTTTATTATTAGGTTATTAGTTTGTTTTGAGTGTTATGTTTGAATGAATTTTTTAAACCTTTTCAAGTTTGGACTTCACTTGGGCTTGAATTATATACTTTTACATTTGTATTTGAATTGTTTTATTTCTTGTTGATTTTTTGGTACATTCTTGTTCCTACTTCAGTCTTGATAATTCATATCTTGATTTTGAATTGGCTAAATTTTGTATTTTAAACTTATTTTTACCTTTTCATTTTATTTATTTTCTTTATTTATTTAAACATAAATAGTTATAAATTTGTTTTTGGTGATTTTTATCATTATCCCTAGTTATAAGTATTCACATTTAAACTAGTCAATCAAAATTAAAATACAATGTCATTATAGGTCATTCCTACTTATGACACATAATTTAATTTGCTAAGTAAACACCAAGTGCTCCAATTCCATCAATCAATGTGTGTTGAACACCATATCTGAAGGCATTATCCTACATATCCACTACCTAACATGATCTCATAATTGAACATTGGTACGTCTTTATTCTATTCTTTATTTCTCATTTCATTTTATTCCACTTTTAGGAGATCTACATTGCCCTGAGGTCCATCTAGACTATGTAGGTAGTGTTTGGATATATGATGTATCTTAGGTTAGCTTGGCCATCCTTATTCTTCCAATAATCTCTTTCATCACATTGTGTATCCTTGTATGCATGATTTTTTGTAGATTATTTAGTCATTATATCATTACATCTATGTTTGTGCCCACTCATATTTAATCTATGCAATAGGTTATATCCTTGAGACATGATTTCTAATTTGCCCTATTAGGGCACAATATTTGGACTAATCATCGATCCAATCAACCCTACTAGGGAAAAATCAATTATTAGTGATCAAAATAAAACCTAATTGGGAAAAAATATTTATTAACCAATCAAATATAATCTACTAGAGCATATTATTAATTCATTTACCTCCTTTCTTTGGAACAATTCTCTCAATTTTATTCTAATTCCAAGCTCTACAACTTTTTCCCTCGTTATAGTAATTTAAAGAGTGCAACTCATCTTAGGATCAATCATTACCTAAGCCCACAATTTTAACCCTATTTTGGGTATGTCAAAGTGTGTTACTTCTATTTTGGGATTGCATTATTTTCACTTCCCCCTACCTTATGGCCCATTATGCTCTATTCTATTTTTTATCACTGAGAATCAATGCATGCAAGCATTAGCTCATATGAATCTCATCTCATCCATGGGTTAATTTAAATCTTTCTCTCTTTTTCAAGAGTTCATATCTCTCTTTCATCCTTGCATGCCCTCTTGAAGGGCATCATGGGTTATTTATTCAATCATTACCTTTTGAATTCTTCTTAACACCTTTTTCATTATTTGAGAAGACATTATTTTGATCGAATGTCTCATCACACCTTCTCAAATTGAGGAAAAATGTAGACATCCAATTCATATCACTATTGTTCTAAAAATGTCAATCTAAGTAATATTTTGTGATAATGCACAATCTAGGCCAAAATCACTAAAATGATCTAAATAATTAAAAATTATCATGTACAAGTACCATTTTATGCTAATTTATCTCTAAATGTGGCAATGCATTTTATATGATTATTATATTTTCTTAAATCATTTCAAGTCAAATTTTGACCATGCAAAATGATGTCCTAGACCATTGAATTCTTATAATTCAGTAGCACATGTCAATTTCATGTGTTATTTCATGTCCATATTACCCTAACTAAGGTATTACCCCATATTCAGATGGCACCTTATTCTAATTATACTCTAGTCAAATTATGACTTAGTAAATTGACATTTTGACCAATTTGATTAAACGAACAACCAATTTCCAAAGAATTGCATAAAATTAAGTAAAGTCACTTAAAAAAATTAAACCAAATTAAGAGCTTAAGTGGATATTCCATTGAAAATATGGAATATCTATTTATTGGAAATTCATAATTCAAATATCTAAAATATCAGGATTTGAGTGGAGGACATAATCATTTAAACCTATGTCTCCCCACATGGACCTAAACCTAATTAGGGTTCACCTAAACCTAACTACCCTTGGATTAGGGTTAATTTGTAAGGATATAAATACAAGGTCTCACCATTGATCAAATAAGCTATTTTATGTAAATTTATTATGCAGAATTATCTTCATGAAGCTTCAATTATACAAACTCACTATACATAAATTGCAATAGACAAGGTTCACTTATTTGCACAAAATTGATAAAATCTTGTGATCCTAAGACATTGGTGAACTAGGAAATGATGGAGGAGCATGCTAATATTCATTGATGTAAATTTGGAGTACCAAATTTAGGTAAAAACACATTTATTGGACATTCTTCAAAGGAAGGATGCTAATTAGAAGGTTTGATGGTATTATTTTCTTAAATAGCTCTTATAATTCATTAACAATGCCCCTTGAGAAAGTAATATTGATGTGTTAGCCTCTATATGCTTATTTTTAGAGTTTTTCTTGAATAATGCATCACATAATTTAGATATAAAGTAATCACTACTAGGTTGGTCGAAACACCTTTGGTTGATCATCTTAAATGCATGAGGACAAAGTAGACTACTGTCTATAATGCCTTATGGTAGAATTATAGACTTGTCCATTAATTACATTTTCCTTAAGACCTATGTAGGGAAGTGGGTTATCTTAGAATCAACCATAGGACTCTAGTGGAAATGTCAATGTGACATTATGGACTAGCAAAGAGAATGTCCATTTATAAAAGCATGGGTTGGCAAGTAGAGTGGTTAGTTGATATAAAGAAAGAATAGACACATCATGTTCTTATTAGGTTTCAATAAGGAGAGAATGACTATTTGAGGAGTGTGGATATCTAAGAAAAGGGTTCGGGGCTTTGGGAATTTTTTTCCACCCTAGGAACAAAAGGAAGAAGATAAGAGAAACAAGTATAGAGAGGGAAAGACTCAGTTGGTAAAAACCTTTAAAAAAATCCATGGAAGGGCCTAAATTATTTTATGGGTATCCTATTGACTTAACCATCTTTTTGTTTGACTAAATGAAGTATGATTCTTGATTGTGTTATTACATTTGAGAGGAGTAAAACAAATTAGATTACTTCTTATCTTTTCTTGTTTTCCTATGGTTGTGCTTGGGTCACCCATAGTGTTATTACTCATTATGTGGGAGTTTGGAATTGAGATATTCCTCCATGATAATTATAAATTTTATTTTCATGCTTACATGGATATTATGGTTTCATTATGTAAGACTTATGATTCATTGAAAGGTCACATTCTTCATGAAGGAGGAAGGGTTAGGTCGCTCATGTTGGACATGATGGTAGGTTACCTAATTCCTCTCATAACTGATTATAAAACATATATTATTGGTTGTATGTGTAATGGGTCCTATTCTTATGATCCTTGTGTTTTCTATTTTGTGTATTTTACTTGCTAAAAATAGAATCAAGATTGGTAACCTCTTGACCTAGATATGCTTGGATAGTCACCTTGTGAGTATCTATCACCTTGAACCCAAGACATCTTGACTAATTTTTACCTTTACTTACCTTGCACCATGATATGAAAATTCCTAGGGAGTCCTATTCAAGGGTGCCTAGAGAGGTTGATTTATGATGGAAAAAGGTTGGGAGGTGATCCCACCTTCTATTGGCCAAAGTTACACTTGGAGTGAAGAGAAGCTCATAATCAACTGTAGTCTACTCATGCTTTGCTAATTTATATAACTGGTTAAAATCCAAATATTAATCATTCTTAGTTGAACTTATTTCATTTATGTACTAATGATTAATTATGGGCTGAGTGTGAGCCACTATTATTATTAAAATACTAAATAAATGATCTAATTATTACTATAGAGAACTATTTCATAGTCTACTTAGTATATAGGATTAATAGACATCCTTGTGATGGATATTTATTGAAAATGGAATGCTTGTGGAGGATTTTATATTCATGACTTAGCTTGGCCAAGTTAATGGACTTAATACATATAGTGTATATTTAGTTGAATATTTTATGGTTTCTTTGTGCATTGTATCTTGACTTGATATTATAACTCATGTCTAGATGATTCAATGTGAAAGACACATTTAAGTATGAAGGAAATTAAGTATTCTACATGTGCCTTTGATAATAAAATAACTTGTGTTTTATGCATTTGAATATGGCTATGTAAACCCATTCATGATATGGTTTATGATTAGTTAATATAGATTTGGTGGGCTAACCCTTCAAAGGTTCAATATTAAAAAGATAATATCTTTAACAACTCTTAGATCGAGTGCTATTGAGGACCTCAATAGGCCTTGACTATAGATCACCTAGGAGGGAATCTCTTAGGTAAAGAGAAACTCTTAATCCTATATGGCTCTTTTAATAAACTAATGAATATGTTATACTTGGTCAAAACTTATTCACATTTAGCCTAAAAAATGAGCTATTTGCCTCCTCATGTATTATTTTAGAATTGGCATTATAGACTAAGCTTATCTATAAATGAGTTGAAATAAAATAAATTGTTGAATGATTGTTATTGAGAATAACAATATAGTAAGACTTAATAGCCTAAGGATTGATATTATTTTGATTTGAGGTTATGTCTTGTGGAAGAGTTTCAAAAAATTTAGTAGATGAATAAGTAAACTATTATAAACCTTCCCATAACAAACCCATTTCATATTAATATAATAAATCAATTAGAATTTAGCTCTTCCATTATATTTTTAACAAGGGATGAAACCTTTAGGTTTCACCAAATTCCTTTTAGATTTCTAATAAAAGGAGAAGAAATATCAGAGCATGGATATTGGGCTATAATATAAATAATATTAGGCAACCAGATGGGTGTAATCATAGAGACCCTTTCAAATATTAATTATTGATTATCAAGGTTTTGGTAGGCCAATCTCTAAATTTGTATATTTAATCCTTAGTAAATCCCTAGCTTAACCTTCTTATCTTTTTTTTAATGGATTAGGTCTCCATAATAATGCTATAATATTTAAATTCTAATGGATATACTAATCAAATTTAAGATTGAGATTTCCTTGTGTTTTTTAGTTAATCAACTAAACCATCAAGAATATTTTGAGAGACTATTCAATCCTCGATGTCTATTTGTTTCATCATTTTAGATTAAGTCTTGATTTGTTGGTTGATTAGATTCATATTAGCCTTAATGTTTTAGAACATTACTTTAAATTTTGGATTCTAATTTAGCCAAATTGTAATACAAAGAGGAATGAATTTGTCAGCCATTAATTGACTTGGTCAGCTTTTGATTGATTTTCAAGCTTTTACTTAGTTAGATTTAGGCCTTTACTTTAGCTAAGTTTTAATTTTTGGATAAATTCATATACCTATACTTTCCTTATATGCCTCATAGATAGGTATTTTTATGACTTTGCCTGAGTTAATTTATCTATCCTTGGCCTTTTATTTTCAATTTTGCCTTAATCAATTTTGTGATGTTTTGGTGAGTGGTTTAGAGGAAGCCATATGTCACTATCTCATGAAATTGGGAGTGACATTAGTGTAGTTGGTTATATAATCAACACTAGGTAAGTGGGCTAGTAGGATCTTTCCATGTGATACAATCCCATAACTTTGTAGTCTTATAAATGACCATAATGAGTGCAAAACCTCTAGGAAAGCGGGCTCACAAGATGTTTCCATGTGGCATAATCCTAACAACCCACTATCTTGGAGATTTCCATATATCTTGTAAAGCCTCTAGACAAGTGGGCTCATGATACGCTACCATGTGGCATCATCTCAGTGACCTGCTATCCCAGATATGTTTATACTAAGCATGAAGATCATGGGTAAGCAATTGAGTAGGATACTTCTATGTAGTAAAATTCCACTACTCCACTATTCTAGATGTGTCTATAATAATTTTTAATCTCATGGATAAGTGGGTGAGTAGGATGTTTCCATATAAAAAAATCTTGCTACTCTGCTATTTTAGAGATGTCTATATTGAGTGTGAAGTCTATAGGTCAGTGGGCTAATACAATATTATCACATGGAAAAATTGTACTTCTCTATATCCCCAAGGAAGTCATGTTAACCATATAGAGTAGTAAGGCAATGAATTAGATAATTTTTTCCATGTGGAGTTTTTATAAGGTCACTCAAAAAGTGACAAGTGGCAAGAGTAGCCCATGAACTCGAAGAGCAGCAAACATGGCCACATAACCTACCAAAGAGACCACATGGATCCCAATTATGTAAATAGTGTATAAGGTTAGTTTTTATGTCTATCTCAACATCATTTACATAATTATCATTTAGGGTGAGCTTAGGAAGAAATTCTAAATGCTAGTGAAATAAACCAGGACTGTGGCCCTCTTAATTTTGGTTTATGTCTAGCTAATGTTTGATGGCAATAGAAGGATTTTCATTATTTTTAAATTAGATTATAGTATATATTCATGTTAATTAGTGTTTTATTAATTAAATTTATATGTCATGCCTATATTTTAGGAAAAAATGGGTATGACATTTTGGTATCCGAGCCCAAGTTAAACTCTAGGAGATTTGGGGATGATTTGCATGAGTTTATTTCCCTTCTAACTCTTGTTGAATTATGATTTGTGTAAATTAAATGTGGTGCATGTTTCTTGTTAACCTTGTTAAACTTGAATTATGTAGACAAGATGTCACAAAATAAATGAATGGAAAACACTGCATCAAAGTGTCACTATGATCCCTAAACTATGCATCTAATTAAAATCCATGTTTAAATTCTTGAGACCCTGTAATGAGTGATGGTTATATTAGAGGAAATGTTGCCCCAAGTTTCAATGCTATAAAAATAAGCCTCTTCACCCCATAAAAAGAATAGGTAGGCTAGGTAGTCTTCATCATCTCATCCTTGAGAGAGGAGTAAGATCCAATTTTATTAGTATTGTAAGAGGCAACATACTTATACACAATCTTTGCCTATGAGAAATGTGGACTTACGACCAATTAAGGCCAAAAAAATGAATTTTGGAAAGGACACTATCTAGGGTGCTTACTTCAACTGTGAAGCTATGGATCATTAGTCATGGAATTATCCTAAGAACACTTGATTATGGGATACTCAAGTCATGATATGGACTGGTTATAAAGACCATATTTTGTTATAATCTCATAAACACTTATTTTGATTGGTATGTTCTAATAAATCATGAAATATCTATAATAAACTATTATATTTGAAAGGATAGTCAATATTCTTATTAAGGAACACCTAGTTATAGATATATATGATAGTTATATCTATATTTGCATATGTGAATGCACATGATGCTCTCCTATTATAGTGTTTAGTTTGATAGATGAAATTATATTATGGTATGACCATGCTAATGATGGACTGAAAATCTAAAGGAAGTTGGCTTTTAATGCTTAAATTAATGATAAGATGTTTTAGATTTAACTTAATAAAAAGGCTTTGATGACCTCTCTTTCAAAATTATAAATTCCATGGATACATTGATTGTGTATGTTAGAATTTTGAGAATGTATGAAAGGATTTATTGTGGTTTAAAGTATTAGATCCATTTGATGAACCATGATATGGTAAAAACCTAGGACTGGGGTTATAGCTTTTAATTTGAATAAATTTAATATTGATTTGTGTTATCTAGTTGAGTGGTAATATTTAATTTTGACTTAGAATAAATATGAATCTCCTTGGAATGAACTAGATCAAGTATGTATCCAATTAATTATTTTTTCATGAGAACATGCTATAGTTGAATAACTTTGGGCTGATAATTACCTTGTTGTGTATATGTGAACATAACCTAAATTATGAGGTTATTTATGGGTGCATGTCAAATGGTTACAAAGGTATATTATTGGTTGTGAAGCATATCAAATAGATTAAGGTAACCTCACACATTATTGATATTATGATGCTAAATTAATCAATAGATAAATCTACACTTGTAATAATGATTGAGATCCTATAAGAGCTGATAATCATGTTGAATTACTATAAAGCTATGCGGTAGTAAAATAGAATGAATACATTTGGTATTATTAAATTTTCTCATAATGAGAACTTGTCAATTTTATAACTAAAATTGTTAACTACCTTGGGCACTTATATAACATTGTGTGTCAACAAGAATTAGAAGTGACAACTGTTGAGGTGTCTTTTTCTTAAAATGATAGCCCTGCATCTCTCTTGCCATTAATATTACATTTGAACATACATATGGGACCTAATCATAGGTAAAGTTGTATCTAAATTCTCATGTTAAAGTAGGTAATTCTTGATTTCAATGCCAAATCACACCTTAGTAGATGGTGAATACAAACTATCTATAATTATGTCCTCTAAGAAGGCACAGGGTACCAACTACTTGACATTATAATTTTTTGTAGTGGTAATGGTGTATCACCCTCCTACATGTTATTCCTAAAATTTTTAATATCATTTTTTGTAGTGGTAGTGGTGTAGTTCCCTCGTACATGTTATTACTCATAATTGACCAATAATGAGTTCAACAAGATAAAGTGGTAATTGGATACATAATAAATTTTATTAGTAATGGTTGGTGGAATATATCCCCTTAATCCATGATGTAGTTTGATTCTACAGGCAGCTAGTGGATCACCAACACCCTCTTACTTTATTCATTCTCCCCCTGATTGGTTTGTAGAGCCACATAGTGATCATATTGTGATATGTTTTTGGCCAACTGTGCTTACTAAACTTATTTTAAGTTGTTTGAGATATTATTTAAGTTGCTTAGAAACCAACATTATTTTCTTCTTGACTTCAAATGTTTGGAACTAAAATATGGTCATGGAATTTATTAATGAATTTTAAATAGAATTTGATTTCATTATTGAGACTACTAGTCTCAATTTATTGATTTTACACTTACATGATCAATTGATGTTTATTTAAGTTATTGTGATAATTGTTCATGTGTTAATATGTGTATATATGTATCTTAGGGTGAGTTTATGGGAAATAAATAACTTGGAACATATATTATCAACTAATATATTACACTTTGCACTTTGACATGCCTAGGGCCATATATGCATCGACTATTTCTTACTCTCTACTCTTTGACATGTTTGGGGCCATCTACACATCAACTATATCTTACTCTCTATGCTTTGACACGCCTAGAGTTTTTTTCACATTGACTATCTCTTATACTATG
The DNA here is from genome assembly GCA_037957365.1 of Torreya grandis. Taxonomy (NCBI): domain Eukaryota; kingdom Viridiplantae; phylum Streptophyta; class Pinopsida; order Cupressales; family Taxaceae; genus Torreya; species Torreya grandis. Next base: position 1,072,571 of record JARHVA010001443.1, read on the forward strand.
TGCTTTGTCATGCCTAGGTGTTAGGGTGTGGAACTAAAAGCTTCACCAAGGAGCACACAAACAGGTTCGGGTCTACACAGACGCCGGCGTCAGTCAGGAGCGACCGACGTCGGTCAGTTGTAGTTACAGAGGTGCCGACATCGGCAGTAGGGTCGGCCGGCGATGGTCACAGGCGAACAGGCAGGAACTGACGTCGGTTACCTGTGTGTCCAGAAAGCGATTTCCGAGGACAAAAGTGAGTGTTTGCATGATGAGTTTGAGTTGTAGACTCAAGCTCGCGTCTCTATTGTTAGCAATATTATTTTTAGAGCCCTTGTTGAAGAGGCTTAACTGTTTGTTGTAAGAGCATGCTCAAGTTTCCTATTTCTATATGTAGGAAAGATCTTCTTAGCTATTGTGTGTGTATGAGAGTTGAACTGTAAAAGTAGAACATTGTGAATGTTTGAAGGATAGTATTGAGTTGCATCAATCCAGGTTGTTGGATTTGAGTGTACTTGAGAGAGAGCTCTTGAGGAATAGAGATCTAGTGAGAGATCTTGTGTGCATCTGAGAGAGGTGTGGAAGAACGAAGTTTCTTCAATTGTATTCCTATTGTAAAGAGTTTTAATACAAGTTTTTAGGGTGTTTTCTTGTATATCTTGTTCTATGCTATTTATCATTTCAGTTACTTATCTATCTGATTCATTTCCACGTTTATTGCTTTCACAAGTGTAATCCATTGTTGGTTGATCCCCAACACTAGGGTCATCTACATATCAACTATTTATTTTACTCTATGTATTAGAATTACTAGTAGATCGATGTCTTGAGGGCCCTTGGTGTATTGACTATTTTTGTCACTTCTCTTTATGTCTGGATAGTAGCTAGTGGACTAATGTCCTGAAGGCCTCTGATGTATCAACTATATTGGCTAGTGGAATGATTTATTGAGGGAAACATGCATATTGATTCTTGGCTAGTGGACTAATGTCCTAAGGGCCACATATATATTGATATACACATAATTATATTAGATAGTATATCAATGTCTTGGGAGCCTCCTGCATATTGAGTCGCACATGATATCTTGGTTGGTAGATCAAGATCCTTAAATCCCACATATATTAAATGGTATGGTATCAAGTTGCTTAAAATATTTCATGAATGGTATGGTATATGGAAAAGGGAGATATTACCATTATTGTATTCTTTTGCATTAGAATTGGTGTGATGGGAGGCATTTCCCCATGCTCTGCTTATTCAAAAACTCCTCTATGTTTCAGATGACACTAGCTATATTAACTCAATAGTGCCTTGATTATTTATAATGATTATATATGAGCTCATAATATTATAACTGAAGATTGATTCCTATTTTAGTAGGAAAATTTTATTGTAATTGGCAACCATCATCCCTCTTTAAGAAGAAATTGTATATTCAAGGAGTGCTTAAACTCTCATGATTATAGAAAAGAAATTATGAGTCTTAATAGATTGATAAAAATGTGTTTTTGAGTATGATTTACATTATAATGAATCAAATCTTTCAAAAATTAATTATAATTCAACTCGTATCTAATGCAATCAGTTAAATATCATTATGGTAGCATAGACTTGAATAGAGCAAGGATTGGGTTTGAAATTGGACCACTTTCATCTCTGAATTAGAGATATTTTTATGAAAGGGAGTTTGAATCTATTTTTATCTAGAATTGAAGTGTCCTTATGATTTAGTCAAATGAAATTATCATTATGCTAAAGTGTTAGTAATAGTCTCGTAAGAAAATTGTGAGAAATGGAGAGGTTGTTCTTTCTTATTTACATAAAGTGATTTTATTCTTATGTGTGTAATGTATGATGTTGTGACATTGAGTGATGTTATCTTGTGAGTATCATATTCATGATAGTATCGCAACAAAGCCCTCCTATATTAGGCATGGTGAAAGGTTATTTGACCCTTACCTAGACATCATGATGGAAGCAATTGAAGTCCTCATAAGTTGGGCTTGATGGTAGGTTATTAAACTCTCCCATGAAAATTGATAGGAAAATTATGTGAAGAAAGATCCTTAAAAAAATGGAACTCATGACTTATGATGTAAAGACTGAAGTGATTATTATGTCACACTATTATAAAAGCTAGTAAGAGAATTAGTATCAAAAATATTAATGATCTATGATGAATAAACTCAAAGGTTTTTTTATAAAATATAAAAGGAATAGTAAATTTGGTTCCATGTATCATTTGATATCCACATAAGAGGATGTTATTAAGGGATGCAACAAATATATCATATTGTATGCCTACTTGGAATGGCACATAGATAATTCAAAATGATGTTCCAATAGTCAGGCAGATCTAAAAACCTTGTTGGATGAGCAAAGTAGTCCTACATCAAGGATTATTCCCTTTAATTAGGGGAGAATGTAATGCACCTCATGAGGCAATAATTTACTTTATTTTCTATCCAACTAAGACCCTAGCCAGTAAGATGACAGAGAACTCAATGATGGGTACATGATGTATATGAGACCATCGATATTCTTATTTGACTCTATAAAATAATTATATACACAACCCATTAAGACATGATTTTAGTATGGAAAAGGTGACTATGATAAATAGATGGGAATACTCCCTTGGTGATGTTGGTTGTAAAGTGGGTGGATTATGCAAATTGTAAGAGTTGGCTAAGTAATACTTAATTTTTTACATTAGGATGTAATTAAAATTACATATGAATTACGGCGCTATAAAAATATCACTTTATGACCTTAGGAATTACTTGGTAAGATAATTATGTTAGTTTAAGTAAATGATATAGCATGTTATGATTGAAATCTTAGGATATTAGTATAACAGATTTCATGGGTGCAATAAGTGTGAAAGAATAAGTCATTACCAATGAAGGAACAAGGACTACGTCAAACATACTTACATCATGTGTGATCCTATATTTGACCCAAATATTTTCTCAAACCTTGTCTAATCCTAATTTAATTCCTTGTAATCCATTCAACCCTTACTTTAGTCTTAACATGTCTTAATAGATTATAATCATTATTGGGTTGGTTGAAATACCTTTGGCTAGTTATATTCAATGCATGAGGATAAATTAGACCAGTGTATAAAATGTCTCACAATAGAATTATAGACTTGTCCATTAATTAAATTTTCCTTGAGCCCTGTGTAAGGATGTGGGTTGTCTTATAATCAATCATAAGAATCTACTAGATCTACTATGCACCATTATAGACTAGTAAAGAGAGTATCCATTTATGAAGGCATGTGCAGGCAATTAGAGTGGTTGGTCAATCCAAGGAAAGAACAGATGCATGTCATGTTATAATTAGGTTGTAATAAGTAAATAACACCTATTTAAGGAGGTTTGATATTTGAGAAAAGGGTTCAAGACTTTTGGCATTTTTGGCCACCCTAAGAACAAAAGGAATAAGATAAAGGAAACAAATAAAGAGCCTAGAGAGGGAGATACTCGACTGGTAGAAACCTTTATAAAATATCCATGGAAGGGCCTAGATCATTTTTTAGGTATCTTATTGACTTGAATATTCTAGTATTTGACTAAATGAAGTTTATAAGATTTTTAATTGTGTTATCATGTTTAAGATGAGTAAGGCCACTTGCATTACTTCTTATCTTTGCTTATTTTCATATGGTTGTGTTTGGATCACCCATAGTGTCATTACCCCTTGTCTAGGAGTTTGGAGTTAATATATTTGTCCATGATAATTCTAAATATTTTATTTCTACTTACCTAGGTATTATGGTTTTGTCATGTAATACTTATGATGTTTTGAAAGGTCACATTCTTAATGAAGGAAGAAGGGTTAGGTATCTCATGTTGGATATGATGGTAGGTTGCCTAATTCCTTTTGACTGATTATAGAATATATCTTAGTGGTTATATGCTTGATGGGTCCTATATTTGTGATCCTTTTATTTTCTATTTTATGTATTTTACTTGCTAAAAATATATTTGAGGTTGGCAACCTCTTGACCTAGAGATTCTTGGATTGTCACCTTGTGAGTATGTATCCCCTTAAACCCAATACATCTTGAATACATTTTCCCTTTAATTACCTTACACCATGATATGAACATTCCTATAGTTGAGAGTCCTATTTATGGGTACTTGGAAGAGTCACTTGATGATGGCAAAAGGGTAGGAGGTGAGGCCACCTTCTGTTGGCCAAAGTTGCACTTGAAGCAAAAAAGAGCTCATCATCAATTGTAGTATAATAGTGATTTGTTGCTTTCTATAACTAGATATAAGCCAAGAATTAATCATTTTTAGTTGAGCTTATTATATTTATGTATCCATGATTGATTGTGGGCCAAGTGTGAGCCACCATTATTATTAAGCTACCGACTAAATGTTTTGGTTATTAGTATAGATAACTATTTCATAGTCAACTTAGTATATAGGATTAATGGACCTCCTTGTGAATGATTTTATATTCATGACTGAGCTTGGTTAATTTGATGTCCTTAATACATATAGTATATCTTTAGTTGAATAATTTATGGTTTCTTTATGCATTGTATCTTGAGTTGTTATTATACCTCTTGTTTAGATGATTCAATGTGAAATATAAACTAAGTATGAAGGCAAGTAGTCTACCTATGCCTTTGATAATAAAAATAACTTGTGTTCTACTCGTATGAATCTAGTTATGTAAACCCTTCATGATATGGATTATGCTCAGGTAATATAGATCTGGTGGGCTAACCCTTGATAAGTTTCAATGTAAGAAAGATAAAATCTTTAACAAATCTTAGAAAGAGTGTTATTGAGGACCTCAATAGGCCTTGAATTTATATCTCCTAGGAGGGAATCTTTCAAGTAAGGATCAATTCTTAAGCCTGTATACTTAATAAATTTATTAGTATGTTATACTTGGTCAAAACTTATTGACATTCAACCTAAGAAATGAGCTTTGTGCCTCCTCATGTATTCTATTATAATTGACATTATGAACTAATCGTATCTATAAATGAGTGGAAATAAAATAAATGATTTAGTGATTTTTATTGAGAATAAAAATATAACAGGACTTAATAGGCCAGGATTGATATTATTCTAGTTTGAGGTTATGTCTTATAGGAAATTTTCTTGAAACTTAGCAGACGATTATGTAAATTATTATAAACCTTCCCATAACAAATCCATTTCATATTAAGAGAATAAATTTTTTAGAATTTATCTCTTCCATTAAATTATTAACAAGGGATGAAACCATTAGGTTAAACTAAGGTCTCCCTTGAAGATTTTTAATAAAAGGAGAAGAAATAACATAACATGGCTCTTGGGATAAAATATTAATAATACAAGGCAACCAGATGGGTGAAACCATAGAGACCCTTACAGAGATTAATTATTGATTATCAAGGTTTTGGTAGGCCAATCCTGGAATCTATATCTTTAAACATTAGTAAATTCTTGGCTTAAGCTTCTTGTCTTTGATTTAATAGAGGAGGTCTCCATAATAATTCTAGAATATTGAACTTTTAATGAATAAACTAGTTGGCTTTTAGATTGAGCTTGCCTTATATTTTTTGGATATTTGACTAAACCAATGAGAATATTGGTTTAGTGTTGAGAGAATGTTTAATCTTTGACATATGTTTGTTTCATAATTTTAGATTCAGTCTTTCTTTTTCGGTTGATCAGCTTCATATTAGTCTTAATGTTTTGGTGTTTCACTTTAAACATTAGATTCTAGCTTGGTTGAATTTTTCTACATGGAGGAATGGCTTAGTCAATCATTAATTTCCTTGGCAGCCTTTTGATTAGTTTTTAATATTTTACTTAGTCAAATTTAGGACTTTTCCTTAGTAATTTGTCTTCGTCAACTAAATTCATCTACTTGGTCTTTCCTTAGACTCATCATAGATAGGTATTTTCATAACTTTTACCTTAGTTGATTTATCTCTTTGGCCTTGTGTTTTCAATTTTTTATTAGTCAATTTTGTGACATTTTGGTGAGTGGTTTGGAGGAAGCCACCTATCACTATCCCATAAGCCTCAGAGTGATGCCAATGTATTTAGTTGTATATTTGATGTTGGGCTAGTGGGATAGCTAAAATTTTCCATGTGGCATAATCCCACAGCTCTATAGTCCTAAAAATGATCATATTTAGTGTAAATCCTTCAGACAAGTGGGCTCATGGGATGTTGTCATGCAAAATCATCTCGATGACCTACTATCTTGAATATTTATATCTAGCTTGCAAATCCTCCAAGCAAGTGGGATCATGGGATACTACCACATGACATCATCTTAATAACCCACTATCATGGAGATGTACGTACTAGGCACAAATCTCATGGACAAGTGAGTGAGTAGGATGGTTCTACATGAATTTTTTTTATTGATCCATTATTATAGAAATGTCTGTATTGAGTGAAAATCATATGGGATGATGGGATAGTATAATGTTTATGTGCTACAAAATTTCACTATTTTACATCCCTAAGGACATCATACTAACCCTACAGAGTGATAGGGAAACATGTTAGTGAATTTTCACCATGTGGGGTTTTTCCAAGGTCACCTAAGAAGTGACAGGTGGTAAGAATGTCCCAGGAACTCATAGAAGAGTGTACATGGAAACATATACTTTCAAATCAAACACATGGATCTTGAATGCGTAAGCAGTGGTTGAGGTTAATTTTAATTACCACCTCAATGTCATTTGCATAATTATCATTTGGCATGAGCTCGAGAAGAAATTTTAAATGTTGGTCAAATGAACCAGGAATCTAGCCCTATTAAATTTAGTTTATGTCTAGCTAATTCTTGATTGTAATTGCAATATTATTGGTGTGTTTGGATTGTATTCTAGTATCAATCCATATTTATTGGTGTTTTGTTCATTAAAGTTATGTGTCATTTCTATCTTTTGGAAAAAAATGGGCATAACACATGTCATGGGAATATTGTATAAGAAATCAAAGTCAATGACATGGATAAGGATCTAAAGGAAAATAAGACCTAATGTGATGGGGAGATAGATAGTAACCATTAAATGTCATATATTATCATCATATTATTTAATAATGATCATATTGGGTCCTAGTGAGGACTCTGAACATCCCAATTTCTTAATCAAATTTATACTACAAAGATTAATAGTAGATCCTTGTCTATAATGAATCATGTAATTTTGTGGTTATTAATAGATACTTATATATACAAGAGGTAATTATGGTTAGGGCCAATTGGTATCATGTCCTAGGGGTTAAAGGTGATTTGTTATGATTTGATAAATGGCCAACCAAGGTTGGGAACTGAAAGCAATGATGTCTATAGGGACCTCAGATTCATGGATGATTTTATTTAAGATGTCACAATGGACAAATGAATATTTGAGAAGATCCATAATAGATATCTGATTGGGGTCTTCTCTAATTGTTGGATAATGTCATAATATCCTTTAAGAGTGCTTGTGGTATTCTTAGAGACATTGGATTTTTTAGGTGCTTTTTGAGGTGGGTCTTTAGAAGGTTCCCCCAAGACAATAATATCACCATGTTGGGTTATCAAAAGACTATTGAAATAATCCCATTAGACTTGAATGACTAGATGAGAGGGGATTTGGGGTTCTTTAGGTGTTTTTAACATGATTGTAATGGTGGAAACATGATGACTATGTTGATAAAGAATGATATGGTAGTAAACATGATTGGAAGAGGATGACTGAACTTAGTCCCTAGATGTAACTTTATACCATTGGTCATGCTTAGGTAATGGGTTTTGATATATTACTAATTGATGATTTTTGGAATTAGGACAAATATATTTTTAAACTTCTATCTCCCCTTTCTCAATCAAGTCTTGAATGAAGTTTCTTAGTTAAATACATTTGTGTAGCATGTATTTTGACCCTATTATAATGAAAGTATTCATAATATTTGAGCTTGTCAAGACATGGTTTGATCTCATCAAGGGGTTTAATTTTAGGCAAAGTAATCATATTTGTACCTATCAATTTCTTTAAGACATTTTCAATTGGTTCCCCAAGCTCAATATAATGTTGTTTCCCTATTTTGGTTCCTAGTTGGGATGTAAATATTAGAATCAATATTATATTTAGATGTAAAGGATAATTTTTAGATTGTTTGGACATGTTTGGAATCAGTCACACGCTATCCAACAACATTTTTGTTCTTGTTGAATAACATGGGCTTGTCAGAAGGGGTACTATTCTAATTATGATCATTATGAGAGTACAACTTGATAACCCCTTTCTCAGTAATGGATTTATCAATCTAAATATCATTTTTTTATTATTTATTCAAAGTTAATATCATAATGGATCTTTATTTGGTGGTCTAATTCTGAATTAAGGTTATTGATGAAGATGTTGGCCAATTCCTTCTTTAGGATAGAATAAAAGAAGCAACTAGCCAAGATACACCAACATTATAGGAAGGAGGCAAGTATTTATCCACTCTTTTGTTTAGAATTATATAGGTATAAAATAATTATGTTGTGTTCGACATTATAAGAGAAGTATCTTCTATTTTTTTAGATAAATCCTTGAGGGATGAAATTGACCCTTTTGGCAAATGTATGAGCAATTATAAAGCATGTAGTACAAGACTTTTGGGGAATAGTTGAAGTATGTATGAATCATTGTAGGTGACCTCATAGCATTTTATTTGTAATTCTTGAACATGGATATATAATATCCATTACCCATATATTTTTCAAATTTGGGTGGCTCAAAATAAGTAGGAAAAGGAACTTGGAGGATGCTCATGTCCAAGGGGTAAGAGAAAAATTATTCATATTTTTAATTTTTAGATTGTTCTCATAAATAAATATTTTTAAGATCCTACTTCATGTATTTCCATTCATTTAGAAAATTAGTATCCATTAAGGGAATTAAAGTTGATGTAGGATTATGATTAGATTTGTGTGAATCTTGGTGGATGTTAGACAAGGAGGTTTTGATAGGTCTTCTTGGTGAATCAAGTTTATGGACTTCTAAATTAATCTGAGAGGCTAGAGAATTGACTTGTTAGGTTATTTTATCTATGTAATCAAGAATATATATCTTTTAATCCCTTTTAGCTTGATCTTCCAAGATAGATATTCCTCTATCAACCTCAACCTTATTTACATTAGAATCTTGAGGGATATGTTCTTGTTGTTATTTAGGATTGAATATTTCATCAACTTATTGAATTAATGTATTATGATTAGTAAGTTAAGTATGATGGGATTTTGTTTAGATAAAATTATTTAAGATATTAGTATTAAAATTTGGTGGTAATTTTTCTCTAATCCTAATACGATGGGCTAAGAACTAATCTTAATTTTCACATATGTATTAGTCAAAGTGGGCTCTTATCTCATCATCATTAAATAATTTGTGGTGAGGGTAATCATCACCTCATGAGGTATGAATATCACTTAGGTATTCTTCATTATCCATGTGTTGCTCACCTATCATCCTAAGAGTATCTTCGGTTTGGTTTTTTATCCTTGTCCAATTTTCAATCTTTGAGCATGGGTTTGAGGTGCCATATGAATGCATGATATATATGGGTGATAAATGAAATTGATTTAATATTGAGTGATAAATAAGGTTGTTTTGATGTGTAATAATATTAGGAAGTATTGAGAAAAATAATGTCTTTATAACTAAGCATAAAGGGGATTTGTTATCCTAGAGTGGACCTAGGGTTTGGATCTAATATAGATAGATATAAAATTTTAAATAAAATATATGATAAGGTATAGAAAAGTATCAATAATTATAGGGCCCAAACTAGAAAAAGGTTAGGGTTTTGATAAGTATCTTATTTTAAATTAAAAGAGTGATAATAAGACTATGATGTGTGCTAGTTATAAAATGATAGAATGAAAAGATTAAAGATGATGGGTGCTAGGTTTGGAACAAGTAGAGTGATAGGTTAATAACAAGATGTTTCCTTGGATAAAATTTGGAATAATAATAGATAGGTGGACATAGTGACATTAAACAGATAAAATGATAGTATATATATGGGTAGAATGGCAAGTAATAAGGGGGGAATAGATCTTAAGTAAGAAATATATGACCAATGACTAGCTTAAGTCTTAGACAACTATTGCTCAATAGAGGATGGTTCAGGTTTTTTAATATGTAATTAATTAGGTATGGATGGGATGAGTATCTAACTATACCTAAAATATGGAAAGGGTTATAATAGAAAAGTGACTCTAAGGCAAGCATAAAGTGAATAATAGGATGATAAGATGCATGAAAATAGATATGATAAGTGATGAAAAAGGAGTGAAGAATTTATTAACTGGACAAATATATGTTAACTTAAGTCTAACTAGATTTTCTTGGTTTGGGAAATGTATAGAGGCCTTTCAAAAACCACTGGTTTTGACAATACTCAGATAATCACGTAAAGTCACAAACATATCTTTAGTAAATTTGACATAAGAGTGTAACTCGACACCCACCCCACCTTATGACTTCATGGTGAGAGGAAAATTTTAATAATTAATTAATGAATTAAATTAAATTTAGGTGGTCTCCCACCCTCTCTCACCATTTGTATGTGGTGGGAAATCTTAGGGGATGTTATTTCACTAGCAACAAATGCCTATTAGGGCCAAAGGTCCTAAGCTATGTTATATAAATTATCTAAGGGAGTCCCCTATATATTCTATGTATAGTGGGGCCCAATTCTATATAGGGTGATGTCTAATGTTTGGTATTGGAGAGTTAACTCTTCACTTCATGGGATCCTATATGGGGTATCCCATTTATCCTAATGATAGTTATCCTTCATTATTTATGATTTACCAAAACATAATTTGGTATAATACATGGTGATTAGATCCATGTCACTAACCCTTAATGACTAATGACAAGTGCATGGGATTAATTCCATGTCATATTTCCCCTAGAAATAAAAATGGGAAAGTTTGTTAGTTTATTTTTATCCTCTATATATCAACACTAAGGATGTAAGGAGGATAACATACACAACCTTATCCATTAGGAAAAACACAAGCAACAATAAGAATATTTATCCTGATTAATTTAATGTTTTGGCAAGAAAATTATGAATAAGTAAACTATATCAAACTAATTTTAATTACTGAACCTCAGACTAATCAAGATAGAAGACAAAAGGATTAGTAATTTATGAAGTTAGTCTTTGACTGATCATCCTAATAAGCAAATAAGTTATTAACTTGATGTAAATACTTATAAATAGGACAAATTCACCACTAGATTATGTAAAACCACCTGTACATGGTCATAAAAATCTAGAGTGCTTAATATTAATGCAAAATCAAAACTATAAAGAATAAAATCACATGTTTTACACATTTAAAAATCAAAAAATTATGATTTTGTTAAAAATACATTAAATAATCATTTTATAAAATCTCTAATTATACTAACATGAGCATTAAAATATTATAAAAATTATGCACAACTATAAATTTAAAATAATAGAAGTAAATAAAGATATGAACTTTGGATAATTAGATAACAAAAGCCTATAATCTACAAGAAGAGTAACTGGAGGTCATAAATATGATAAAAAGAGTATTTTTAGTACCTTTTTAAAGTGATTCTTACAAATGCATTATAAAAAAATATTTTAAACTAATAACAAAAAAAATGGTCTCTAAGAACCTTGAAGTTACTACTAGTTGGAGGATATTATTTTGAAAATATAGTATTAAATAAATGACCATGTAGTCATCTAAAATGTCACTTGAGTGCCAAGAGTGTTGCTTCAGACCACCCATCCCTAACTTATCCATAAACCTATCTTATGTCCTATTTAGACACTTATCTAACTTTCATGAGGCCATGCGTATCCCTAGACATCTAAAAATTAGTCTTAGACCCTTCCTTAGGCATTTAGGCTTCTAGTGCCTCAGGTTCTACCATGTGGACATTAACACCATAATTGGACATTAACACCATAATTCTAGTGTCCTAATTGGGTGATATTGTCTTTTTCTATCTTTTTAGCTCCAATGGATATCTTTTCAATCTTAAAGACACCTAGGGTTATCCTAGACCTATTTCAAACCCCACAAAATCACCAAATTAGTATATATACATAAATTTTATCCCTTTATTTACTTGATGGAAATAATATGCAAATAACACACAAACATGACTTTGTGCACAATCAAGGTTATTAATCCCTATTATGCACTACTTCTGCATATAGTCATCTACAACCCTCCTAAACTCAAAATACATAAATTTATAGTCTCAAGACTCACTCAAAGTACTCAAACAAAAATTAATACTAGCTTAACTTGCACTTACACTAGCACTTAGGTGGACATAACTATATCAAGATTGATCCCTCTTCAGAGTATTGGTATATAGGCAACTCTCATCATAACAGGGTGTTGAAAATGTCTAGCCTTCCCAACTAACACCACATGTTTACTAATTATTAGAATAAAATTCCCTAATCATATGGAGGTCTAGGGTTTGCACACATAATCAACCAAAATAGGTCATAAACAATAAATCAAGGTTTGTCCACATAGGAATAGGCTTAGCAGACTCAGACATAGGTGCTCTTAGAAGTATAGATTAGTTCCTACATAGAGGACATTAGAACCAAAAGTAGAAATTAACACCATAATGCTACTATTCAAGGTAGGGCACTATTGTCCAAGAGGGTTTATAATATATGGATACTATTTGTGACACTCAAACTAGCTATTGTACTAGTTTTTCAGCTTTTAGATCCTTCATCTTAAGTAGTTCTTAGCTAAGTATTCATCTATGTTATTCATTACTATTATTATAAATATCAGATTAGATTAATTATTAAAAAATTAGTGGTTGTATTTATTGCATAGTTTATACCCTAATTTATTGTACTTGTACCCTTTATTAACCTAGGGTTTAAAGTCTATAACCCTTAAAATTTAAATATTTTGGTGAACCTAACTTACTTTCAATGCTACCCAAACCCTAGTCCTAGATGTTATTAGGGTATGTACCCTTTTTTTTACTATTTACCTTGTATTTGTTAGGATTTTTATATTTTATATATTTTATTTTAGCAACACTATTTCATTTCATTTTATTTATGCCATCTCAAAAATTTATATCTCTTCCTTTAAGAAGAAGTGTTGGGTTTAGTAGCAATCCTAATGAGCATACTCATATTAATTCCATTCAAGTTTATACCAATTACAACACCCATCATTGATCTTTCACACCCTGATTATGTGGACTTCAATGATAATGCATTGGAAGATGAGCAATACAATAAAAATCAAAATGATACACAAGATGGGGATCAGGACACTCTCCTCCCACTTAATAATGAAAATCTTATAGTCAATAAAGATGAGATTTTATTGATTTTTAGAGATATACTTCAGGAACAACCCTATGATCATGCACATATTTTTAAGCCATAATGGAAATCAATAACAAATCCAATAATGGTCAATCTTCTACTCCCCCAAATAAAAATATTTTTACACCTATTTTGGAGGAAACTCAACATATACAACAATATTTTTTAACTTGACAAACTTCAACAATGGAAACACCTCCTATGGCTAGTTCCTCCTCTCCATATGTATAATCCTTTATGCATGAGGTCCATGATCTACAGGCTAAAGTGTTACTTTAGTAGGGTTCTACTAGGCCAACACCTGCCTTGGATTCTCATGTTATTTTACATACACCTTTGGCACAACATATAGTGACAACTCCTTTGCCATATGGATTTGTGGTACTGAAGCTTAATTTTTATGATGGTAAGGGTAACCTAGAGAAACAACTATGAGATTTTCATGCAACATGTTTGGATTATGTGTCTAATTATTGGCTCCTTAATAAGTTGTTCTCATGAAGTCTAAAGGACTATGCCTTATGGTGGTTCTATGATCTTCCAAACTAGTCCATCACAACATTCAATCCATTAGAAAATATGATTTTGGCACACTTTTTAATCAACATCAATGATAAGGTTTCATATGCTCAAGTGGCTCAACTTAAATAAAAATATAATGAGCCTATAGTAAAATATATCTTGTGATATAAAAATATATTATAAAATATGACTATCCCAATGGCAAAAAGATAACTTCAAAACATATTCAAATAAAGTCTACTACCAACACTACATGAAGCTATATTATTCACGAAGTTTCTAACATTCATAGATTTATGACATAGTGAAATAAAGGGAAGTCAATCTTCTCTCTATGGGAAAATTAAATTACATAATTGGATCATATTTAACTAATAAGAGTTTAAATAAGATTCCATATAAGGTGAATCCTAGTGACAACAAGAATGATTCAAAAAATAGTTAATGTAGCTTCAGATCCACCTCCTCACTTTGTTTTATTATCTCCTCCATGGAGAGCTTTCATAAATCTTCTAGAATCATCATCATTTGTTTGACATCAACCCTTGGAATGCAATGCCATATCTCTCCCTCCCATAAAATTGGTTGATACGACTAGGCCTCTTCCAGATAACTATGATTCCAATGCATTCTACGACTACCATAGGGTACCAAGATATACTACAAACAATTGTATTAGCTTGAGACATAAGATACATGATTTTATAGATGCCAATATCATTGATGTGGGCACACCTACATAGGCACCTAAAGTTCAATAAGTGGAAGCTAAGGCATTGAAAATATTTTCAAATCCATTTCCAAAACATACAACTAATGGAGTAGGAGGTGATTTAGGTGTCACTATACATATCATGCACGTCCATTATCAAAATAATATCATACTACTATAGAAGACACACACTTACTACATAATATCATTGGTGTATATCATACTACAATGTCAACTAGACCTCTCATCACTTTATTAGAGTAGGAGATTGTTGTTGATGATTCAAATTTATATGCACTATTTGTATGAGCCTTCATTTCTCATCATCATATTTAGAGTGTCATGGTTGATAATGGGTTAAGAGTTAACATGTGTACTATCACACTTATATAGAACTTGGGTTATTTAAAGTAAGAAATTTCTTAGATAGATATATTTATTTGTGGATTTAGTGGCCATGTTTAGAGCTTCATTGGGGAGATTATATTCCCATTATAGGCTGGGTTAGCACATATGGCCACTAGGTTCTAAGTCATACCTAGTGTAAGTACATTTGAAATGTTAATGGGTAAACCATGGATATAATAGCTTAAAGCCATTCCAACCACCACACACATATGCCTCAAGTATATACATGCTAATTAGGTGGTTACAGTTGAGTTCCTTCCCTATGAGTATCCTTTACTTATCCTAGTGGTAGTTACATAATAACCAATATTTATAGTTATGAATATAGTTTCTATTTATACACCATAAATTTTAGTTAAGACACTAGTGCATGCTAGGTCTAATTCTATAGTGTTACCATGTACATATACTCTCCCATAGAGACCCTTATTAAGGAGACCCTTGCATTAGAGACATGGTATAGATTCTAGAGAGCCTCTCTCTATTCCTTTCATTATAAGATAAATATTTTTGAGTTTCCAAGTTCTTATCACATAACATTCATGTTAGCTACAACATATTATACCAATTATATCCCTAAGAACCCTATAGTTCATAGGCTAGTTTAGTTAATTTCACATATTTAGAGCATAGTTCATAAGCTAGTTTAGTCACAATCTTTAATTCCTAACTCTACTACACAGATAATTTTAGTTATATATAACTAAGTACAACTAGTTCCTAGACCACACAATACCTTTTCACATAGCACACATGATCATTCTTCATTTTTTCCATATAAGACACCTTGATAGTGATTTTTTTGTGAGACTCATCAGTTAGTATGTTCCTCCCTACTTTTACATAGTTTATTATTTCTCTTTGTATATAATTTAATTTTCATGTTATTTATACATAGCTTATATACAAAAAATAAAAAATAATATAATATGTCAAAAACACAAAACATTCAAATATTTTCTCAAAAAATACAAATTATAAATTATTTGCATTCCATGTTTACATTTATTATACTTGACAGGTACTACATATGCTATCTATGTTAGTGTAGTCATTTTACCATACATCCATGCTTCATTGCTATTTTTGATTGTTCAAAGATGTTTATAGGACTAAGGTCCTCCACATAGATCTAAATTTGATATTATCTACCCATAGGGGGTACATACATAGATACACTAATTCCTCATTTGATACATTCACCCATTTGGGGGCATCCTATACATAATTTTGATTACTAGGTTACATATTTCTATACTCTATATATCATAGATTTAGCATTGTTATATCTTGATATTGATCATCCTATACTAAGTTTTTTCCAACAATTACTAATCTAGACTTAGTTTATGTACATATTTGCTCTTATATATATTTTTACATGTTCATGCATACTTTCTTTTCTAGCTTTACTAGTTTAGATTGATTGTGTATTTATGCTTCTATATATATTCAAGGGAATTTGAATATACCATTTTTCTATGGATCTATGCCACTTTCTTTCATTGTATGTGTGATTTGGACATATTCCCATGCCCTTGCGTGTGATTTCTTGTTTGTGTATGCATACATTTAAACATGTCCTTCCATGTGGCTCTAAGCCAACCTTTCTCGATCTATGTGTATGTGGACATTTGAATATGTCCTTGCATGTCTTTCTTTCTAAAATTTTAGTGACATATACCCATGTCCCTTATATTATTTCCCCTTGGCCTACTTTACATGCCTCATGTGTGTTGTATGTATGCATCATGGCCATGACACTTATCTCGTACTTGTTACACACTCCATTTTTAGATGTCATGAGGGACCTCATGCATCTCCCCTTACTACTTGGGTGCCTTAATAGACATCATTCCCCATCTCCCTAGGTAGTTACTTAGTTTATTATTTAGATTTGATGTCCATAAACATGCTTACATTGTTATATCTATCTTGACATCCTTGTGAATGTTATATCTAACATACATCATACATTACCAACTTATGCTCATATTATCTTATATTTTGATGTCATGTATACACATTATATTAGTTTATTATGTAGATATCATATATAATCAGGCTAACATATATCATGTAGAGATTTTTATTTTTAATATAGTTATTACACAGGTTTAACAAATCCCATAAAATAGGGGGCATTCATAAAGGTTTGTCACATAGATCAGGCCATCTAAATGCACTTAGAGTGTAGTTTATATTACACATGCACATAATACAAAACTTAGTTTCAATAAAACATAGTGGAAAATAATCAGATAGAGATTAGAATCAGTTTGGCATAAAAATAGCATAGTTGGACACTAGCTCCATAGTGCTAGTATCCAAGGTATGGCACTACTGTCTAGTAACCCCAAAATAGGAAAATATAGATTTTATATAAAGGCACAATAGTTATAGTCTAAATTTGTACAAATTTAGTTATAAATTATCAATTCTTTCTTATTTTTGCTTAGTTTTACAAAAAATCATACCAATTTGCTCATATTAGATGCATCATGTATGGCATGATCACTCCCATTTCAATTTTAGATACTCAGATATAGATTATTATATCTTAATAAGAATCCATATACTCAGATATTATATTTGGGGGCATGTGCATGGCACATTATTTTCATATGCTCACTTATTCACTAGTTGATCAGATGAAATAAAAAACTCCATGTCATTCTCTAAGTTGTACACACTAGACACCATGTTCTAGTTATGTACTAGATTAATTCTTTACTCTATCTACAATGGTTGGCATTATTTTGTAGTCCTTGAACTACATACCCAAGAGGCCCCTAGGCTGATTTTCATTCTAGAATTTTCAAGTGGCCATAGTTACATTATATATAGTTTTAGTTACAATCATACAACTTTAGTTTCATTGCAAAATTAAGTTACAAATGCATCCACTACACATGGGTATAAAATGATGGATTCATAGTCTACATGAGTTATTGATCTACCTACATAAGAGGGTTAGACAAGCCATTTGTCCAATATAATATATTCATAGGTCATAATCCATTGAGCAAGGGTGGGTAATGATAGAGTCAAAACTAGATTAAATTCTTGATTACCCACACATGGGGATTGAGTAAGCCATCAGCTTAATCTAAGCTATTCACCAATAATGATCACTATCTATAAACACACACAAGATGTCACCAAGTTTATGCATTGGTTCACATACCTAGTGAGGTGTATTCATTATTTTCCTCTCTATGATATCTTTACTCAATTTTGTATTTGATTTTGATATCTCTTAAGTAAAGACTTATTATATGGATGTTTTAGTTATAGGACATGCAACGAATCATGCTTCACATACCCAGATCCAAATTCATAGGCTTTGCCTCTTAGGTAAGTCTAGGTACATTTCTTTTCCTTTATCCTAGTCATTTTTATTTGTTACTTTATAAAATAAAGAGGGGGTAAATGTAGTAATTTAAAATGTCATTTGAGTTCCAAGAGTGTTATTTGAGATCACCCATCCTTAGGTTAGCCCTAGACCTATCTTAGGTCCTATTTAGATACTTATCTATCTTTTTTGTGGGCCACATGCATCCCTAGACATATTAAAATTAGTCTCAGACCATTCCTTAAGAATCCAAGCCCCTAGTACCTTAGGTTCTACCACTTGGACATTAGTTCTATAACTAGACACTAGCTCTATGGTGTTAGTGTCCTAGTTGGGCGCTATTATCATTTTCCTTCTTTTTAGCTCCAATGAATATCTTTTCAATCCTAGAGACACCTAAGGTCAACTTAAACCTATTTAAAACCCTGTATAAGTACCAAATAAATATATATACATGATTTTTATCCCTTTATTCACTAGATGAAAATCAAATGAAAATACATATAAATAAGCTTAGAATAAGTTATACACAATCAAGGTTAGAATCCCTATTATAACCTACTTATATATACAATCATCTACAACCCTCCTAAGTTTAGAATGCACACATTTATAGTCTCATGCCTCAATTAAATCACTCAAACTAGCATTCATACTATTTTCACTTGCATTGGTGTCTCTGGATAATATAACTATGAAATTTGGCCACTTTTGAAATTTTGAGTAAGTGTGGAGTAAATGTTCCCATGGCATGACCCCACTAAATTTGAAGAATATAATAATTGGTGTAAGTGTGGAGAACATGTTTCCATATCATTCCCCCATATGTAACTTAAAAATGCTAAGTGATGAATAAGTGTGGAGGTCATGCCTTTTTGACATGCCCCCATCTGTAACCTAAAAAGCCTTTTTGGCATGTCCCCACTAAAATTGTAAAACTATGAAAAATGTGGAATTAATACCTTTATGACATGCACCCATTAATATTCACCCCTTTTGAGGTGAGATAAGTGAAAAATGGTAGATACCTTACCTCAAAAGGATAAAATAAATATATAATCTATGTATGTATTATGTAGCATGTCTAGGTAAATATAGTGATGAGGTACATAGTATGTGATCACATCAAATCCTAAGATGCATGATTTTAATCATGGAAATGTATAGAGAGTAATATTTAAAGCTCAATAAGAAATCAATCACACACATAAGAGCACTCAAAATCAAAACAAAAGGCAATGTTCAAAGGTGACCTCATACAAGGGGCATGTTCAAATAGTGCATAATTGAAAGGACATGACTTAGTCAAATGTCCACAAGGCATAAAAATACATGTGAAAATGTTCACATATAACAAATAATGGCATATTAAAATGCCAAAAATAAGTAAAAATAGGCATGGGGACCATAATAAATGAACCAGATGCAAAGGCTTAAACAAATAAGATAATGCAAGACAATAAGCAACACACTAAAGGAAGTGAAAAAGGAAAACATGGAATTATAAGTAAACATAATAAACATATTATACTAGTATCTAGATATATGTGTTAGAAAAAAATGGTAAGTACATATAATATCAAGAACACTATGAAATATCTAAGCATGGATAAAGGTATGTGTAAGTATATAAGATAAAAACATGATAATGGAAATGATCATATAATAATGTAACCTAGGTGTATCATGATCAAATAAAAGTATGCCCCAAACGTATTGATAATTGTTGAAAAAATTTAAATTTTAGTCAAATTGGGTCAAACCATACATATTTAAACTTTTCATAGGTTTCCATATGTCTTATAGGGGTCTCATGTTGGTCTAAACATCTCACCTATCCTTGTTCTAGCCTTGGTGTAAGCCTAGCTCCCTTATCCTTGATTAATATTGAAAATTCAACCTTGGTCAAACATGGTCAAAGGATAAAATTATTTTATAAATGTTATAATATGGTCATTGAGGTATTATAAGGTGACCCTAAGTCATGTCTTTGTCCTTTGCTATGTTTCATATGCCAAAAGTGTCTTTTGGTCACATTTTGGGCTCATTAAATAACTTGTACAAACTTTTTTCAAGAAGGAAATTGTCACCAAGGAGGATTACAATGTGTATGAGGTTAGATCATGTCAAGAAATGGTCAGAGGTAGAAAATAAGTAGTTTCATGTACTAAAATAGGGGAATATCCTAAAAATGGCCTCTTAATGGCACTTGTAAAGACTTGGAGAATCCATATTTAGGTGAAATAGTGTCTATTGAACTTCCATAATTCTTCCCTATGCTTGGTGTGTAGATAAAATTCAAAAAGATCAAATTTTACTTCTTTTCCTTCCTTCTTGCCTACACAAACCAAGAAGGGTCAACTTGAGATGCTTGGTGCAGTCTGTATAGATAGAGTTGGCGGGAGTGATCTTTGGAGTTGAGAGGGGTCTTAGTCAAATTAAAATATATGGAAATAATTTACAGTTTAATATCTCCTCCTTTATGAACCATTGTTAATAATCCAGGTAGCTTCTTATGCTTTTACATCCATGAGGGGTCCTTGTATGAGTTTATTTTTGAATATTTTGCTTTTGTTTAACAAATTTGGATATTTCATGTGTTTATAAATGTTTTATAAGGCCTATCCATATATTTATCCACCATTTTAAGATACCATTCATTCTAGTTACTCACTCTTTCATCCTCACTGTCTTATACTCAGAGATACTCACCTACATGTATACTAGTAGAGCTTTGGAGATTCTTGTGTGAAAGATTAAACATGAAGGAATCCTAATATTGTTTTCTAATATAACATTTGACAATTAATTTTTTTTTGGATTGTAAAAGAGACCAAAAGGGTGTGTGGTTATCTTGAAGAGACAAGAAATTTGATTTCTAGGAAACAGTCCCTAAATAGGCAAAATAGAGGCCTAAAGGCTTTTTGTGGACCTTATACAACATTCATATTAAGTCTTACAAATAATATAATGAGGTGAATTATGTTTAATCTAGTATATGTAAGAAATATTCAAATTTTGAGGGGAAAAGGGTGAGTGAAAGATGGTTATCGAGGAGCCTAAAGTTGCCCTAAAAATATTTCAAATAGGCAATGACATCTATAGGTCTGAGGTCATAAAGATCTATTCTCCACTCAAGTTGAAAATGAGACCTTTAAAATACATGGAGATGATTAATAATGTTTTGAATGATTTTTCATCTTCCAATGACCTTCTAAGGAATATGGAATACTATTTTGACTTCCCAAGCTCATACCCTATCCGTACAAGTGTTGACTTACAACAAAGTATACAATAGTGAGCCAATATGGCTGATTGGACATTTTTTTAGGAAAAAAATTTAATTCAAGTGTAAATGAGTGATATGTAACTTTAGGGTATGAAAATGAGGTTTCTCAACATCATAACCTAGATCCAAATGAGCATAAGAGACCTATAGGTAGGCCTAAAAGTAGGAGTCTTAGTCAAGATCTCAATCAGGTAGTGAGTGAAAAGTATGGTATTATTGATGCTATAAGTGTATAATACAAATGTGAAATATATTTAAATATTACCAAATGACCCTAAGGGAGGTAGGGAATATTTTTTTACTCTATTCTCAAGCCTAAAGCAATCAGTGAACACCTACAAAACCTCCTAAAATAAGAAGGATAGATAAGACACAGTCAAGACTAGTCAAAGGTATTGGGAAGAGATATATGAAAACCATAAGTGTGTTAAAACATAAATCATGTATAATATGGTAAAATAAACTCAAAATTTTTTAATAAATAGAGTTCTAGCAGAGAAAGAGTTCTCATAAAACAAGTTACACACAATCCATTGCTGAGGGTCTATTTTTGAAATAGAGGAGGTTGGAGAGTTAAATGACCTAGTAAAGAGTTGAAATTTTGTGGAGAAAATAATTTAATATTGATGAAGATTATATAATTTTTACTTTTTTTTGAGGAGAGAGGGCAGTGTCCTTTATTTTGTCTTAGTAGAGGGCACTCTCTTCATGCTTGGAATTGCTAGTTTTGGTGACCAAGGCAAGAGTATGAGATCAAAAGCCAAGGAGGCCTTTAAAAAGGATATGAAAATATTAGAGACACATAATTAATCATGGATAAACTTACAAATAAATATTAATGTCAATAAGAAGGTCTAAGCATCATAAGTTACAGTCAATATTAAGAGTAAGGAATAGGCTTAGAGACCAAGTTGAGGGTCACTCTCAGTTCTATCTTGAAATGAGAATTCCCATGCGTTAAAACATGTTTTATAGACCTAAATAGAGGTTATTGATCTATTTATATGCAAGGTAACCCATATAAACTCACCTTGAACTCCAAGGACAAGACAAACCTAATAGGCATTGCTAGACCCAGAGGTTCAAAAGGAAATTCATGATCATTTTACCTTGAGATGAGATTTCTAACATCTTGAAACATGTTTATAGGATGGAATAAGATGTGTTTGAGATTTTTAAGGTAGAAAAGTTGGAGGATAGTCTAATTTTGGTTCAAGGATAGTGTTAGGCCTATGCAAGTGCAATGAAGATCTTGAATGGGTGATGTCAAAAACTCATAGCTTTCATGATGCTCTACATGGGAGCAAAAATACTTTGGAGATGTTAGATAGTGTCTCTAATAATCTCTTAGTGGAATTGAGATGGAACTCCAATGTGTCATTTTTATGAACAATTCCTAAGACCTAAAACTACTCTAAAACCCTCTTTAAGGACTTGATTAGAAAGATATTGAAAATATGGCATCTAGAAGGGCTAAAGTGACCATGAAAATAACTAGAGACTATATAAGACTATTTAGGGCTCCTCCCCATGCATTCGAGTTGTACTAAACTTGTATGGATGGTGTAGAATAGGGATTTATTTGATAATTTTGAGTGTTTTATAGGTGTAGAGAAGCTTCAAATGATGCAATCAACTTTAGGAGAGGGATTGTGAATTATTCTAGGTATCCATGTTCATATGTTGAACCTATATAGTCTTATAAGTATGCCTAATATCTTCCTCATCTTAGGTAATCTAGTGAGCAAGTGGTGATCACTTAGTGTAAAAGATGGAAGTTATAATTGGTAAGCCTTTTGAGGCTTTTTTTATGAATCTGATGACATGTAGATTCTTAAAAAGGGGCATTCCTCCTTGTGCATGGGTTGGATTGAGGAATTGGAAATATTTTGAGTGCTAAGTGTGAGGGGTACATGAGAAAGAGTCATTTATAACTACTAGGAATGATTTCTCATGGATAGAATAATATGGATGATTAGGGACCACTCTAATGATAGTGGAGGATTTTTAGTAACCCCTCCTTCTCATATCAACCATTAGACCTATCCCTATTTATCTATGATATAATATAATAAAGGCAAATCATGAGTGTAGTTTCATATGCAAGAAAGAGAACATCTATATCATTTGGAGGATTTTTATGACTTGGGAGACATTTTTCCTTGTATTCCTTATAGGACCTATCTCATGTGTGATTTTATTTATATTTTGACTCCTTATTTCTTGACAAGTGTCCTTGTGACTCTTGAGATTCACTTTCTCTCTCTTCTCACATAATTACTATATGTATTAGCTTTTTTGGAATTTAGATAGATCTCTCCACATAAGTATGGTAAATCCATACTCATTGGTGGCCTTAAACTAATGAGAATTATATTTTTACCTCATACATGACTTCACTAAGTGCATGCTATGGTTGTTGGTCTTATGTAAGTGTATGTTGGCTTACCTTGACATGTTATCCCTCTTAGTACCTTGTGTAGTTTGAAAAATCTCTTTGCAAGTTAGCAAAAAGTGTATAATGTGGATTTCAGGTATAGTGAGTAGTCTATTCATTAGTGTTTCTAGAATACTTATTGTCTAATCTTCTTAGTCTAAGATCTCTTCAAGATCCCATGCATGAAACATTGATGTAGAAGAGGAGATTTCAGTTTGATGAAGTGTATGTGTAAGTTTCCCTCTGGTTCCAAGTGCATTGCAAGTGGTGTGAGTAGAGAATAAATTTAGTGCATCACCTCCTTATCTAGGTTTAGTGTAGGCTTCCTAACCATTTTCCTTATAAGTTTAAGTGTGGTTGTGGTGTGTGAAAGTGGTACATCAAGAGAACTAGCCCTAATCTAGAGACTCACCTCAAATTTGGGTCACCCACAACCCTGAGGTGTTTCCATTGTGCCACTTGAATGAGGAGAGCTGAATCATCTCCTCAAGGGGTGAAAGTTCAAGTTAAAATAGTTTTTGGCACACTCGATGGGACTGAAAATTCCATTCCTTAAGGATTTTTTGTGTTCTCCTCAAGATATGAGACTTTGGAGGCAATTCCAGCACCAATGGTGACTCCAAGCACAAATCTACTAGTCAAATAGTCTAGCTACTCTAATTGAGGTTATTTCTTATTCTATATGCTTCTCATGAATGATTCATGGCTGATTTTGGTATTGACTCTATTTTTACAAAAGTTGGTGAAGCATATCCATATTGTCCCATCCCCTATCAATATGAATAAGTCCTTGGTTAATCTTGTCATGATCTGTATCAATCCTATGTTATCTCTCATTAGCCTTGCTATGAGTTGTATCAATCCTATAATTAGTCTTCTCAATATTATGCTTCACCTAGTCCACCTAGTTCCTATCCAAGTTAGTCTATTACAAGTTTCAAAAAGACTCTCTTTGGCTATAAAGACTATATGCTAGATCTTGATACAAGAAATAGTTGTGTTCAATTTATACCTAGTGATTGTATCAAGAGTGTGAGGGATGCTTTAGAGCTAGTCAAGAGAGAATGGATGCCCATTGAGAAAGCTAATTAGCAAGGTCTTATGGATGAAATTTTTGATGTTTGTGTTCTAATTTTTCACATAGAAGAGAGGTTGAAAGCCCATGAAATAGCTAAATCTTATTATCTCCAATACACCCCATATTAGCCTTCATGTGTGTAAACTATACCCATTCAAAATGCTAATCCAATAATTATTCAAAATTCCCCAAGTCCTTCATGCATTCCCCAAAGTTTCCCTTCTTGGAAGTCCATCCAAGAAAGTAGCCAAAGGAAGGACACAACTATTGATCAAGTTAATCTATCTCACAAATAGGTTTGAAAATATTTTGAGAAAATAAGACTGATGTTGGAAGCCCATCTTGACAAGGAGATTGAGTGGGCAAACTGACATTTAATGCAATCTATCATGGTAGAAAAAAATTATGTTCATAAGTGTGACCTACCAAGTTGGAGAAAAGATACTAAGCCCAAGGAAATCCCAAGTTTCCTAAACCAATCATTTACCCCTCCACTTGCATCTTAGCCTCATGAAGAACTCTCTAATCCTAGCATCCCAAGTTGGAAAGAATTAGCGGCATATTATGGAAAGAAGGATAAATAATGTCTAAGTGAAGAAGTTGAAAGTAAAGAGAAATCTAAAACTACTCAAATCCCTCCCACCCCTCCTCAAGAAGCCTTTTCCCATTCATCTCAACTTTCTTTTTCTTCCTTTCCTAATGAAGATCCTATTTTCCTCCAAGAGAAGATATTTCAAGAGAACCTTGCCAAACAAATTAAGGAGTTGGAACTCAAAATGAAAAATCTCTCATCTATCCAAGAGAATATTGAATCCAATGAAGTCAATGAACCCATATAAAACATGAGTGAAAACTTGGTTGAGAGGGTTAAAGACCAAGTGGATGTTGTTGAGGCACCTAAAGAAGATCATATGAGAAATGAAGTGGGTTTTGACTTTGACCTTTATTTCCCACATCCTCTAACCGGTCCATTCTTCCCTTCTTCCATCACCTTTTATCCTAGAAGGCCTATAGCATAGATACCTAAGGTGGATCTGTTGAATGAAGAAAAATCCGATTCTAATGGTGAAGAATAAATTGCTCCTTAAAAGCTTTCTTGGGATAAAGTTCCTGGTTTTAAGATGCCTAGTTTTGGCATCACCAAAAGAGAGAAGGATATAGAAAACATTGTAGTGTTATAAGAGAGAAAGGAGGTTCAAGCAAGGGAGATACAAGATTATGTCTTTCAAGAGGTCCCAAGTACTAAAGAGGAAGTGTTTTATTTTTTTGAGTTTCCTATTTATGATAACTATGGAGATGTTGAAAATGAGAAAGAGGAGGTTTCTAATGAAGAAATCATGAATCCTAAGGTTGAGGAAATAAATCTTGAAGAGGTAAATCTGCCATGACATCATGAGGATATGGAGTATACTTATATGCAGATGTTCAAAGAATATGAAGATTTTGAGAAGGTAAGACTTCTAATAAAGCAAGCCCAAGCTATTGAGAAGCAAGTATGTTTTGAGAGGTATCATAATCAAGAGACTCTAAACCATGATGGAGAAATATGTGATGACTATGGGGCTTTTGAAGATGGTTTGAAAATTGATTTTGAAAATATAGTAGAAGCTGCTCCCTTAGTTTTTAAAGATGCTTTCAAGGTTGTTTTTTATCATATGGAGTAAGGTGAGGATCTCCAAAGAACCACATGTGAATCTACTCCCACAAACATTAATAAAGAGTTTAAAAAGAAACACTCTTATAATGGCATGATACAAAGCTTCTTAGAGGGTTTGAAGAGGTTGCAACAAAAGAGAAGAATAGTGTAACTTTTCAAGAAGATATTGGCATTCAAGAAGTTGTTTTATTTTTGGAGATACAAGTTTGCCATGATGAGACAAAGGAATAGTAGTATCATATATTTTTCTAAGGTCACGAAGAGTTCATCTACCTTGGAGACTTGTTTGAGATGATTCCATAAAAATACATGCTAAGCCAAGGAATGATAAAGAAGCATGTGTTATATAGTACTCCATTCAAGAAAAAGCATGCTTGGCATCTTAACATACCTCATGAAGAAGATGTTTTAAACAGCTTTCCTTTTAATCTAGGAGGGAGGTATGTCAGATTAGATGCACATAAGTAGTTTACTTCTTGTTTTATTATGTTTCCTAAGTGTCTTGTTGACATATGTGTGTGTGTTTCTTTCCCTTGTATTTTGTGTATTGTATTATTTTCATGTGTTGAGGTCAATAAACTATCTTGTTATTCAAGTCAAGGTCTGATATTTCTATTTTTAGAGTGCATTTGACTCCCTTTACCCAATGGATAGCATAAGGCCACTGATCTTTAACATAACAGGTATGTTACCCCTAGGAATTACTAAAAATGTTGACCAAATTTGAATTTTAGTCAAATTGGGTCAACCCCTATATATTGAAACTTTTTAGAGGTTTCCATATGTCTTATAGGGGTCTCATGTTGGTCTAAACATCTCACCTATCCTTGTTTTAGCTTTGGTGTAAGCCTAGCTCCCTTGTCCTTGATTAATCTTGAAAAGCCAACCTTGGTTAACTATGGTCAAACATGGTCAAAGGATAAAATTATTTTATGAATGTTCTAATAGGGTCATTGAGGTATTCTAAGGTGTCCCTAAGTCATGACTTTGTCTTTTGCTATGTTTCATAGGCTAAAAGTGTCTTTTGGTCACATTTTGGGCTCATTAAATGACTTGTACAAACTTTTTTCAAGAAGGAGATTGTCACCAAGGAGGATTACAATGTGTATGAGGTTATATCATGTCAATAAATGGTTAGAGGTAGAAAAGTAGTTTCATGTACTAAAATAGGGGAATATCCTAAAAATGGCCTCTTAATTGGCACTTGTAAAGACTTGGAAAATCCATATTTAGGTGAAATAGTGTCTATTGAACTTCCTTAATTCTTCCCTATGCTTGGTGTGTAGATAAAAATTCAAAAAGATCAAATTTTACTTCTTTTCCTTCCTTCTTGCCTACATAAACTAAGAAGGGTCAACTTGAAATGCTTGGTACAGTCCATACATATGGAGTTGGGGGGAGTAATCTTAGGAGTTGAGAGGGGTCTTAGTTATATTCAAATACATAGTAATAAGTTAGAGTTTAATGGCTCCTCCTTTATGAACCATTGTTAAGAAACCAATCAGCTTCTTATGCTTTTGCATCCATGAGGGGTCCCTTTATGAGCTTTTTTTTGAATATTTTGATTTAGTTCAATAGGTTTGGCTATTTCATGTTTTTCTAAGGGTTGTATAAGGACTCTCCATAGGTTTATCCACTATTTTAAGATACCCTTCATGATATTTACTCACTTTTTCATCCTCATTGTCTTATACTCAGAGATACTCACCTATAAGTATACCAACAGAGCTTTGGAGATTCTTGTGTGAAAGATTGAAATAGGAAGGAAGACTAATATTAGTTTCTAATATGCCATTTGACCATTAAAAACCTATTTTTAATATCAAAGAGACCAAAAGGGTTTGTGGTTATCCTAAAGAGACAAGAAGTTTGATTTTTGGGAAATAGTCCCTAAATGGGAAAAATAGATGCCTAAAGACTTTTTGTGGACCTTATACAACATGATTATTAAGTCATAAAAACCATATAATGAGGTAAATCATGTTGCCTATAGTATATTAAATAAATATGTAAAGTTTTAGGGGTAAAGGGTGAGTGAAATATGGTTATTGAAGAGCCTAAAGTTGCCCTCAAAATCACTAAAAATAGGCAATGACATGTATAGGTTTAAGGTCATAAGGATTTATTCTCCACTCAAGTTGAAAATGAGACCTTGCCAAGACATGGATATGATTAAAAATGTTTAAAATAATTTATCATATTATAATGACCCTGTAAGTAGTATGGAATACTATTTTGACTTCCCAAGCTCATACCCTATCTGTAAATGGGTTGACTTATAGCAAAGTATACAACAATGAGCCAATATGGGTGCTTGGACATTGCTTTAGGACACCCAAACTGAATTCAAGTGTAAAGGAGTGATATGTGAATTTAGGTGATGAAAATGAGGTTTATCAACATCATAATCTAGATCCAAATGAACACAAAATACCTATAGGGTGCCCTAAAATCAAGGGTCTCAATCAAGATATTAGTTTGGTAGTGAGTGAAAAACATGGTACTCTTGATGCTAAAAGGGTATAAGCCAAATGTGAAATAGATTATAATATTTAAAAATGACCCAAAAGGAGGTAGGTAAGATTGGTGTACTCTATTCTTAGGCCTAAATCAATCAGTGAACACCTATAGAACCTCTTAAATAAGAAGCATAGGCAAGACACATTCAAGATTGGTCAAAGGTCTTGGGAAGAGATATGTGAAAAAAATAAGTGTGTTAAAACCTAAACCATGTATAATATGGTAAAATAACCTCAAAAAATTCTCATAAATAGAGTCTTAGTATAGAAATAATTCTCATAAAGCAAGTTACACATAGTTCATTCTTGGTTTTCCTACACATAGTCCATTATTGAGGGTCTATTTTGGATATAGAGGAGGTTGGAGAGAAAAATGACCTATTAAAGAGTTAAATTTTTGAGGAGAAAATCATTACCTATTTATTAATATTCTAAAATTTTTACTTTAATCTGAGGAGATAGGGGAGTGTCCTCTATTTTGTCTTAGACAAAGGGCAATCCCCTCATGCTTGAAATTGGTAGTTTTGGTGAGCAGGGTAAGATTATGAGGTTAAAATCCAAAGAGGCATTTAAAAATTATATTAAAATATTATATACACATAATTAATCATGGAGGGAATTCCATAGAAGGAGGAATGTCAATAGGAAGGTCCAAGCACTATAAGTTATAGTTAGGATTAAGAGCAAGTAATAGGCTTAAAGACCAAGTTGAGGGTCACTCTCAGTTATAGATTGAAATGAGAATTCACATGAGTTAAAAAATGTTTTATGGAACTCAATATATGTGATTGATATATTTAGATACAAGGGAACCCATATAAACTCATCTTGAGCTCCAAGGACAAGACATACCTACTAGGCATGGCTAGACCTAGAGGTCTAAAAGGAAATTCATAATAATTTTACCTTGAGATGAGATTTATAACATCTTAAAAAATGTTTATAGGATGGAGTAAGATGTGTTTGAGATTATTTAAGGTATAAAATTTGTAGGATAGTCTAATTTTGGCTCAAGGATAGTGTTAGGCATGTGCAAGTGCAAGGAAGAGCTCGAATGGGTGATGTCAAGAACTCATAACTTTCATGATGCTATGCATGGGAGCCAAAATAATTTGGAGATGTTAGAGAGGGTATACAAGAATATATTAGTGGAATTGAGACAAAACTCTAACATTTCATTTTTATGAATAATGCCTAAGACCTAAAACTACTTTAAAACCCTCACAAACCCTCTTTATGGACCTGATTGGAAAGATATTGAAAATGTGGCATAAAAAAAGGGCAAAGTGACCATGAAAATAACTAGAGATTGTATAGGAATATTTAGGGCTCTTCCCCATGCTTTTGAGTTGTGCTGCACTTGTATGGATGGTGTATAACAAGGCTTTATTTGACAATTTTGAGTGTTTTTTAGGTGTGGAGAAGATTTAGATGATGCAATCAAATTTAGAAGAGGGATTGGGAATTATTCTAGGTATCCATTTTCATATATTGAAGCTATCTAGTCTCCTTAGTATGCCTACTATCTTCCTCATCTTAGCCAATCTAGTGACCAAGTGATGATCACTTAGTGGAAAAGATGGAAGTTCTAATTGGGAAGCCTTTTGAGGTTTGTTTGATGAATCTTATGACATGGAGACTATTGAAAGCTGGCATTCCCCCTAGTGCATGGATTCAATTAAATAATTGGAAACATTTTGAGTGCCAAGTGTGAGGGTTTCATGAGAAATAGTCATTTATAACTACTAGGAATGATTGCTCATGGCCATAAGAACATGGATGATTAGGGACCACTCCAATGCTTGTGGAGGATTGTCAGTAAACCCTCCTTATTAAATCAACCATTAGACCTATCCTTATTTAGCTATGAGATGGTCTAATGAAGGCAAATCATGGGGGCTATTTTATATGCAAGAAAAAGAGCATCTACACCATTTAGAGTATTTTGATGACTTAGGAGACATTTGTCCTTGTATTCCTTGTAGGAAATATTTCATGACTGATTCTATTGTTGTTGTAACTCCTTCTTGTTTGATAAGTGTCCTTGTGACTCTTGAGATTCAATTTCTCTCTCTTATCTCATAATTGTTTTATGTACTAGATTTTTTGGCTTTTAGAGGGATATTTCCACCTAAGTATGGTGAATCCTTGATCATTTATGGCCTTGAAATAATGATAATGTTGTTTTTACCTCATTCATGACTTCACTAAGTGCATGTTATGGTTATTGGTCTTGTGAAAGTGTATGTGATGGAAGTAACTAATAAGAGGGGGGGGTGAATAAATAGACACCAATGTATATTAAATTCCAAAAACTCATTCATCATTCATTAATCTAATCCACCAACATGAACATGAAATCTTATACATCCAAAGCATGAACAAGAACATACATTATGTGAACATAACATTTGTGTCGGAAACCCTCTAGGGGGAGAAAACCCAATTTAAATATTGAAAACCGATGGAATAAAATATTATAAGGATAATAAAAATAAGATACTTTATACTAGATCCAACTGATCAAGGAGCATCCACCCATCAATTTAGTCTAGCTCTAACTAGACCTTCAGCTAGCTCCAACTAAAAAGGACACTACAACCCCCTAGGTGATTAAGCACCCACTCAAACACCTCTGATATAATGTAAACCATTTATATGATGTATTATACACCTAATTATGAACTTTTTAATCTCATACATCTAAAATATACTTCTCTTCCCCAAGCAGGCACACACCTCATTCGCTCAACCAAGTCACCCTTTAGACTATTAAGTATAATGACTTGTTAGCTCATGAAAATAATAAAAATCATATGAATAATCATATTATCCATTTGATGGTCCTCAATGACCCATATTTTATCATTTATTTATCTCTTTTATTCACTTTAGGCCACACATTCTCACACCTCACAAATAGGCTACTTTGACCTTGTATATATATCACTCCATCATCTAACCCATCTTGGTCAAACAAGATATTTCACATAATTATATTAAAACTATAAAATATAATCATACATGTCATCAAGCCAACTCAAACACTACATAGGTCATCCATACTTTAAAACAAGCTCAATTAGGCCTAATGCATTAGCCCTTATAGGTCATTCACCACATATGACCATCTCCATGAATAATATCCCTCACCAATGCTTCAAAAACATAAAAATTGCCTCCAATAGATAATTTATCACTCCCAAATGGGTATACAAATTTGTAACTCTAATTCATACCTTTAACCAAGCCTTTTAGACTACTCGCTAATAGGCCTAGAAACCCAAAAAACATAGTCATATAAAACTGAAGCATATAAAATATTTTATAAAAAAAAAACTAAAAAAACACATGGATAGGTCCTACATGACTTTAAAAAAAACATATAAATACATTTTTCATCTTTACATAGCTCACACAAGTCCAAACCAACTCAAACAAATTGATTACTCAAACTGGTCATGCACACCAAAAACTTAGTCAAAGATCTTTGACTACTCCAACCAAAATAGAGACATAATATAAAGAAAAAATACATGTAATAAATATTTTATAATCATATAATACCACAAAGGTATTACTCACCTCAAAATCTACTCAGAATAGCTTAAACTAGCCTCTCCAAATAGGCCACTCTAGACTGCCTACAAGCTCCAAAAACTAGTCATGATGAACATGACATCGAAAACTTGTGTAGACACTTTATTGATATTAAAATTCATTTATGTGATCCTTTAACAACATTATAAAATTTCCAATCACAAAAATATAGAGTTATAATCTCATATATAAAACATATATATCATTATATGAGACATACTTATTTACTGTCCTCATTACTTAGACAAGTCATCTTGAAGGTACCTTATTGCCTATGTATAATAATAAATATCACATACCAATCAAGGTAAAATAAGTAATAGGGATTAAACAAAGACCCCAAACCATTTATTTCATCCCTACTCACCTACACACCATCCCTAAATGGATTCTAACTCATAATGGTTTTTTGTCACTATTTTCACTATATAACAAATTAGCAATAGGGAAAATTTATTGACTTAGATAATTGACATAGAGCACATAACTTTCCTAACTATATTCATAGACCTCAAGAAAAATTCTTGACCTTCAATCTCTAATGACTCTCATGTGTTGACTCAGTCAACCCTACATGTAGTACTAAAATATTTAGAAGAAAGCATATTTCTATACCTTCTTCTCACTAAAACTTTCCATATCCATTTGGGAAAATTAATAATCTTCATCACATACCCATTAGTTCCCCTGATCATATTTAGAAATATCTCACAATATAAAAATTATTGTTAAGAAGAACTTTCCTATGGGGCTCACACATAGTCAAGAGACCAAAAATACTTTCATAGAAACCTAGAAGAATCCTCTACAACCTCCAATCATCAAATTTGATCACCCAATTCATCATGAGCCCAAACCATCAAGATCTTCTCTTTCGAGTCTAAGACTGGGGTTTTGATACTCTAAAACCTCCTTAGATTCTTAGCAATAATTCATAAATATGTTACCTTTAACTCCTAAACCAATTCTTTTTGAAAATATTCTTAGGGACCTTCCAAAACTACTCCAAATATCTCAGTGTCTCATGCAAACCCTGTACATGCTAACAAGCATGAGAAACTTCCTCTTAGGCTCCTTGCACTCATTTCTAGCACCCTTTGAAGATTATAAACCAAATTTCTAAATTTTTATCTCAATATATGACCTTATACCTTATAAAAATGATTTAAAAATATTTATTGACCATCTCTCATGTAAAAATAAGCTTCACCAACCTATAAACACCCTTTGACCCTTCACAAGGCCTCACAAGCCCACCTAGGCCAACTAGGCCAATGGCCAAACTATCTTACAAACCACTAGCCATCTATTGAAAACCATACACCTATCTTATTATCACCCTATACATGTATATCATGCACATTCCAAGCATATTGAGCTCCTCATCATGATATAGTTCTCAAAGTGCTCAAAACCCCATAGGCAACCACACATGGTCAAGCCCATAAGGCATAAGATGACTTGTACTCCATCTAAAGACCACATGAAAAGACTCCAATTTCTCTCTCAACTGCATGGACATATCATGTACTCTCTCTCCATACTACATGCCATCCACTCATGCTTCTATATAACCAATTGTTCCCATAAGCTTTCATTAGTAACCAAGACTGAGCTGAGCACTAAGATCAAGCATTATTAGACCAAGAGCACTCTCATGCCACTTTTTCATCACCAATGACACTTGAAATCAATGAAAACACATAATTTTCATCAATATCCCAATAATATCCCCCTTTATCATTGATGGTAACACCTCCTTTACTCTCTTCCCCTTTGCCAAAATGACAAAGTGGACTCTTCTACCAAATATGCTCTTCTATCTTTAATCAAGCAAATTAAGAACACAACCAAGAGAACATACCTTTCTTTCTCATCCTTTGAAACTAAAAACACACTAAATATCAAAAAAATATCACAAAGCAACCACATTTCTTCCCCTTGGACCAAGCTCCCTTCAAGAACCAACTCAGGTCATAGCTTCAAAAGACTTATAAGATCCTTGGACCTGACCATTAGGAAAACACACTAGCTCCCCCTTAGACCACTGCCACTTGAGAAAAAAAGAACTCATCTCCCCCTTTAATAAACATTTAATCATACCTATAAGTCTCTAAGAGACCTAGAAAACACTTAATCACATTCTCGTCCTTCAAAATATCTAATTAGACAATTGAATCTTCTCAAGCAAAACTGAATATCTAGAACTCAGTCCTTCTTCCAAGCTACCTAGATCCTTGGACTTATCACCAATTTCATAGTAAAATAGATGTATTTATTACCCTACTCTAATTTCAAGGCTCCCTCTTAGTCCACACAATGCATGCATACCTTTAGGAAATTCAAGAACAGCTACCATCAACTCAATCAGGGATATGAGCACTAAAACACCATGCAAGCTTACATACCAATGTTCTCAAAGCACCCTGTAGACCATTAGAGATACTCCAATCATACCACCATACCTGGAAGACACTTATAATGGGCTAAAATTCTCATTTAAAACAAAAAATTCTATCCTTCTATGGAAAATTTCTTCAACAATCTTCATTTTCTTTACTAGGCCTACTTAGACCTCTTGTAGCCCTGTCTGGCTACTAAAAAACTCATAATTATCTTTGTGTTCACTTTCAAATCATAAAACTCCATATATAAATTCCATTATCATTCCCCCTTAGACATTCCAATAATGAAATCCCAAATCATCCTCCTTAGTAGACTTCCTTCTTTAGTCTACTAGCTAATTAGGCCTCCTAAAAGACCAAAACTTGAATAACTTGAAAAATAATTACCTTTAAAACATTTTGAAACTTTTTAAAGATATCCATTTGGTCCATTAAATTTATTTCAAGCTTCCAACCTCCAAATCCAAAGATAAACTACTTTTTCAATCATGCCTAAATGACTAGGCCTTCAAAGCAACAAGTAGTCAAAAGTCAACCTTTGATCAACAACATAACTTGAAAATTATTCCACACCTATAGGTCACATATACACACTTCTATATGAAATTTCAATCTCCCATTTCATGGGGAACCATGACTTCCTTTAAGCCAACAAATGCATGTTCATGAGAAGAGAAGTTAGTGACCACTCAAAATTCTCCATCTGGAAAAAAAGGAATAAAAAACAACCTATTTAATCACCTAGATCATGTCTAAAACACATGTGTATACCTTCCTAATCATATAAAAATTTATGATACATCTCCTTTCATCAAATGACCCTTAAAATTGAGAAAACTGTGCATACATGCCACAACAAACAATAGTCATCTTGACCAAATTTTCAAACACATACCTGAGTACCTCATAGATATTATAATACCTCCTATTATTATTTTAATTTTCAAACCCAACTTAAATAAACTTTCTCCAACCTTCTATCCCTAAGAAAACATCAAAAGAGCACATTGGACACACTCTATAACTCTGATTTTTTACCATAAAATACAATCTGAACACCATAAAATCTCAAACCACCTAGAAATGACTCATGAATATCTTTCTCATGACCTAAAACAAACTAATCCACCTTTTTTCTTAAAATCACTACTCAACCAATGCATCAAAAATTGATCAAAAATGTTCTTTAGGACCAGGAGACCTAAACATACCTTTTGAACAATCATCCTTATTTTATCTTCACTGACCTATAGGATCAATTAGACCTACTCAAGTAGGGTACAAATACCATATGATCAACCATGTATCCTTTAGAAACCAAAATATATTATGGCTAAGAACTCTTCAAATCATTTCATCAGTCATAAATTTCTATGTATACACCTACTATCTATCAGACATTTGATAAACAATATTTTCTTTAAAACACTCAACACAGGATATCACAATAAGAAAACTCAAGATACATGACATTAAGGTCATAACCAACCTCTTAGTCCATTGATCTCTTCATGAAAGTCCTTCAAATTGACTCAAAGAACCAACCTTATCCTCATAATTAAGACCCTATTATAAAAACTCAAAATTATGACAAGAAACTCAAAAATAACTATCAACCTCAAATTATTGAAATGTAATCATACTCCTTTATGACCTTATGAGGTCACCTTGATAACAAATAAAAATGATATTCACCATAAAACATTCAAGATCACTTTCCATAATCTCCTTCAATCTCATAAACAACATTGGTCTTGTAGACCAATCAAGCACTCAGACCCTTGATTGTATAAGCCAACCTAAGCACCCTAAAACACTCCACCTTGTTATTGTTGTCCTCTCACAACTGATGATTGTCTCTTTGATCTCTATATCTCTCAAATTATCCTCTACATGCAAACAAGCTATCTCTTCAATCAATCAGGTCTACCTTTCCTCTTTTTTTCTCATAAGGCCTTCAAACACAACAAACTAGGTCTTCATACTTCTAAGCACATCAAGAAAATATCACTAACATGTCATGATACTTTTCTCTACTTAATTCTTCTTGCAACCCTCAATAATTTATTTTTTATTTCTCTCACTTTCAAACTAGGTCACTATTTTCTCTCTTTCATATGAGCACCTTAGACAATCAATGCATGAACCTAAATCATGAATTCATAGCCATTATTTCCTCTCTTCCCTACCCTTTAATGCAATTTTATATTTAATATATATTCCCTTACTCAGGAGAGCTTCATTAGCTCTCATACCC
Organism: Torreya grandis; assembly: GCA_037957365.1. Taxonomy (NCBI): domain Eukaryota; kingdom Viridiplantae; phylum Streptophyta; class Pinopsida; order Cupressales; family Taxaceae; genus Torreya; species Torreya grandis. The sequence continues at coordinate 1,110,177 of JARHVA010001443.1, forward strand.
TCATTAAGTCTCATGGAGACCTAATAAAAATAGGATTGTCATTCAATATGACTTCAAGGTCCTATTTGTCTATCAACATAGGTTTTATTTTTGATTTATATTCAACATAATTATTCTCCATTGCAATATGCCTTCTTTGAAAAACCTTCATGCTTGAAGAATCATATGTAACAACAAACAACTTACCTTGGCTTGAGCGAACAATCCAACTTTTGACATCCTTCTCCATATTAAATAAACCTTAAAAGTTCATTAACCCTTGAATTCACAATTAAAAAAACATGAAAAACCATGAAATCAACAAGGCTATCATATTGATCATCAAAAAATCTATCAACTCTACCAACAAGCTGACTAAGTAGATACCATCAACCAATCTACTCTCAAGATCACCTTCCAAGCTAATTAAGCCTCAATAAGGACCTTATTTGATACCAATTGATGGAAGTAGATACTAAGAGTGGGGGGGGGGTGTGAATCAATAGATAACAATGTATATTAAATTCTAAAAACTCATTCATCATTCATTAATTTGATCTACAAACATGAACATGAAAGCTTATACATCTAAAGCATAAAAAAGAACATACATTATGTGAACATAAAATTTATGTGGGAAACCCTCTAGGGGAAAAAACCCACTCTCAATCCTAAAAACCAATGGAATACAATGATATAAGGATAATACAAAAAAGAGACTTTAGACCAACTCTAACTGATCAAGGAACATCCACCCCTCAATTTAGTCTAGCTCTAACTAGACCTTTAACTATCTCCAACTAATAAGATGGATACAATCCCCTATGTGATTAAAAACCTAATAAAAAACCTATGATATGATTTCCACCACTGATCTGATGTCTTCTACACCCAATGATTACCTTTTGAAGCTCATACACTTTCAATCTACTTCTCTTTTCTAAGCAAGCACACCTACCTCATTCACTCAACCAAATCACCCTTTAGACTGTTAGGTATAATGACTTTTTAGCTCATGAAACTGATCAGAAAAACATGAATAATCATCTTCTCCTTCTAATGATCCTCAATAACCCATATTTTCTCCTTGACTAAGCTATTTTATTTACTTTAGTCACACTCTCTCACACCTCACAAATAGGCTAATTTGACCTTGTATATATATCACTCCATCATCTAACCCATATTGGTCATCCAATATACTTAATATAGTTGTCTTAGACTTATAAAATATCATCATATATTTCATAAATCCAAATAAAACACTCCATATTTCGTCCATACTTCAAAACAAGCTCAATCCTCCTTTAGATCTTAATTAGGCCCAATGCATTATTCCTTATAGGTCATTCACCACATATGACCATATCCATGAATAGTATCCCTCACCAATGCTTCAAAAACATAAAAATACCTCCAATATATCATTTGTGACTCCTAAATTGGTATAAAACATTTATAACTCTAATTCATACCTAAAACCAAGCCTTTTAGACTACTCGTTAATAGGCCTAGAAACCAAAAAAACATAATCATATAGAACTGAAGCATACATAATGTTTTTTCAAACAACCACCTATAAAAAAAATGGATAGGTCCTACATGACTTAAAAAACCCCTCCAAATCCACTTTCCATCTTTACATAGCTTAAACAAGTCTAAACCCACTCAAACAAACTGATTACTCAAACTAGTCATGCACACTAGAAACTCAGTCAAAGATCTTTGATTTCTCCAACAAAACTAGAGATAAATTATAAAGACCAACTACATGTAATGAATATATGACAATCATATAATACTAAAAATGTCTCACTCACCTCAAAATCTACTCATAATATCTCAAACTAGCCTCTCCAAATAGGCCACTCCAGACTGCTTACAAGTTCCAAAAACTAGTCATGATGAACATGACATCTAAAACTTGTGTAAACACTTTATTGATATTCGAATGTATTAATGTGATCCTCCAAAAACCTTTGAAAATTTACAATCATAAACATATAAATTTATAATGTCATATATGAAACATATAAATCATTCTATGAGACATACTTCTTTAATGTCCTCATTACTCAGATTAGTCATCTTGAAGGCACCTTATTACTTATGTATGATCACCAACATCACATAACAATCAAGGGAACATAAGGAATATGTCTTAAAACAAAGACCCCAAATCATTGAATTAACCCCTACTCACCTGCACACCATCCCTAAATGGATTCTCACTCATACTGGCTTTTTGTCACTATTTTCACTATCTAACAGATTTGCAATAGGGAAACTTTATTGACTTAGATAATTGACACAGAGCACATAACTTTCCTAACTAAATTCATAGACCTCAAGAACAAGTCTTGACCTTCAAGCTCTAATGACTATGATGTGTTGACTCAGTCAACCCTACCCATAGTACTAAAATCTTTAGAAACAAGCATATTTTTGTACCTTCTAATCACTAAAACTTTCCATAGCCATTTGGGACAAGTCTTAATCTTCATCACATACCCATTATTTCTCCTAACCATATTCAAAAATCTCTCACAATATCAAAATTATTGTTAAGAATCACTTTCTTGTGGGGCCCACACATAGTCAAGAGACCAAAAATACATTCAAAAAACTTGGAAGAGTCCTCTACAACCTCCAATAATCACATTTGATCACCCAATCCATTCTAAGCCCAAACCATCAAGATATTCTCTATCAAGTCTAAGACTGGGGTTTTAATACTTAAAAACCTCCTTAGATTCTTATCAATCATTCATAAGGCTATTCCCCTTAAATCCTAAAATAATTCTTGGAAAATATTCTTAGGGACCTTCCCCAACTACTCTAAAGAGGTCAACTTCTCATGCAAACCTTGCATGTGCTAACAAGAATGATAAACTTCCTCTTGAGCTCCTTACACTCATTTCTAGCACCCTTTGAAGCTTCTAAACTAGATTTCTAACTTTCTAGCTCAATATATAAACTTAGACATTATCAACATTCTTTAATAATATTTCCTAACCATCTCTCATGCAAAAATAAGCTTCACCAACCTGCAAACACCCTTTGACCCTTCACAAGGCCTCAGAAGCCCACTTAAGCCAACTAGGCCAATGGCCAAACTATCTTACAGACCACTTGCCATCTTTTTAAAACCATACACATATCCTATTATCACCCTATACATGTCTAACATTAACATTCCAAGCATACTGAGTTCCTCATCATGATATAGCTCTCAAAGTACTCAAAACCCCATAAGTAACCACATATGGTCAAGCCCACAAGGCATATGATGACTTGCACTCCATATAAAGATGACTTGACAGGAATAAAATTTATATCTCAACCACATGGACATACCATGTACTCTCTCTCCATGCTCTATGCTATCCACTCATGCTTCTATAGAACCAACTGCTCCCATAAGCTTTCACTAGCAACCAAGACTGAGCTAAGCACTAAGATCATGCATATTCGACCAAGAACACTCTCATGCCACTTTTTCATCACCAATTCCACTTGAAATCAATGGAAACACATCATTGAAATAAATCTCCCAATAATATGTTGGCTTACCTTGACATGTTATCCTTCCTAATGCCTTGTGTAGTTTAAACACTCTCTTTTGCAGGTTAGAAAGAAGTGTCTAATGTGGATTGTAGGTATAGTGAGTAATCCATTCATTAGTATTTATAGATTAACTATTATCTATTCCTCCTAGTCTAATCTCTCTTCAAGACCCCATTATTGAAACATTAATGTAGAAGAGGAGATTTCAGTTTGATGAAGTGTATAAGCAGGTTTCCCTCTAGTTCCAAGTGCATTACAAGTGGTGTGAGTAGAGAATCAATTTGGTGCATCACCTCCTTAGCTAGGTTTATTTTATGCTTCCTAACCCTTTTACTTATAATTCTAAGTGTGGTTGTGGGGTGTGAAAGTGGTACATCAAGGTAACTAGCCCTAATCTAGAGACTCACCATAAATTTGGGTCACTCACAATCTTGAGGTGTTTTCATTATGCCACTTGAATGAGGAGAGCTAAATCATCTCTTCAAGGGGTGCAAGTTCAAGTGATAATAATAAAATGAGTAGAGGGAAGGACCAACATATGTATGTGCATAGGTATGTTTTTATTAAACTCAAAGGATGCGAGAAACATATGTGCATATATAAAAAGAGATTATATGATATGTACCAACATGGAACTAAAAAAATAGATTCCAAGGAGATAATATATGGAAATGCTTAATATTTTTGGATTTTTGAATGTTTTAATTTTTTTGGTATTTTTGGAATGTTTTAAAGGAAAATAATATCCTATGATCTCTTCCAAGGGATGGTCATAAACATATCCCCACTCAGAACATGGTGTAATAAACTAGTGGTACTACCAAATAGCATGTATAGGTGTAATAGTTTGTACTATAGGAATATGATACTTTGATTATTTATAATAGGACTTGGTGGTCATGAGAAAATAATAAAAGGAATGGGGGTTCATAGAACCCATCATTAAGTGTTTTGTAGTTTTTTTTGAAATATAAAAAACAAGAACATGCTTGGTTTCTATAGGTAACTAGATATAGTTTGTAGTAGTAGATAAGGCTTTTATGGAATCCATTATGTATCACTTATTTAATGGTATCTCAAGTATTGGCCACCTAGGATATGTAATTTTCTATTGATTACATTTTAATTTAGGATTAAGCTTAAGAGGTTTGATAATTAAGTGTCTAAATAAAAACTTATTTTATTCAAGTGGTTATTAATATGGAATTCCAAAAATTATAATTTCCTCATTGAAATGAATGTATTTAACAAACCCATGTATTATATAAGGTACTATGTATAGTGTATGTATCCAAATTTATCCCAATAACATATTAAATAGTCAAGTGTATGGTATAACTAATAATATAGTGACCACCTACATAGGGCTAACCTATAATGGTAATTCAATCTCACCAAGGCCCCGTTGTGAGATTCTATCGAATGCTCTAACCATTTTGGTTTAAGGGTGTAAATAATCATGCATATATCCAAAATTCACAAGTAATGTCAAGGTGAAAACATTATCACTAACACCTTTGTCAATCATAACATTATGTATAAATTGGTGATCAAGGTATACCTAAATGAATAATGAATGAATATCTGAGTCATCATGCATAATTTCACTATCATAAAAAGTAATAAAAGGTCTCTAAACCATGGTGGGTGTCTTCCATGTATAAGTACCAATAATCCCATCTAATGGGTGCCTATAATGTGGTGTAGGAGAATGTGCATTATATTTCATTTACACTTATGATTCCTTTTTATAGTGGTATTTTAAAGGGTTTTTAAATATATATTTATTCTGGTGATTACCAAGTTGTGAACTTGATTATTTTGGAAAATCATCAAATGTAATTTTTTGGTCATTGATAAAGTCTTAGATCTTATGCTTCAAGGGAAAAAATCAGTTCATAGAATGACCAAGGCCTTGGTGATAGTCACAATAAGCATGTGCATCATATCCTTTAGGTAGAGGTTGAATCATATCAAACTCTATAGGATGAGGGAGATATATGAGTTAACACTCCACAAGATTCAAAAGTAACGAAGTTAGAGACTCAGGTAAGCATGCAAATTGTTTCCTTGGTGCATTAAATAAGACAAGCCAATTAGGTTGTTTTGATACTGCATTAACCATAGTAGTTGTTTCCTTTTTAGGTTTGTTAGGTTTTACCTTATACCTTAGTTTGATATTAAACTTTGTATTTTATGTAGTCAATGTGTTTACTACATATTTAAGTTGATTCAATGAGATATGTTTCATTTAATGATCATAAATGTTGTCCCCAAAAATAGACTTCTCATTTTTTGGGATAACATGTGAAATATTTTGGTTCCTCAGACCAAAATAATCTCTTCCCTTCTCAAAATTTGTTCTGAGCATTCAAATTCCTCATTTTTCAAGCTTCTTAGAAATCTACGAACTTTGCAGGCTTAAATCTATGGACTTTGCAGGCTTGAATCTATGGACTCTGCAGGAAAAAAATCTATGGACTTTGCAGGCCAAGTTCTAAGGGCTTCACAGGTTGATTTCTATAGACTCTGTAGGAAAGAAGTAAGCTCTCAACACTTAGGTGATTTCAAAGTTGGTTTAATGATAAGGCTCAACCAAAAGAGTTCGTCGAAAAGATTCTAATCAAGGATTGAACCATTGAACCATTAAACCGTTGAACCTTGAACCATTTTGGTTTAATGGGTTCAATGAGTTCAAAGGTTCAACATTAGCAATGAGAGTTAAGTGCATTTGTAAAGGATCAAAGTTCAACCACTTCAAGTTTCAATGGCTTCAAAACACCTATCAAAGAGAAGAAGGCTTGAATGATTGAACCATTGAACCATTGAACCACTTTGGTTCAAAGGTTCAACGGGTTCAATGGTTCAACAGGTTCAACGACCAAATGGTTCAATGCATTTAGTTCAAAAATATCAAAAGGACTTAGCCAAATAAAAAAGATGGACCAATTAAACTGTTGAAACTTGAACCAAAGGGTTCAACGAGTTCACATGTTCAAAGGTTCAAACCAGTACAATGAAGATCAAAGAGCTTAGAAAGAACAAGGAAGTGATGAACTAATGGTTCAATAGGTTCAAAGGCTTCTACAAGCAGGTTCAATCAAAAGATCAAGTTTTCGATGCTTGAATCATTGACCCGTTGAACCATTGAACCACTTTTTTTCAAAGGTTTAATGGGTTCAAGGTTCAATAGGTTCAACAGGTTCAAGGTTCAACGAGGCTTGTTTCAAAGAATCTTGGTTCAAGCAGTCAATAGAAATAAGGGAATGAACCATTGAATCATTGAACCAAAGTTGGTTCAATCAGTTGGTTCAAGTGACAAGTTCAAAGGAGTGCCCCAAGAATCAAAGACACAAGTGCCCTTGTAGAGGGAATTTTCATGGCAAAAATGACTAAGGAAGGAAACAAAAACCTGACAAAACTCAGTGGATGCTGCCAAGTATCATCTTCCAAGCCTCATTTCACTTTATTTCTAAGAAAAATGGATGATGCCACATGTCACAATTTGAGATTCACATAAAATTTACTAAGGAAAATTTCCAAGGGACAAACAACCCTTATAGAGGGCAGAAAGGGGGAAAATGGACCAATTCAAAGGCCAAAAGAGGAAAGGGATTTCCTTCAGAAAAGTTCCCCCAGCAAAACAGACAAAGTGAATTCCTTCAAGAAAATGAAAAAGGAAAAGGACAAAGTGAAATCCTCTAGATAATTTATCCAATGGAATTCACCTGAAAAACAAAGCAAAGCTCGGTGGAAAGATAAGGCAAGGAAGATTTCCTTCAGACAAATTGCTCGAAGGAATTCATTCAGACATTTTTTCTAAAGGAAATAAAGGATAAAGCCCACTAGAAGAAAGAAGCTCGAAGGCCATCCAAAGACCACCCAAAGGGAAGATACCCTTGTGGGGCGATCTTCTCAACCCAAAGTAGACCATTTCTCAAGGCCCCGAAGGGCAGGCCCCCTCCAGGAAAGATCAAATGACAAAGCCAAAGGAATTGCTGAGGAAAGTGACGTGCCCACAGACGTCAAAGTCACAACAATGAAATAACCATTGATCCTTGCAAGTTTAAGTATGGACTCGAATTAATTCAAAGGCTTTAAGGCTAAGGCCAAAAGGAAGAACTGCTAAGAGGAGTGTAAAGAGTAGGAACGGCCAGAAACATTTATGCATCAGATATGTTTCTAGAAGTAGACCACCAGGTGGATATTGAAAAATGCAAACTTTCAATAGCATGACCCGTTTCTCTGCATTAAGAAAAGCAAATGGGTAAATGCCCCTAAATTATAGCATGTCTTCTTAACAAAAGTCAATGCAACATGATGTGTTACTATCCCCAAGTCCTTATTGAAGAGGCTATATAAGGGACTCTCTTGTTATTGTGAAAAGGGGATCTCTCTGATTATCAGAAACAAAACTCTACCCAAATTAAAAGGCATTACTGATATTTTGAACTTAGATTGTTGATCATATTTTATTATTAGAACAAGAAAGCAAGTGACTTTTTAGACTTTGTGCTGTGATATCTTTGTTGTTGGAGAAATTGTTCTTATGTCTTTTTCCTTAATATATTTTTTGTTCCTTTAATTCAATAAGCAAGATTAGTGAAAGTAGTCAGGAAGGCATCTTGAAGCCAACTATGGAGAGACTTTGTGTCCCCATAATTGCCTTTAGTGTGTTTTCTTTTTATTTCTATGTAAAGGACCTTGGGATGACTTTGTTCCCTCATTGTCCTTCGTATCTCACTCTTGGGAAATTTATGTGGAGAATTTGTGCTACATCTCAATTTGCTGGTTACTACGACCTTGATTACATTTTGCAATTACTACCAAGAAGATTCTTGTGGTTTGTTGAATGGTACTTTTGAAAGAAGAGGAGTACTTTCTGTCATTATCTCTAAGATTTCTCCTTTGATTTGCATGCATCATCTTTGAAAAAAGAGAGATGGATGGTTTATCCTACCCTTGAGTATTATTTTCTATATATATATATATATATTATATCTATAGGGAACCTCCCCTTGATGAGAGGAGAGATTAGTCCCCTTTTGATGTGGTAAACCTACACATTTGGATGACCAATCTTCCTACTTTGGATGATCAGACTTATTTTGTTTATCAGTACACTGATAGCCAAGTTTGACAAACTATGGAACAATTTTTGGCAACTCCGCTGGGGATATAGTTATGTGCATTCTGAAACCTCAAGTATCAGATGGAATCAGTCTCTACCATTATCCATTATAGACTCCATTCCATTTATGTGTTTTACCCATTATTATTATATCCTTACCATTCACCCCCACACTAACCAAGAAAGAATGTGCAGTTTAAAGCTTCAAGCTTCAAACTAAAGCAAGATCAATTATTTTCCATTTTTGTTTCACAATCTGACAGATTCAAGGTATACACAAAGCCAAAGGGCTAAAGGTATTGTTGACCCTGTATTCGAGTTGGTATAGCAAAGTAATTTTGATCTATTTCCTTCACCATCTTGCCTCCAATGAACCAAGAGTTTTCTTTCTACTAAAGTCAGATCTCTATTTCTAAATGAAGTATCCACTTCTACTGTTGATAAAGCTTTGCCAATAATTACCTCTCTGAGATTTGTTATTCCTCTTTTTCATAGTCATATAATGGAAATTCAAGGCCCCTGGGATAATTATTTTGGTCCTCTCAATCTTACTCCACCTCTACATGAGCTTCCACGTAGTTCAAGGAAGAATTTCCCCAAATTCTATGGTAATGGGAAAGTTCATCCTGATGACCACATTGCAGTGTTTAGCATAGTTTGTGGCATAATTGGAGTAGAATTTGAAGATGTAGTAGTCAAGCTATTTGTAGAAACATTACAAGGTGATACAATAGATTGGTTTTATCATCTACAGGCTCAGTTAGTAACTGATTGGAATAACCTCAAAGCTAAGTTTGAAGCTAGATTCAAACCTATAGAAGATGCACATGCACTTCTGGCTCAACTTACATAGATGAAGAAAAAACCTCATGAACCAATGAGGGAATTCATAGCCAAGTTTGACAAACTAAGGAATAGAATTCCTGTAATTGGTCGACCTACAGATGAGAATCTCAAATGCTTATTCATTAATTCTCAGTTACCTGAAGTAAGTTTTATTTTGAGACATGTTAGTCAAATAGATCTTGCTACAGCTCAACATTTGGCCACTGAGGTAGAAGATGATCTCATCTTAGCAAAGAAGATAAGAAGAGATCTAAATAGAAATAGACCTTCATCATCTTCTGAATATTCATTTACAGGCACCACAGATCCAAAGGTGCAAAAGTTGGGAAATGAGTTGCTTGCTCTCAAAAAGTAAATGGCACAAGAAATGTCTTCTACTCCTTCATACAGAGATATGCCAAGAATGACATTTTCAAATCAGTCATATCAGGGAAATGTAGCTAGGAATCAAGGGCAACAAAATCATCTTCCTCCCCCGTAAGGGAAACTTGCCCTAGAAGCTCTTCCAACCAATTCAGAAATGGGATATTTTGAAGTAGAATCAGAGTTCTCTTTTTAGCCTAAATTGAATCAAGAAAATGATGTTGATATCCTTATATAATATCAAGAAGAATTAGCTAGCGACACCCACATTAGTTTCCTAAACTACCAGGATGAACCCAGAAGCAAAGGAGAAGCTTTTAATGGATCATATGCAGTGTTTACCAGGTCTAAGAACTAATCAGTCCAACAAGCTGATAAAGGGAAGACATAAGAGCAACCTCAACCAATAATTACAATTGCTAAGCATGGAACCACTCTGCCTTTCTAGTCAAAGAATTCGGTGATCACCCAAAAGACAAGTACATCAATTTCACCTTCACCTTCTACTTTAATTTCACAAACCATCCCTCCTCCCATCCCTCCTAAAACTTAGAAGGTTGAAATACCTTCCTCTCTTCCTAATCCAATTCAACCATTTGACATAATTGATCACGTCAAAAAGACCAAAATATAAATGTCTAAATTTGAATATTTGTAGTCCAATCCTAATCAATTGGATAAGTTGGTCCAATGTATCAAGAACCAAACTATCCCTACAGGACAAGAAGATAAAAAAGTAACTCCTGATTCCCCAAAGAACATGCCCATTCTAAATAATCTTGTCATTACTCTTTCAACTACCCCTAAGAAAATAGAACCTTTCTATGTTTCCTTATTAATAAATGGTCACAAGCTAAGTAATTGTATTATAGACTCAGGCGCATCTGACAATGTCATGCCTACTAAAGTAGCTAAATCTCTTGGCCTCACACTAACCAAGACATTTGGGAGATGTTTCTCCATAGAAAACAAGCAAGTAACATTACTGGGGCAAATCAAAGATGCCCAATTTGTATTTGCAGCCTTTCTAGACAAGATAATTAAGATGACTATCTTAGTGGCTGACGTCCCAACATCTTATGGCATTTTGCTTGGATGAAATTTATACAAGGATGTGGGAGAAAAACTAAGCATGGATCTGTCTGAGGCAAGAATCTCTGTCAGAGGCATAATGAAGAGGTTTTTTCCTGAAAAGGAGGAAAAATATGTGGTCACCTAAACATCATCCCCTGAAGCTCAAATTATTTTTGAATCCTTACATATGGGTAACTACTTTCTATCTACAGACGAAGTGCATGAAACATCTAATAAAATTCTTGAAAGTGTCAACCCATAAATTAGTTTAACTAGAATAGCAGAATAACTAGTAAGTTGCAATACAAATGAAGAAGGACCCTCCCTCTCTAATGAAGGAAAGTCTAAAGAAAAAATAGTATCTGATGAGGTATGGACTCTGGAATTTGATGGCAGCTATTCTTCTACTGGTTCAAGAGCCAAGATTGTGTTGATATCTCCTCAAGGAGATATGTTTCCTTCATCTTACAAATTACAATTTATCAACACTAACAATATAGCTAAATATTAATCTCTATTGCTTGGATTGAAGACTGCTCAAGACAAAGGCATCAAGTTTCTTCATGCCAAAGGGGATGCTGAATTAGTGGTTTGTCAGGTGAGAAATATATACCAAACCAAGAATGAAAGATTACGCCACTATCGCAACCTAGTTTGGGACCAAATTGAAAGATTTGAAGCTTTCAACATTTCTACCATACCCAGGGAATCTAATGACAGAGCTGATGCACTTGCTATTTTAGGAACTCTTTTAGTTCCTCACTCAAATTTCAAAGAAGACAGGTATACTATTGAGCTAGTCTGTAGACCAAGTGTTCTTGACAATACTGATCATTGGCAAGTATTCAATGATGATCATCAAATCATTACCTTCTTGGAATGAAAAGACAATTTCAAACAACTACGTTTTGAAGGTAGTGAACCTCAGAAGTATGAATCAGCCTGTAAATCTAGTTTAGATATAAATGAATAATTCTTATAGTTGAAAGGAAATAAAATTTCCAAAGGCTTGGTTTGTCTTGAGAAACTATTTTACAAGCATGGTATATTCATCAAACAACATCAAACAGATTCAAGTTTCTCTCAGGGATTCGATCAAGTAAATCTGACTACTAAAGAAAATCCCAAGATGGTTAACATTGGTAAGTGCTACACCCCTAAAGAAAGATTCAGGTTCACCACTTTACTCTATTAATACATGGATGTCTTAGCATATTTTTATGATGACCTAAAGTCTCTCAGACCTGATGAAATCCACCATTACATTCCTCTCAAGGCTGACTCAATGCCCTATAAGCAAAAATCTAGACAGTACAATCTGAAAATATCAGGTACTATTCTGTTTAAGATACAAAAAATGTTAAATGCTAGAATCATCTTCCCAATCCATCATTCCACATGGATTGAAAACATAGTGCATGTAAGGAAGAAGAGTGGTGAAATTTGCATTTGTGTAGATTTTAGGAATCTGAATCAATCATCTTTGAAAGATAATTACCTTTTGCCAATTATGGATCAAGTGCTTCAAATAGTGATAGGTTTAGAGATGTTATAAATTCTAGATGGCTTCTTAGGATATAATCAAGTTGAAGTTGGTGAAATAGACCAACACAAGATTGCATTCACCACACCTTGGGGTACATTTGCATATAGAAGAATGCCTTTTGGCTTGATAAATGTTGGTGCCACCTTTCAAAGAGCAATGGACTTGGATTTCAAAGATGAGATGAGTAAATTCATAGTGGTATACCTTGATGACTTAACCATATTTTCAAAGCACCATTATGATCATGTACGCCACTTACAAAAAGTGTTGGAGCGCTGCTGCAAGAATGGTATTTCTTTGAACCCAAAGAAGTCTATTTTTGGAGTAACAGAAGGAAAACTCCTCAGAGACATTGTGTATAAAGAAGGCATAAAGATTGACTCAAATAGAGTCAAGTCTATTCAAGAGCTTAATTTGCCTACAAGTAAAAATGTTGTTCACTCTTTCTTCAGAAAAGTGAATTTCTTATAGAGATTCATCCTCAAATTTGCTGAGAAGACTAGACACATTATGAATATGATGAAAGGGAAGACCATCTTCAGCTGGACTGAAGAAGGCAAGTCAACATTTCAAGATATCAAGACTACCATTGCCCATGCCCCTACCTTGGTTTGTCCAGATTACAATAAAGATTTCATCATATACAACTATGCTTCTGAACTAACGCTTTCAATAATTCTTGTTCAACAGGGCAAGGAAGTTATGGAATCTCCTATTTCTTTCATGAGTTTCCCTCTCAAAACCCATGAGATGAAGTATTCAAATATAGAGAAATGCGTTTATGTAGTGGTGAAATTAGTCAAACATTTCTACTTCTATATCCTAAATTCACACACTACTGCCTTAGTTCCTGACACTACAGTCAAGTCTATATTAACTCAGTAGGAGTTTGGGATAAAAAGAGGTAATTTGATTGCAAAGATCCAAGAGTTTGATTTAGACATCAAGCCAACAAAGCTGGTCAGGGGAAAAGGCCTATGCCAATTAATTTTTGACAACAAGCTAGAAGATATACAACATAAAGAAGCCAAAGTAGAAGATATACCAATAGTCCTTTTTGTCTCCACTATCAGTGAGTGGTATTTAGGTATTTCTCATTTCCTTACTTATGGTGAATGTCCTTCTCATTTGTCTTATAAAGAAAAGAGGACTATTAAGTTGAAAGCTGCCAATTTTGTCCTTTGGGACAATGGCTTGTACAAGAGAAGCATAGATGGATTATTCATTCACTATGTAGACAAAGAGAAAAAAGCCAAATTTTGAAATCTTTCCACAATCTATCCTATGGAGGACATTTTTATACTCTTATAACTTCTCACAATATTTTGTGAGCCAGGTATTACTAGCCAACTCTTTTCTGAGATGCATATAAGTGGGTGAGAAAATGTGGACTCTACCAGCAATTTGTTGGAAGACCTAAGTTAGCCACCCTGCCTCTCAAGCCAGTGATTATAGAAGAACCTTTCCAGTAATGGGGGATTGATTTTATTGGGAATATAAACCCATCTTCAAGTGCTAGACATGATTATGTCATTACAACAACTGACTATTTCACCAAGTGGGTAGAAGCAATCCTAACTAAGCATGCTACTTCAGAATTTATATGCAATTTCCTCAAGGAGAATATCATTTCTAAGTTTGGAGTTCTAACCAAAATTGTTACTAATAATGCAGCTTGTTTCACCTCCCAGGAGATTACATAATTCTATTTCCATTATGTAATTACACTCTCCTATTCTTTTGATTATTTTTCACAAGGGAATAGACAAGCTGAATCATGAAATAAGAACTTGGTAACTATCATCAAGAAGCTAGCAGATGACAATCAAAGGACATGGCATAAATCTTTGGTTGGTGCTCTATGGAAAGACATAATCACACTAAAGAGGGCAATTGGTATGTCTCTTTTTCAACTTCTTAATGGTATCAATGTTTAAATACCAATCACCTTAGAATTGCCAACCTTAAAATTGGCAAAGGCAATTGAAGATCAGACATATGAAACCTCTCTTGATAAGAGAATCATGTTCTTGACTGAGTTGAATAAAAAAAGAACTATGGTGGTGGACCGAATTGCTTCTTATCAAAGTCTGATAAAGAAACTCTTTAACCAAAAGGCCAAAAATTGTGATTTCCAGATTGGGGATCAAGTCTTGCTATGGGACAAAAGGAGAGAACCAAAAGGGATGCATGGAAAGTTCAACTCCCTTTGGAGAGGCCCATTTATAATTCATCAACACAATGGTGAAAATATCTTTCTACTAAAATATCAAGATGACACACTCTTTTTTCTGCCCCACAATGGGAAGCATCTAAAATACTTCAACTCTTGAAGTATCAGATCATTGCATCTGTACATATGTATATTTGTATAGTTTTTAATTTTATTTTGTTTTGTTTGTTTCCATTTTTGATGCCTTCCATTTCTATGTAACATGACTCCATAGCCCAATGGTACACATGAAAACACTAGAGATTCTAAATTATACTCCCTTCAATTCTTTTTTACAATTGATAGAAGTTCCCCAACTGGAGCCAGCTGTTGTCCCCAAAAATAGACTTCTCATTTTTTGGGACAACATGTGAACTATTTTGGTTCATCAAACCAAAATAATCTCTTCCATTCTCAAAATTTGTTCTGAGCATTCAAATTCCTCATTTTTCAAGCTTCTCAAAAATCTATGAACTCTGCATGCTTAAATCTACGGACTCTACAGGCTTGAATCTATGAACTCTGTAGGAAGAAAATCTATGGACTCTGAAGGCCAAGTTCTATGGGATTCACAGGTTGATTTCTATGGACTCTATAGGAAAGAATCAATCTCTAAACACTTAGGTGATTTTAAAGTTGGTTCAATGACAAGGCTCAACCAAAAGAGTTCATCGGCAAGCTTCTAAGCAAGGATTGAACCATTGAACCGTTGAACCTTGAACCATTTTGGTTCAATGGGTTCAATGGATTCAAAGGTTCAACATCAATAAAGAGAGTTAAGTGCATTTGTCAAGGATCAAATTTCAACCACTTCAAGGTTCAATGGCTTCAAAACACCTATCAAAGAGAAGAAGGCTTGAATGATTGAATCGTTGAACCATTGAACCACTTTGGTTCAAAGGTTCAATGGGTTCAATGGTTCAACAGGTTCAACTACCAAATGGTTCAATGCATTTAGTTTAAAAAGATCAAAAGGACTTAGCCAAATAAAAAGGATGGACTGATTGAACCATTGAAATATTGAACCAAAGGGTTCAATGAGTTCATAGGTTTAAAGGTTTAAACCAGTACAATGAAGATCAAAGAGCTTAAAAAGAAGAAGAAAGTGACAGACTAATGGTTCAACAAGTTTAAAGGCTTCTATAGGCAGGTTCAATCAAAAGAACAAGTTTTCAATGCTTGAATCATTAAACCATTGAACCACTTTGGTTCAAAGGTTTAATGGGTTCAAGGTTCAACATGTTCAATGGGTTCAATGAGGCTTGTTTCAAAGAATCTTGGTTCAAGCAGTCAATAGAAACAAGGAAATGAACCATTGAACCATTAAACCAAAGTTGGTTCAATTAGTCAGTTCAAGTGACAAGTTCAAAGGAGTGCCCCAAACATCAAAGACATAAGTGCCCTTGTAGAGGGAATTTTCATGGCAAAAGTGACTAAGGAAAAAAAAACTCCACAGAACTCAGCAGATGCTGCCAAGTGTCATCTTTTGAGCCTCATTTCACTTTGTTTCTAAGAACATCAGATGCTGCCATGTGTCACAATTTGAGATTCACATAAAATCAACTAAGGAAAATTTCCAAGGGACAAACAACCCTTGCAGAGGGCAGAAAGGGGGCAAATGGACCAATTCAAAGGCCAAAAGAGCAAAGAGATTTCCTTCAAAAAAGTTTCCCCAGAAAAATAGACAAAGTAAATTCCTTCAGGAAAATGAACAAGGCAAAGGACAAAGTGAAATCCTCCAGGCAATTTTTTTGAAGGAATTCACCTAAAAAATAAAGCAAAGCATGGCAAAAAGACAAGGCAAGGAAGATTTCCTTTAGACAAATTGCCTGAAGGAATTCCTTCAGACATTTTGTTTAAAGGAAATAAAGGATAAATCCCACTAGAAGAAAGAAGCCTGAAGGCCATTTGAAGACCACCCGAAGGGCAGATACCCTTGTGGGGGGCTCTTCCTGATCCAAAGTGGACCGTTTCTCAAGGCCCTGAAGGTCAGGTCCCCTCTGAGAAAGATCAAATGACAAAGCTAAAGGAATTGCTAAGGAAAGTGATGTGCCCACAGACATCAAAGTTGCAACAATGAAATAGCCATTGATCCTTGCAGGTTTAAACATGGACCTGAATGCATTCAAAGGCTTTAAGGCCAAGGCCAAAAGGAAGAACTGTTGAGAGGAGCGTAAAGATTAGGAACAACCAGAAACGTTTGCACATCAAATATATGTTTCTAGAAGTAGACCACCAAGTGGATATTGAAAAATGCAAACTTTCAATAGTGTGACCCATTTCTCTGCATTGATAAAAGAAAATGGGTAAATGCCCCTAAATTCTAGTATGTCTTAACAAAATTCAATGCAACATGATGTGTTACTATTCCCAAGTCCTTCTTGAAGAGGCTATATAAGGGACTTTCTTATTATTGTGGAAAGGGGATCTCTCTGATTATTAGAAACAAAACTCTACCCAAATTGAAAGGCATTACTGAGATTTTGAGCTCAGATTGTTGATCATATTTTGTTATTGGAATAAGAAAGCAAGTGACTTTTTAGACTTTGTGCTGTGATATCTTTGTTGTTGGGGGAACTGTTCTTATGTCTTTTTCCTTAATATATTTTATGTTCCTTTAAGTCAATAAGTAGGATTAGTGAAACTAGCCAAGAAGGCATCTTGAAGCCAATTTTGGAGAGATTTTGTGCCCCCACAATTGCCTTTAGTGTGTTTTCTTTTTGTTTCTATGTAAAGGACCTTGGAAAAGACTTTGTGCCCTCATTGTCCTTCATATCTCACTCTTGGGAAATTCAGGTGGAGACTTTATGCTACATCTCAATTCGCTAGTTACTACAACCTTGGTTACATTTTGCAATTACTACCAGGAAGATTCTTGTGGTTTGTTGAATGGTACTTCTGAAAGAAGAGGAGTGCTTTCTATCATTATCCCTAAGATTTCTCCTTTGATTTGCACGGATCATCTCTGAAAAAAGAGAGATGGATGGTTTATCCTACCTTGAGTATTATTTTCTATATATATATATATATATATATATATATGGAACCTCCCCTTGATGAGAAGAGAGATTATTCCCCTTTTGATGTGGTAAACCTACACATTTGGACAACCAATCTTCCTACTTTGGATGATTAGACCTATTTTGTTTATCAGTACACTGATCAACAAAATATTCAACCAACAATAAACAATATGGCATAAGTCATCAAAGTATTTAAACATTTTAAAAATAATGGACTCATGCAATGGGGTAAGCAAACTTTTATTGAAGATGTATTGAAGTTCTTTATTTGCCATTGGGTTGGTCATTTTATCTAAAATTGTCTTTTATCTTAAGATATATTAATTGATAGGTTCATTTGTTCCTTGTTTTAGTTTTGTAATTTGGGCATAGGAAACCTTTTCAATATTTTTGATAGAGAAGTGTACCAAAAATGGATCTACAAGAGGTTTGGATTATTTTATTAATTGGGTTGGTAAGTCATGGAACAACATTATAGCATAGTTTTTTAGGCTCCTTAAGAATATTTTAGTCAAAATATTGTCATTAGAGGAATGATCAAGACATGAAACATATAAATATTAAAGATGTTGTTTAAGATCACCCTTGCCATGATAAAATGTGAACTTTGGTTAAAATTTTTGGCAATGGGTGTAATGATATTTTAGGTGCAAGAGGGTTATGAAAAACCTCTTGTGAATTAATAACATAAGGTGATTTCATACTATTTTTTCATTATTTTTAACCTTATCTTGAAAAATAATTATATTTTGGATAATATCTTGCACATCTTGATTACTGATCTGGGCAACAATTTAGGCAACAATTCGGGTGACAGTTCCACCCCAATCGATGATGAAACTTCTAAGAGCCATAACTTTTGCACCGTAGGTCCAATTGACTCACCATTTAAACCGTTGGAAAGATAAGAATGAGGAAAACATTGTGAGATGGCATTGATCTCTACATGATGAAGTTTTATCCCTAAAAACCCAATGGAAGTGCCCTAAATTTCAATTTTAGTAGTGCAGTCTAAAAATAGTAAGTTTCTAAAAATAGTAATTCCTTGAATTTTGTATTGTTTTAAAACTTGGAAGTCAAACCACTTAATCTCCCTCAAGATTAGTGACCTTCCACATCCTCCCCATGTTGTCAAAATGTGTATAAATGAAGAGGTAACCCAAAATGTGAAGATAGACATCTCTTCCTAAAGATATGCATATATTTGTATTACGATCTTGAGTAATACTACATCTCTTCTCAGAGAATTCATTGTTACTTGTTATTTCTATGCTATTGAAATATTTATCAACCAAAACTTCTAAGTTTTGGATTAGTGGTATCAGAGTAGTTTGTCTTGAGAGTGTATGATCCTGAGGATGAGGTCAGGCTATAAGAAGCTTGGGTGAGAAACAACAGAGCTTCCAAATTTTCCATCTGTTCACTCCAAATGAATTCAAATGGTGGATGACACTGAGACATCTGATCCTTTCAAGGAAATGGTGAATGAATCCTTCCAATGGCAACAAGCATATATGTTACAAAAATTTTCCCAGATTATTCAAACACTTCTGATAGGAAATCTTGGCTCCACAGCTACACTTCTTGGCTCCTCATCCAGGGAATGTCCTTTCAGTGCCCCAACACCCTTCAAGGTTCAAGGAAATTTTGATATTCTAACATTTGAAGGCAAAATCAATGTTGATGTAGTATAAAATTGGTTGGATCAATTATCTTCCTACTTCTCTGTAAATAAGTTCACCGATGGTGAAAATATCACTTTTGCTCTTTTGAAATCATCATTGCCTGTGAAAAATTGGTGGGAAGTGTACAAAAAAAGGTTCAGTAAAGATGACATTGGCCTTGAGGTGGAACTTACCTAGGATGATTTTGTCGAAGTGGTGAAACAAGAATATTATCCCATCAGAGCATATGATGATCTGTACATACAGTGGCAACAACTTTGCCAAGGTAAGGACCAATCTGTTCAAGATTACATAGACACTTTTCATTCTTTATCTGTAAGATTGAGCATTCAAGAAAGTGATAAACATAAGAATCTCAAATATTTTGGTGGACTACAATGGTACATACAAGGGGAAATGGAACTCTTCAATTTGGAAACCCTCAGTGAGGCATACAAATTCACAGTGAAGATTGAATAGAAGCATGGCAGAAAGAATACAAATAGTCAGCCCTCAAATGGAAAAGTGATAAGGAAGGTCAAACATGAGGCCAAAATTGGAAGAAAAAGGAGCTTCAAGATAAGAAATCCCAGAAGGGGAAGGTTGGAAAAGGGTGTGATTACCACAAAACTAGAACTCACTCCAAAGAAGAATGTCGAGCCATCAAGTCACTACTTTTTGAGTCATAATACTCGACATCTACTACTCTGCCTCATACATAACCCATAGTTGAAGAGGACAAAGAAGAAATTATAGATGATGAGGCTGACACCATCGTCGCTTCATCACAAACCCATGAGGAAAGACCAGATGATAAGGAAAGATTGTTTCACTCCAAATTATGGGTAAAAGGTAAGCCTCTGCATTTCATTCTTGATAGTGGGAGTCAAAATAATTTAATCTTTGCTAAAGTTGTAAGTCTAAATATATCCATGAAGTCTCATCAAAATCTCTCCAGTATTGGATGGTTGAGCCCAGGGAGAGACCTCTGTGTCACCCATCAGTGTCTTCTTTCATATGCTATAAAACCATTCCAAGATGAAGTTTTGTGTGATGTGGTCAATCTAGATGTTTGTGATGTACTCCTTGTTCAGCCGTTCATGTATGAGTGACATGGCATCTATGAATCACAAACCCAAAGGATCAACCTCACTCTTGGAACATGGCACTATAGGGTACCAAAGGTACCACCTCCCATATCTATCTCCCTGATCAGTGCTAAGCAATGTAAGAGATTGGTGGAGAAGACAAAGTAATTTGTTCTCATGGTGGTCAAACCACAGAAATCTAAGAAGGCCGATGTTGTAGTCCTAACTACATAGTAAACACAAAAACAAAAGTAGATAGGATGAATCACATGAGAATATGATGACTTATTCAAGTCACCCACAAGAGTTCCACTACAATGCCAGGTAAAATATTCTATTGATTTGATCCCAAGATCACCTTTGCCTAATAGTCCTGTGTATCATAGATCAATTTTAAAGAATGATGAGATAAAAAGATAGATTCAAAAATTGATCCAAAAGGGTCACATCAGGCCAAGCTCTTCACTTTGTGGTAGCCCAATTGTGTTGGCACCAAAGAAATATGGAACATGGAGGATTTGCATTCACTACCGAGCCTTGAATAAAATCTCTGTGAAGGATCACTACCCTCTCCCTACGATTGATGACCTATTGGACCAGCTCCATGGTGTGAAGTTCTTCACCAAAATTGATCTCAAATTTAGTTATCACCAAATTCCCATTGATCCCACTAATGTCTGGAAGACTACATTCAAATCTAAGGAGGGGCTCTTTGAATGGTTGGTTATGCTTTTTGGCTTAACTAACACACTTGAAACCTTCATGAGGATGATGGATGACATCCTATGACCATTCACCAACTCATTCATGGTTGTCTACTTAGATCACATACTCATCTATAGAAAAACATGGGAAGAACATTTATAACATGTTCATAAGGTGCTTCAAACTCTTCGGGAGCACAAGTTGTATGCAAATCTTGACAAATGCACATTCAAGATGACAATAATTTAGTACCTTAGGTATGTTGTGAATGAGGAAGGGGTCCATGTTGATCTAGAAAAGATTTGGGTTATTCAAGAATGGCCCACACCAAGGACCCTCACAAAGCTTTGTAGATTTTTGGGTCTTGCAAATTTCTATCGCAGGCTTGTTCTTGGATTTTAACATGTTGCTTGGTCACTAACCCAAGTGACTAAAGGAGGAGCTAAAGATACATTTTAGTGGGGTGAAATACAATAAAGGGCATTTGAGAATTTTAAGAACAGACTCTGATCAGCCCCTATTCTTTCCTTGCTAGATTTGCATCAATTTTTTGAGTTGATGACAGATGCATCTGGATATGCCATGGGAGCTATCATCATGCAACATGGCCATCTTATTGCATATCACAGTGAAACTTTCACTGATATAGCCAAGAAATATCCAACATATGATAAGGAGCTCTATGATATTGTGCAAGCCTACAAATAATGGAAACACTACATCTTGGGGAAAGAGACAGTCATCCACACTGACCACAAACTATTAGAATTCATCTAGACACAAAGTAAACTATGAAATGAGAGGCACCAAAAGTGGGCCACATATCTTTAGCAATTCCACTTGATAATCAAACAAAAAAAGGGGAGCTCAAATACAACTATAGATTATCTAATCCACCCACCAATTATTGTACTCACAATAGTTCTTGACCTGTGCAGACATGAGACTACCACTTGGGGTGCTTTCTATGAAGCAGATCCTACCTTTGCTGATACATATCAAGCACTTCAAAAAGGTAAACATGTTTTTTATTTTGATTTGAAAGATAATGTCCTCTGTCATATGGGGCACATCTATGTTCTAGTTGTAGAGCAACAAAAGATGATATGGGAAGCACACTTCAATAGGATAGCTGGACACTTTGGTATTGAAAAGACATTGGTAGTTCTTTAAAAACACTTCTACTGGCCCCATATGTGAAAGGATGTGGAAAGATATCTCAAATCTTACACCCCATGTGTGATAGCCAAGCCAACAAATAAGAAGCAAGGATTGTACATGCCATTGGCAGAACCAACCAAGCCTTGGGAATCTGTCTCAATGGATTTTCTCAGGTTTGCCCACTTCAAAACATGGTAAGGACTGTATTTTTTTGGTAGTTGATCATTTTTCAAAAATGGCTATCATGATTTCTTGTAAGAAAAATATATCTACTGAGGAAACTGATCAACTATATTTTAGTCATGTATGGCTCCATTTTGGACTCCCCAAGTCCATTATCTCAGATCGAGATAACAAGTTCCTAAGCATATTTTGGTCCACTCTATGGAAGATGATGGATACTAAGTTGATGAAGTCCACAGCCTTCCATCCATAGACTGATGGTCAGACAAAGGTGGTAAACTACTTGATTGTTCACATGATTTTGATGTATCACTCCAAACATCCATGCACATGGGATGAGGAACTTCTTTTCATTCAACATGGATACAATCGGGCACTGCACAACTCGACCAAGCACAGTCCATTCTAAGTATGTTTTGGGTTCCAACCCATGGCACCAATTGATATAGCTATTTCATTTTCCACCATGGAATACACACCTCATAAAATATGTAAGGTAGCAAAAGAAACAAAGTTTATTGAGCAAATGCAACACATCTAGTAACAAGTTCATGACATATTGGAGAAGATGAATCAGAAGTATAAGCAATGCCATGACAAACATAAGATTACACACCATTTTGCTATGGGTGACAAGGTTTTGTTGTGGCTTTATAAGGAACAACTTGTAGGCCCACATAGAAAGATTCAGCCTCTACAATATGGTCCCCACACCATCAATAGAAGAGTTGGATAAAATGCTTTTGAGTTGAACCTACCAACCTACCTTGGTTTGCATCCAATATTTAATGTGGAGCTCCTCAGACCATATCACCCACCTTTGTTCAACACTTTAGTTGTAGCAGAACAACTAGACATTGATGAGCTTGATCCATAGAGTTTTTCTCCAATGGAAGAGGATCAGATTTTGGATACCTGGATGAAGACAACAAGAGGATGCTCTATTCTGCTTTATCGAGTGGTCAAAGGGGCCAGCTTAGCCACCAAGGTGAGTGGCTCACAGAGAATCAAATCAAGAAACAACTACCACACCTGATGGGGAACATTGACACAATGGGGACCATTGCTTTTCAAGGAGGGAGGAATGATCTGAGCAACAATTTAGGTGACAATTCCACCCCAATTGATGATGGAACTTCTAGGAGCCATAACTTTTGCACCGTAGGTCCAATTGACTCATCATTTGAAATGTTGGAAATCTAAGAATTAGGAGAATGTTGTGAGATGGAATCGAGCTCTATTTTATGAATTTTGACCCTTGAAAACCCAATGGAAGTGCCCCAAATTTCAATTTTAGTAGTACAGTCTAAAAATAGTAAGTTTCTAAAAATAGCAATTCCTCAAATTATGTATTGTTTTAAATCTTGGAAGTCAAACCACTTAATATCCCTTGATATTGGTGACCTTCCACATCTTCCCCATGATTCCAAAATGTGTATAAATGAAGAGGTAACCTAAAATGTGAAGACAAACATCTCTTCCTAGAGATAAACATATATTTGTATTGCGATCTTGAGTAATACTATATCTCTTCTCAGAGAATTCATTGTTACCATGTTATTTCTATGATATTGAAATATTTATCAACCAAAACTTTTGAGTTTTAGATCAATTACTGAGGTTTGAAGTTTTAGAAGTCATAAAAGGAGGTGTACCCATACTTTGAGTGGATATAGGCATTGAAATTGATAATTAGGTTGAAGTTTTTTAGTTTCTCATGTAATATGTAGTAATAGTAGGATTTGTTTCATGGAACAATGGTTTAAATATATATCTCATGACACCATTAGAAGTATGGAGTGGTGATATGATCAACTGGAGGATTATTGGTATAAAATTATTTGTAGTGGCACTTAATAATTCACCATCACTAGGTGAGGAATCCTTAGCCTTAACATGACTACTTATTTAATCTCTTGTAACATATAAAAATGCATCCATTAAGCCCTTGTTTTTATTAATATTAGTAACTAATGCTTATTTATCTTCCATTTGAAAACAAGTTTTTTATTAATAGTTTCCATTTGTTATAAATAAATATAGAAATGAATATTCAAAAAGGTGATATATAGATCTATAGTAGGCTGATTAATTTACAAACTCAGATAAACAATATTCTAAATTTATAATACTAAGATATGATAAAAATAGAAAGTATAACTATTGATTGATATTGTAATGAATTAAAAACAATATTAATTACTTGGATTATTATGCATGTGTATATCTAAGTTGAAATAGACTAGAAGTTGACTGGATCAAGATTTTGGAAAAGTCATCATATTATAGAATTTTGTAATATATGGCCTTGGATGCTTACATCATACCTAGATAGTTACATAGATGTTGGTATCTTAATTAGACATAGGTGTCTAGTACATAATAGTGAATAGATATATATGTGACCACCTAGATCCTTCTAAGTTTTATATTGCCTTTCTTTTGATATATTAATATCATGTGCACAAGTTGTCACTCTTCATTAAATGATAAAACCCTAACTTCTTCACCCTTGAAGTGACAGTGGGAAAAATTAGCTTAATGGGAACATGGTATTGAGCCATCCCAAGGAACCATCTATTAATGGGTGATGCTTACATATCCAATAATCTGAAGAAGGCCTCATACTTATATATTTATCCCTTATGTGTTGGCTTATGTGTGTATAAAGATGCAATGTATGATAAGCAAGTACATAGAGTGACCTTTCTTGTAACTCAGTAAATATGGCTCATGGGATGATCCTTAAGTACTTCATACCTTCATAGATGTTTATCCTATGCTTGATATGGAAATAGGGATGAAAAGGGAATATTTTCTCACTTATATTCTTGATTGGGTGCTTTTGGTAAGATACCTTATGATTTTTTAGGTATTTTATAGGTGAGGAATGAATGAGGGTTGATCTTGTATATATACCAATATATTTTTAAAATGTCTCACACTAAATCACTTAGCTCAACCATAAGGATACCTTTCATTTTAAAACTGGATGAATTTTGAGCACCAGACACTTAGTCTTAACATGGCCACTAGTATCGATGTAGATGTTTAGTTGGGATGCAAGTGTCTAGGAAGCTCGAAAACATGTATAGGTCCAAAACTTGTAGATAATTATAATGATTAGGTTTAGATAATTTTTCATAGTATAGAATTCTTGTTCATTAGAATAATAATGGTGGAACTAAGAGATAATAAAGTTGGCATAAAGAGATAGTAAACATGAGCCTTTTGGTAGCGAGAAGGTCATAAAATTGGATGGTACAACCATGATAGGTATTTTTCAAATGTAAAAGACTAAGGTGATATATAATTAATATTTAATGTTTAAAATAATACATGGTGCACATAAATTTTTAGTTTGAGATGAGTGATTCACAGGATTCATCTCTCATATCAAAAGGGGCATATAATGGGATTGTCTATATATTCATGTCATGACAAACAAATATTTCACAATTTTGGTCTGATTATGTGATTCAAATGGAATCGATTAAATCATATATGTGGAATTATATAGGATTTTAAGGAAACATTTAAATATTAAATGGCATTCTTAAATATATTATAGGGGTTAGATTAAGTAGATTTATCATATCTATTAAATTAAGTAGTTGAAATAAATTATATGACATTATGATAGATATATGATGTCATTCTATATCACTTTGAGGTATATATGGATTATATTTATATCATAAATGTTGTTCATGTAGAACACTTTTAAATTTATATACTATGGGTTGATGGGGATTGATGGTACTATGTAAGCACATTAGATCTATAATTCATCTATATCAATTGATCTAGAGTTTAATTTTTACATACAAAATTATTTTGGGGTTACATTTTGACATATGAACCTAGTTTGTGGTTATTAAACAAAAATATGATGATATTGAAAGTAGTGTAGTTGAGGTTTCTACATTATTCAACTTCTAGAATTTATTATTATCTAATGGGGGTTGATCCATTTAAACTCCTCAAATCATGGTTTCAATAGTTTTATCCCCTTGGGGCATAATCACCCCATGGCATTCTCTAAGAGAGTTTAAAAAGTGGTAGCTTGTTTCATATACCCTCAATTGTATTAATTCCTTGACTTTTAAATTTCAAATCATTCAATGATCTAGATATTTTATATTTCACACCTTGAATGGACATTTATCTATACAATTTTTCCTTGAAATTTTTGCATGGAGTAAGTGGTAACTTTGGGGCATACATATCAACATGAAGTGTAGTTAATCAGAGTTACCAAGTTTTCTATTTTATCCTTTTCATCTAGTATTTTAATCACTAGACTAAAAGGGGGCATTTTTGGACACCCAAATTTGGTATTAGCTACTTATACAACATAAAATTTGGAAAATTTTAACACACATATACCAAAGGTTCATTTTTACATATGAACTTATTTTTGGGTTATATTTTGACATACTAACCCAATTTTTTGGTTATCAAACAAAAATATGATGATATTCAAATTAGTGTAGTTAAGGTTTCTACAGTTCTTAACTTTTAGCATTTCTTATTCTCTAATGGGAGTTGATTTATTTAAACTCCTCAAATCATGGTTTCAATAGTTTTATCCCCTTGGGGCATAATATCCCCATGGCATTCTCCAAGAGAGTTTAAAAAGTGGTATCTTTTTTTGTATACCCTTAATTTTATTCATTCCTCAACTTTTAAACTTCAAATAATTTAATGATCTAGATATTATATATTTTCTACCATGAATGGACATTTATCTATACAAATTATCCTTGAAATTTTTGCATGGAGTAAGTGGTACCTTTGGGGTATACATGTCAACATGAAGTGTAGTTAATAATAGTTACCAAAATTCTTCTTTTATCCTTTTAATCTAGTATTTTCAATACTAGACTAAAAGGGGGGAATTTTTAGACACCTAAATTCGGTATTAGTCACTTTTTCAAAATAAAATTTGGTAAAATTTGACACACATATACCTTACAGTTAAATTTGACTCTTATACACAATTTCACCTATTTATATACTCATATATTTTCTTGGCAAACCCAATTTACCATATACACATATTTAAGATCACCCTAGTCTATACAAAAACCTTATATAATCCTAAACAGATTGCCACCATATTCCAAATCATTGAATTTTACTCACATGGTAATACCAAAAATAATAAAATAGATGTGATTTTATTCTATATGTTTACCTCTATTAGTAGTGTTTAGGAATAATCTATGGAAAATTTTCAAATTTTCAAGTCTCCACAATGTTAGTACAGACATATTTCATGGACAATTCATATCAAGAAATATCAAAGACTAAGATATAAATATAAACCAATCTTTAGGTTATACCCTTCTTGAAAATTCCTAACAAACTTGAAAAATCAATTAGAACTTTATTGAGACATTATCACAAACACATAAATATATGAATATCCCTCAAAATTTTATTAATAGAGCCAAGTCTGAATAAAAATTTAGGTCAAATTTATATAATACCAAGTGTCTAAATAAAAAAATTACATTACATTCTAGAATGATCATGGTGGTGCACCCACACATGTAATTGGGATAATTATTTGGAGTTTGATACCTCTTCAGGTTAGTAGAACATATTCAATTCTCAATCACTCAGTAGGGATTGATTTGTGTTATCCAACTTAACATGCTAATCCTTTTTTCAAGGGTCATCTTGGTGTCAAAAGTGATATTATGGTATCAAAATAAATAAAACAAAATATATATCAATGCACAAGAATGAAGGTGAGTGTAGACATAAGAGGCATTGATAGGTAAATACACATTTGTCTAAGTTATCACAAACTTACATAATTAACATGGATACTATTAGATAATCCTAAATATTACCCATTGTCGTAAGGGTCTAACTTTCACCAATAGTATCTATGCAGAGTTTAAGCTCCTATTTATTGATCTTAACATTTACAAAGTAGACATAAAACATTTTCAAGGCTAGTGATGAACACAATTAGTAACATAATATAATAATAAGCTAACTATCTCCCTTCTACCTTGACTTTCGAAATATAAATATATCAAGTATAATATTGATCTACCCCTTTACATTCATTTTTTTATGATTATTGTCTATTTTATATAATTTAATATTCATATTTTTACTCCATTTAGATCACATTATTCACAAAATAAGTAAAACATTTTGTTAAACTTGATTATTAAATTTAACTTGAAAAACCATAGGTTTTTATTACCTTAGGGTTCCATATTCTATTAGGGTTTCAAATTTTCCCTACATTAGGGTTTAAATTTCATATTAATTTCTGATTTCCCTTTAATAATAAATAGTTTATGAATTTTTCCTTAACTTTCTTGATGTTTTCATGAACATATTCCATGACATCTAAGAAGGTTATATATATATATATATATATATATATATATATATATATATATATATATATATATATATATATATATATATTATAACTATAATGGAAGTGTTAGGTTAAATGGTGTTATAATTGATCATAATAAAAATAATTTTATCTAACCATGAGTTTATGTATAGTATAAAATGGATAAAACTAATGAAATATAAATTCCTTCTTCTATTGATGCAAAATTGATAAAGAATCTATATATATAGAGGAATATGTTATCAATGATGCTATACATAATATTTAAAATGATTATGAATATGATAATTAATATATTAATTGATATCATGGTTAGATTGGGTAATAGGAAAAATGATAGCCACTATAGTATCTCTTGATGTTAGGGTTTCACCATGCAGGTAGTTGGGGAATGCCAAGGACTACAGGAAGGGAAATTTTCCATGAGAAGAAACATCCTACACTGTTATATTTAGGATGAAGGGATATTTTTGAATCTAAAGGGGAGGAGATGGAGGAATTTTTTTTTTGGTTGATGATAGTTTGAATGTAGGTAGAATCTCACTAAGGGGATAAAAGAAGGTTCAACTTGAGAAATCAGGGGAAATAAACAAGTTTATTTTATGCATTGGCATTGCCTCCTTTGTTGGCTTGGTTTGGGTTTAATTTCTCATATCAATATTTGATAAGGATATTAAATGAGGCAAATCATTCATCAAAGTGGTTTCATAGTTGGAAAAATGGATGTTTCAGTAGTGATGGGTACAGAAAAACCAATCCACTAATGTCCTTCAGGGATGAAGTGATGGACGAAGTTCTCAAAAATGAGGAGTGGTTCACTTCTAGGGGTTTTTTGTATACTTTACCATTTTTTTCCAATCCTACCTACTTTACATAAGTGGATCTCATATTCATGATGACCATTAATGAAGGATAGTTTGGAGTTATCTAGTGTGTTAGAGGATTCTTCATTATGGTTTTTAATAGCCTTGAAGATCAAGACAAGATTATTTAGGCTAAGACATGGATTTGGGATAAACATATTATTATTATGAATCTTGATTTATTTTATTAAACCCTCATCATGAAACCCTTACTACTTAAAATATATACCACACCACCTTTTCATGTATCCTTTTCAAAATGGATATTACTCATACATTTTGGTAGTCATCGATTTGAAGGTTAAAGACTATTGTTGGACTCAAGCCATAGATTATGAGTAGTTTCCATTCAAATTTCATATGTGCTTCAAAAATGGTCATTTATTCACAACATACCAAAAATCCAAGATAAAATTAGAGTCTTTCTGATAGAAGGATTCCCATATGGATAATCTTATAGTATTTATAGCAAGCACTCTAGATATTCAGGTGAAAAAAGTAGTAAAACTATTCTAGAAGTTGATCATAAGGACCTATGAATTGAGACATGATTTATATAGCTTATCCAATATGTTATAAGGGGAATAATACTGAGGCCATTAGGTATAATATGGATTCTAATGTGTTTTTAGCTAAAAATGGAGATGCTTCTAGTTGTCCCCTAGTTGAACTCTTCACTCCTTGTGGTGATGATTCAGGTAACTTGAGTAATTGAGAGGACTAGACAGTAGTGAGGAACTAGAAAAAAGGAATAATTATCCCTAAAACATCTTCTATGACACTCCACTCCCATAGTGGATATATTGAGGGAGGGACATAAGTGTATTTTGAAGGAAATGGATTGGATGGCATTATCTTGTGTGGTTTATTTGGTTATCTTTTGGGTTGTGAATTTTTTTGGGTAAATTTGGTTTGTTTTGTGTGGGATTATTCCACCTATTTGTCATTTCAAAATTTAATATATGAAGGTAATGTTTTGTTATAATTTCATTATTTTGATAATAAATGTCAAGGGACCCATTAACCATCAATTACCTAGAAAAAATAAAGAATGTCATGTTATAATACATCTAGACAAGCTTAACAATGTAGATCCTAAGCAAGTATAAACACTTTAATTTTTTTTAAATCAAATTATTATGCAACCTAATGACTTAGATAAAATCTTGAACATTATCCTAGAGGTTAAAAATGCAAACAATGATAAGGAAGCCATATCTAAGGAATAACATGAAATTTTGAATGATACAAATCCACCTTTTATAGGTATATTTTGTAATAATTATTCATACCATTATTCCTATTATTAATATTATTATTCATGTGTCTAAACATATGTATACATAAGTGTTTCCTAAACTTAGTGTGGGGGAAGTACAAGTTAATCCACATGTTTATATGGTTTTACCTATGTAAAATACTTTTGTGCCTCTTAGGCTTGCTAATCATATGATATAATATATTTTTAATCAATATTATATGTATACTATTTACAATATTATACAAACTCTTCTTGATATATAATCCAAGGTTACCAATTGGAACAAGATTCTTATAGAGCGAGTCATATGAAAAACTTTCAAGAATTATTACGCAACCTTTTATCCCCATATATTTATAATTATCATTTGATTATAGGATTAATTTCACCTAATATTATGTCATATGATGGTAAAGGTGATTAAAAAATCATCTTAGAGCCTTTAATGTAGCATGGATAGATTGTTCCTCTAGTGATAAGTTACTAATTTTTTTTTTCCTAATAGCCTTATAGACTATGAAATATGATGGTTTTATGAACTTACTCTCAAATATGTACATGTTTTCATTCCTTTTGATAAAAAAATATTATTTATCTTTTCTATCAATACTAGTGAGAAGATATCCTACGCTCAAATTTCAAAACTCAAGTAAGGACCTAATGAGCCCATTAGTGACTATGTGATTCATTATAAGACTATGATTTAAAAAATGAAAATTCCTTGGATGATAAAAAATTTCAATACATATTCAAGAAAATATAATTTTCACCTTGTTGGTTGAATATTTTGTCTATCAACGTACTAGTAAACAAAATAGGTCTGATCAGCCAAAGTAGGAAGATTAGTCATTCAAATGTGTATGTTTATCACATCAGAAGGAGACTACTCTCTCCTCTCATCAAGGGGAGGTTCCCTATGGATATGCTATATATATATATATATATATATATATATATATGTATGTATGTATAAACAAAAAATAATACTCAAGGGTAGAACAAGCTATCCATCTCTCTTTATTCAGAGATGATGTGTGTAAAACAAAGGAAAAACTCAAGGGAAATGATAGACAACACTCCTCTTCTTTTAGAAGAACTATTCAGCTAGCCACAAGAATACTCCTGGAAATAAAAGCAAAATGTAACTAAGGGTGTAGTAACCAGTGAATCGAGATACAGCACAAAGTCTCCACCTGAAATGCTCAAGATTAATGTACGAAGGACAATGAGGGCACAAAGTCTTCTCAAAGTCCTTTACACAGTAATGAAAAGAAAACACATTGAAGGCAGCTATGGGGGCACAAAGTCTCTCCACAGTTGATTCTTTAGGACACCTTCCTGACTATTTTTACTAATCCTGCTTGTTAAATTAATGGAACAAAAAATATATCAAGGAAAAAGACATAAGAATAGTTTCCTTAATAACAAAGAAATCACAACACAAAGTCTGAAAAAGTCCCTTGCTTTCTTATTCCAGTAACAAAATATGATTAAGACTGAGCACAAAGTCTCAATGATGCCTCTCAATTTGGGCAGATTTTCATTCAGATTGTCAAAAAAGAGATGCTTTTACAATGAAATAAAGTCCCTTATATAGACACTTCAAGAAGGACTCAAGAAAAATAATACATCATGATGAATTGGGAACTGTTAGGAAAATAGGCTAGAACTTTGGGGCATTTTACCCATTTGATCTTCTCAATGTAGATAAACAAGCCATGCAATTGAAAGATTGCAACTTTCAATATCCACCTGGCGGTCTGATCTTGTCTTCATCATTCCTCCTTTTCTGGTTAATTGAATCAGGTCCTAGATTCATTCATTATTATGCCTTTCCTCACTTTTTGCTAGTTTTGGTCTTGAATTCTAGGAATGCATTTGAGTTTGTGAATTCAAAGGATCAATGACTATTTCATTGTCTTCAATTTGACATTCGCACACCTGTCACTATGTTTCCAATAGCTAGTTGGCTGTGTTGAATTTGACGTCTTCAGGCACTTCACCCCTTGGTATTCTTTTAGATTTTGGCTTTTTATTCTTCCAGATTGGACTTGCCCTTTTGGGCCTTGAGAAATGACCTACATCGAGTCAGAATATCCCTTTACTTTGGCCGCCAAGAGTCCCCTGCAAGGGCACTTACCCTTCAGGGTCCTTTGGTAGCCCTTTGCTTTGGTAATTCCCACAGATAAATCCCCAGGCTTTCTCCCATGAAAGTTTCTCGTAGACATTTTCCCTGCAGACATTTCCCTAGGGAAAATTCCCATGGATAAAAGCCTGAGGAAAATTCCCATGGACAAAAAGCCTAGGGAAAATTCCCGCGGACAAAAAGTCTGCGAAAATGTTGACTGTTCTTTGAAAATTCCTTCAAGGTCTGCGGCCACTTAGAATTCTTTTAGAATTTTTGTCTGAAGGAATTCCTTTGGAAAAAAATATGAAAGAATTAAGTCTTAGTCAATTTTTAAATGCCTTAAACAAATCTGAAAGAATTACCTTTCGGCTTCCTTGAAAAATGACCCTTTCGAAGGGTGCTTTTATTGATTAAGTGTCCTCCACAAGGACACTTATCCTTTGAGAAGCTTCCTTTTACATTGAACTGTCCCTTTAAACTTTGGAGATGAACCATTCCATTAAACCAAGATGTTGAACCAATCGGTTGAACCAAAAATGGTTCAAGCCGATGGTTCAAGCTGATGGTTCAATGAATGAACTAAGCATTGAACCAAACATTGAACCTTTTCGTTGAACCAAGTTTTGGTTCAATGGTTCAAACAAAGCTTTGAAAATGTCTTTGAACTTGCTGTTGAACCTTGAGACGTTGAACTAAAGGATGAACTGAAAGAATGAACCAAAAGATGCTCAAATGAAGGGAATGAACCACCTGAGTGAAATAAAGCATTGAACTATTTGGTTAAACTGAGTCATTGAACCGTTCCTTTGGATAACCCACCATTGAACCTTGAACCCATTGAACCTTTGAACCAAAGTGGTTAGATGGTTCAACGGTTCAAGTCACCTTGATTTGGTTAAGTGTTTGGAATCTGATGAACCAATTGTAATGATTGAACTTTGAACCTTGATGAAGCGCTTAAATCTTGCCAAAGACTTTGAACCTGTTGAACCTTGAACCCATTGAACCTGTTGCTGGTGTTTGCCGATGGAGATTTTTGTTTGAACCAAGGCTCTGAACTAATCCTAGAGAATGAATAAGTGTTGAAAATTGATTCTTTTGACTGAAACTGCTTACAGAGGCCTTTAAACTTGTAAAAATGAACTTGCCTACACAGTCCGTAAATTTTTCTTCCTACTGAGTCTATAGATTCAAGCCTACAGAGTCTGTAGATTTTTTGAGAAGCTTGGAAAATGAGGAATTTGAATGTCTAGGACAAATTTTGGAAATGGAAGATACAATTTTGGTCTGTAAGACCAAAAATATTTTAAATGTTGTCCCAAAAATGATAGCTATTTTTGGGGGACAACACACCTATCCATGATTTTATTATGTTCAAACATTTCCAATCTTTTAATTACATGTGTCATACAATTAAAGATCATGAGGTTTAGTTAATTGTCATGAACAAGATAAAGTATGAGACCAACCCTATCAAATATTCTAATGCCAAATTTCAAAGATTTTTTTTTTTAAAAATCCAAAGGATAATTATATTAAAAATTAGATTAAAACAATGGTCAATGTAGTTTCAAAACCTACTATTAGGCTTTTTCTTTCAATTCCTTAAAGGTGGAAATTTACACAATTATTAAGACTTCCTCATAAGGTGTTACAAAATATACTCAATTTCAACCTCATATATTTCCCTCCATAGGTTTATATGACAAAGTAATTATATAAACATAATATTTTCATGTTTATCATTTATTGATTCATTCTCTCATAGTGGCTTGTTGATGCATCAATCTATTTGAGTGTATGCCTTAAAGGGTACACCAAAAATGGGGTGGGATTGACTCATGCTACTTTATGATAGATGTTTGCATTTTATCCTTTGACACCATCACTACTATTAGTTTTACCTCCTATAAATCTCTATCTATTTATCCATTCCATCTACTTCATATCTAATTTTTTTAGCTACCCTATATCCTATGGTATCAACCTAGTTGATATTATATGTTTTGTATCTTTGTCTTTATTATGTTGTATCATCCAACTTGATATAATTCGAGGCATTTTTTATATCATTTTCATTATATTAACTAGGTCAATACCATGGGCTTGGATTTTAGGGTTTATTTTTGGTATTGGAACAATATATATAGGGGTCATATTTCATACCTAATAAGATATATCACATTCATACACTTTGCTTGCACTCATATTTCTACCCTAGGGAGTATTTGGGAAAGTTAAAGGTTTAAAAACTTATCATGGAGGTCTTGTCTTGTTATGTAATTAAATCTCAACATGAGAGGACATTGAGAATTCATAACTAAGGATATATAGGTTTTCATCCAATCATTTGAGGTCTTCAACATACAACATTTACTACAAAGATCCACTTGAGCTAAGGGAGAGATTGAACTATTGATGAGTCCACCCCAAGGTAATAATTTTTATCACTATACTCTTTATTTTACTTAATAAATGAAATGTTTATTATTTCTTTATGGATGTATGTGTTTATTCTTTTTTAGGATCTTCCTTATACCAAATAAGATGTTATAGATATAGGATTGCTTAAATTTTTCATTTATCACCTTAGGTTATATAGAATCCCATTTGATTAACCATTTCATATTTCCTCTTTTTTAAAATCACTTACCCATAATTTACTTTATTTGTACCCATTTACAACCATTTACTTTACTTGAATATTTATAATCTTAGTTATAGCCAATTACATTTGTTGAGCTCTCAAGTGAGATTTATATCCTTATGTCATAGGCTTAAGTTTTAGGACTCTTTCCTCTTGACATTTAAGTTTTGGGTTACCCTCTACTAGATCTATGAATAGTATTGGTATTTACCCAATCATCCAAGTATATGTAAGCTCTATTTGATTGACCTTATTCAATTCCTAGTCTATTGAGAAAAATATTATATTTATAGGTTATCTTATCCCATCCATATATTTTGGTGAACCCAATGTGACCTTATCCCTCCTTTGGTTTGATTAATTTCATGATTTTATTTATATATTCGTAGTGATATCTTCCAAACCATCATATATTTTATACTCCAACTA
Organism: Torreya grandis; assembly: GCA_037957365.1. Taxonomy (NCBI): domain Eukaryota; kingdom Viridiplantae; phylum Streptophyta; class Pinopsida; order Cupressales; family Taxaceae; genus Torreya; species Torreya grandis. The sequence continues at coordinate 1,146,441 of JARHVA010001443.1, forward strand.
TATTGTCCAAGAAAATATAAGTTCGTGTATGTCTAACCAATACCATTTGGTGTGTTTTTAAACCATATCAAGTAACCCAATATAGTTATTTGTGTGATTAAAACTATATAAATTGACCTAATACTATTATTTTTCATTATTTAATTTATTGCATGTTGAAAATTTATATTTTGACATATATCAATTTCAAAATTTATTTTTATTCTTTCATCCTATAAATTGTGGTCTGAGAGTTATAAAACTAATAATATTTCTCATTTTAGGCCAATTAGTCAAAACATTTACCTAAGCCATGGTGTGAGGGGTGTATAAAAATAATATTTTTAAACTTTATCATTTTTTGATGTTATCTCTCTTGTAGAAACATTTGATTTTCAATTTGTTTGAGTGCATACCTTAAATGGTACACAACCAAAGGGGTGGGTAGGTTGATGGTGCTTCATAAGAGACATTTTTGTTTATCTATCATACCTACTTCCACTACACTTTCCATAGACTTAATACCCTAAGTAATCTTCCTCATAATAACCCATAACTAAACCGAGACCTATATTTTCTAACTATATCAACCCAAGTTGATATATTATATTCTGCATCCCACAAAAAATTAAACTAGGTCAAACTAGGTTGACGTAGTCTGAAAGTCATAGTGCATGATTCACAACTAGGTCATCCAACACTGACCTAGTTCAAGGGTAAATGGTAAATTTTAAAACTATGTTGAGTTAGGTTGATATCATCAAATAAAAATTTTAAAGGCTTTGGGATCATCTATCATTATAAATATAAGTCCCATTTCAATCCAGTTAGGAAGAACATTCATTGTTTCATTATTATTACACACAATTATACTTTAGTCTATTTGGATAAAACCATTACTTAGAACTTGTTTTCAAGGTAAATAGTTTGTATTGTGGAGTATTGGATGTAAATAAGAGAATTATTTTATCCTAGAGCTAATTTCAACCATTGTGATCCTTATAACCACAACAATCTCTTGAAAAGCACCATTGATCAAGTGGGAAATTGAGGCTTGACAAGTGTTATTCAAGATAAATATTTCTAACCTTAGCTCTTTCATTTGATAGATAGATATCACATATTTAATAGTTTTGAATGTATAACTCCTTATTTTAATCTCTTCTACACCTAAAATTATTTTAGTTATAGGGTCATTCAAATTTTCCATTTTCCACCCATGTAACCTAGGCCTTCATTTGTATATCATGGTTCCTTACCCTTTTTAGTTTTGTTTTAACCATCCCCCTTATTTGTGTTATAATATTTGGTAACACCAGATTAGATTAATTCTATTATTATATATTTAGTTAGGTTCTTTTCATTATATTTATTGCCTAGAGGCTTTGGAACCCTATCCATTGATTTTGTTTGATAATTGCTTATTTATTTAGGTTTATTAGATCTAATTGGTCATGCTTGATATAAATAAGTATCCAATGAGTATTAGTTTATTTATCTTATCTAATTATGGATTTATTAGGTAGGACAAGTTATAGGTCTATCTTAATTTGTTACATACATTCTTGTTAACTTGATGTGAGCTTACCTTTCATTTTTCACCTTCAACAAACTATATCAGTAAAGGTCGATACAATTATATTTATATATATTTTAAATAGACTACATCGATGCAGGTTGATCTAGTCTAACTTTTATATATTTTTAGGAAAAATTACATCAACATGGTCAAATAACATTCTAATCCTTTGTGTTTTTTTTCAATAGGATACATTGACTTCTATGTACCTATGGATATGATATATTAATGTCTATGGGTTGATGGATATGCCAACATGTATCACACATCCCCCTTTTTAATTATATGAGTCCAATATATTAGGATACATGAGTAACTTATGTAATTATTATATTGGGTAATGGTTTACCTACATTAGGATTAAGAGGTTACCCATCCATTATTGGTTATATAGAGTCTATATAAATGATGTGAATATAATTGTAAATGAATCAAGTAAGTGTTGAGTATTTTATCTGTTAGATGGATATTGGAGGTTGTCCCTTCGAAGATATATTATTGATTTATTCCTTTTTACAAGAGTATTGTATGGTGTTTTTGTAACTTAAGGATAATTATTTTATTTCTATATATATTAAATATTTGGGCATCTTGGCCTACCAATATCTTTTATGTTGTATTGATAGACATTATATTTTACATATTTACAATCATTATAAGTGTGGATCATAACAAGTGGTATCAGAGTAACATAAAAAAATATGATACATGGAATCAAAGGAGGAATAATTATGCATGGACACCAAGGTGATATATTTATGATCATGAATGGAATAAGATTAACACAATGGAATTTGTAAACAAGGTTGGAGAGCTATCACCTACCAAGCTCACATATGGATGATTATATGGTTGAGATTGGAGACAAGTGTGCAATCATTTGAAACACACTCATTATTTAGTTTCTTATTGTGTTTTGAATATGAAACATGTTACAAAGAGAAGAAACATATTATTATTTGGTTTCTTTTTATGGCATCTACATCAACCCATATAAATTAATATATACAAAATCATTATTTGGTTTCTTTTTATAGAATTTTCATCAACCCATATACATTAATATATACATTATGGATTTATTCCTTCCTCAAGGAGTATTGTATGGTGTTTCCCTACCTTAAGGGTGAAATATATTGAATATTTGGGTATCTTCTCCCACCAAAATATATTGTATCGTGTTGATCTATATTATATTATGCATATTTCTAATTATTATAAGTTTGGATCATAAAAGACTTATGGATATGATATATTAATGTATATGGGTTGATGGAGATGCTGAAATGTGGCACACATCCTCCTTATTTATATGGGTCAATATATATTAGGATAAATGAAAAAATTGTGCAATTAGTACATTAGATAGTATTCAACCTACATTGGGATTAGGAGGTTACCCATCCATTGTTACTTATAAAGAGGCATATATAAAGAAGGTGAATATCATTGAAAAGGAATCAAGTGTTGAGTCTTCTATTTGGTAGATGGATCTTAGAGGTTGTCCCCTCAAAGAGACATTTTAGAGTTATTCCCTCCTAAAGGAGTATTATATGGTATTGCCCTACCTTAAGGGTGATTATTATATTTTTGCATATATTGAATACTTGGGCATATTAACCCACCAATATTTATTATGTTGTGTTGAAATATATTATATTATATATATTTTTAATTATTATAAGTGTAGATCATAACAAGCCTAAGGATATCATATATTAATGTATATGGATTTATGGATATGCCAAAATGTGTCACACATCCCCATTAGTTAGTTATATGGATCCAATATATTAGAATAAATGATTAACTTGTGTAATTAGTGCATTGGGTAATAGTTAAAATTATTTGGGATTATGAGGTTACACATATATTACTAGTTATATAGATTTTTATATAAAGGAGGTGAATATCATTGTAAAGGAATCAAGTGTTGAGTATTTTGTTTGGTAGATGGATATTAGAAGTTGTCCCTCAAAGAGATGTTGTGGAGTTATTCCCTCTTAAAGGAGTATTGTATGGTGTTTCCCTACTTTAAGGATGATTATTCTATCATATATAAATGAGGTTACATAAAATTATTTCCCTCATTGACATGTTTCATCTCGAACAACATAAAAGGAAACTAGATAATGAGTGTGCTTCAAATAATTACACACTTATCTCCAATCTTGATCATATAACCATCCATATGTGACATTTTTAGGTGATAACTCTCCAACATTATTTACAAATTAATTGTGCTACTTTGATTCCATTTATGATCATTAGTGTACCACCTTAGTGTCCATGCATAATTATTCCTCCTTTTATTCCATGTATCATATTTCATTGCACTAATTTGATTCCATTCATGGCCATAGTAGTTATTATTACATGTATAGTCATAGTGATTTCCCTACTTATTCCATATTCTATAGGTTGTTTTCTACTTTTATTCCATACCTAACCATAGTAGTTATTCTTTGGCTTCCATGCATAACCATAGTTATATGTACTTTAATTTTTATATAGACAAAGTGATTGATGTTATGAAACTCCCTCACATGGCTCCATGATTTTTTCCTTTCATGATGATGTGGTTTCTATATATCTCAACTTTAAATTTATCCACCTTTTCTTATACCTCTTCCATATGTTTCTTTGGTAGTTCCTTTGTATTTTGAGTAGATGAGGTGTTATTTTCTACTTTTTTTATTTCTTCATCTATGTCATCATTTGAATCTTCCTCATGTTCTTTGTCACTTATTTTAATATCATTTTCATGCTCTACCATGACTATTATTTGTGCCTTTTCAACTATGATATCCTGTAAAAAGACCTTTTTTTCCTATACCAAAACTTCATGAACTTCTTATAAACATTAATATTGATTATTCCTAAATTTTATAAATATGGATATCTAAGAACCATATCCATGCTATCCATATCCAAATCATAAAAATGTTTATACAAAACGTCTTTGTCCATAGTGAGCTTCAAATCTTCAAAAACTAGAATATTCTTACCATCTACTTGAGCCTCCTTAATATTATTTGATTGAACCTATATATGTTAGGACACATCCATGTTGATGAATTTATAATATTTGGTAGGGTTGATAGATAAAATTAACTTTTTATTTTGAATGCATCCATGAATCTGAAAAATTGACTTTAATTTATTTGGAGTGAAATTATTTAAACCCTTATTATCCAATCCTTCTTCCTCCTCTTTGAGATCTTATACCTCTCATTTTGAACCCTTTTTAGCCTCATCATCATCATTATTATTATTTATTTCTTCTTGTTCATAATCACCTTCATGCTCTTCCTCATTTCCATCATCAGAATTATCTTCTTATTTTTACACATCATGATCCTCAACCTCTCCTCTTGAATCATATGTAGCTCCTTGATCATCATAATTATGTTCATCCTATTATTATTATTATTATTATTATTATTATTATTATTATTATTATTATTATTATTATTATTATTATTATTATTATTATTATTATTATTATTATTATTATTATATGAAATATCTTCTTAGTTATCATCAATCTCATCCACCTCTTTTGTATTTTTTTTATACCCCATCAATCTATGAAAATTTGTTTCATTAATTCCCATGAAAACTTCTATCTTTCGACTCCTAGTTGAACCCACCTAAGTTGCATTAAACCCCTGAAATGATATGAAAAATCAATTTTCTATTCTATTAAATCATAATAATTCTTATTAAAAATTATACACAATTCTCTAACATCAATATCCTCTTCTCCATAAAAAAATATAACTCCATGATCCCAAAAAAAAGGGGTTAATGGAAAAAATCCTAAAAAATCAATAACTTATGCAAAATTGATCCAAATATTCTAAAATTTTTAATGTATATTTCATGTATGATATTGTAGTTTCATTATAAATTTTGTGAAAAAAACTCCAAAATAATTGGCCTTTAGATTGAGTCTATGAAAAATCATAAAATCATAATAAATACCACAAAAATTATCTAAAAATTATAAAATTTTTACTGTAGATCTCATATGTATTGATAATCAACTAGTAAAACTTCCATTGAAAAAATCCTCAAATTTAGATAGATATGAGGAATTCATTATAAACCCTTAAAAATCAATAAATCCCTCAAAACTAATCATAAAACCTCAATTTTTTTATTGTGACTTCCTTAAAATATTATTAGTCTCCAGTAAAAACATTGTACAAAGATTCACAACCAATTTTAAGATTTTAATGATTCCAAAAAAACTAGGGTTTTGCCCCACACAAATTACCCAAATCAAAGCTTTGATACCAAATGTAGGTTGACCATTACGCAATGCACTAATGACATGAGTTAATAATTTATCCTAATATATTGGACCTATATAACTAACTAATGGGGATGTGTGCCACATGTTGACATCTCTATCAACCCATATACATTAATATATCATATCCCTAGGTACATAACATCAACATAGGTTGATCTAGTTTAATTTTATTTATTTTTTAGACAACTAGCTATATAGGCTAAGCATGATTTAGTTTTATTTCTCTAATTCTTTTTTTTATATTTTTTTCAAACTACATTGATCTAAGTAAATTTAGTCTGGTTGTTATGTTTTTTCAGGAAACTAAATTGACAAAGGTTGATACAGTGTTAATTTTGTGTTTTTTCAGCAAGCTAATCTAACACAATATGATCCAATTTTTGCACTCATATTTACATTATTTTCATCCAACCAACTACATCAGTCAAAGTTGAGTTAGTTCTATATTCAAATAAATTATATACCACATTATATCAACCCATTCTGATATAGTTTTATTTTACAGTCAAATCTATTAAACAAAATTTTACATTATGTTAAAATTAATTACATATAATTATATCAACCTAGGCTTATATAGTTATAAATTCATTTTATTCCCTATAAAACTATATTGACCTTGGTCGATATAATTATGTGTTTGCATTTGTTGTCAGTAAGCTTTATCGACCTTGTCTAATCTACTTGACTCTATCTATATTGTCTAAACATACTACATCAAATTACACCAATATAGTTTTGTATGTTTTTATTTTTCACATAATCAAGGAAAATTAACTTTAATTTTTTATTAATTAATCAAACATTTAATTTAAATTTTAATACATGTTTATTTCCATTCATTAAAATCTGAAAATTGATTTTTAACATTAATTTTCACCTTTCATTTTATCTTTCTTTAGGTTTCCCTAGAATCTATGTTCCAAAAGTTTCCAAACTACTTAGCTATTATTGTGAAGGGTTATGTGGTGCTCTATTTATAATCCTTATCTATTATTTACATACATTTTGGTATAAGGTATTTTCCCAATACTCATATCCATATTATAGAGATAATAATAGACTTTAGTTTCTATTTGTAGACACCTAAAACTGGTCACCAATGGCCTTTGACCAAACTTTAGACCGATTCTTACCAACCTTTGCAAATTAAGATATGAATCACTGAACATATCAATTTTTCTTTTGCATCATCCATCAAATCTCATAATCATGTTGATACATCCCTAATTGGGGTATCCTACCATAAATAACAAAAACCTCTCACAGATTCATCTCTAATCAACTTGTGACATCACAACATAAAATTTGGCCTATAGACCTATTCAGTGGGGCAAGTGCACACATAAATACAAATATTAGAAATGCTAAAAATCCTAAATAAAATTAATTAAAATGCTAAATCAAATTAAATGCCTAGTTGAATTATCTATGTGTAATTAATGAAATTCTAAAAAAGAAAATTTAAAAATGCAAATATCCTAGCTTTTCATGATTACCTATTTGAGTTGTCAAGCCTTAAAAAATATCTCAAAATATCTCACCCATGCTTATTCATTAAAAATCATTAATTCTTGACACATTTTAACTTTATCAAGGTTAATTAACTCACTTATGTTAGGTTTGAACTCATTCTATGTTGAAACTACACTCTAACTCACCTCGAGTTGGGGTTAGTTCCCAAGCCTATAAATACAAGAACTTGCCTCTTAATTTAAAGAGATTGGATATTATAGAGTTAAAATTGAGGTTTTTCCATAAGTCTCATGATAATAATTTTATAATACCAAAATAGTGAGCCAAGCCATCAAGCCAAAAGCCAAAAGCCAACCATGGTGCCAAAGAGAGAAGGAGCAAAGAAAGCTCCATTACCAAATATTTAATAAGCACAAACTAAGTAAGCCATGAATAAATCCTTTAGAGATCTCAATAAAGGTAAAGATTGTTGTTTTTTGCATTTTTGTTGGATTTTCAATTATATTTTGCTCATTATATTCCCCCTGAGATCTAGGCTTAGATATCTTAGCATGTTAGTGTGTTGATTTCATTTGTTTTGTGAAAGTAACACTTGATATAACCTCCCCTCTATTATAAAATTTATATGATAAAAAATGACACACCCAGTGGGACCCAAATACATCCCACATAAAAAAGAGACTAATATGTAACTACTAACTTTAAAATAAATGATTGAATATATTCAAAATTGGAGTTTTAGATTTGTTTTTGATATATTTTTTATTTTTAGGATAACTCAAATCTATACAGAGACTGACATTGATCAATAATAATCAACATCCATTCTACCTAAACAAGCTCAATTCTAAGTAATCACCATGGGTCAGAATGCAGGGTAAACACATAGCTTAAAAACTTGCATTTTAATTCTTTTTAGCATTCCTACTGGTTATTTCTTAATTTTATTGACCTTTATATTCCTTGTCTAATCATTTCATTATAGGTTTTGAAGAGTTTTTATCATATTTCAAGGTAACTAACCTTTGTTACATCATATTGGTTTTACCTTTGGGTCCATAGGCAACTGATCTTGGTCCTTATTAACCAGTATCAATTATTACCAATCGACATTAGTTTCATGGTATCTGACATCGGTCACTATTGACTGATATCGATCTCTATGTGGAAAATACAAAGAAAACATGATAACTATATTTTCAAACCTTGTTTTCTCATCCATAAATGTGAGTAAAAGCAAACGAAAACTCTTGAAACCTTACAGGACCAAAGTGGGATTAGAACACAAGTTTTCAAGTTTAAATGCTTGAACACTTCATTTTAGTGCCTACAAGGAATTACTAAGTCTTGAAAATTTGATTTAAGTGATTAAAAAGAACCTAGATGATTTGTGTTAAGCTATTTTGTGATAATTTCTTACAAGCTTTACAAATTTAAGCCAAAGGGACAAAGAACTTAATCAAACATTTTATTTGGTGCATAGAATTAACATTCACTTAGATTGAAAATTATTCAAAGTGTTTTTTTATACTTTTTTGTTTGTTTATGAAAAATGAGGAGTGCGTGTATGCTCTCCTCCATCACCTATAGGGAACTTGGATGACCAAAATCACCTTTTCACTTATAATTTATGCCTAATCTAAGGTGTGGAAATAATGTTGTCTAGGATCTCCCTAAAACCCATATGGTTTGGGTGATCTAAAAACAAACTCTAAAAGTCTTTCCACTTAGTCATTTCTTTCATGCAATTTGGCTTGTGAAGGGGAGTTCTTAGATTCTTTATGAGTTATTTAGGGAAGCATTGACTTGAGGTTTCATTTTCTAGCATTATTTCAACCTTGCTTTATGATGGGGTATATAAATTAGGGTTTGCATATTACAAGAGCCAGGGGGTTGAGTGGCTAACTTCTCCTTTTGTAATGAAAACTTGAGTTAGGTTTGGTTAACTAGGGGATTCCACTAAGCAATAAATGGATGAAATCACTATAAAAAGGAATAAACCCTTAAATAGTAAGTTAATCAGTATTAATTCAATTAACATGAGGCATATATATCATTATCCATGATTGAAACCATATAGATGGTCAAATTTTTTAAGTTTTAGACAAACCCCACTCATTACTAAAATATTGTTGATGCAGCTGAATAGCCTAAAGGTCCATGTCACCATACAATCTATTGGGAGAAGGGGGTGTAAAAACCCTACCACTTCATGTATTTTTCTTTTTTGGATTAATAATTAAAATCCTCCCAAGAGAACATATATAGATGAATTTTAAAAATACAATACAACCTTGTTAGTTTAGGGCTTATGATGATTTACTTAGTTGTATTTGGTCTTTTCTCCTTTACTTGTTTGTTATTTTGAGTCTAAACAATTTGTGTGTGTTTATTTCACATCAAAAATGAGTCTTGTGTCCACATCACTTCATTATTTGAGGAGGCATTATGTCATCCATTTGACGCCATGATTTTGCCTTATACTTTTGTGTCAAAAATGTTGTGTGTGTCACTTGATTGAAATGGTTAATGTTATGCTACCCAAATAATTTTAATTTTGTGCCTTGGAGTCTTGAAACATACCATTATTTATACCTTTAGAGAGCAATAAGGTCATTACACTACTCAAATAATTTCATATACTTATTTCGTGTCCACATTTCACATTAAAAAAAACCCAATCCACTTATGTCTTTATGATCTTTGTCTAATGCCATTATGCCATTTAATTTTGTCTATCTTTTTTGTTCAAAAAGCCTTGTTTTCCTAAGTTGAGTTTTTAATTAACTTTGATAACTTAAAATTTATGTATTGATCGATTTATGTTTAGGCCTTATCTAAATAGGGATTAGACATCGATCTTTCTCTTTTTGGTTATGTGATTTAGGTTAATTATTTACCCAAATTCAAAAACTATTTGTTTATGCCTTTATTTAGGAGAAAATAGTCTATCTTCAAGTGCCTTTTATTTTATGCCTCATACCAATTTGACAAAATTCATGTATAAAATCAAGTTGCCTAGTCTATCCTAAAGTGTTTCAGGTTTGTTAGATTAAATCATCCTTTATTTATGGTCTAGATTTTGATGCTACATTTGGATAAAAGTCCTAGCACATAGCTTTTTTTGAGCCTAGCTTTTGACACTACATTTGGCCAAAAAGACCTAGCAACCTTTATTTCCCTAGATTAGACCTATTTGGAACACTTTGGACCTAAATTTTGGCATTTTGAGTTTACTTAATCCACTTTACCTTGTTTGTGTGAGACATTTAATGTTATAAATTTGACATTATACTATTTTATACCAAGTTTTGTCATAAACCATTTTAGAGATACAACTCCATCCCTTAGACCAAGTTAGATCAATTTTGAACCTTGTCTTTTTAGAATTGCTTTTTGGATTTTATATAACTCTAATCCCTCTTGTCATGAAGCATTTACCATTGATTTGACCTTGTTTCACTATACACATAGTGGTATAATATACAATCTAAGGTATGGTAATGTGGTCACACAAGAAGAATTTTTTCAAGACCCCTACAAAGATGATGTAGTTTATGAGATGGATCCTTATCCACCTTACAACACTCAAATGAGAGAACAAAGCCAATACACTTTGGCCCATTATTTGGTCAACACACTTCCATACTCAGTGTAGGACTAAGAACAAATGGCATAATACCTGAATAACATACATTTAGTTACAAAACAAGTCCAATAGTAACCTTACAATGTTACAATGTCATTGGCCTATGATCCTTATTTATTTGATCATCACTTGCTTATGAACAAGGATGAAATATTAATTAGAAACACAAAAGTAGGGGCTAATTTTTTGATAGACTTTCCTAATAAAAACTTGCCAAGTTTATTAAGAGGGCCCTACAACATGCCTTATAATTTGAACATTGAATAGGCATCTTCTAGTAAACCACATGCTATAGTGTTGATGTCATATCAGGATCCTTATATGCTTGTCATAGGAAAGGGCCTCATGGACCCTCATATTCTTGTCATAGGAAAGGGCCTCATGGAGGATCATTTCATACAGATGCAGGCAATATACTAGACATATCTTAACTTAGCACATTAATTTAATAATATGACCATGTCAAATTCTCTTCTTATTGAGATAGATCCTTCAATAGGAGTCTTAATCAAGTTGACATGTAAATGAAATTAGGGTATAGACCCATCTATACAAATCACTTTAATTTGAGACATATTCAATATGATAACTATCAAAGAAGTAGCTTCTGCTTCAATATATCATAATGAGCCAAACATAGTATACAATATGCAAGTAACATCTAATCTAAACCAAAGTGGTACAAATACACAAATAAATAGTCCACAACAAAATGTGCCTTTATTCTAACAAATGAGTGGTTCACAAAACTAGGGGGTAGTAACTTCTACTTCTTAACCTAAACAAACAACTACCTCTAATATTCTACCAAATAATTCTTAAAGCACACAACCATAGGAGTAAGTAGTCAAACAATGAGTAGTGCCATCTCTCAACAAAATGTGACAAATGTTACTCCATGACAATAGGTGATGAGTAAAATTCCACAACAATAGGTACAATCCAATGTACCCATGAAACAAAGGCAAAACATCTTACCACCTCAACATGGAGCAACTGATATTATACCTCACCAAGTAGTGATAAACATACCTCTTTAATTGTAGACCAACATGTTATTATAATCACAAATAATGTCTAATTAACAATGTACACGTATTGGTCAGTGATAAATGCCAAACCTTCAACATGCATCTACTTCCCAACAAGGGTTCACTCAACCAAGAGGTTCCAATGTTCTATAAGTACTAGTTAGGAGATAATTGTCTTTCATGCCAACCATGCCACAAAATCAATAGCAAGGCCTTGGTTCACAATTTCCCCTCAATCAACAAGGTATGACTAGTTGGAAACAAGTCCTTATTCAGCCTCAACAAGCATAGTACAACCATATCCCTCCATCTTAGCCATAATTCCCCCAAATCTAGGCCCATATACCAAATCCTAACCAAAATATCACATAGAAATGCATGCAATTCCAATTATTGCACCCTAATCCATGTATACATATTCCTCATCAATTATTGAACCAAATCAACATTCCCTAATAAATGCCTCCACTATACCCTGGTCAAAATAATCCACTTTTGACCACCTAGACTCCTCCTCAAGCCAATTCTCTCATTGGTTTCCTTGCATAATAACTAAAACAAATGAAATATGTAATTACCCTCATCCAAGTTGGGAAAAAAACTAATAAGTTTAAGTTGGATGACATGTGTTCCTACCCCTTAAACATGGATTATTTGTAAATACCATTTCCTCCATGGTATGAACCACCAAGGTTTAATAAATACAAGGGGAAAGGATACCCTAAGGCCCACTTGATGGAATTATTTATTACTTTCCAATTGGTGGCCTATAGTGATATATACATCCTACTGTTGTTTCCATGAAGCCTAGCAGGACAAGCATTGGAATGGTTTCTAAAATTACCAAAGAATTTAGTTTCTGATTTTAATGATCTTTTGAACAAGTTTGTGCAGCACTTCTCCTATAATATCAAACATGAGATTTCATTTGTATATTTGACATAAGCAAATAGAAGACCAGTGAAAGTTTTGAAATTTATCTATAGAGATGGAGAGCCCTTGTTATCTGAATTATCCATAGTCTACCAAACAAACAGCTAGCCACTATGTTTACAAAAAAATTACACAACAAGATATCCTACCATATGGAGTTGCAGTGTGCACATAATTTTAAGGAAATCATTGACAAAGGTTTTTTGATCAAAATATCCATTATTAGAAAAGGGATGATTAAACTTACCTCATCAAATCAGATCCATAATCAAAACCAAAACAATGACCAAAATTAGTACCAAGTCTAAGTGCAAGCATCATAACCAAACTAGGCCAATAATTATGATAAACCCAAGTAGTTCAATCATAAGAAGAATGTTGTAGGAAATGGAGAACCAAGTCATGACATGTCTAAATGGCAAAAAAAACATTTTCTTAGCCTATACCACATATGTAAATTACTCCTAACCACCAACCTCTACAACAAACATAGCAAGCACAATAACCTAGACCAACACAATACATGCATCAACCTTTGCCTTTTTAAACCCCTCATCTAAGGAGAAATATGCCTAATCATTATGTCTTTAGTGACCTTGGAGATCCCATTAAATCCATGTTTTACAAGCTCACTATAGCTAATCTAATTAACTGGCATATTTTGAAGCATTATCATGAGGGCATTGACTATCTAAAAGGGTACATGCAAAATGAGTTCTATGAGTATCACAGGGATAATGGCCATAATTTTTTTCATTACATGAAAATTAAACATTTGATTGAGAATATGTTTGAAAAAGAAGAGATCACATTGGATCATGGAGCCTCCACATCCAATTATAACCTTGATAGCTATCAGAACCCCTTTCCAAAACATATCAATCAATAATAGTAAAAATAATGACTAGTACAACAACAATAGTTTTAATAGCCAAGATAACACTAACAAAATTAGTAATAAAACTAATAACATCTGACATGGATTGAACTAAAGCCAAAAGGATTCCAACAACCAACATACCCACCATGAAATTGCACATGACTACAAGAAGGTTGTAGGCCATCTTGTAAGAGGTTGTGTTTCCACCATTTCCATCAATATGTAGCCAAATACCAATCAAACAAGATCATTGATAATCATTCCCAACCAACCAAACCATGATGGTGATCCTTCCTTGACTTGGGACTACATACAAGCATATCATCAAGAAGGAATTCCTAATTTTAAACCCTATATTGATAACTCATTGCTAGACCATGACCACATATAAGTGTACCAACAAATGAGACTTATCCTAGCTGGTCCCCCTCTACCATCATTTATTAACAATAATGGTCCTGTATCTAATCTTGATTATGTAATCATAACTCATTGGTTTAAAATTACCATACCAAGCCCATAACCATCTACCACTTCATCTATATAACTAACCATTTTGGCTAGGAACAAGCCATTTATTACTGTGCAAGAGAAGACATATGATATTATGGAATAATTACAAAATATGCCCATATAAATCTCCATTTTGAATTTATTATGTACATCCACCATCCACAAGAACATCTTGACATAATTCCTTGGCCAATTAAAAGTTCTTAATGACATATCTCTAGACAAATCTCAAGCTTTGGTTAGACATCTATCCCTAGGCCAATAATTAACCTTTGATCAAAGTGATATTCCATCCCTTGCCCTATTGCATAATAATCCATTGTACATAAAATTTGTCATAATTTAGCATAAAGTGAAACATGTCCTAATAGATAATGGGTTGGGTATCAACATTGTGTCTCTAAAGCTCATCAAGATTTTTGGGTATATGACAACTGACTTATAGTCATAAATGATAACAATCAAATCCTATGACAATGAAGAGTGGGAATCACAAGACACTATTAGCTTACTAGTTATCATGGGGCCTTTGACCCATGATATACTATGCCGTGTGTTAGACCTTTATTTATCATATAATATGGTTTTAGGTAGGCCTTGGATACATGAGATTCATGTAATCCCTTCAATATTGCACCAATGTATCAATTTCTCCCATTCAAGTATGGAAGTCATCATTCATGGAGATTTGCATCCATATGAACATTGCAAGCATCTAGAGGCCAAGTACCAAAGCTATAACTATTGTTTCATCTTGAATCTAATTGTTAATAAGGATAAGGGAAAATAAATACTTATTAATTCAATAAAAGCTAACTGCATTGACCCTAATACCCTTGATTCCCTTTCTCATATGCCACCTCCTGAAAATATCTAATCATTATACTATCTCAACTAATGGCCTAGGAGAATATTTGACCCATGATACATTATATATTAACAAGCTTCCACATAACCCCAAGTCCTTTGGAAGACCAAAATCCAAACCACCTTGCATGGAATGGAAAATAAAAGGAAAAGCCAAACTACATAATCCAACACTTGTCATTTTCATACCAACCTCTGGCCAAGAAAAGGACCCACTTGAAGGTGATGAATCATGGTTGTATAATGAATTTTTTTTTTACTATTATCTAAATGACAGGTATCCCATTTCAATTAAAATCATGGAAAATCATGCCTATGAAGGATGAGGCCTTGGGCTAAATCAACAAGGTTCAATTGAGCCAATGTCTACCACTCAATACAAAGGAACCTATGGAATTGGATTTAAACTATCTGGGTATGACCCCATGTACCTAGTTCATGTTCTAATAACAATGACTAGTGACAATGATGCTGACAATGAAGAAGAGTTTGATCATAGCCTTTTTGATGACCTAGCCACTACCAATTTATTTGACACTAATGCCATTTGTACCCTTTGACCAATTATTTTTCATAATCTACTTCCATTATATTATCCTTAATTGATAGATTGGGACCAACAAAAATCAACAATTCTAGTTGATGAGTTTCATAATGATGAAGCTTTCTATGATATTTTAGACCTTAGGGACAATGATCCATTGGGATACCACAATCAAGGGTTCTCAATCAAATTAGACCCTAAAGCCTACTTTGGAGAATAGGGGAACATCCTTAACCATAAACAATTAAATAAAACATTGAGGTCCCAAAGTAAAAACCTCTTTGAGGTAATTTTAGATAAGGGAAATAGTAAAGACAAATGCCAATCTAGTGGTGAAAACCTATTTTAGGCACCATTAAATAGGGGTGTTCAACCTTCCTCAAACATAGCTCGAGAGACCATCGAAGATGAACTTATCTATGGGTTCAAGTTCAGCCCTAAAGAGTAGCAAGATTTTGATCGAATCATCCAAGAGTTCCCAACAATGTTTATTACATGGCCATCCCTACCATTGGGGGATTCTAATTCATCATGCCTAGAAAAAATTGAAGAGCAAGTCCTAACAGAGGACTCTACTATTGTAGGCTAGTTTAAATCTTTGCCAACCATTCTAGAAGATGGTTCAACCCTTGTAGTATAAAACATGATATAAGTCAACATTGGGACTCCATATGACATGAAATGGATCAAATTAGGCATGTCCCTCATTGAGGAGTAACATGAAGTCTTTAATACCCTTTTGAGGGAATTTATCAATATATTTGCTAGGGCATACTCTGATATGCCTGGTTTGGACCCTACCTTAGTTTTACACTACCTTGTGGTACATCTTGATGCAAAACCTACAAATCAAAAATTATGCAAAATGCATCCTCACATTATTGTATTAGTGATGAATTGGAAAAACTCTTAGAAGTGAGATGTATTTGGCTAGTCGACTACTCTAAATGGATCTCCAATGTTGTGCCAATAAAAAAATCTAGAAAGAATCATAATATACACTAATTTCTGAGACATAAATAAAGCCTACCCCAAGGATGATTTTCCTCTACCAAACATTGACATGATTTTTGAATCCATAGTGGGTTATGAGATGCTTTCACTAATGGATGGATTTTCAGGCTATAATCAGATCTAAATTGCACTAGAAGACTAACATAAAATAGCCTTCACCACTACATAGGGAATGCTTTATTATTAGGTTATACCATTTGGTCTCAAGAATGTAGGGACCACCTACCAAATATCCATGGTAGTCAAATTTCATAATATGATGCATGATATTATTGAAGACTATGATGATGACATACTAGGTAAATCAAAGACTAGGGTCAATCATCCAATAGCATTGAGAATGATATTTAAGAGACTACATGAATACAATGTTAGGCTCAACCCTAATAGGTGTGTTTTTAGATTTACTTCAGATAAATTACTATACTTTATTGTGTCTCTCTAAGGCATTGAAGTCAATCCAGCCAAAGTAGAAGCCATTATAGAGATGCCACCACCAACCAATTTGAATTAACTCTATATTTTATAGGGAAAGATACAATCCATTAGATGATTTATATCTCAATTAGACAACAAATTCCACCAATTTACATACCTAAATAAAGGGGTCACATTTCAATGGGATCATAACTATCAAAAATATTTTCAACATTTGAATGATTATCAAGAAAATCCACCTATTTTATTACCTCCTATGCCTAATAAGCCATTTTTTCTCTATTTATTAGCTACATATAAACCCCTAAGGTAAATTCTAGCTTAACATGATTATAATCTAAATTATCATGCCATGTAATATTTAATCCATAAACTGGTCATGTATGAGTATAATTATACACCCATTGAAAAATATTGTTTAGCTATGGTCTTCATAGCTCAAAAACTATGACATTACATGTTGAACAAGACCATGTTCATTTCTAAATTAGATCCACTCAAGTATCTACTATCCAAAATATCTTTACAAGGCCACATGGACAAATGAATCATGATCCTTAGTGAGTTTAAGATAGGATACATCAATTAGAAGGCCATTAAGGGGCAAGTTCTTGTAGATCAGATTACTAAAGCACCCCTTACAAATATAAAACTGCTAACATTACAATTCCTAGATGAATCCATTATGACCATCATTGAAACACCTCTTGAGGAGAAGCACTATAATATATATTTTGATGGATCATTCATGGATCAAGGGTAGACCTTTTCTTTATTACACCATAGGGGGAATTAATCCCTAAGTCATTCTGAATTATATTTTCTTGTACCAACAACATGGCATAATATGAAGCACTCATTGCAGGGCTTTGATAGATAGTACAATGGAGAATACAACATATAAAAGTTTATGGTGATTCTTAGTTAATCATCAATCAGGTTATAAACCATTTTTATACCAAAGATGACAAACAAGTCCCATACAAGGCCATGGTCGACACTCTCAAATCACATATTACCGATGTACAGTTCAAACATATACCAAGGGGTAGTAATAGAATAATATATTCCATATCTACCATTAGATATTTGATTTGACATACAAATACAACAAAATAATACTAGTTCCTTATTGAAAATAGTTAGCACCAACTCACGAACCTACAACCGTTGAAATGATCTATGATATTTTTGGTCCTAGCTCTATTTAGTTTTCAAACATTTACACCTATCTTCATGACCAAATAATTTCACTAGACCTATCCCAAAAAAAATCCAAAGCCTTTTTCCATCATGCTTCATGTTATACCTTACTCAGATTAACCCTATACCACCATAGTTTCGATAGAACTTTGATTCATTGTTTAACTTTGGTAGAATCTACATTATAATTATGGGAAGTTCATGTAGGATTATGTGAATCCCACAAAAGTGGGATATTCCTATCCAAAAATCACTTATGTACTACGTACCATTGGCCAATGATGGATGTAGATGCAACTATGTATTTGAAAAAGTGTGACAAATGTCAAAGGCATGCTAATTTGATTCATGCCCCAACTAAGAATTTAAAAAAAATGATTACACCTTGACTATTTACTATATGGGGTGTTGATCTCATTGGGAAGATAAACCCCACCTTAATTAATGGCCAAAAATATATCCTTACCGCCACCGAATACTTCACTAAGTGGTTTGAAGCTATACACCTCACTTACATGACTAGAAAGAAAAGTTCCAAATTTATATTTAATCATATCATTTTTTGCTATGGTATCCCCTCCAAAATTATATATGATAATGGTGGATCATTTAAAAATAATTATGTCAAATCGTTATGTGCCAAGTATAAGATTAACTAACATTTTTCCATGGCATATTACCCATAAGGTAACATCTAATTAGAATCATCTAAGAAAACCTTTATCAACATCCTCAAAAATATTATCAATGATGCTAGCCATGATTGGCACTTCTAAATTATCTTTGCCGTTTGTGCATACCATACCAACCACCACACTCCAACAAGAGCCACTTTGTATTTACTTATTTATGGAACTAAGGCCATTCTTCTCATTGAGGTTGAGTTACCTTCTTTACACATCTCTTTGAATCATGTCTTGGATGATGAAGACTATCGAGTAGCTCACTTGTAAGAGCTAGAGTTACTCGATGAGAAATAAATGGCCACAGTAAATAACCTACAAGCATACCATAACTGACTATTTGGCCACTATAATCAACATGTTATATACAAAGAATTTGAGCTTGGTGATCTTGTTCTTAAAGAAAACCAAAAGAACACAATGGTTGAAAAGAAACACAAAGGTAAGTTCAAACCCAACTAGGTAGGTCCTTTCATCAATGTCAAAAACTATGGCATTGGAGCATATAGGCTCACTACACCAGATAGGGATGGACTTGATGAGTTGATGAACATTATACACCTCAAGTGTTACTTTGCTTGAGTGACGTGGTGTATTATCTATGAGGATCATTTCAGTTATACCATAATATCACCTTTCTTCTTTGTACCATATCATTCTACCATTTCATTTTAACATATCTTTCTTATCGACCAAGTTACTTTCACCCTTCATACCCAACCCTTTGACCTTGGTTCTATTCTATTGGCTCCAAGGCCGCTTTTAGCATGAATATTTGGATCAAGTTTTAGTATTTGTTTTAAGTATTATATAAAGATACCATATTTTAGAGTAGTATGATAGTGATTTAGCAGTTGTGTCCTTCATTTCTTATTCCATTTTATCCCAAGTATGCCTAATTATAACTACCTTTGGGAAAATCAGTGTTTCACCATCATGATACTAATTATAACTACCTCTAGGTAAATTAGTATCATTGACTTATGCCATTATTTCCTAGTTATAAACACCAATGGATAAACTAGGGGTGACACTTGTTTATCATTTTTTGAATTACCACCTTGCCATTCTTATGCCATACTGTGCCATTTACCAACTTTGACTATTTTATTTGAATTGGCTACTATGCTAGTCAGATTCTTCCACTATAAGATGAAACTATAGTCATTTGAGGTCACATCCTTGGATTATTTAGGTAGCTCTCAATTTATGTTGAGATCATCTCAGTCACCCCTTTTCCACACTCTCACCATTTTATGAGAAATTTTAAATTTGAACATTATCATCATTTTACAAGTGATTTTAGTTGAATTCTCTCACCATTTTGTGAGTTTGGACCATTTCATATCTCATCATTCTCTATTGAGTTGAGATACACAAAAAATTCCAAAAAGATTTTTAAAACCATTTAGAAAATCTAAACGAATGCCCATTGACCACTTCTTTTCCTTAAGGATTATGGGAACCCTCATTAAGTCACAAGAAACCACTTGTCATTTAGTTTCCCCATCTTTATTGGCCTCTAATTCCAAAGTATTACCATTTTTAAAGTCATTCCCATATTATTCTATCACATTCATCATATTTTCTTTATCATTATTTTTTTCTATCCTATTTTTTGGGAGAACTACATTTGGATTGAAGTTTTTGTTGGATATTACATCCATGGAACTATTTAGGTAGCGTCTACTTGCTTAGTTCATCTAGAGACAACTTGAACACACCCTTCCTTTTCTTTTATTCCCCCATTTTGTTTGTTTTGTATATTATCTCTTATCATCTAGGGGAAATGTTCATCATTTTTTTGTGTCAAGTTGTTTGTACTAACATTGTGATTAATCATTATTTGTTTATTGTTTCTCTTTATTTTGTTTTCTTTTTCTTTTTATTGGTGTTTTATTTATTTGTTTGTTTGATTATTTGCTTACTTGTTTTCCTATTTATTTTATTTCTTGTTGTGCCTAAATTTAGTCTA
Source organism: Torreya grandis (assembly GCA_037957365.1). Taxonomy (NCBI): domain Eukaryota; kingdom Viridiplantae; phylum Streptophyta; class Pinopsida; order Cupressales; family Taxaceae; genus Torreya; species Torreya grandis. The sequence continues at coordinate 1,167,526 of JARHVA010001443.1, forward strand.
TGTGAATTCATTGGGTGATTCCTTGTGCATTATTTTTGAATCCATCCATATTCATGCATCAACATTGTCATCATGATTTTTATCATTGGTGAATTGTTTTTAGAGTGTTGGATCACATGTCAGTCTTTATGCATATTTCAGCCAAGTCTTCATGGTGTTCTATCATAATGGTTACCATCACATGCTATAACAAAAATTAGTTCCAAGAGTCTACATGGTAATGAAGCAATGATACATCTCTTTGGTACCAATAACATTCCTGATCTAATCCAAATCATATCCTAAACAAATTAGTTAAACAACAAAATAATTTTCTCCATTGATAGTTAGGATGAACATCTCCCTACTAGTAATTTGTACAAATTAATATTTATCCTTTATACCAATTTTCTATCATCTTCTACCTCATGTTTACCATAATCAAGATACCAATGATTATAACTGCCTTTTGGGAGAATCATTGTATATCATTCCAATTTCATTACCAATGATTCTAACTACCTTTGGGAAAATCATTATGTTTCCATCCATTTGAAGGCTACTAATTATAACTGCCTTTGGGAAAATAATTTACTTTCTTCTACCCAATCATGGCATGTTTTCATTGTGATAATGCTCATAACCACCTTTGAGCAAACCATTATATATATATGCCTAACTGGGACATGTTTTTATCCTACCAATGATTATAACCACCTATGGGAAAATCATTGTTTTCCCTTTCATGATTATAATTGCCTTTGGGAAAATTATCTTCTTATTACCCTAAGCCTTTTTCAAATATTATAACTACCTTTAAGCAAATCATTACCTTTTTTATCCCATCTATGCCAATGATTATAACTGCCTATGGGAAAATCACCCTATTTATCTGCCCTCATTGGGGTAGATCCATATGACACTAATTATAACTACCTTTGGGAAAATCAATCTTTTCCACCCCACTTTAAATTTATGGTCTAATAATTTCTTCCTTTTTAGGGATAAATTACTGACTCCTTTTCCAACTACTCCCTCGAGGAGGCACCTATAGTTCATCCAATGCCATTGAATTCATAAGCATACAAAACCTTTTCATTATTTGAGAAGAAATTACTATGATTATAAATTTTAATTCCTTCTTAAATATGGGAAAACTTTAGACACCTAAAATTGACCACCAATGGCCTTTGACTGGACTTCAGACTGATTCTTACCAACTTTTACAAATTAAGCCTAGGAATCACTGAACATCTCAATTTTTTTTATGCATCATTCATCAAAGCTTATAATCACATTTAGATATCTCTAATTGGGTTATTCTACCATAAACAATAAAAACCTCTCATGGATTCATCTCTAATCAATTTGTGGCATCATAACATGCAATTTGGCCTATAGACCTATTAAGTGGGGCAAGTGCACACATAAAATCAAATCTTGGAAATGATAAAAATCCTAAATAGAATTAATTAAAATGCTAAACCAAATTAAATTCCTAGTTGAATTATCCATGTGAAATTAATGAAATTCTAAAAAAAAATTCAAATATCCTAGCTTTTCATGATTACCTTTTGTGAGTTGTCAAGCCTTTTCAAATTTCTCAAAATTTCTCACCCATACCTATTCATTTCAAATCATTAATAATTGAAATATTTTAACTCTATTAGGGTTAATTAACTCACTTAGGTTAGGTTTGAACTCATTCCATGTTTAAACTACACTCTAACTCACCTTGAGTTGGGGTTAGTTCTTAAGCCTATAAATATAAGCATTTGCCTATTCATTTAGAGATGTTGGATATTATAGAGTTATAATGTAGGTTTTTGCATTATAATCATGATAATAATTTTATAATACCAAAATAATAAGCCAAGATATCAAGAAACAAGCATAATCCATCAAGGTACCAAGCCACGAGCCAACTATGGTGCCAAGGAGAGAAGGACCAAAGAAAACTCTCTGCCAAAGATTTCTTGAGCACAAATCGAGTAAGCCACGAACAAATCCTTTGGAGCTCTCAAAGAAGATAAATATTGTTATTATTTGAATTTTAGTTTGATTTTCAATTGTATTTTTCTCATTATTTTCCCCCTAAGATCTATGATTAGAGATATTAGCATGTTAGTGTGTTGATAAAAATTGTTTTGTGAAACTAACACTTGATCTAACATCCTCTCTATTTTAAAATTTATATGATCACACTACTTACCTCATGGGATTTAGGAAATAACTAAGATTCCCTTTTTTATTGAACCTTAGGAATCCAACCATTCATCTAATTTTTTAGTGCATTGGATAGTGGTTAGCACTGGGAATTTACTCTTAGCTTACCCTTGAAAATAAGTTTATTTGGATATGGTAATGATACTTCCTTCATATTTAGTGATCTAAAATATTGTGTTGACACTATCTAATAGACAAGCAAGTACTTTGAGATCCTATAAATTAGTCACATTTTTTAACACATCTACTTGATCTTTATTTCAAAAAAATAATTACAAAAATTAGTTAAACTTCTAATTTGTTACTTACTATTGTATTATATATTGAAAATAGTATCAACCAACAAAGATTCAATTTTTTACTATGTATTCTAGTTATATTAGCCAACACTGATATAGTTGTTTGTGTGTGAAAAAACTACATTGAGCATGTTTGATATAGTCTATTGAGTTTTATTTCCCATTGACTTTATTTATCAGAATGCATTGATTAAAACTAACATAGTTTATTAAAACTACTGATTATTTTCCTCATATCTAAATACATATACCAAACTTGATATAGTCCATCCTTTCACATTTATGTCTATGTAACTACATCGATAAATCTTGATATAGTTATATTATTCCATTTATGTCTATGTAACTACATTGACAAGTCTTGATATAGTTATATTCTTCCTAATACTATTAAACTTGTTCTATATTTGACTATTGATTATGCTCAATCTATTTTTTTCCTTCCACTTCTACTTATGTAACTACATCAACCATACTTAATATAGTAAATTTAAGGATTTTGTTAAATTTTTCTAGACTTAACTACATTAACATGATTCTATATAGTCTATCCTTTAACATTTATTTCTATATAACTACATCTACCATGGTTGATATAATACACTTTCTACTTTACAGAGTTATCTAATAGTGTTCATTTCCTATAAACAATCACATACCATCTAAAATCACTTATTAGAATATTTATTGATAGTCTTAACCCATTTATAGTTTACATGGGTTTTTCTTTCCTACCTATTTTGTCCACCAATGATAACCAAACTTCATGGTGTAACTAATCCCAACAACCATCTATATCACTCAAAATGATGATCTAAATGATTCCCATATCTTTAAAAACTTGGATGAGAAAACCATTTATACCCCTAATATGAATGGTACTTTATCCAAACTTCCCTACTTCACCATTTGATCAATTTATACTAACCATGAAAACCTCCCTCTATGGAATTCTCATATCACTAATCTAGGGAATGTTCTTCCTACCAATACAGGGACTCCACCCCTTCTTAATAATCAATATCCACTTATTGATGCAACCCAAATCCTTGCAAAAATTATTTATAAAATGAATTTTATGAAAACAAATAACAACTCTCAAATGATCCAAATGCAAAATCATCTCTTACAAATGGTAAGTCAACCTCCCATCATCTTGTCTCAACATAATCATAATTTTTTTCGTCCTCCTCTTTGAGGTGCCAATGGGAACATCATTCATCAACCTTGTATGCATATAAAAATACTTTAATATCTTTAAAATTAAAATTTATCTCCTTTTATTATATTTATAGATATTGGAAACATTTATCTAACTATTACATATGATGGGAATGAGGATCCAACTATTTTAATTAAATATATTGGTAATATTTATGAAGAATGGGTCCAAACCAATACCTTCACTACTGCTAAAATTCTTGTCAAAACATTTACAAGAGATTATCTAGAATGGTATAACCAACTCCATCAACATTACATTCTACAACTATGAGATTTAGTAATTGTTCTAGTTAAGTAATTTCAACACACTAACCTTCCTGAAAAATAGACTCAACCATTTCATCAATGCTAAGTAATTACTTAATGAATATTTTCATACCTTTATCAATAATGGAAATCATTAGCTCAAAAGTAGATCATAGCATAAGTGATTATAATATTTTAAAACTCTTCATCACTACCCTTAAACCTTCTCTTCACTACAAGGTTCAATTTTTTTCTCCACAAACACTAGTAGATGCTTTTGATTAGGCCAAAAGATAATATTTTCTCATTACTCAATTCAAACCTTCTCATAGTCTCATCAAGGATTATTTCAAAACTTAAACTAATGCAATCACCATTACTAATTTTAAATATAATCCTCCTCAAACCAAGAATATATTCAAATTCCATCCCACCCACCATTGAACATATCAAAAAAGGAGAATATATTATCTTCATCCAAACCTTTCATTTAGAATACCAATACTCCTCTCTCATGGTATGATCCTAACAAATATTATTGGTTCCATGTCGATATTTCTCATTCTCATGAAACATGTCATGTTTTTACAAAATTTATAGTTTCCTTCATGTTAGGAGATGATTTTGGTTATGATTTTATGATCAAGACTCATCATAACAATTACCTTAAAGCTTCTCAAAAGAGAAATTTTTACAAATTTACCAATCAAAAATATTAGAAATTATCTTCCAATCCCAATACACAACATCCAAATGAAATGTTTATGATCTTTATGCTAACTGTGATCATTACTATATTAATTATTAGTATTTGAACGTATTTTAATTTTATTATCATTATAATATCACTGACAAAGATAATCTCACCAACCTAATAAGCCTTTCACCAAATAACTTCTTAAAGATACTATAATTATTCCTATATCATATTCATAACCAACCACTAGTGATGAGTTGCCCCCACAAGTGGAATCTCAATCTAGTTCCTCCATTCCTATAAAGACCACTATTTCTCATAAACCTAAGCCTCATGATAATTCCTCTCCTAAGTCTCATTGGAAAATTTTGGATGAACTTAATTCTATGCCTTGAAAAAATTCACTCATGGAATTATTTATAACTTCTCCCTATAATCACAATTTACTTATTCAACAATTGAAAGACATTGAAGAGCCTCCATATAATGATTTTAAGATACATATTTTAGCTTCTAATGGTCCCCCACCCACAAAAGTTCACACTATTAAAATAATTCATTATTACACAAAACCCACTATATAATTCTATAAATATTATATGATTAATGATGAAATTATTTTTTAAGCTGATGATCCACCACTCTTTATTAAAATTGGAATCAGTAATATCTTAAACAGAAACATCTTGCTAGATGAAGTTTAGTCATTAATTTTATCTTTCTTTGTCTCATCCAAAAAATCAAATAATCTAAATAATACCTTAAACAAATGCACCTTACTTGTCATGGATTTGATAAAACCAAAAACCACTTGGTTGTTTTTGGCTGCCCATCACAATTAGACCCAGAAAATTTCAAATCAAACTTATTATCCTTGATCTTACCTTATCTTATAACATGATTTTATGATGTCTATGGACATATCATATGAGATCTATTACATCTTTTGGTATCCAACATATAAAATTTATCCATAATGGAAAATGTTATAAACATAAATAAAATCCAAACACTTGGAGCATCAAACTTTTAAATCTTAAATATCAATACCACATTCCTAAAAATTTTCATATTAATAGTCCTCCTTTATTTGAATTTATCAAAATTCATTTTTATTTACATGTCACTCTTATATAATATGATGATGACAAACCCAATGAATTTTAAACCATTTGTAATACCACTTGATAGCCTCCCTATATAGTGGAATGGCTCCCCCCTTATTTGATTACATAGGATTGCACCACTTATTTAATCAATTATATCTCCAATATTCCTCCCCCATGTAATTCAAATGAATCCTCTTACATATAATGGGATCTCACTTTTAATGAATATGGAGTTTCCAAAATATTTTAAGAACCTTTAGCCATGTCTCCTCATACTTTTAGTAGAATAGGTGTATCCACTATCAATACCCCTACTGATATTGATACATGTGATATTTCTCCATCTTATGATGATGCCTACATTATATCCAAAGCCCAATCATGAGGCTTAGATATAATGCATCATCAAAAAATATTAGCCAAAATACATGCCTTTAATCATGATGTTCATTTATATATCATCTGATATTAAATCATAACCTAAAGGTTATGTACCTAATACTAAACCAACCTTAATATATACTCCATGGTTTATCAAAAAAATATTTAAACCTACAATATATTATGGTATAGATCAAATCAATACCATTAAAAATACCTCCTAAAATATAAACAATGTTTTTCATCTCTTTGACTATGTCAACTAGCCTGACATAACTCCATCATCTATCTTTGACTGTATTAGTCATGAAAAATACTTGGTTGATACCATTATTTATGATTCATCAATTATAATATCCCATACCAATCAATTTTATATTATCAATCCTATTTTGGTTATTAATAAACCTATGAAAGTTTCACCTACTACCATTATATTTGATTGTAATGATTAAACTGATATAACAAAAATATAATCTCTATCTTCTACACAACCTCCTAAAATTAACTTAGATGGTAAAGTTATTATTGTAAGATAAATACATTCTAGGTTTGATATCCAAGGTAATCAAATCATTTATCTCAAATTGGATGTCAAAGATTATGGACCTATACCCATGCTTCTTAGTGATAAAGCTATATTATAAATACTCTATGCTTGTGAGCCTCAACTTCCATGAAACATCACAAGCTTGGCCATTTTTAAACAAAGGCTCCTTGATTTAATAATTTTATTTATATTATTGATCTCAAAATTCATCTTGTATCCAAGATTATTATAGCTTCATATCATTTCCAAGATGACAATGCCATTCTTCTTGAAGATACTAATACAATCAATTATGGCACCACAAACACTTTATGACTTCTTCTTATCTCTAAATAGGTTTGAACTGAATAATGTCAGAACTATAGCCTCTTTTTTGAAAATACCATGAATATTATGTTTAGTAATATTAATACATGCATGGTATCGATCCTAATATTGTGTTTCATAACATCATTACCTATCCTGATGCAAAACCTATGTGTCAAAAGTATTGTAAATTTCCTCCTAAAATATCTAACCTATGACACAAAGAAATTATAAAAATTCTAGATTTTAATCTCATCAAACCTATCTATACTCATAATGGGTTTCCAACATTATTCATGTTCATAAAAAATCACCATGGTCATTCACATATGTATATACTTTCATAATACTAACTTATTATATCCCAAAGACAACTTTCATTAACCACCAATTAACACCATTATTGATTCTAATACCAAATATGAAATTTTATCTCTCATGGATGGTTTTTTTTGTATATAAACAAATTTATATCCTCCCAAATATAAACATAAAACTACCTTCACCATTGAATGGGTAACTTATTATTATGATAAAATGCCTTTTTGTCTCAAAAATGGTAGAGCTACTTATCAATGTGAAATGACTCACATTTTTAATTAGATCATTCATAAAATATTTTAAACTCATGTAGATGATCATATTTATAAATAAAATCATCGTGTAAATCGTCTTCATGAACTTTCTATCATTTTTAATCAAATCATGAAATACAAAGTTAGACTTAATCCTTGCAAATGTGTTTTCAGTGTTACTTCTAACAAAATCTTAGGATTATTAGTATCCTTTTGAGGGATAAATGTATATAATAATAAAATCAAATATATATTCAACATTCCTATCCCTCATTTCATTCCATATATATGAACATATCTTATTAAACTTAGGGAAATCATAAGATTTATTCCTGAGATGGATTACCACATCTACTCAATAAATTATCTAATTAAAAAAGGGCATTACTCTTGAATGGACCAATGCATTTTAAAAATATTTTTATAACATGAATAAATAATTACTTATACTCCCACTCTTTGATAAACTTATAATTATCACTCACTCAACTTGTACACTTCATCTACCCCTATATCGATTGGGGGAATGGTTAATCAACAAGATAAGATAGGCTAAGAATATTACATATAATACATCATTCAAGATTTAATATATTATGAAACACATAACACAAAATTAGATTATGATCACCTATCCATATATTTCACCAATTAAAAATGTGTATGCCATATGTTTTATAAAATTACCTATGCCATTGTATATCCTGATCCACTTCACCATTTCTTCTCCAAAGCTTTCTTACCCAGGGATATAATCAAAAAATTAATGGTTATATTAATGTAATTTTATTTAATAATTATCATGAAGAAATAAATTAAGGTCCAAGTGACTAATGATCAACTTGTTTCCATACCTACACCAGCTACCAATCATCTTTAAGATATTCTTCCTGATAAAGATATCCTTTATATTGAAGGTCTTAGTTAAGTTATTTCACTCAAAAACTATCTTCATAATTTTACCACTGATCTTGAGTCACAATACCTAAAATAATAGGATAATTATAAACATCAATCTAAAGTTTTCATAGAATAATTACTTAAAGTTACTATTACTTTGCATGAATAAACTTGGATACTTCATGTTGATGTTGCCAAATGCCTTCAAGGAGCTAGAGTAGGTTGTGTATCATCCAACACCCATGGTAAAATTACAACTCTCAATTTTTAATTAAAATTTGAATTCACTAATAACATGGTTTAATCAAAATCTCTTGTCTTGGGGATGCAAGTGACCACTGATTTAGATATCCCATGGTTACATGCCCTAGGCAACTCAAAAATCATATGTTATCAATTCAATGGTGATTACCAATGCAAAAGTTAAAATATTATCACATATATTCAAATTTATACCATTATTACCAAAGAATTAACATCATTTACTAGTGAAGTAATTACATAAGAATAAAATGTAACCATTGATTTTCTTGTTTCATCAACCTCTCTCTTTTGCCCTAATCAAGCACTTCATGATTCACAATTTCTCATTCACATGAGGAAGTCACAATCCAATTTAAAATATAAGGATTATTATCTTATTTTACACATTGAGTATATCACTAATAAATAGAGCTCATGATAAAAACACATCATAAAATTTATTGAGCATCATACTTATCTTCTAGAGGTTGATTCTTGTGAAAAGACTCAAATTTGCAAGCAAGCCTAAAAATATGTCCTTTGATACAATATTATTTATTTTTTCAATGCCAAAGGAACATTTACTTTTTTACTCAAAATTATTTTATTTCCCTTCTTGAGTAAACACATGGGTAAATATTTGGTGGTCATTTTAGCATACACGCTACATCTTGTAAATGCCTATGCATTAGACACTTATGACCTACTCTTAAAAAATATACCATTAAATTCATTAAAATGTTTAATACTTATAAAATTCATGATTTTATCATTCATTATCCTCCATATTAACTTCAAAACTTAGAGTCTCTTTGGCCATTTTCTATGTGGGGATTATATATCATTATTAAATTACCTAAATCATAGGATGGCCATGTCTTCATCATTAATGCCACCAAATATTTTACTAATTGGGTTGAATCTATGCCTCTTTTAAATTTTACTGGAATCACTATTTACAAATTCATACTTAATCAAACAATATTTCATTATAGGGTTTCTCAAACAATCATTTTTTATAATGGTGAAAATTTCAAAAATAAAGAATGAAACAATTATGTGAAAATTTCAAAATCACACATAAATTTTACACACCATACCACTCACAGTGTAACTTCTAATCCAAAGCCACTAACAAAATAATTAACAAATTTTTTCAATAGACTTTAAAATTCTTGTTTTGACTAGCACCTCAAGATTTATCCTATAATTTTAGATTACCATACTACCATTCGTATTGCCACTAGGGCAAATGCCTTCTCATTAGTATATGATTCTGAAGTTGTCTTACCATAATAAGTTAAGTAACCTTCCTTGCACATTTATCTTCATAGAATAATTCTTGATGAAGAGCTTCATGAAGGCCATCTCCATGCCTTAGAATTCCTTGATGAGTGATGTATGGGTGCATTATAACATAACCACCAATATAAAACATTATCACTAAATAACATAACAAAAAGGTCAATGCCCTTAATTTTGATATTGGAGACTTAGTGTTTAATTTGGATTACACCCATGAAAAATAAGGCAAGTATGCCCAAAAGTGGTGGGGTCATTACCTAGTCAAAGACATTTTTGGACCTAGTACTTAAGGATTATAAGATAATGAAGGACACATCTTCAAAGAACCAACCAATGCTAAAAATTTGAATAATATTTTTCTTTAATACATGTTCTTTTTGTATTTCTCTTTTAGTATGATTTACTTGAATTTTAGTACTTAGTCTTATATATACTCTAGATAAAACATTTATTGAAAGCATTAATTAGAATTTATATTATGAAACATCACATCAACATTATTCTTTTTCACACCCATAGGTTTCTCTCTTTAGACATTAACTTTAGTTCCTAGTTTTAATCTTTTGATTTTTTTTCCTCTTTTAAACACCATTTGGTTTTTATGTCTTGTCAAAACCTCTATTTCCATTATTATGACTTTTATATCCCCTTTTGTCATAGTTTATGTTGCTTGTTTTTTCAATTTGTGATTTTAATTGTAAGACCTTGAATAGGACCAGACCTTCCTCATAAATTCAATACATAAATTACTTTTATCTTCAACCTCCACTATGTGTCTTCCCCAAAAGATAAGGAAATGATCAAGAGTTGTGTTTTTCTACACTCAAAGTCAACCATATTCTTTTATGGTAAAGTTTTAATAGTCTAATATCATGTTATCATTCACATGATCCATTTATCATGATAATTATTCATGCCTACTTGTCATTGTACCATATTTATTAACACATTTTTTAGACTTGGGTAAATCTAACCATTCTATAATTATTTTCATAATTTCACCTAAACTACATCACTATGGACATACCAAGGTTAGTTTAACTGTTACACTCTTTATAACTTGAAAGTCTAGGAGTCTTAAACACCATGGTATTTAGGTTATTTTATTTATCCACCAAGTGTAAGTTATCTTGTGATAATCATTTTTAACACTCATGATTTATTTTCTCAATCCACATGGAAGAGTAACTAAAAAAATCCAAAAGAGTTAAAATATGTATCATACAAAAAAATTAAATAATTAAAAAGGAAAATATAATATTAAAATTTGGATCACACAAAAATATGCGATCTTTATTTGGCACATCTCCTATTCTATTCGAATATCAAACTCCATAGTTGGGCTCATAATATAATCGATGTTTATTAGGGTAAAGTAGGAAAATAGATTATGATAAGATATATCATTATCATATACATTTATATTTACACCTACTTTATCATGGAAGTACTAATCTTTGTATTAGACCAATAGCTCTATAAGGTATCCTAAGGAACATGGGACATGTTGTGGGAAGGTAGGTCCATTTTAATTTCATGCATACTAGCCTTCATGAGATGATACTTATACTTCACTAGTTAGCCCATACTTGTGTGGTTTTGTCAAGTTATATATAGATTGTTGATGTCAAAAGTTTCTTAGTCTCAAAAACCTAATGTGATTGTCTTGGTTCCAATAAAGACTATGATTTCACCTTGGCACTACATTATTTCCCCCACCTCCCATTTCATTTCCCCCCTTGACGGGCAAGTTTATTTCTACATATTTTCCCAACTTCTTTATTTCATATTCTCCATATATCCTTAAACATTATCATAATTTTATTGTTTTTAGTTTATCCATCAACAAAATGGAGGCTAAATATTTGAGTTGTTACAAGATGCTTTCTTGGTTATTACCTTTTCTTTCTCAAAACTCCCTTAGCTATGTTTGAGACATTGATTTTTACAGGCCATTTTCATCTTGTTTCTCTTATTAGTTTTGGTTTTTCCAATACTTGATTGAGTGCAGATTGTAATTTCTCTTTAATTGATGTTTTTTTTTACATTTATGTTTTTTACATATTTGATTGAATATGGATTGTTACTTCTATTTCATTGACATAATTTATATATTTTTGGTTTTTCAATATTTTTTTACTATGGATTGTTACTTTTCTTACATTGATGTTGAATACATTATTTTGTTTCGAGATTCCTTAGTTTGATTTAGATTTTTAATTTTATTATCTTGGATACATGTCTCATTATTTTAATCATTAGTAGAATTGGATTTTTGGTTACTTGTTATTCCCTTTCTTCTATCATTTAGCTTCAACTTTTGGTTACCCATTATTCCCTTTCTTCTATGATTTAGCTTAGAATTTTTGGGTACCCATTATTCACTTTCTTATATGATTTGGCTTACAATTTTTGGTTACCCATTATTCCCTTTCTTCTATCATTTAGCTTGGACTTTTTGGTTCTAACCTAGCCTTTTCCATCCTGACTTACGAAATGTTCTAAGTACCTAAAATTCTCATGAAGTTTTTAATTTGTTTTGATTTTCCTATGATTGTTAGTTTTTATCTCTAGCCTTGTATCCCTATGGGTTTTCCAATGCAATTATTTCACCCTCCATGATCAAGACTATAAATATAACATGTGACCATTCAACGATAAAGATAAGTCAAGGTATGTATCTAATAATTTAAATTAGTTCACCTATACCATTTAATTATCTTATTTACATGTTATTTTATTTATCAAAGCACCATCCCATGTTACACTCTGGTGACATATTTGAGTGGGTAATATGAATACACATAATATTTTAAAACTTTATCATTTACTAACACTTTATCCCTTGCATCAAACTATTGATTTTCAATCTCTTTGAGTGCATGCCTTAAAGGGTGAAATAGGAAAGGGGTGGCTAGAATGATGGTGCTTTAGAGATACATTATTCTATGTTATTTCATACCAGTATCCACTACACTTACCTAGACTTAATCCCCTAACTAAACCAAGACATATCTTGTTTGACTATATCAACATGGGTTGATATAGTATATTTTTCATCCCTCCAAAATTCAAATTAGGTAGAACTAGGTCATAGTAATTTTAAAATTTATGATATACCATTGAACTAGGTCAATTTGGGTAATCCTAGTTGTGAAATATGAACTATGATTTTTAGACTATGTTGACCTAGTTGACATAGTCTGAAAGTCACAATTCATGCTTCAAACCTAAGTTGACCTAACTAACCTAGATCCAGGGTATATCATAAATTTTAGAACTACTAAGAGGTGGGTAAATATTATTGGATAAAATTATATAAGGGTTTAGGATAATACATCATTATAAATATAAGTCCCATTTCAATCTAATAAGGAAGAACATTCACTTTCACATTATTATTGATCACAATTTTACTTTAATCTATATTTGGATAAGCCATTGCTAAGAAGTTATATTGGAAGGAAATAACTTGTCTTGTAGAGTCTTAGATGAAAATAGGATAATTTATTTAGCCTATATATGATTTTAACCATTGTGATCTTTATAAACATAATAATATCTTGAAAATCACCATTGGCCAAGGAGGAGATTGAGACTCAATAGATTATTTTCAAGGTAATTATTTCTAACCCTAGATATTTCATTTGATAGATAGATATTGCATAATTAATTATTTTTAATGTATAACTCATTATTTGAATCTCTACTACACTTAAACTTTGTATGGCTATAGGGTTATTTAACATTTGCATTTTCCATCCTAGGTAATTATTGTCATTCAAAACATGCACCTATGGATGCTTCATAATGCAGGAAAGATTTGCAATGGGGTGTTTGGCATGGAGGTATTGTGTAAGGAAAAAAATATATGGTGATAGGCATGTAAGTATTAGAGCTCATCTACACACATGAGCATCATTTATCTCATTGTAATAATGGGAACATCCCCAAGGCATGTGACCCTTACACTCCTTGGGATGAGCCTCTAGAGTAGGCCAAATTCCTTATATTCTAAGTGCACCTAATTTAAGACTAGTGCACAGGCCTAAAGAGAAAAAAGGTAAACTATCATTAATATAAACTTAGGGTCTTAGAGGGAAAAGGGAGGGAAAAGGTAAGAGATACTAAAAATAAAAAGGCGATGTGCCCATAATAAAATGAGCACTCCTACTATCATAAACATGATGAAAATTTTGAGAACAAGGCAATATCACATATATCCTACCAAGTTACTCCACATGCATAAATGATTCACATAGAGGCATGGAAACACAACATAGTGTTGAGAAGGATGAAGATTATCCACAAATGAAGCCTACATAGACCCTAATGTGTATAAGATATAACCTATAAGTGAGCTATGAGTTTGATGAGGAGGTTATAGGGATGAATGAAAAATGAGAGGGATGAATATTACCCATAAAAAAGATCAAAAAACATAAATAACACACAGATCATTAGAATAATAGGAGGTAAACCTAATTGTCATTAATGTGCAAGATCAAGCCAATACAAGTACTCATGGAGGGTAATTTTAGCAACATAAGGTTGTTAAAATGTGTCGACCCTTTTACAAGTGAAATACTAAGATTTTATAAAGAACATGCCTATTTTACAATTAATTCACCACTTAAGGTGGTGGATAAATATTTTAAATTCTTTATTGGTGCTATGACCATGCTTATTGAAGTCTATCTAGTGATTAGATCTGAGGTTGGTGGCAGAATCACTTCTAAATACACATGCATAGGGGAATAGAATATTTCATTGATAGAGTCAGAGGGTGGCATCCATGCATATCCCTGATGTTTGATAGCCACTTCTACATTTACTAGCTTTGACAAGTCTTGGTCCTCACTCAACTACCTCTAATGACCTTTATATTTGAATGCCACTTGGTACATGGAAATTCATGATTGGTATTAAGCATATCATTGTAAGAGAAAAATGCATCATATTGGTAGGCTATTAGAAGAGTTCCTTGGAGTCTTCAATGGAAGCATCATAGTTATGACATGTGGGTGTTGCTTCTTAGTTACAACTATTTAGGGGGTCCCCTTTTCCTTATGCACCATCCAATGGCATGGATTACATATATGTTAGAAAGTGATAGGCTCTATATGAGCATTAGGTCACCATGTGGAGAGATGACACTTATCTTAGGAGAACTATAAATATCCTTACATCAAATAAACACTGGGTCACCACATGGTAACGATGGAAGGAAAGTTGCACACTATGCATTTTGAAGGTGTAGACATAGAATCTTAAGCATGGATGTAGGACTATGTTAGCTTAGGTGAAATGCAGATCTTAAACAAGGGTGCACACTCCTTTATTCATATGTTATGTATGCATATAATTTATGCATGTGCCTTTTATTTGGGAAATAATCTTGTGCCAAGGTGCATGTGAGATTTACTTGGAATTGTGATCTTGTGGAAGAGGTGGTACATGGATTTAGATTTCACATGAATATTGATATGGCATGGATGTAAGATCATACACACAAGAATAAAAATTCTTTAGATAGATATAAGAATACCTTTAAATAACATTGTACATAAAGACTGAAGGTCTTCAATGTGTCTTTCCTGATTTATGATCGATCCTTATGCATTCCCACTATTTGGCCATTTAGAACCTTGAGCCTTGCATCCAAAAAATTGTATGCCTTTTGACCTATGTGCAATAAAATCCTACATATGAGTGTATATTATAATCTTATGCAGGAATGAGTCATCACTATACTATTGTGTAGACTTGTGCTTCTATCTTAGTCATAGGTGCAAGTGAGAAGCACCTACGTACTTTATGCTTAGAGCACTTGGGCCTTTACAAGTGCATTATCTCTTTATAAATCTTGGGAGGACCTATGTCAATCATGGGGTGACTTATAAATTCAACACTTTTAGTGACCTCTATGGGTTGCTTGCCTTCTAAGTTGAAATCTAGTAGCCTTTGAAGTGATTCATTAAGCATGGATTCATTAAAGCTACAACCTGTTTGGGCTATGTCTAAATAGATTGAACTGAGTCTTACCCTCAAGAAATCAAAAAAGAGAGAGAATAAACAATATATGTATGAAATACACTTAGAGGAAAATAAAACTAAACTAAGACTATATAATGTACACATGGTCACTTAGGGAAATGTAATGTGAGCTAATATAATCTACTATATACAAAATAGAAACATACACCCTATCCTCCTAGTTCAAAATAGAAACCTTTTAAGTCATTTAAATTATGTGCCATCCTTTTGTGGACATGTGATAGGTAGAGGTGAGGTGACATTTGTTTACTATGAAGGAGGCACACTCCAATAACTTCTAAAGAGCACTCAAATGAGTTTGTTTAACCAAGCTCCATTTTGATGAATGATTACACCATGATATGTAGATTATTTCCTCCTAAATATTTAATATATTCAACATTGAACCAATATTTCTTGGATATCTCTGTACCTAGCTATGTTCTTTACTCAAACTATGCTTCCTATAGCTCAGGGAACTTGCACTTGGTAGTCAAAGAGATCATGAACTCGATAGGATGTCTTTATAGGCCTATTATATCTTCTATGGAATCCAATATAAGGTGCTCAAGATAATGGATTTGAAGTTCACTTGATATTAAAACCTTTCCCTCATTTGTGTGTTGTTTACTGGAAGGCTAGGGCCAAAGTAGGTCTACGATATCTTTGAGGGGCACACAAGGTACACAAGCACATGCAAATTCATTAAGGAGTTAATAACCATAATTAAATATGCCAAATAGATTAACATTTAACCCATGGGAGGGTTGATCTAATGGGTTACCCCTTCCTCACCCCCTAACCTATCTAATAGAGGCACATTCCTCAACTTTGGCCAGATCACAACCTACTTATAGAGGAGCATATCTTATATATAGGATTTCAAGAAAATCCTATGTTTCCTCATCACCTATTATCACCTATGTATTACTCTCAAACTAATAAGGGGTTCCTCTTAAAGCACACATTCACCGTGATATATTTATTTGCCCCTAAAGTCTTCCTCTAGTTGCTCTTTGACCTTCTAGGTGAGAGGCCTCATTCTAGCTTTTTGACTAGCTTTATCTTATTCCATATTAAATGGAAGATCATCTATCCAAGAAAGTGCCTAATCATCTTGCTCTTAAGCACTGCCCCATTATGCAATTTGATTTTTTTCATCATCCTCTTGTAGTATCTCTAAGGTTTCTAACTTTATGGTGCAAAGAGGGATGATAATAATGATTTCCTCATTGTACTTACTTGAATTATCATCTTCTTCATCTAAATTGTCTTCAATTTCCTTCCATACAAATATTCCTCTTTTGAAAAGGGAGATGGTGGGAGGGAAAGGGGTTTCAACTGTCATGGAAGAAGGGGATTCTACAAGGTTGGGCATTATGAAATTGGGATGCATGGTCTAGGGAGGTTTCCATGGATACGTTTGAGGCTCTTGAGGGAGGATGGGATCTTGAATTGGCATAGGCAAAGGATTTTTAAATCTTGGTACTTTGAAATTAGGGTATTTACTTAGAGGCATAAAGGAGCTATACTACCTAAATCTAGGAACTTTGGGCACAAAATATTTATGTCCTAAAAGTTGGTTTTTAGGTTCAAGGGAAGCCTACTTGAATCTAGGAATAAAATGAGTAGAGGTGATCAACTGCGATTTAATTATTTTCATCTACACAATAAACATACACGTCTACTCTTCTTTGGTTATGATCTACCTAGCCAAACAATCCTCTTCAAATCTATACTACTCCATCATCTCCCACTACTGAGTGTAAGCTTAATGAGCAAGATCCTCTTGTTATCTACCATACTCCTACTCTCTTTCTATTTCCCTCATCAACCTTTGGAAATCAAGGTGTATATCATTGACACTCTTTTTAGGTGGATTAGGAGGATAATAATTATGATTAGGGGTAAGGTAGCTGGTGTAAGGTTGATTAGAAACATAAAGAAGATGCCATAGGGGCTGAACTAGGGGAAGGCCATAGGTGCTCTTATAAGCTTGATTTGGGAAATAAGAAGGACAAATACAACATTTTAATGGAATGGGGGGTGGAAAGATATACTATTAAGCACTTAAAATACTTAAAATAGTATATTTATACATTCAAATTTTCCAAGTGCTCTATGGGGTGTCTTTAACTCTTGATAGCTAAGGGTAGAACTGATTCCTTAGATTTTCTAAAATACTTGGTCCCACTAGGCATGCTAGAAAATGTTATCATTCAAAACATAGACCTGTGGATTATTTATGATGTGGGGAAGCTTTTTAATGGGGAATTTGGTTAGAAGGTCTTACACAAGGCACATAAATTTATGGTACTAGACATGGAAGTATTATCACTCAGATTTGCACATGAGCATTAGTTATCTTATTGCAATAATGGGAGCATCCCCAAGGTGTGGGACCCTTGCACTCCTTAGGATGGTCCTTTAGAATAGGATAGATTCCTTCTATTCTAAGCACAATTATTTTAATACCAAAATGTAAGCCTAAAGATCAGAAAGGTTAACTACCAATAATCTAAACTTGGGATCTTAGAGGGAAAAGGTAAGAGATGATAAAAAGAAAAAGGTGATGCACCTAAAATAGAGCAAACACTCCTACTACCATAAATATGATGCAAACTTCTGAGAAGAAGGCAATATCACATAGCTCCTTCCAAGTTACTCTACATGAATAATTGATTCATATAGACACATGGGAACACATTGTAATGTTGAGAGGGATGAAGATTATCCATAGACAAAGCCTACATAGACCCTGGTGCACATAGGATACAACCTGTAAGTAAGCTCTGAATTTGATGAGGTGATGGAGATGAATGACAAATGAGAGGGGTGAATATTACCCATAGAAAAATATTAATAAAAAAAATAACACATAGATCATCAAAATAACATAAGGAGGTGAAATTAATTCTCATTAATATATAGGGTCTAGCTAATACAAGTGCTCATAGAGGGAAATTTTAGTAGCGTAGGGTTACTAAAATGTGTCAACCCTTTTACAAGTGAAAGACTAGGAATTATAAAGAATAAGCCTATTTTATAATTAATGCACCACTTAGGGTAGTGGGTAAAGATTTTAAATTCTTAAGTGGCATTATGGACATGCTTATTGAAGTCTATTTAGTGATTAGATCTAGGGTTGGTAGGAGGATCACTTCTAGATACATATGCATAGGGGAATGAAATATTTTCCTTATAGAGTTATAGGGTGGCATGCATGCACATCCTTGATGAGTGGCATCATCCACTTCTACATTTACTATCTCTAACAAGTCTTGGGCCTCTCTCAACTACCTCCAATGACCTTCATATCTAGATGCCACTTATCACGTGGTGCTTCATGATTGGTATTGAGCATAATACTATAGGAGAAACACACATCATCTTGGTAGGCTCTAAAAAGAGTCTCCTTGGAGTCTTCAATGGAAGAAACACAGTCATGACATGTGGGTGCTACTTCTTAGCAAAAGCTATTTAGTTGGCCCTCTTTTCCTTTTACACTAGCCAATGGCATGGCTTGCATTTATGTTAGAAAATAACAAGCCCTAAATGATCATTGGGTCACCATATGGAGAGATGGTTATTTTTCTAGGAGAACTATAAAGATACTTGCATCGAACAAGCATTGGGTTACCACATGGAAGTGACAAAAGGAAGGTTACACAATGTACATTTCCAAGGTGTGGATGTAGAATCCTATGTGTGGGTTTTATGCCTATGTTATATTAGGTGCAAGGGAGATCTTAAATAGGGGTATGCACTCTTTTTTTCATATTTTATGTGTACATAAAAATTTTGCACACACCTTTGCTTCAAGAAATACTCTTACATCAAGGTATGCATGAGAGTCCCCTAGAGCTATGAGTTTGTAGAAGAAGTGGCACAAGAATTTAGATTACAAACTATGTAGTGATAGGGCATGGATGTAATATCCTACACATGGGTACGTAACTTCATTATATAGGTGTGGGAGGACCTTTAAATAATATTATGCACAAAGGTTGAAGGTATTCAATGCATCTCTCTCAATTTGTGATCAATCCCTATGCACTCCCACTACTTGACCATTTGGAACCTCAAGCCTTTCATCCTTAAACCTATGTACCTTTTTAATTATGTTCCATCAAATCTTACATGCAGGTGCATATTAGAATCTTTATGCAGGCACAACTCATCACTATACTATTGTGTAGACTTGTGATTTTATCTTAGTTTTGGGCACAAGCAAGAAGCACCTATGCAATTTATTCTTAGAGTGATTGGGACTTCATAGGTATGTTCTCTCTTTATAAGCCTTGGGAGGCCCTACTATAATTAGGGGGTGACTTATAAAGTTAAAAACAACCTAGGATTTCATTTGTTTACCATGTTTCCTTACCCTTTTTAGTTTCATTTTAATCATCCCCTTATTTATGTTATAAGCTTTGGTAATACTAAATTAGATTAATTCCATTATTAGAGATAATGTTATGGTTATTTTTAGTCATACTAAAATTAAATTTGTACAACTTGAGTATGAGTTGTGACACCCAAACCATAGGTCTCTCCTACTCACTTACACAACCCACTTAGGCATGTTTTCACTGCTTCCCAGTCATATAAAGCCTTCTAGATTCAGCCCTTGCTATCTTAAAATCCTCTCATAGGCATAGATCTATCCCCTAGGGTCCCTTTTCACCTATAAAATAGCACCATAAGTTGGACTATAGTGATGGGACCTAGGGTGTCTACTTTCCAGTGCCGTTGTCCAAGTCCAAAATAGCCTCAAATGATCAGATTTTCTTGAATACTTATCTTTTCCCTTATTAGCCTAATACAAGTTCATCTAACCCAAGACCACTAGTTTACCTATAAAATTCCATTCAAAGGTCATTTATAAGGGTTGAAAATCATTCAAAGGCACAAGCTAGAAATATACTAAATCAAACTCAAGCAAATATTCTTATTCTCTACATATAACCAACCATTGTTATTTCTAGTCTATCCAAGCTCTTGCACCAATCATGAGTCATCTCAAGCTTGCCCAAATTTTCATAAACTTGAATTGAATTCATATTATTGCATAATACACATTCAAATTAGGAGAACTACATTGACATTGATCCCTCTTTGGAGTATTTGTATGTAGACAATGTGCCCACATATGGGGTGTGATCGCACGTTTAATGCATATTACACACTAACCCCTTTTTTTAGTTTGATTCAAGATCACCTATCAATCATGAAAAGGAAATAGGATCCTTTAAGACAAAATCAATTACACACAAAGCTTCTTGAACAACCAAGACTTGATATTTTAGGCATAGGGTCTCCCAGAGCAAACAAACAAAACCTAGAAAGCTCAAAAGCGTAGACACTAAAGACTATAGCACCAAAACTTGGACTATAGTGATGGACCTCTAGGTGTCCCATTTCTAGCACTCCTATCCAGGTATAAAATATACTTTTATATCCTATTTTTGATAGTCTGGCCAGCTAGATCAGCAATTCATAGCCTCTATCTCCTCCATCTTAGCCTAGAATCAGCTAAGTTTTACTCTCTATCCCCTTGTTTGATATTTTTAGAAATAAATTAAGTACTTATAGATTAAATAAATTAGTAGGTTAATTAAGGCACATTTATTTACTAATTTCCCCCTTAATCCATACCCCTGTACTATTTAGGAAATTAAACCTATAGTTTCCAAAATTCAGTAAAACATTTGGTGAACCTGACTTACTTTGAATTATCTCACAAAAGACCTAGAAACCCTAAGGATAATTATTTATAATTTTTTGAAATATTTTTATAATTTTTACTAAATTTAAAAATTATAAACCTAAAAATTAATTGAAATATTTTTTTCAATAATTCACTAAAACCCTAGTTTGCACATACTAGGTCCTATTTACATACATACACTTTCAAACCACTAAGAAAAAAATATTGCTAATTTTAACAATATTTTTAGATTTTTCCTAAATTTTTAAAAGCCAAAATATACAAATTGAATATAAATTTTTCAAATTATTTTTATAATTTTAAAATAATTTCTCTCAAACCCTAGTTGCTTAAACTAGGTCCCATTGCTTCATGAGCTATCACTTTATATATAAGCTTCAAACTTGCATAAAATAATAATGGATTTCACTTATTTACACATGTTTCTTAAATTTTTGGAAAATAATAAAGAGGCCACTATTGGTCTTATCATGTACATGAATGATGAAGTCTATCATAAGTTAGTACAAAGTTTCATTCTTTGCATTTCATGTTTAATTTTCATAATAAGGGATGATATTACAAAATTGACTGCTAAACATACACAAGATTCCAAAATTATTTTTATGTATTCTCTTTCACTCATATGTAAAATTTTTCAAACTTATCTTGATAAATGCATTCAAATGTCATATTGCATATCAAAAATTTATATGCCTTTATGCAAAAATTCATGTTCTATATCCTTTGTTCTTTGTTTCTCACATGGAAATTTTTGCAAGTTTATCATACTAAGCTCATTCAAAATGTTATAATAAATACCAAAGTTCTTTATGAACTCTTGCATCAATGCACACATGCTCTCTCTAACTATCTATTTTGTAAATGTCACATTTATTATGCTCAGTATGTTAGAGATATCATAACACATGTCACACTCTTTTTTGTTTTTTCATATCAATCTATATTTTCTATATGCTACTTTATCTCCATCATATGAAAAGAGATTTTTACATATATCGGTATACCATTCCTAGATATGATCTTATGCATACCATTTCATCTTTATGATCTCTACATAGCAACATACAATTCATTAGTCACTCTTGAGTCCTTTCCTCCTGCCACTAGACATAAGCAAGCACTAGGGTTTATATCCCTCCATTCCTCCACACTTGGTATATCTAGCACACATCCTAAACTTACTTCCATCTCTATGCCTATAGTATATCATGTAATCAATGCTATCACCCAAGTTTATGAGGATAGGCAAATTGGTTACACCCATGGCCATAGCTTTGTCACTCAAAATGGTACCCTCCCAGATATAGTCTCAATTATTGAGATCCTCCAATGTTCATATGTCTACAAAGATGTATCATATGCAACCATTCATAACACTATAATTCTTTCTTCTATAGAACCATATTATGTTTCATCTATCCTCAATACAATGCAATGGATAGAAGAGCATATCTCCTTTGAGAAAGAGGATTTTCCTCCATGACACATCATAGAATAATGTTTACCTCTATATATTCAACTAATATTCAATGATGTAAGAGTAAAAAGATTATTAGTTAACAATGGATTTGGTCTAAATATTTGAAACATTTCATTTATAAAAAATCTTAACATACAACCACAATATTTAGACCACTCTGACATGCATATTCAAGGTTTTGACAACACATCAAGAAATTTTTTGGGTCACATAATGCTCAACCTAACTTTGGGGCCTAAAACACTCCCAACTACCTACCAAGTAATGCCAAATGACCTTAAATATTATTTATTACTTGGTCGACCATGGATTGATGACATGCATATAGTCCCTTATACACTCCATGATTTCCTAGAATTTAGTCACAAGGGCTATATATACACATGTCCCATAGACAATGAACCTTTCAAATATTGCCAAGCTACTAAACCACAACAACATTACATTCCACACTTCAACCTTGGTACTATATCCACATAGCTCGTTACACATAGTATACCCTTAGACATGGCATCCCATTAGCCCACTACAAGTCCTAACACAACCCAAACTTCAACCCACCATTTCACATCACCTTTTGCACTCAAATATATTAATAAAATTGGATATCAAGGCAAAGGTCTTAAAAACATGAGTAAGGAATTATTGATACAATTATGGCATCCTCAAACATGGGAACCAAGGATTGGGATATCATCCTACCTCCCTTTATAACAAACCTTTGACTAATACCTCAAAATATATCAAAGTTTTCCCATCTAGTACATCGATAGACCATAATATCAATAATGTCTCCACACTTTCCTTGGTGCACCCTGACCTCATTGATGATATTGTCTCCCTAGATATGCTAGCATTCAATGAGTTTTTTAACGATGAATCCTTTTTACAATTTATAGGAGCTTACGATGATCTCCTAACTTGTTACCATAAAATAGATTCTGATATCACATGCACACACATGCATATTTTAGAGAAAAATTAAATTCTCTCAAGACATACCAAAGGAATTAGGTGACACCATCCCCATAATCCCATATTCACTTGATTGATCTGCATTACTTAATGAGGAAATAGTAAATTTTAACTTTGGAACCAATCAAGATCCTCAAATTATCCTATTAGCCACTAGTTTATTAAAAGAATAAAATAGGAACATTTAGTAAACTTTAACAAACTTTCCTGAACTACTTGATTGGACTTACTCTAACATGCCTAGAATCGACACATTTGTTGAAGTTTATCAAATTCCCTTGTACCCTGATGCAAAACCCATAAAACAAAAGATCTGTAAAATGCATCCTAAGGTAGCTATCTTAGTCAAAGACAAAATTCAATGTCTCTTAGATGTTGGTTTCATCCAACTAGTAACACACCCTGAGTGGGTTTCTAATATTATCCCCATTATCAAACCTAATGGTCAAATTTGATGCTACTCTAATTTATGAGATCTAAATAAATCATGTCCTAAATATGATTTCCCTTTACCCAATATCAACATGATCATAGATTCCATAGCTAGTTATGGAAAGTTATCATTCATGGATGGCTTTGTTGGCTATAATCAAATCAAAATCACTAAATAAGATCAATAAAAAACATCCTTCACCACCCCTTGGGGCATATTTTGCTATATTGTTATGCCCTTTGGATTAAAAAATTATGGAGCTACATATCAACGTACCATGACACATATCTTTCATGACTTGATTCACCATATTATTGAAGATTACGTCGATGTTATATTAGTAAAATCTAAACAATGACATCATCATGCTCTTAATTTATGCAATCTTTTTCAAAGATTATGAAAATACAATTTTTGTCTTAACCCTAAGAAATGTGTTTTTGGTAACACATTAGGAAAACTATTGGGATTTATTATTTCATAATGGGGCATCGAAGTGGATCCTAAAAAAATCAAATAAATTATTGACATGCCACCCCTAACAAACCTCAACCAACTAAGATCTTTTCAAGGTAAGATTCAATCCATTCATCATTTTGTATCCCAAATCATGGATAAAACCCAATCATTCACTTAATTATTAAAGAAAGATACAAAATTTGTCTGGAAACAAGTTTGCCAAGATAGCTTCGATGCAATCAAGAAATATCTCCTCAATCCACTCATTTTAGTCCCACCTATGCCAAATAGGCCTTTCTTACTATACATCTCTATGAAAAATCATGCCTTAGGAGTATTATTAGTGAAAAATAATGATCAATATGTTGAATGATTAGTGTACTGCATTAGTTTCACATTGGTTGATTATGAGAAAAACTATTTTGTAATAGAAAAATTATGCTTAGCATTAGTATTCTCTACACAAAATCTCAGGCACTACATGGTCCATAATAAAACTCAAGTTATCACTAAAGTAGACCCTTTAAATTTTATAATGGAAAAACCACACCTCTCTGGTAGAATAGTAAAATGGGTCATATTATTAACTAAATTTGACTTAAAAATAGTCCTCTAAAAATCAACCAAAGGCCAAATCATTATAGATCACCTGGTAGTAGCACCTCTCCCAGATATAACTCCAATCAATGACACATTTTGAGATGATTTTACCACCTATTCTACTCATTTAGACACTTGGACCATGTTATTTGATGGCTCTTGATATGCATAAGGTATAGGAGCAAGCATCATTTTTATAGACCCTTTTGGTCACACAGTACCTATCACATATCACTTAAGTTTTTCTTATACAAACAATACAGTAGATTATGAAGCACTTATATTATGTCTCTTCACCACATAGTCACTCCAAATAAAATCCATTCAAGTCTTTGGTGGTTCCCATCTAGTCATCAACCAAGTCAACAATGTATACCAAAAAAAAGAAGAACATCTCATCCCATAAAAAAATATGGTACAATGCTTATCAACATAGTTCGATTACTTCTCCATTGACAACATACCAAGAAAAGACAACCACCATGCCAATGCCATGACAAGTGTTACATCCTTGATCCCTATTGAGATTAATGATGATTATGTAATTTCAAAATTAAAATACTACAGTCACCATCCATATCAAATTTTGATTTAGAAACACTCTATATTTTAGCCACTACGTGTAGTTATGCAGTTTTGGAATGGTTCTCCAATATTTATAACTACTTAAACAAATCTACTACACCAAAAGATTTCTCTCAAATTAAAAAATGTAAATTACAAAGACAAGAACTTCAATATGTAATCATTGGTAGTGATCTTTTTAAATAATCTTTAGATAGACATTTACTCTGATGCTTAAATATAGAAGAAACTAAAGTTGGTCTTTCAAAAATGCATGATAGTGAATGTGGTGGTAATTTTAGCAGAAAAGCCATGTCACACAAATTACTTTGACAAGGATACTACTAGCCTACTATGGAAGAAGAGTGTTTACAATATGAAAAACTCTATGAAAAATGTCAATGGCATAGTAACCTACAACATGCACCATCACAACAACTACAACCAATTGCTTCTCCTTGGCCATTTTTGTTATGGGGATTGGATCTTATTAGTAAAATAAACCTAGAATCAGACAATGGACATAAGTTCATTAACACAACCATAAAATATTTTACCAAATGGGTAGAATCTATTCCACTCAAAACCACCACAAGTGAATAAATTTGTAGTTTTCTCATGACGCATATTATTTCACACTTTGGATTACCTACAACAATCATTTATGATAATGGAACATATTTTGAAAATAAAACTATCAAGAAATTTTGTCTAAAATATATAATCAAACACACATTTTACACCCCCTACTATCCAAAAGGTAATGGTCAAGAGAAGCTACTAACAAAACCATCAACAACATTCTAAGAAAAATTGTGACAAAATTTGGTGATGATTGGCACAATTAACTTGTCTTTGTAATATGGGATTATCGCACAAGCATTCACACACCCACATGAGCCACTCTTTTTTCACTCATCTACGGTACTGAATTAGTTTACCATTGGAATTAGAAATTTCATCCCTTCATATCTCTCTCAGGGGTATTATCATTGGCAATCAATATAGTGAAAAATGCTTAAATCAATGGGAACAATTAGATCATAAATGTATTTAATCAATAAAACATCTCAGAGTATACCAGCAACTTATACATTGTTCTTACAACAAATGAGTCCATACTATAGAATTTGATGTTAATGATCTTATCTCAAAAGAAAACCTATGCAATATTAATGCCAAAGAATAAACAAAAGGCAAATTCAAACCTAATGGCTCAGGCCATACATCATTACTAAAAATCTTAGTCCAAAAGTGTATCATCTAGCTTCACTACAAGGAAAGAAACTCAATAACAAAATTAGTATCATGCACATACACAAATTTCATATTTAAATAAACTCCTTAATTTGATTATACATAGTTTCCTCTACTTGATTGTACATAGTTCAAATATTTCAAAAATACAAAAACATGTCAATTATATGCATCATTTATGTTTTACATTGTTAACCATTATGTTGGACTTACATTACGTTATTATATGCTATTATTTGTCAATTTATCTATATTAATAAGCTTCACTTCACCCATTGAGGGGGCATCTTACTTCCACATTCCAGCTACATATCGATATATCTACCCACTAGGGGCATACTCTACATGACTAAATCATCCAAGTTATGTCATTCTTACACTACACACTCTAGACATGTTATAGTACATTCCTTACACATATATCACATTGACATTGATTAGCATATATCACACTTATATATTTCATAACATACACATTAGTCTTATATTACACATATCTTATACTCTTGCTTCTTTCTTTCCATAGTTAGATGCTTGTTTATATTTTTAGTACTTTGCATGCTTCCACTCTTTGCTTTGATTAGCTAGATGTGTTTGTATTTTCTAGTTCTTGTTTACTTCCTTATTACATTTTAGGACATTTGCCAATGTCTTTTGTTCCTATCTATATGTGTGTGCCTTTGGACACTTGCCAATGTCCTTTGTGTGTTCCTTTCATGTGGTTACGACCCTTGTACCAATCTTTGTTTGTTCCCATTATGTGTGTATGTAGCATTTGAACATGCCTTATATGGCTTGTGTGACTTGGCCACCCTTGCATGTTTCATACTTCTTGATTTATATGCTTGTTGCTTGATTGCTTATGTTTGTGTGCAATGCCATAATTCCAATCATGCATTTACCTTGATTCTTAGATTCCATGATGGACATCATACTCCATCCTTCTAGGCCGCTAAGAACTAACAACTAACATTTCAAATTCTAGTTTACTTTTATGCAAATTTTATTACATTGTTATATCTATCTATCCATACCCTTGTGGATCTAACAATATCTCTCTATAACTTTTGCTATATCTTGAGATAATGTATATCAATGTTATATCAAATGTTTTTTCAGCTTAACACACTTTCAGGGATTATTTTGAGGGAAGTCATTGCAAGGTCTTCATTCCTACCCTCAGAAGAGGGGGAAATAAACAAGGGTTTTATCATAGAGATCAAAGCTCCTAATGGTCAAAAAAGTAGTTTTAGAATAGTATAATCTAAAGTATAGAATTCAACATAGGCAAACTAGACCATGCAAATATTAGATAATCTAGATCAGTCATCAGTTTTGGCTCTGGACAATAGCACCAAAAATGAGACTACAGTGCTGGACCCCAAAGTGTCTAGTTTTCAAAGCTATTGTCCAAATAGTAGAATATTTAGTTTTTCTAGAATTAGGCAAAGAGGTGAGTTCAATCATGGTTTTTGCCAGTATAGTTTAGTCCAAAAATCAATAGTTTTCAGCACTTATTTCACTTAGAGAATTTAGATATATAGGGCATCATGTGTAGCATGAGGGTTTCCATTTTAAGTTCAGACATGGTAGTTGATACAGCTTTCAATTTAGAATCTATGTTCTAGACACCATTTATTGGGGGCAATGTGCACGACACATAGGCCTTCTCTATTTCTGAGCTTATTGCATTTTATTTCACAGTCCCAATAGTTGTGTGCCTTACTCCATCTGTAGGTGGTTGGCATCACATTCAAGTAAAATTTTATAAAATTTTGCTTCTCATGTACTCAAGTTTTTGAGTGGCTTCTTAAGCCTTGATTTTAGTTTTAGGAGGGGTTTCTATACAAGTCCAATCTCCATATTTCAAAGTGGCCAATAGTGGCCTAGTTTTTATTTTACATTCAGATATCCACTCCAACATATCATATCACATCACATTTAGGGGGATCCATGAGCCATATCATAGGACATTCATCTATATCGGTATTTTTATCATTCAGATACACATCATGGGTAAATGATGGACCTAAAGGACTAGCTATCCTTTGTATTCTTGAGCCACCTATTCAGAGGGATTGGACACATGGTCTAGACATCGATTAACACATGCATGATTTGTTAACTTCACATATTTGGTGAAAATGGAGCCAAAGGGCCTACCTTTGTATTCTTGAGCCAACTTTTAAGGGATTGATTACTTAGCTCATTCATTGATATAACTCTTAGTTCAACATACTTCCAACATCACCTAACATAACCTAGCAACATAAGAGGTTTTATATTGGTTCACGTACCTAGGGAGGTGTAGTCATTCTGTTTCTATGCTAAATCACTTTCTACATTCAAAGAAGAAATTGAGAAACTAAAAGAAATGGTCAAGGTTAGATGTTACCTGGATATAGTCATGCGCACCATAATCCAGATGTCGTGAGAACTCCTCTTTGGCTATGGAGGAATGACACCTACAAAATAAAGACACTAAAACATGAAAAATGTTAGATAAGGAGATGGTGGGTTGCCAAGCAAAAGCTTGATCCTAGAAGTATGAAAACTTCCTTAAGGGATGTCAACCCACTAGTCAATAAAAAAGGATGTCTGATAAAAGACAGAATGTCAAAATACTAAAATGATAACAGACTGGAAAGGAAATGGAAAAAAAATGCTTACTTGAAAGAAGCTATCGGCCTGGTCACAATCGCCCGCGTTGGTGGTCCTACCAGCGTCAGTTGTCAAGGATGTCGACGTTGGTTATTTTGCCGACGTCAGTGGGGGAAGTGACCGGTGTCGATCGGGGCAGTAGTCTGTGGATGAGTTCTGGGTAGGATTTTGGTCTGTGGATGGGTCTGAGACAGAGTTTTGGTCTTGGTTGAATGGTCTAGGGGTCTGGGTCTGAGAGTCTGGTTTTGGTTAAATGGTCTGGGGATCTTGGTCTGTGTAGGGGTCTGAAATCTGGGACAATGGATAGAATGTATGGTTAGACAGAGGACAGAGGTAGAGAAATGAGGATTCGGGTCTGGTCTGGTCTGGGGATAGGGAGTGTTGAATCTAGTTCATAACTTAGAAGCAGATAACTAGAAAACACAATGAAAGCACAAACAAGATACTTATCTGTGACTGGCTTGAAGGAGTGTTGCAGACTGGTATCCCTATTGTTGGTGCCGTTGACGAAGGTAGAGTCCCTGTTGTTGATGTAGAAAACTGATGCAGAGTCCTTGAGAGTGTTGCTTGATGTGTACCTACAACAAAAGAGTTAGCAGTGGAAGAGAGAGGAGCGAAAGATTGACAGATTGATCGATTCAGGAGTCTGATGCGAGAGAGAGGTGAAGGGGAGATAACAGATGCAAAAAAAACTGTTATGAAGGATGCCGATGCTAGCAATATCACTGACGTTGGTCGACAGTTGACCGACGTCGGTGGTTGGAAGGCAGGAAAAAGGCTAAAAATAGCCTTTCGTCCATTTTCCCAACTGCCAGGTCAGCGAGTCCAAGGAAGAAACGGTTGAAGGTGGCTAAATGGACGTGAGAGGTTAAAGGGGAGAAGTTGGAATGGGAGTCTAAGCATTAATATTGGTCATGTGGGGAGTAAGGGAGTCCAAGAAGGGTATCCAAGGGTGGAGAAAGGACTAAGGGGTAGACACAATTTTGGTGTCTACATTTGCCCCTTTTTGTCTTGTTGGTTGCTCTAGACGAACTGCAAGACAAAAATAGGAGTTGATTGCCCCAGGTGTAGGATAAAGTTGATTTCATCTTGTTGGTTGTTTAAGTGAACTGTAAGACAAAAACAAGAGGGTTGGGTTACCCTGATTATGAATGAGGTATTCCCCCTCAAAGTAGGAGTCGAGGGAAGGGAACCTGAAATCGGGTGCTGATTTGAAAAAAAGTGGATGAAGATGGTGAAGATAGAGTGAGAATGCTGCAAAAGTCATGATTGTGCATACACCACTTCACGAGATGGTCAGGTCAAATTATCATAGGTCGATGGTCAAGGAGTGCCAAAATTGAAATAACCAAGCCCCAGCATTTAGTCGTCTGCTGATTGGGTTATTCAATCTAAGCTGAAGCTCCAAATTGTCATCGTGTTCCAGGTATCCCTAGCTCAGGAAGTGCTCCCAGAAACACAAAAAGGTCACAAGTAGTGCGGATCAACCGGCTTGCGATCCTATACTTGTGAGGGTCAAAAATAGTCTGCGCACAATTTTGCTAACCAATCATGAGGTAGCATACATGCAAAAACAACCAAGGCAAAATCACGTTGGAAGTGGTCATGGTCAGAGGAGATAGGCATGATCTCCATGGTTTTTGGTCGAGGTGGATGAATGGATGAAAGAATGTGTCTGAGCTAACCTCAGAACACTGAGTGCTGCCTACATAGCCCCTGTCGTGAGGGGCCTTAGGCCTATGTAGTTCTCCCTAGAAGGGAGGAAGGGTCAAAGGGATGGAATTGGTCTTGGTCGAGGGCAAGGTCATGGTCAAAAGGAGGAAAGAAGGTTTGTCCATCAGAGAGATGAACAAATGAGGGTGGTCAAGCTAACCCCAGATGATGGCATATCATCTGAGTGCTACCTACATAGCCCCGGTCTTAGGGCCTCAGACCAATGTAGTTCAGACTAGTTGAGAAGATTGGTCAATGATTGGGTTGGTCAAAGTGGTAGATAGGTTAGGAGAAAGAGATGTTACAGCCTTTTCCAAATGGTGTATTCTGCAACATTGGTTAAGGGGTCTTTCATCCCTAGCAATTTTCTATATTCGTGATGGATGTATGCTAAAGAGGAATTGAGGTCTATTTATGCTTCAGCAAGTATTGGTTTAGGCTTAACATAAATTGTGTTGGGTCGATAGTTTCCATGTGTATTGGTGTCCATAGAAACTATGTGAAATGGACTAGCTCATGTCATTAGTCTGAAAATGTTTGATTGGTTTGGTTTGGGTTTGGTTAGATAGATAATGATTTGGTTGGATGCGTGACCAAGATGTGTCAAAAAGTGAAAGGCAAATTTCTCTTTCATTGACAAGGACCAGAATGATGGCATAGGTAAGGGGTTGTTTAGAAACAAAAGACCCGTTTATGCATTGCGTCGTTGACCAGTGGTTGTGTTAGAGAAGCAATCGAATCACTTGATGTTAAGTGAGCTCGAAATCCCTTGAGTATGTTGGGGTGATAGGATTGATGATGAGAGATGGAAGGGGGAACCCTTTTTGGTAGGAAAAACTTTGCCCCTTTTATAGGTGACCCCGAGAATGACTATAGACAAGTCCATGACTCTAAAGTTTTGTCAGTCAGTTTTTTTTTTTTTTTTGGGTAGACTGATCGATGTGGGAAGCCTGCAATGGGATATTGTCTTGCTTTGTGGTCATGTCATGAAGCTGATCGACGTGGAAAGCTTCAGAGATAGTGCTGTGTATGTAGCAAAATTTATGCATATCCATCCTTCGAGGGAGTGGTCTATATTCTGCTTTTATGTTTTTGATATGACTTTGGCCTAGCTATCCTTCAAGGGAGCAGTCTAGTAAATACAGTAATGATGATGCAGTTTTCCTTCGAGGGAGCAGTCTACATTTATAGTTTTATGACCTTGGAATATGCATCCCATTTTATATATATATTTGATTGATTTGTTGACTGGACTTTTGGTCATGGACTTAACTATAGAGGTTTAGAGGGTTTCCCTTTTATTAAGACAAAGCATTCATGCTTGACAAAAGGGTTAGGATTGAGGGTTGAAGGAGATAAGAATGACAATGATGGGGATTACTCAAGGGATCAAGCTCAAGTTAAATGTCAAATGAATAATTACTTGACTAACAGTGGACTGGTCAAAGAGGCAAGACATAAAGGGGGCTCAGGTTCTGACAAAATCCTGACCCATGCTTGTGTTATGATGTAAGGTCCGAGTCAATTGGGAGTAAACTTGCCCCATTTTCTTCATTCCAAATTGGTCACATGTTGATTGATGTGGAAGGAGTTGGTCAATGTTTGGTCGAAGTTTGGGGTCGATGTTGAAGAAGTTGGTTGATATTTGATCAAGGTTTGATTGAGGTCGGTTTGAATGTTTGGTCGAGGATACGTTGAATGTTTGGTCGAGGTCGAGTTGACGGTCTGGTTGAGGTCGGGTTGAATGTTTGGGATTAAAAAAGTGATTAATATGTGGTCGAGACTGGGTTGAAAGGTTGGTCAGGGTTTGGATGAAAGTTGAATTCCCCTAGCGGCTAGGGAGAATGTTTAATAGATTGGTCAAGGTTGGTTGAGGCTTGGTGGTCAGATTGACTGTGTTGATGTTGAATAAGGGGGTTAAAGATGGTGAAGGGACCATAGTCTGGTGTGGATATCCCAATTTAGGTGATGAGATTTGAGAAGCATGGGTCGGAGTTGATGATTTGTCGAAGGGGTGGTCAACAGGATCCTTGATAAGAAAGGAATCCTTTCTCCATTGGCAACAAATGACAACTTTAAGAGTGTAACAATGCTCGGTGTCATGTCCTAGAGTATGGTGATAATGACAAAATTTAGAGTTGTCTAACCAAGATGGTCTTCATCCGAGAGTTGATGAGTGGGGCGGTGTTGAAGGTTTGTTGACGATGTGGTCGAGAAGAAGGGTGTCATTCCCCAGATATTGGCAAATGACAACCTTGAGGGCACAACAATGCTCAATGTCATGCCCAAGCATGTGATGATATGCACAAATTTGAGTGTCATCAAACTAGGGTGGTTTTGGTCTGAGAGATTGATATGGTCTAAGAGGCGGAAGATTAACGCGAGAAGACTGCAATAATTGCCGCAACAGTAGGGCATAAGAACCTGCTAATGGGTCTGAGTGTCTTGTTGCAGTGAGGGTTGGTGACTTTGGTTTAGGAGGCGTTGGTCAATGGATTGGAAGATATATATGTCTGATGGGTTGAGAGAGTAATGGAGGTGACTTGCCTCTGTGAAGTATGGGAGTAGGAAGCACCCCTGTTAAAGTGGACGGATGTGGGCCCAAAATTGAAGGTAATGATGAAGGTGGGGGATGAGTCCTCTAGTGTGGTTTAATGGCCTTCATTGGTTTGGGGTGAGGGCCACTATTATGCGAGGTGAGTTTAGATTTAGGTTTGGATTCGGATGTGGATGGAGGTGAGTGAGATGTAGCAATCTCAGGTAAAAGACAAGAGGAAGCTGTGATTGGGTCTTCCTCGATCGAAATGGGCGAAGAGACTGGTTCTTCTCTTGGTGGAGAAGAAATAGGAGAGCGTGGCTCTGTAGTTGGATAGAGTGTAGGAATGATCATGGTCTCGATGTGTGGTCTTGGCGTGGGGAATGTATGATCCCCCATTGATGACAAAAAGGATGAGGCTGAGGCAGCTGGTGTGGCTGCCATCAAAGCATCCTCCAATATGAGTGAGGTCGATGGAGGATTAATAGGAGAAGAAAGTTCTTCACCATGTGGAAGAGGAATAGGGGAAGAAGGGTCTTCCACTTGTGAAGGAGGTTGGTTAGAAATAAGAGAAAAGATAGTGTTGACTGTGTGTATATCATGGTCTTGAGGGTCATTGGTCATGGTCTGGATATTGTTTTGAGTAGGTGGGTGATTAGGAAAGGGTTGCTTGAAGATGTCAAGGTTTTGGTTGGGCAGAGAGTTTGGGTTATCCAAGATAAGATCCCCCTTGTCTAGCATGTCTTGGACTATGTTTTTGAAGGTTTGACAGTTGTCCGTGTCATGGCCTTTGACACGGTGATAGTTGCAAAAGTCATTTTCCCTGTACCATGCAGGGATAGGTGTTGAGGGGTCAAATTGATGTGGTTGGATTGAAGGGAGATTGAGGACCCCCTACTTGATGAGTTTATCCAAGATAGAGGCATATGACTCTCTAATTGGAGTGAATTGATGTTGTATGGATCGACGTTGGAAGTGTTTATTGATGTAGTCTGATGTTGAAAATTGAGGTCGGTTGGTTGAAGATGATGGTCTAAAGATGACAGTGTTTGCCAACCCCTTGGACTGAGAGTGGGCAGAAGAAGGTTTGGATGAAGAAGGGTCTTTAGATTTTGCGTTGTTATTATGTAATTTGACCTTATTTTCGTCGATGGCACAGAGTTCAAGCTTTCTTGCCATGGTGAAAGCTTCGTTGAAAGTGCGGAATGTCTGGATCTACAAGGTAGAAGAGATGTGCCTAGCACATGCTCGAGAAAAGAGCTCGATGAGCTCAGATTGAGGCAAGGAGAAGGAAAGCTGGTTAATTAGGCCTCTCCAACGAGTGACAAAATCGACTATTGATTCGTCATCAAATTGCCTAATGGAGTAGAGGTCTGTGATTGAGACTTGCTTGGTGATGTTGATAGAAAAATGGTCGAGAAATAATTGGGCGAGTTGAACGAATGAAAAGATAGAATGTCTGGTAAGAGAGCTATACCAGTCAAGGGCCGGGCAAGAAAGAGACATAGGGAACGTGTGTAAAAGTAATGCATCATCATGGGCAATAAGGTAATAGGCATGTTTGAATGCCTGAAGATGTTGTTGCGGGTCTTCCTTACTCTGAAAGCGAGTAAATTTAGGAAGATCACATTGGTTGGGGTATGGTCGGATAGGGACAAAAGGATGGATGGGTTCGCTTCAAATTTGCTCATATGACAGAGCATTGCTTGAACCAGAGATAGAGGTCTCGAGACTGGACATTTTATCCATCAGCATTTTGATGATGTCTGCTGACAGATTGACAAGTGGGGCACCCCCTAGGTTGTAGGGCACCTGAAAGGTGGTCGAAGAGGTGTATGATGTAAATGGTTGCACTTGTGTAGGCACAACATATGGGTAGTGCATCATAGGGATAGATGTCGTGGGCAAAGGGACTTGTGTCATGAAGTTGGAAGACACAAGTTGACTAGATACCGCCATAGGTGGTTGAGTGGCGGCACTGGTAAAAGGATAGGTTGTCACTCCCATGTGTATAGGTGCAAGAGTGGGCAAGGTCGAGACAACCAAGTTCTGGTATGGTGTTGAACTTGGTTGAATTGTGTGCGGTTGAGGGGGTAATGACACCCTGATGGAGGCAGGTTTGAAAATAAATGAGGAGACCAAAATTTGCATATTGGCCATGGTCGAGTGACTGGTTGAGACAATAGGCTGAGTCATGATGGGTTGAGTAGCGGATGACGTCGATGTCATTGCCGCTGCGACTGAAAGGTCCCGCATTTGGTTTCTTGTGAGATATTTTTGGAGGGCTTTGACATTGAGGTCCAAGAATCTTTCAAAATCTTGGTCCCCTTCTAGGACAATGGGAGTTTGAGGCAGGGTCAGTCGAGTAGGAGTTCTTTCAGTCTCCGAGTGGAACTCCATTATAGGACTGGTTATGGATGGTGAAGGTGAAAGCGGTTGATGGCTAGCGTGGTCAAGAAGAGCCTTGGTTTGACTGCGCGTCAAAACCATTCAAGGCAAGGGGGGATAGGTTTTAGAAACTATTTTTTTTCCAGTTTCAGAAACTCAGAACGTGGTTTTTGGCAAAAAAAGGGTCAGGTTTTAGGCTGCTATTTTGAAAAAGAAGAACTGTGACAGTGACCAATGTCAGTTGAAAAACTGATGTCGGTGATGTTAGATGGCCGACGTCGGTCAGATAACTGATGCCGGCGAGAAGGGAGGCCGACGTCGGTGGTAAAGCTGATGCCGGTCACTGTGGCTTCCAGAAACTCAGTGAATTTGAAGACTCTTAGAAAAAAGAAAGAAGAGCGTCCTCACTAGCTCAAATAAGTAGATAAGAATAGAGAAATAAATGGAGATAGGCAGACACTAAGCATTAAATCCTAAGAATCAACTTTTATAATCTTGTGGCTTATGCCTTAAAGTGATGTTTGGGAGGTTGGCTGAAAGAAGGGTCCTAGAAGAGGTAGTCTATGGATGGTTTCAGGTTTGTTTAGGTGCTTAAGAAGTCTGTATTAGGTTTGGTACATGGCCTAGTGCTAAGGAGCAAGCTCCCCTCACTTCACGAGCCCAGTGATAAGCTGGTCTCACTTAGCCAAAATATACCTTGCCTAGAGATTATCCTCTGCCAGAGAATGGAGTGGGCTTTTCCCTTGGTGGTGAAATCCAAGTGGGATTGCTGGGATGGGGTAAGGTATCCACTGGGGGATGAAATCCCAGTCGGTCCTTGTCTCAGGTAAGTTTGATGTTTGATTTAGTACACGTGGTTCGGTTGTGTAACATCAAGTGGTCTACGATTAATTCAATATGCGGTTATCAATTACTAAGTGTGGACTAAGAAATGCAAGCAAGCAGAAATGCAATGCAAAGTGTTTTAAGCCCCAAGTCGAAATGTGAAGTTGGAATGAAAACAAGTTGAGAAAGGGTTTGAAGGATATGATTTTTGACTAGCTTAGAAGTGCAAGAAAATAAAGAAAAGTTCTTTTTATTCCTACTTATGATGTCGTTTAGAAGATAGAAGAAAGAGGTGAAGAGGGAGAAACATAATGCACCTATATGAACAAAAGAAAAGGAACCCAAGGGAGACCCTAAGGTCCCACCGGGTGTTCCAGAATGTTTCTATGCTAAATCGCTTTCTACATTCATAGAAGAAATTGAGAAACTAAAAGAAATGGTCAAGGTTAGATGTTACCTAGATATAGTCATGCACACCGTAATCCAGACGTCGTGAGAACTCCTCTTTGGCTGTGGAGGAATGACACCTGTAAAAGAAAGACACTAAAACACAAAAAACATTAGATAAAGAGATGGTGGGTTGCCAAGCGAAAGCTTGATCCCAGAAGTATGAAAACTTCCTTAAGGGATGTCAACCCACTAGTCAATAAAAAAGGATGTCTGATAAAAGACAAAATGTCAAAATACTGAAATGATAACAGACTGGAAAGGAAATGGAAGACAAATGCTTACTTGAAAGAAGCTGTCGGCCTGGTCACAGTCGCCGGCGTCGGTGGTCCTACCGGCATCAATTGTCAAGGATGCCGACATCGGTTATTCTACCGACGTCGGTGGGGGAAGTGACCGGTGTCGATTAGGGTAGTAGTCTGTGGACGAGTTCTGGGTAGGATTTTGGTCTGTGGACAGGTCTGAGATAGAGTTTTGGTCTTGGTTGAATGGTCTGGGGGTCTGGGTCCGAGAGTTTGGTTTTGGTTAAATGGTCTAGGGATCTTGGTCTGTGCAGGGGTCTGAAATCTGGGACAATGGATAGAATATATGGTGAGACAGAGGACAGAGGCAGAGAAATGAGGATTCGGGTCTAGTCTAGTCTGGGGATAGGGAGTGTTGAATCTAGTTCATAACTTAGAAGTAAATAACTAGAAAACACAATGAAAGCACAAATAAGATACTTATATGTGACTGGCTTGAAGGAGTGTTGTAGACTGGTATCCCTTTTGTTGGTGCTATTGACGAAGGCAGAGTCCCTATTGTTGATGTAGAAAATTGATGCAGAGTCCCTGAGAGTGTTGCTTGATGTGTACCTGCAACAAAAGAGTTAGCAGTGGAAGAGAGAGGAGCGAAATATTGACAAATTGATCGATTCAGGAGTCTAATGCGAGAGAGAGGCGAAGGGGAGATAATGGATGCAAAAAAAACCGTTATGAAGGATGCCAACACCGGCAATATCATCGACATCGGTCGACAGTTGACCGACGTCGGCGGCTAGAAGGCAGGAAAAAGGCTAAAAATAGCCTTTTATCCATTTTCCCAACTGTCGGGTTAGCGAGTCCAAGGAAGAAACGGTCTAAGGTGGCTAAATGGACGCGAGAGGTTAAAGGGGAGAAGTTGGAATGGGAGTCTAAGCATTAATATTGGCCATGTGGGGAGTAAGGGAGTCCAAGAAGGGTATCCAAGGGTGGAGAAAGGACCAAGGGGTAGACACGATTTCGGTGTCTACACATTCCTTTCTCTTCCTTCCTTTCTCTTTACCTAGTTTTGTACATTCTTATTTTAGATATGTTGTATCTAGTAAGAAATAATCTACCTTCCCTTTCATTTTTGTAGACGTACATAGTATAAAGTACTCTCACTATGCACAATCTAGAATCACACAACTTCTTGGGCTTAGCCTCATAGGTAAGTTCAAGTACACTTCTATTTTTCTCCTTTATCATAGTATTTTTATTTACTACATACTTAGAATAAATGGGGGTAAATTTATTCATACTAAAATGTAATTTTTAAAACTTGATCATGACTTGTGACACCCAAAACATAGGTCTCTCCTAGTCACTTACACAACCCACTTAAGCATGTTTTCACTATTTCCCAATCATATGAAGCCTTCTAGATTTAGCCTCTACTATCTTAGACTCTTCTCCTAATCATAGATATATCCCCTATGGTCCCTTTCCCACTAGACAATAGTGTCATAAGTTAGACTATAGTTCTAGGACCC
Organism: Torreya grandis; assembly: GCA_037957365.1. Classification (NCBI taxonomy): domain Eukaryota; kingdom Viridiplantae; phylum Streptophyta; class Pinopsida; order Cupressales; family Taxaceae; genus Torreya; species Torreya grandis. Next base: position 1,207,442 of record JARHVA010001443.1, read on the forward strand.
AAGGTGTCCACTTTCTAGTGCTATTGTCCAAATCCACAATAGCCTCAAATGGTCATATTTTCTTGAATCCTTATCTTTTCCCTTGTTAACCTAATGAGATTTTATCTAACCCAAGATCACTAGTTTACCTATAAAATCCCATTCAAAGGTCATTTAAAAGGGTTGGAAATCATTCAAAGGCACAAGCTAGATATATGCTAAAGCACACTCAAGTAAATCTTCCTATTCTCTACATATAGCCAACCACTATTATTTTTAGCCTATCCAAGCTCCTACACTAGTCATGATTCATCTCAAGCTTGCCCAAATTTTCATATACTTGCATTGCATACATAAGACTGCATAAAACACATTGAAATTGGGAGAACTACATTGGCTTTGATCCCTCTTCAAAGTATTGGTATGTAGGTAACATGCCCACACACAGGGTGTGATCACACGTACACTGCATATTACATACTAAACCTTTTTATATTTGGATTCAATATCACCTTTAAGCATGAAGAGGAACTAGGATCCTTGAAGACAAAGTCAATTACACATAGAGATTCACAAATAACTAGGACTCAATATTTTAGGCACATAGTCTCTTGGATTAGACAAATAGAACATAAAAAGCTCAAACACTATGGAATACAAAACCAAAACTTGGACTACAACACTAGACCTCTAGGTGTCCTATTTCTAGTGCTCCTATCTAGGTATAAAATAGACTTTTAGATCCTATTTCTGATAGTCTACCTAGCTAGATCAATAATTTGTAGCTTTTGTCTCTTCCATCTTAGCCTAGAATCAACTAAGTTTTACTCTCTATCCCCTTGTTTTCTATTTTTATAAATCAATTAAGTACTTCCAAATTCAATAAATCAATAAGTTAATTAAGGCACATTTATTTGTTGATTTTTCCCTTAATCCAGACCCCTTTACTATTTAGGAAATTAAACCTATAGTTTCCTAAATTTAGTAAAACATCATTACATTATATTGATTTCCTAGAAGTTTTGGAACCCTCTCCATTGATGTTGTGTGATAAGTTCTCCTCTAGAAAGGTTTAGTCAATCAAATTGGTCATGCCCTAATATAACTAAATATCCAATGGGGTTTCACTTGATTTACCTTCTTTAAGTCTATATCTATTAGGTAGGAGAATTTTTAAGTCTATCTTAATTCATTACATAAAGTGGTTCTAACCAAGTACTCAAGCCATTATCTAACACTATATACAAACTTTAGTTTCCACGTACCTCACAATGTATTAGAAGCACCTAGGGTTTTTGTGTTCAGCCTTTCAACCATTTAATTTTGTATTACACTAGTAAGTGGTTAGCCCTCGGATGTTAATCTCAACTTACAGTGCAACTAAAATAATGGTGTAATCATTTTTGGTTGGTTCCCTTGAATTCATTTTCACTATTTATAACTAAGTACATATAAGGCCCTACAAGTGAAACACACCCTTATTATTTTACCTCCCTATCTTGATTTTGAAAATAGTTAGTTATTTTAGCTTGTTTGTCTTGTAAACTGTATCAGCTAACTCAATACCATTTTATACTATGTGATAATTGTATTGACCTATTTGATATACTTATGTGTGTTATCTCAACTACATTGGCAAATTGATATAATTTTGTCTACTTAACTACATTGGCTAGTCTAATATAGTCTAGTTTTACCATCTTCCTTCTAATTTTATCAGATAACCTGATATAATTATTTTATTATGACCATACTATACCATCTAGTTTAGTTTTATTTCCTAACTATATCATTCTGGATGATAAAGTTTTTTATCATTCCTATGCAATTGACCACACTGACCATCTTGGTATAGTTAATATTTTTTCTTTCACTATGGAACATGTTTTGGACCAATCGAAAGAGAAATCCTACTATGAATTTCAAGGAGAATGTATCAATCCTAATGATATATAACTAACCAATCCACATAAATTATCCAATAAAACATACATGCCTTATGATTTTTCCATGACTCAAGACTAAAATCCAAGTAATTATCATGTGGCTTCCACTATATCTAAAAACTATGAGCCATATAATAATCCTAATACCTCTAGACAATGTCATATAAATCAAGATCATGAGGTCAAAGAAGAGCGTGATATTGAGTATATATATGAAATGGTAGTCTATATCCATGCACATATTGAACATAAGGGCAAGGACCCTACAATTGTCTATCATATCATGATGGAACCTCATGTAGAATGTCCTCCTTCCCTTATTCATATATTTTCTACAAGAAATGGGGTAAATAATTTTTCATCTTACTCATTTCTTTCTTCATCCACCATGCTTATTATTACTATTAACATGATAGAATTAATGCACCTACCCAAATTTACAATGTTAATTCTAATGTACATGCCATGTCCAGTGCATCCCAAAAAGCTACTCAAGTCTCTAATTTTAACCATAACACCCCCTATCCTAATAAAATAATCCTACAAAAATGATCCAAATAGAAAATATTTGAGCTAGCAGTAGTGCTTAGATTCTTCAAATGCAAGACCAACTTCTATAAATGTAAAATCACCCTTAACAACTTTAGTCAATAGTGACAAATACAAATTCCCCCCATTCCTCTTAGAGATGCTTATGGTAATATCATTCCATAACCATTGATCCACAATAAATTCATCAAACATATCTAAAATGATCCCTTGGTCCCTCAAATTTTAAACATTAACATAGGTGGAATCACTCCCTCGATCACCTATAATGAATTCATCAATATTTATTTTCACTTAAATATCTTTAGTAACATTTATAAATATTTTATTGAGATTAATACATTTACCGCTACTAAGCTAGTTAAACTTTCTCTAGTGATGGATTAGATTGGTACAACTAGTTGAAGTGCAACTCCATCTCTATCTTGGAAGACTTAGTTAATGCATTAGTTTAGGATTTTCAATATAATGATATATCTATAAAAAAATCACTCACTTCAAATGAAATAAATTAGGAAATTATACTACACAAGCCTTCATCAAACATTAGAAAGCTTCAGCCAACAAAAATGAGCATATTATGTTTGAAGACAGCCTCTTAAATATTTTTAACAACACAATTAATCCAAAATTATAATACATTTTTAGGACCCTTTCCACAAAATAATTGAAGGAAGCCCTCGATCAAGCCAAACATCAAGATTTTATTATAAGATAATTCGATCCTTCCCAACTTAAGCTTGAAATTTAAATTTTTATCAAGATATAAAACATAAGTGATACAAATTATGGTGTCTCTAAAACTTTTTGGACCCTAAATTTTGTATTTATATATTCTAAAGGTTTTGGATCCAGATCATGAAAGAGAATGGTGCAAAAGAGAAAGTCACTAAAGAGAGGTGTAGAATATAAGGGCATGGAGTACCTTGGCATGGAAGAGTGAGTTGGGAAAGACAAGGATATATAAAAAAAGGAGGAATAAAACATACAATACTTAATAAAAAAGTACAAGATTTGAACAAGGGCATATGAAGCAGAGATGGTTATGAAATAGCTTGTGGAAGCTTCGAAGGAGACTAGTCAAGCACAAATCTAACACCAATTCATGAGAGAGTAGGAACACAAACACAAATATCTAACATAGAGAGTATATAAGGGTTGCTAGACCCAATCCAAAAGGACTTAATTGTAATGGTTCACCATGACATTTTTTTTGAAATAGTAGTTGGTTAGTCATATTTTTTATATTAATGATGTAACTTGAGAGGGGTTGGATTATGTATAAATAGCCCTCAAATTTATTTATAAATGGATGCATCGAGATAGAGAGAGATATGTTTGTGTGTAGACAGACATGAGAAAATATTAAGGAAATGTTGTTGAAATATCTATAAAATTTTCAAATGAAATCAATGGAATTCCTACTTTATACGTGAATTTTGATGTGTAAAATTTTTTATATGGTATTAAATATAAGTACATGGAATGTGTGAAATTAATCAATGGTTAATATAATAGGATTTTTATATTAATGATGACTTAATATATTTAACCCAAGTACCTAAGTGTAGATAGTTGTCTATCCACCATCACATGGTAGAATTGATAGGAACCGGTCTAGACTGCATGCCTCAGTTAAGTATGTGAGGTCACTACTTGTGTGATATGATGACACACTAGTTATTTTATTTCACCATTTCCTTTATGCACATGAATAGTACTTAGTTGAGTGAAACTAAGGATAAAGACCCTAATATTTTGGTTTTATTATCAAGACTTGTTATAATTGTTAGCATAATGGTAAAAATATGTTCAAGCAACTCTCTTTGGAAAATGTCAAGCATTGGATTGACATAGTAGAAGAGAACATTTCACTTCAATATATTAGACCAGGAGTTTTTGTGTGCCAATGGGTGGAGTAACATCTGTATGATTCTTTATATGAAACCTTATTTTTATAATTACCCATTCATTTGTATGCTTAGATTTTGGAATATTCACAAGATTAATTGAGAAATTATGGATGGAAAACTTATTGGTTATCAGAGAAACAGTTAGCCTTGGCAAAGTTTAAAATTACTTAGACACATATGATAAACATCTAGTGGAAATTAATACTAAATCGATATACATTAGAATACATTGTATTTGCGTATTATTTTTTGGATGAAACATGGTTCAATTTCCTAAGGGAACCATTCAAAAGTTATATAAGATATTTTCCATTAAAAATTAAGAAATCCATGATTGCCTCTAGTCTTGAGAATTTCCCCATGGATCACTAAAATTATCTCATGTATGAGAAACATGAATGGTGGGGAAATGGAGAGGTATACATTGGTAGTTCAACATGGAATTCACTTAGTACATAAGCATAAGTATGATGAGGTTAGGTGTAAGGCCATGAGAGGGAGTGATCCCAAGGTAAAACAATAGGATACTAGAAGTGCCATAAGAATATATAGGAAGGCATAAAAACATAGTGAGTACTCCCTAACCATGGATCCATGCCCTTCACTGGCATAGGTACACATGTAAGATGTAGGAAAAGCATTGATGATAGCAACACCTAATCTAGTTAAGCCTAATTCCCCCACTAAAATACATGATCATACATATAAATTTAATATAATTATTATAATAAATTAGGAAATTGATACTATGGAGTCTGAAGCTGAGTCTTTAAAAGAAACTCTAGGAGTATAAGTTCAAACTATCACTTAAAATCAAGGCCAACTTAATCTACCATTATATTTTACCTTTCTAGTGTATTTATTAAATATTTATAACCTTGGAATGCCAAGTGGGATAAATATAAGTAGTGGGAAAAACATAATCCCAACTCTAACTAATCAACATCCTTTAGCACCCAATATTTTAGGTGCTCCTATTAACATAGGAGGCAATACTAGTGGTGGCTCTACTGGAGGTGTAGTAGGATCAGGGGGTGGCTTGGGAGGCATTGGTATATCTCCACCATAAGGTTAGGGATGAACTATATGAGTGTCATCATATGGTCCACTATAACCACCTGATGTACATACAATTTACTATGAGACGACACTTCATCTTCCTAAGTATCAAGGTGTTGAGAATGCATTTAAACATGTTCATAAGTGTGAAATTATTTGGAAGGCATAGGGAAAATTTTATATTAAGAAGAATGAAACTTAGTTTACCACTACCCTATTGGATTGTACACATAAATGGTATAAAAAATTTGATCCTCAACAAGTTGTTATAAACTGAGTTGTTAAAGACTACTTTCTTCATGAATTTGACATTCTTGAGTCTAAGTAACAAATTATTATTGCTTTAAAAGATATTAAGCAAGATATCACTAAGAGTGTATGTGAATATGATACTCACTTTAAAACCCTTCTTTCTAAGCTATCATCTGAGATCAATCTAATGCAACATGCTCAAAGGTTTTTAGGAGGGTTATTACTCCCTTTTTGATGAGCCTTATCCCACAAGACCTTTATTTTTTTTTAAGGCACTAGAAGCTACCCTCCATGCTGAAGTTACGGGAAGTATAGACATAGGAATCAACCCATTTATAGAATACCAAATTTTTTATATGGTTTCTTAGTTAGAGAAGCTTATGGAAAAAAGTGCTCATGAAACATAAAACATCTTGTGGTGTGTTGATTGTGAATTAGAGGGTCATAAAAAGAATAATTTTACATGGAATAATGTTCATACCATGTCAAAATAGTATTTTGAAATATACAATACCATGATGTATGAATCTATCCTTTGCTTCAGTGTGCCACCCAAGCCAAAGTATCACTATACTATAAGATATGTGATGTATATACCCATGATACTAATTAATATTAGGTAATTAATGAGATTCATGAAGCATGAGAATGAGGTAATCACCAAGATTTTATAGAAAATACATAAGAAACTAGTGGGATTTGACATTGAATCACCAAAGAAACATTTTTACTAAAAAAAATTTGAAAATGTTTAGAGCACTGAATAAATGTTTTTACCAAAATCCTTATGGATTCATGCATTTTATGGTACTTTACATGCCTAAGATAGGATTTGGTACATCCATTAAGAAACCCATAAGGAAATAGATACATAGAGTCATATCATACATGGTCTACTTACAATATTTTCATTTTCTTCTCCATGAATAGATTTACATTTATCCTTGCAAGCAATATGTTAGGTAGATATAGGAGATCATGCACTAGTTTAAGATTTCATACACCACATATATGGTGTACCTAAGCATTACTTGGCCATATTTCAATAACTCAAGCCTCCTACCTTGGCTTAGTTAGAGTATGACCCTCAATCATAATATGCACACCAGGAATAGATATGAAAGGGAAATTAAAAGGTTGTATATCAGGTTGATGAGGGGACCAACTTTGATCCATCAAAAATAACATTTGACCACTTACATTTGTATACAAATTTTGGGACATGTAATGTTAAGGATAATATATAATTTTAGTATAAACCATATTATACAACACTCCAATTATTTTAGCATAATATTGGGATAGAGGATATGCCTAAAATAGTCATTTTGGGTAATTAATGGTCTAATATTGAGTTAACCAAAAAAATTAAACTCTTGCATGAATATCAAGACTTTTTCCCACATGAATATACATAAATGAAGGGATTAAATCCCTCATTGATTAATATACATATCAAGTTGTTTGAATATGATCATATCAAATGAACCCTAATATGCACACTGGAGTTAAAGAGGAAATTGATAGTATGTTGTGTGCTAGAGTTATTTTTCCCATAAATGAATTTAAGTGGGTTAGTCATGTGGTTATCAACATCAAGAAATATGGTCAAGTTTTAATTTGTGTGTAATATAGGAAACTTAAGGTTATGTGTGTCACTATCCCTTTCCCTACTCCATTCATATAGGAAATTTTTTGGAAGGTGTTACTGGATGTGAGATCTACACTTTCACTGATGGCTTTTTTTGGCTATCATCAGGTGTAAATTATTGAGGAAGACAAGTCCAAAATAACTTTCATAATTAAATTAGGTCATTTTTCATATGATGTTGTCTTTTTGCCTAAATAATGCACTACTAGTGTTTTCATGCATTATAGTAGAAGCCTTCAAGTATTTCATCCATAATTTCCTTTAGGTGTACCTAGATGATTGGATCGTGTATGGTTTAATGCATGACCACTATGATACTTTATGCATCATGATCAAATGATACCATTAACTTCATATTTCCTTAAATATTAAAAAACTATATCTTTTCCATGCCATTTAGAATACTGTTAGGACACATCATTTGTCGAGATGGATTACTAGTGGATCTAGCCAAGATTATGGTCATTTGTCTAACTTCTAACTCCAAACACTTATCACAAGGTCCATGCCTTCTTAGGTCACATAGGGTACTATCATAAGTTCATTCAAGGTTATGCTAACATAGTAGATCCACTAGAATAATTACTCAAATAGAGTGGCCTATTCCTATAGAATGCTAAGCACCATCAATAATTTGAGGTTCTAAAGGGGAAAATGGTGACTACACCCATTCTTCAGTTCTTAAAATAGAAACAACAATTTCATGTTCATGTTGACACTTTAGGCATGGTAGTGGTCACCATCCTATCATAACTTGGTGAAGGAAACCTTGATCATCTCATTTAATTTTCTATCAAGAAGCTCACACCAGTTGAACATAACTAATCTACTATAGATTGTGAAGCCCTATCCATGGTTTATGAATTCCACAAGTTTCATCAATAGTTTTTGGCCACTCCATTTATTTTTTATATAGATCATGAAGCACTCAAGTATTTGGTTAATAATATAGTGTTGCATGAATACATTTTCCAATGGATTGTTATCTTTTAGGAGTTACATGTTATCCATGGTCATGAAACCAAGAAAAGTTAATTTTGGCTAAGACCACCTCTCACGCATTCAAGCTAGAAAATCAACATATGCCATAGAAGATGATTTACTTCATTTTTCAACTCTTTTAACTTACATGTGTGCCCAAATAATTGGAATAAATTTTTGATTTTCTTACAACAAGATCAATGTTAGACCACCTTAATGCCCAAGAGAAAATGCAACTAGATGTTTATGCTTCCCCCTTCTAGATTATTGGAAGAGACCTATACAAAATGGGATGGGATGAAGTATTACGAAGGTGCATAATGTAGCATGAGTGCATTGAAGTCCTTCAATAAGTCCATGAGGGTGTTATAGGAGGACATTATGTTGGTGATGCAATAATAATAAAGGTTCTACTAGTTAGGTTATGATAGCCCACATTATTTAGAGATGTCAAATCCTATGCACACCAATGTGATATTTTTCATCACGTAGGTAAACCAAACCAACATGAATCCATGTCAATTCATCTATTTCTTTCTCATGAGACCTTTGAAAAATGGGCTATTAATTTTGTTGGCCCTATTCAACCTACTATAAGATGGAATAACATGTGAAATATCATTACTTCCATGTATTATCTCACACTTTGGTCTAAATTAACACCCACATGATATTATATTGATACTATCACTACTATATTTCTATGAGAACATATCATCACATGATATGAGTGCCTATTAAGTCTAACTAGTGATTGTGGAAATCACTTTCTCAATGCAATAGTGCACATCCTCTTAGTTGAATTCATAATTACACACCATAAGACCAGATCATATCATCCTCAAGCCAATGGTATAGCTAAATCCTTAAAAAAAATTCATGGTAATACACATACTAAGATTATCAATATTGGTCACACGAATTAGGATTATCATGTTTTATCAGTCTTATGTGAATACTGACCACATATAAAATGTTGAACAAGAGTACTATATTTAACCTTGTCTTTGGTACCAAAGCACTCTTACTAATATAATTCCTTGTCCTTTCCTTGTATATTATATAGTTTGGAAGATTAGATGAAAAAAAATCCCTAAATGCTCAATTAGATGATTTACATCAATTAGATGAAGCACACATTATTGTGAACTAGAGTCAAGGGGTTAAGAAGAAGAAAAAAATCTTGACATGATCGACATATCAAAAAAATCATCCTAGTATGAATGTATTTGTCTATGATTCAAATTTTTCATGCCATCTAAGTAAACTATAGATCCAGTGTAATGTTCCATTTATTATTCATGATATTCATCCAATAGGTATTTGCAAGTTTAAAATACTAGATGGCCAACTCCTTCCATGCTATTTTAATGGTAGTCAGCTCCAACCCTACCATTTTATGTAACTCTTTTATGTTTGGTAAATAATGCGTATACAAATATTTTAGTTTAGGATTTATTTTTATTTTCAAATAAGTGTCTCATTGGTTTTATGCATTTTTTTAGGTTGATTTTTGCACATTTAGGTGTTTTTATATTTAGAAATTGTCATTTATCACTATTACCTTGACACATGAATCTCACTAGGTTATGTCATGGAGGAACACACACATATTTTTTTGTGGGGTAAGTTTTAAGGTGGATAAGATATTTGAGATAAATCTCATAAACAAAAGTTTAGGAGGAACCATATGATCAAATAAAAGTACATGACAAGGAAGTAAGTAAGATGTGACATATGAAGGAGGCACATAAGAGGTGTCACATGAAGGAGGTGCATAAGAGGTTTTATGTGACCCAATAATTTGTGATGAAGATGAAAAAGGAAACATCATATAAATATGGTTAAATTAGAAAAATTAGTTCCCATGAATCAAAATAGTAAATTTGAATTTTTTACAGCGAGCATGCATTATGGGAAATGTGTAACAACTTTCAAAGGAAGGATGTGACATGCATTTATTGAGAAATTAGTGGCATAAATGGATGCAAAGGTATTAATTTTAAGTATTAATTGTTGAAGTGATGGAGTGGTAGTTAATGTAAAGAAATGTTATTATCTATAAAAGACCTAGAGGCCTCTCATTTTCATTTTTATTATTGAAAACTTATAATTATTACAGAGCTCAAATAAGTGTAAACAAGAAAAAAAGGGATATTTTTAGAAATTTTAGTGATATAAATGCATAAAATATTATGGTGGGGTGAATTCAAGGAAATAGGAGTGGAAATATGTCTTTAGGAGCATGTGAAAATGAGTTTCAGGTTACAGATTTTATATCTACCATTGGATGAGGTTAAAAAAAGAAGGATAAAGTATTTTGGGTTTGAAAAGAAGGAAATAAAATGTATTCATTTGGGAGGATTATTAATCTACATTTTAACCTTCAGGGACCCCAAATTGTTATGTAGTTAAATTAGAAAACCAAGAAAAGAGATACATTACCAATCATTCATAATGTATAGGAGCATGAGGGCACATAAGAAGGTAGTATTATTTTAATCCAAGAAGATGATTCTAGTGTAAGTAGTGTGTAGGGTGAAAAATTGGTATAAATAGTTGAAGAAACATATGTTGGGAAGGCACTAGAGATGGTGTGCATAGGTAAGAAGGCTCCCATGACATCACTTCCACCTCTAATTTTGATTGAAGAAATACATTACCCTATCACAATTTTACACTCGGATAATTATGAGTCTAAGGTTTTTACCTATCAGGTTCTTGAATATAATCATCATGAATCTAGTAATGAGGGTGCATTACATCAATACTATTAGTTTGAGTGCCATAACACAAGAAATAAGGTCATTTATGATCTCATAGTTTATAACTTGCTAGAAGATGCATGCATCCTCTAACTTTTCCAAGTACCATACTTTGGAAAACCTTAAGAGGTAGTTTAATTATTGATTTCATAGATCCATGAGGATTATATTTAATTTGTTAGGCATAAAATGAGGATTACCCCTCAATGGATCAAAAAAATAATAGGGTTACTATGTTTAAGGGCTGATGTCAGTGTGGATCTTAATGATCAAGATATAATTTATATAATGGTAATGGCATTGAAGTATAAGAAAGAAGGCCACACCATGTATATTAAAATTATATCAAATCTTACCATTTGAGTAGTTATGTGTGCTTGGCCATGACAAAGCTATGGGGTGTATATCGATAGGAGGAGGTGTATATGGCCAAACACTATGTTGTAAGACAAATGGCCAAGGGGACTAAATATAATTACTCTTAGTACTTTGATAATAAAATTGAAGAAGATACTAAGAAGGTGCATCAATTTCCCAATCACAAGTTTCCCTAGGGAATTTTTTTATTTTTACTTGTTTTTTATGAGATTGATGTCCCAAATTATTCTGGTAAAGAACTAATGTGTATCTACCCACTAGGGTATAAATCCCTTGCCAAGAGGTTCAAATAATTCAAATGTCTTGGCACCATTACACTCTCCTACAAAATGAAGATGATGGGTTTGTTTGAGGGGATGAAGGAAGATTTTATAAATTAATGACACATACCCAAGGATTTTATCTCATAGATGGGAAGCTATGATGATTTTATATTAAGAATCATTATTCACTCATGTGGTTTTGGATGGAGAACACTAATAACTTATTTGGTTGGCTCAAGTTACCTTATGATTTTACTAAAAAATATTTCATGACTTTTGTAAATCACATTACAGATACATGCTTGGTGAATATTGATCCTAAAAATATTGATGTTGAGATTCACACTTTTTACAATATCTATATCTATCCTAGAAAGGAATTATACACAAAGCAACATGAATCAGGTAAAATTGATATTAATCCTTTTAATATAATCATGAACATAAAAATCTGGTTGGTTTACTATATGCTCAATCCATAGAGGAAAACATAAAAAATATAGGAGGTAGATAAAGAACATATCCCCCATCAGCTAAAAACACATGAAGAAGAAAGGGCATGAAAAAGGGAAAAAAGGCCAATACTTGAGCCCACTAGTTCTAGTAGGGCATAGGAGGAACAACCTAGGGTCATCCCTAAATGACAAAGGTAGGCTTCAATACCAACATAATCCTAAGGGTTACCTACATAATAAATAAATGATGACATTTTTGTCATGTAGCAATCAACTGTCTATTTGGGATCAAATCTCGAGGTACCCAAGGTTATGATACTTGAACTAGGTGAAATATATCCAATAGTGCATCCTAACAAAAAACCCACCCTTGATGCTAAGGAGTTAGAAATGGACATTGAGAGTTAATTTTTTTTTTAATAAGTATCAAGAAGTGGGTAAACCCTTATTGTAGAGGAATTTGGTGTTGGTACCAATGAACATTAAGAAAAGAGTCCCAAAATTATAGATCTAGAGTATGACCCTAAAAAGGGTAAGGAACCTATGCAAGAAGTAGAAGAGCTAAAAAAATAAGCAAATATGGGTAATGATGACCTTTTTGATCACACCCAATTAAAACAAGGAATTCAAGATGAACAATTGTATATGTGGTATTACTTCTCTGAAAATGAATCAACCAAACAAACTCAATGTGAGTTATATTTTGATATGTAAATATATAATGATGAAAGTCATTTTGAGCTCCCAAAGTCTAGCACTGATTCAAGACCAAAGGAGGAAAATATTATAGTTGTACTTTGGGTGGATCCTCTCAAATGCTTTATAGCTCAAGTAGGTACAACCCTAATAAAGTTTGCTCTATAACTTTCTAGGCAAAACATTCTCCATAACAATGATGTTGGCAAGATTTCCCACTAACATAGGGAGGTTGTATAAATGTACAAATAAGAAAATGAAAATAAATACAAGCTCAAATAATTAATCAAAGTGCTCAAATGATAACAAGATTCAATCAAGGCATCTTGACTAAAGACTCTAGGCCTTTATCAAATAGTTTTGAAGAGTGAGCCAACACTTGTTGATGATATTAATATAAATATAAAAACCATCAATAAATTGGAGATTCTCATGGACCTATTACTCAATAAATGTAAAAACTAGGTGAATTCGTAATAGGATAAATTTTGGGCAACATATCAATTTATATAGGCCATAGATGTCTACTAAAACTTTTTAAATATATTAGGTGCCACTATTCCCATTATTGATGGGATTTTTTAAACTTGTGATGGATAAATAAATTTTTGGAAGCACAACTTTAGTCTAATGAAAAACAATGTAAACAATTGGCTAAGAATGCATAGAATATCAAGGATAGAGCCTAACACATAAAAGTGTTCTAGGATGTTAAGAACTGGAAAAATAAATAATCACCCATAAACAAGAGTTTAATGCTAGTTTTTCAACACTTTGAGGGCAAGTTTTGGTGGAAGTTAGGTCCCTTGAAGACACCCACAAGGTTGAAACTTCTCATCTTGAGATTTTGATGACTTAAGTAGACAATTTTATATAGTAACCTGAGGAGATGAAATGACTATGAGGCAAAGTGAAAGTCATTAATTCCAATCTTTAGACTAACCTCAACCAATGGAAAGATTTCAAACACCAAGTACAATAAAAAGGACCCAAGTTTTTATTATCTAAGGAAACTATAACATAGTCTAGGATGGATTATCAATTTAGTAGGGTTTTAGAGCTAAAACATGACAAAAAAGAGAACTATGTGGAAAAGAATGGTGCAAAAGAAAGAGGTGAAAATGAAAGGTGTAAAAGAGAAGGGCAGAGAGGATCTTGGCACAAAATAGTGAGTTTTAGAAGATAAGGATATATAAAATGAGGAGGAATAAAAGATAGGACTCAGAAAAAATTTCAAGGCTTAGATAATAGTATAGGAAGTGGAAACGATTATGAAGCAACTCTTAAAAGCTTCAAATGAGACTAGTAAAGCGTGAATCTAGCACTAGTTCATGAGTGATTAGTAACACAAACATCAATATCTGACATAGAGAGTATATATGGGGATATTAGACCTGAGTCAAAAGGACTTAATTATAATGGCTTGCCATAGCTTATTTTTCTAAAACAGTCATTGGCTATTCATATTTTTTATATTAATGATGTAATTTGTGAGTTGGATTATGTATAAATACCCCTTAGCTTTGTTTAGAAATGGATGGATAGAGATATAGAGATATATGTTTATGTGTGTAGATAGATAAAGAGAGAATATTGAGGAAATCTTATTGAAATATCTATAATCTTTTCAAATGAAATCAATGGAATCACTAATTTATCTATGAATTTTAATGTGTTAATCTATTTCTATGGTATTAAATAGAAGTATGTGGAATCTATGAAATGAATCAAATAGTTAAAACTAATATGATGTTTTTAGTAATGATGACTTAATATAATTAACCTAAGCACCTAATTTTAGATAGTTGTTTATCCACCACCAGATGGCATAATCGATGGGAATCAATCTAGGCTATGTGCCTCAGGTGAGCGTGTAAGGTCACTACTTGCGTGATATGCACTTTTTGGTTTTACCATTTCCTTTAGGAACATGAGTATTACTTATTCAAGTGAAACTAAGGATAAATACCCAAATAAACTTATAATTCTATGATATTTTTAAGGAAGCTTTGATGAAGTGACCCTTTCCCCACCTATCAAGTGAATTCCATTACAACATCCTCCTCCTCCTTTAAAAGTAAATAAATGTGAAATATATCAGCCTCTCTCTCTCACTGAGATTAGGAAACCACTTCTTAGAATTTCACCTAGATAATTTGACACTTCCATTCCTAGTACTCATTTAGATGCCCTTGAAAATGTTTTCTAATTTTATGCAAGTTGGGGTAATTTTCATGAGACTTTTAAAAAAATTATAAAATGTTGTTGCTTTTACAACATGCCTTAATTCTTATATAATCATGGTACCACTCTTTTTGATTAAATATCTCTTTAACTCACGGGATAGTTGGTATTAGATCTCTTCATTTTATTTATTAGGTAATCTCCATTTACATGTCGAACCAGGTCCCTAAACCCCATTAGTTGAGGACACTATATCAGTGTGATAAAGTTTCATATTTAGGACTTAGCATAAAAGTAAAGTCTTAATTCCTCAATTAGAATTTTAATACATTTATTTCTCATCTCTTGAGATAATATTAGGGGGAATATTTATTTATGTGATAATACATCCCCAAAAACTTGCTCTTTTGCAATGATAAGTTCATGAAATAACGTTTCATATAAAACACTTGGTCTAAAAACTCAGTTTTTATGCCTTAGTTCACCTTTGAAAAATATTTTCAAAATTTACTTATAGTGATAGTTAGATATGTTGTATATGCTTTTGAAAATTATTGGTTTCTATAACTATTCAAACTTCTTAAGCCAACATGAGTCTTCAGGTTTCAAAACAAACTTCTTAAGCCCAAATAAGTCTTCAAGTTTCAAAATTATCATGTCCAATTCTAATCGAATGTATTTTTTCATCAGGTCTTAAATGAATAAAAATTCATGGGATTCATTTTTTTTAGTGCTTTGGTAGGACATATTTATATATCGACTATGTCATGCAACATTTGAAGTGTAACAGTCATGGTAAATTTTTTTGGTCAAGGTTTAAACCCCAATTATGACTATTAACAAGCCTAAGGCCCACACCTTTGTAATGGGGGATTCAAATTTGCATAGGTCCCTTAGTTCTTAATCCCTCTTAGCATAGTCTTAAATGGGTCTAATAACTTGAATGGGTATATGGATCCCCCAATATTCCCATCCTTTGTTAATCAGGATGATACCATGACTGGGTCTATGGCCCCACTAGACTCCCAATGTAGTTTCATGTGGTTAATAATCCCCACTTAGAAAGTGATGGCTCTTTGATGGTAAAATATAGACCCATGTGAGTTTTGAATCCTAATTATCATGAAATATTTCCAAACAAAATACACCAATTCTAATCAAGGGTCTCAATCCTAGTTAGGTCTAGGGACACCCTCATTTCAAAAGCCTTTATTAATTGACATTAAGAGACCTGATTAGGTCTTGATCTTTTCCAAGTCACCCTCCTATTTCTATTTGGGATTTTTAAGCCCAATTAAAACTATGGTTTTAAATTTTCAAAATTAAATTATTTTTTCCCTTTAAAGCTTGATTAGGTCTCCTAAGAATGTCTTGCGTATCTAGGTTCTCTTTATAACGTATATTACTCCCCATAACTTGATTTTTTGATCTATTTACTGTAATAGGAAGCTAGTTCAATCCAAACATCATGGTGCCTTTATTTTTTAGTCATTTAAGTTGTTTAAAACATGATTGTGTTCTAGAATCACGTTTTATTTAAGTGATTCTAAATTCAAAGTATTAGCTTTTTATCTTTTTGCAACCAAAAGAGGAAGTAAAGCACAACATTTTAGAGGGAAGGGAGGATTTGGTGAGGAGCATTGATTTCCCTTAGCTACATTTTGGAGGGAAAATTCATTATCCTTTGGATATGTTTCTATTATATATGGAAACTTGGAGTACATTATTTTGGTTGTCTCATTTTTCATCCATTAGAAACATTATAGACCAGTCAATTTCCTTTATGTAAATTTTATCATTTTTTTAGTGTAATCTCTCCACCTTTTTTTAACATTGGTGTTATGTTTCCAAAAGTGTAATTGAATGATCAATATAAACCATGTTTGAGTTATGCAAGTGAATATGTTTATTAATTAAATTTGTGGAGTCATTATTTCATTACATACACATGTAAATGGTGTTGGCATCATTATTTCTCATGCTTTCTCATCCTTATACTCTAGCATCATCTATGTTTGTGGTTATGTATATGTTGGATAGGTAGTATAGTAATTTTTGGGTGTATTTTATCAAATGAATCAATTAAAAATCTGTGAAAGTAGATGTTTTCTCTCTTTTCCCCTTTTATTTTGTACTTTTTTATTAAACTAGTTACCTAGGGTTATTGTTAGATTTGAATGCAATATTTAAGTGAATGTTTAGTCTGGATTTAAATCTCACTTTCATTGTTATTAATGCATTGTTGAATTTATATATTTAAAGAATAAATAAATGTTAAAATCAATCACATCACCATTAAATGAAGACCATAAAAGTTTGATTTATTATTTGGGAGAAATTGAATGCACATGCTTTTTTTCATTTCTTGAAACACATTTAAGACCTATGTAATCACCTAAAAATGACACTTGAGTGCTATTTGAAACCACCCATCCATAGTTTATCCTTAGACCCATATTACATCCTACTTTCACACTTATTCAGCCTTTGTGTAATCCATAGGCATCCCTAGACATCCCTAAAGTAGTCCCAAACCCTCATTCTGACATCTTGGCCCTTCATTCCTCAGGGTCTACCACCTGGACAATAGTGCTAGAAAAGGGACAATAGAGCCATATGGTGCTAATGTCAAATTTTTGGCACTATTATCTTTTCCCTCCTTTTTCCAAAAATGAATATCTTATGAATTATAAGATCACCTAGGGTCAACCT
Source organism: Torreya grandis (assembly GCA_037957365.1). Lineage (NCBI taxonomy): Eukaryota > Viridiplantae > Streptophyta > Pinopsida > Cupressales > Taxaceae > Torreya > Torreya grandis. The sequence continues at coordinate 1,225,225 of JARHVA010001443.1, forward strand.
AGACCTCTTTTAACACCCTCACAAGCACCAGAATAATATATACATGAATTTTAGCCCTTTAACCACTAGATGCAAATGAGATGAAAAATACACATACAAACTAAGAATAAGTTGTGCATAATCAAGGTTATCAATCCATTTCTACCCTAATTCCACATAAATTCATCTACAACATTCTTAAGATCATATTATTTATATTTCTAGTCTCAAGCACATTTAAAACACTCAAGTCAACAATCATACTAGCTTCACTTGCACTTTCACTAGCACTTAGGTGGGGAGAATTACATTGAGCTTGATCCCTCTTTAGAGTATTGGTATGAAGGTAAATCTCATCATGGTAGGGTATTAAGGATGTCCAACCTAACCCACTAACAAACACACTTTATTATTTGTATCAATTGGATGCCCTGGCAATATGGAATATTATAGTTTTTTCATAAAATCAGTCAAAATAGGTCACCTACAAAGATCCAAAACTCATGCATGCAGGAATAGGCTTGACAAACCCAAATATAGCTACACTTATAAGCTTGGAATAGTTATACATAAAGGACATTACCACAAAAATAAGGACATTATCATCATATAACACTACTCTATAATTAGGGCATTATTATTTAGGAGGGGTTTTGACACATAGATCCTATTTTAGATATCTAGACTAGCCTTTACCTCAGTTTTCAACCTCTAGATCATCAATCTTAGTCATTTTAAAGATAATTTCTCATTTACATTATTTATTTTTATTTTTACAAATTTTAAATTAAGTCAATTTTGTTAAAAATTAGTGGATATATTTATTGCATATTTCTACCCTAATTTATTATACTCAATTCTTTAAAAATATAGGATTTACATTCATTTAATTCCTAAAAGGTTAATTTTTTTAGTAAATCTAACTTAATTTGAATATTTCATAAACCCTAACCCTAGATAACCCTAGGGTTTATGTTTCCAACCTTCTAAGACCCACACTCATATTTTAGATCCCTATATTTTTTTATTTGTATTTCATATAATCATGATAATAATGATAGATGAAGTTTATCACTTTTTAATAAATTTTTTTATAGCTTCTTTTGCATTATTTTTTCCTTTCATTTAGAATGAATTCAAAGATGATGTAAACACATATGTAAATGATGATTTATATTAGTTAAAATGTATGTCATATTTCATTCTATGTCTATCATGTTATTATTCTCTTATGTGGAATTTAATTAAGAAAAAAATCCTTACATACATAGAGGATCCATTACATAATATTTTATTAGACTTATTCCATAAATTTAATACCCTAATAACCATGTTTCAAGTTTCAATGTCATATCCTATGTACAAGAAAGAATCTCCTTCTCCTCCTCATCTCCATGAGGGTGATAGTTATTTTCCCTCTAATTAGGTCCATGTTATCACTCTTCCATGAGATTATGCAACCTATAATATTGTTAATAATACCCATACTCATCATATCCATGCCTCCAACTCTCCCCTATAGGGTGTGTGCCTACATGTTCAATAAAAAATAACTAGGGTTTACACTTGTGAAACTCTAAAGGATCAAATTATCAGTATGAGTAAGCTAATATCAAAATTACAGAATTAAAATTAGTTATTAAGTGAAAAAGTCACATTATTGACAAGTTAAATTACCTCTACAAAGTCTATATAATATATGAATGTTCATCATGTATTTGCATCTACACCTATAAAATTTGTGCCTAGTGCTCTTTCATATCCAAATCATAAAGTACAAGATGATAAATAAAATGAAGATCAAAATAATACACAAGATGAGAATCAGAACACTCTTTACCCACTTAACAATGAAAATCTTATTGTTAATAAGAATGAATTTTATAGAGTTTTAGAGATATACTTCAGGTATAACCCCATGATCATATATATATTCTTTACGCCATAATAGAAATAAAGAACAAATCAAATAATGGTCAATATTCTACTCCCCTAGATAAAAATATTTTTACACCTAATTTGGGGACAACTTAGCTTATACTATAACCTATTTTAACTAGATAGCCTTTAATAATGACAAGACCTCCTATGGATAGTTCCTACTCTATATATGTATAATACCTTATGCATGAGATACATTCTTTGTAGGCTAAGGTGTCACATCTTGAGCAGGGTGTTAAGAGGCCATCACATTCCTTAGATTCTCATGTTCTTTTACATACACCTTTGGAACATAACATAGCGATAACTCCTTTTCCATCTATATTTGTGAAACCTAAGAATAAATTATATGATGGTAAGGGTGACCCAGAGTACCATCTATGAGCTTTCCATGTAGCATGTTTGGATCGCATGTCCAAGGATTGGTTCCTCACTAAGTTGTTTCTACATAATTAAAAGGACTATGATTTATAGTGGTTTTATGACCTATAAAATCAGTCTATCAATGCATTTAATCCATTAACAGATATGTTTTTATCACACTTCTCAATAAACATCAATGATAATATAGCATATGCTCAAGTATCACAATTGAAGAAAAAATATAATGAGCGTATTGCAGAATATGTCTTACAATATAAGACTATATTGTTAAAGTTGACTAGCCTCATGGAAGATAGAGAGCTCTAAGACATATTCAAATATAACCTACTACTAGAATTACATGGAGCTATCTTGTTCAAGAAGTTTCCAACCTTCACATATTTATGCCACATAATGAAAGAAAGAGAATCCAAGCTTCTATCTATGGGTAAAGTAAAATATACAAGTGGATTAGAGTCAAATACTAAGAGTTATAATAATCCTCCATATAAATTAAGGACCACTAAAAATAAGAGTGATCCAAAGGACATAGTTAACACAAATTTAGATCCATATCCTCACCTAGTTTTATTAGCTCCTCCATAGAGAGTTTTCACCAACCTTCCAAAATTTCCATCACATGTTTTACAGTAGCTCCTCAAATGAAATGTCACATCTCTCCTTCCCATCAAAGAGGTTGATATGACACATAATCTTCCAAAAATATATGATTATAATGCATTATATGAATATCATAGGGCATCAGGCCATACAATAAACTAATGCATCACATTGAAACACAAAATAAAATATTTGATAAAAGATAACATAATTGATGTGGGTAAACCAATAGAGACACACAAAGTTCAACAAATATAAGCTATGGAATTGAAAATATTCTTGGATCTTTTTCCAAAGCATACCAAAAATGAGGTAGGGGGTACTTTAGGTGTTCACTATACATATCAGGCACATCCACCATTGACATAATATCACACTACTAAAGAGGATGCTCACCCCTTACATAACATCATTGGTGTGTATCATACTAAAATTTTAGATACACCACTCGTCACTTTCTCAAAGTAAGATATCATTGATGATTATTTAGATTTATATGCACTTTGTGTACTAGCCTACATAGATCAGCATCTTATTCAAGGTGTTATGGTTGACAATGGGTCAAGTGTTAACATGTGAACTATCACACTTATACAAAATTTAGGGTATTTAGAGTAGGATATATCTCTTTAAAACACAATTATTCATGGTTTTAGTGGCCATGTTTAGATCTCCATTAGGGAGATTATACTTCCACTACACGTTAGACCATAATATGTGGCCACTAGATTCTTAGTAGTACCTAGTACATACACATTAGACATGTTTTTTGGTAAGCCATGGATACATTAGTTATAAACCATCCCATCCATTATACATAAATGCCTAAAATATATACATGTCAATCAAATGATCAAAATTAAGTGTCTTTTATATGAGTATCCTCTACCTATCCTATAGGCATTTACACCATAGTTACTAGTTATAACTCAATTACCAATTACATATCTAAGCATAGGTTATATTAGTAAACCACATATTTTAGTTGAGACACTAGTGTAGGTGAGGTCTACTCCTATAGTGTCACCATGTACACATACTCTCCCAAAGATACCATTATTAGAGAGACCCATGCATCAGAGATATGTTGTATATTCTAGAGGGCCTCCCTCTACTAGTTTTATATTGAGATCAATATTATTGAGTTATAAAGGTTTTTAGCATAGGGAACCTACGTCATCTACAACATCTTCTACTAAATGGGTCCTAAGATGCTTACATTTCACAAGACACCACAATAATTCATATGTAGTTCCAACTATATATCAATCAGTACAGTAGGTTCTTGGACAACATTTACCTTTTAATATTGCATGCATGATCATTTTTCCTTTATTTGAAAAACACCACATTGATAGTGAGTCTCACATGAGACTCATCGGTTGCTATGTTCCTTATTTCTTGTACATAGTATCATTCACTCTTGCTCCTTGTATATAGTTTCATTTTCATATTAATTATACATAGATTATTATTTATAAAATGCAAAAACAATATAGTATTATAAAACACAAAAACATTCAAATATTTACTTAGAAAATATAAATTATATATTGTATATATTACCATGTTTATACTTCTTATAATTTTTAGGTACTACATATGCTAGCTATCTTAGTATAGTGATTTTTAATCATACATTCATTACTTCATGTGTTTTAGATAATTATAGGACCCAAGTCCACTACATAGACCCATATTTGCTACTATCTACCCATTATGGGCATTACACAAATACATAGGTTCTTTATTTGATACATTCACCCATTTGGGGGCATCTTATACATAGTTTTGATTACCAAGTTACATCTTTATAAGCTATACATCACATATTTGGAATTATTATATCTTGATATTCATCTTCCTACACCTACTTATATTTTTTTCTGGATACTACTAATTTAGACTCAATATATGTACATCTTATCTCTTACATAGATTTGTATTACATGTTCATGCACACTTTCATTTCTGTTTTTCCTAGTTTAGAATTGATTATGTTTATATGCTTATTATACTTAAAGGAATTTGATTATGCCATTGATCTATGGCTCTACACCACATCTTTTCACTATATGTATGCTAAAGACATGTGCCCATGTCTTTGTGTGTGCTTTCCTAATTGTGTATACAGATATTTATATATGTCCTATGTGGCTCTAATCCAAATTGATTTCTATTTACGTATGTGGACATTTTAACATGTCTTTGTATGTCTTAATTTATCAAATTTAGTGACATGTGCCCATGTTCCTTATATTTTGGCCCTTTGGCTTACTTTGTGTGCCTCATACATGTTGTATGTATGCTTTCTTATATGTGTCATAGCCATGACACTTATCTATTTATTATTGCACAATCAAATTTTAGATTCCATGATGGACCTCATATATCTCCCCTTCCTAATTGGGTGTCATTATTGACATCATGCCGCATCCCCCTAGGTAACTACTTTGTTATTACTTAGATTTGTTATTTAGATACATTATTATATCTATCTTGATAGCCTTGTGAATTCTTTACATAACATACATTTCACATTATAAACTTATGCTCATATTATTTTACATTTTGATGTTATGTATTCATATTATATTATATTATTACACACATATCTTATATGCTACAAATAACACACATTTTGTAAAGATTTTTATTTTTAGGATAATTCTTGCACATGTTTAACAACTCCTCTCCAAAGAGGGGGTATTCAAAAAGGTTTGTCATATAGATTAGGATATCTGAATGTACACAAAATATAATTTTTAGCACACAAGCTCAAATTATAAAATTAAACTCAAATAAACATAGTGGGAAATAGTGACACATAGATCAGTTATAGTTACACAAAAATTAGAAAAATCAAACATTAGCACCCAAATTAGGACACTAGCACAACATGGTGCTATTGTCTAACATATGACACTACTATCTAGTAGCCTCAATTTTATAAAATTCCAGATTGACCAAAAAAGTATAATAGGTATAGTCCAAGCTTGTACAAGCTCAGTTACATATTTACCAGTTTTGTCTTAGTTTAGCTCAGATTCATATCAACTTGCTCAGATTATGGGCATCATATGTATCATGCCCATTCCCATTTTTAGTTTAGATACTTACAAAAAAAATATTATAATTTGATCCATAATCCATATGCTCAAATATCACATTTGGGGGCATGTACATGGCACATTATTTTCATATGCTCACTTACACACTAGTTGATTAGATGAAATGACAAATTCTATGTCATTCTCTACATTATATACATCAAATACCATGTTCCATATTAAAAACTAGCTTCATGACTTACTCTATCTATAGTGGTTGGTAGTCCTGAGTGGCCTAAATCCCCCTGATATACTTGAGTGGATGTAGAGCTAACATCTCTAGTTAGATATCTCCAATTAGACATTTTTAGTTACATCACATAGTTTTAGTTTTAGATGCATCTACTACACATGAGTAGGTAATGATGGAGTCATAGTCTACTTGAGTTCTTGAGCCACCTACATGAGAGGGTTGGGCACACCATCAATCTAATCCAAGATATTCATAGGTCATGATTCACCAAGTAGAGGTGGGTAATGATGAACTCAAAATTAGATTGAGTTTTGATCCACACACACATGGGGATTAAGCTAGACATGAGCTTAGTCCAAGCTATTCATCGATTGATCACTATATACATGTACACACATAGGTTATCACTAGGTTTAAGCATTGATTTACATACCCAATAAGGTGTGTTAATTCCTTTTCATTCTCTTATCCCTTTACTCAATTTTTTCTTTGATTTTGATATCTCTTAATTAAGGACTGATATATGCACATTTCAATTGTAAGACATGCAATAAAGTATGCTTCACATACTCAAATATAGACTCATGGGCTTCACCTCTTAGGTAATTATAGGTATGTTTTTTTTTTCCTTTATCCTATTCATTTTGATTTTATGCATGTCTAAAATAAAAGGGGATAAAATATAATAACCTAAAAATAACATTTGAGTGCTAAGAGTGATACTTGATACCACCCATCTCTAGATTATCCCTAGACCTATCTTAGGGCCTATTTTCACACTTATCTAGCCTTCATGTGAGCCAAAAGCATCCCTAGACATACTTAAAGAAATCCCAAACCCTCATTACAATATTTTGGCCCTTCATGCCTCAAGTTCTCCCACCTAGACATTAGCACCATAATAAAGATTGTAGTACCACATGGTGTTAGTGTCCTAATTTTGGCACTATTGTCCGTTCCCTCCTTTTTCACAAATGGACATAATTTCAAATATAAGACCACATAGGGTCATCCTAGACCTATTTTAAAAAAATAATAATCACCAAAACAATATATATGCATGAATTTTATCCCTCTAACCACTAGATGGAAATGAGATTCAAATTACTCATACAAACTCAGAATAAATTATGCACAATCAAGGTTACCAATCCCTTTTCTAACCTAATTTCATTTACAACCATATACAACATTCTTAATCTCAAATTAAACATATTCTTAGTCTTAATAACATTCAAGGCACTCAAGTCAATAATCATGCTAATGTCACTTGCACTTACACCAGCATTTAGGTAGGGATAACTACATCGGTCTTGATTTATCTTCAGAGTATTGGTATATAGGTGATTCTCATCATAGTAGGGTATTGAGGATGTCTAGATTAACCCACTAATAGAAACACTTTACTTATTGTATCAATTAATGCCCTAGTAATATGGAAGATTAGGGTTTACTCATAAAATTAGTTAAAATAGGTCACTTTTATAGATTCAAAACTCATGCACACAATACCAAACTTGATAGACCTAAACATAGGTACACTTAGAAGTTTAGAAGAGTTAGACATAAAGGACACTACTACCAAAATTGGGAAACTAACACCACATGGTGATACTATCTAATTAGGGCACTATTATCTAGGAGGGGTTTTAAAACATAGGTCCTATTTGTGATACTCAAAACAACCCCTTCCTTAGCTTTTAGCCTTTAAGTCATTTATCTCAATAATTTTCTATCTAAGTTCTCATTTACATTATTTATTGCTATTTTTAGAAAGGTCAATTTAATTCATTTCTATTATAGATCAATGGTTTTATTTATTGCATATTTATACCTTGATTTATTATACTTAGATCTTTAACAACATAGGATTTACATTCATCTGTGTCCTAAAATGTTAAAACAACTGACATGAATAAAACACAAAAACTAGAATTTAATTTTAATCTTTCAAAATAGAAACAATGTTTAAATCTCAAGTTTACATTACAAACCAATAATCCCCTTAAATTTGGATAGTATCACATAGACTAACTGAGTCACCTAGTACATTGTGGCTTGGAAAATATAGACCTTGAAGAGATCTCTAGACCTCCTTTTAGGAGAGGTTAGACAAGTGACCAAACCACCTAAGTTGGTGTGCCAAATGACCCACCAATAGATTGAAGTTATAAGGAGGGTGGATTTGGAATATTTTAAGTTATCATTTATTTTGATCTTATGGTATGTCCTTTATGATTTCCCCATGTTTTTTATGTACTTAACACACACATGAATAGATAGGTGATAAGAGGATGTGAAATATAATATTATGAAATTTATAATTTATTTTGGTATTTTAGCCATAATTTATGCTTCCCCCACCCTATTGTGTTCCTAAATGCACATCAAAAAATTAGTGCTAATAGGGCCTGACAAAAAATATAAACTTTAGCACTTTTGAGGTATTACCCAAATGAGACATTCTAGGTATTAAAACTTATAAAATAAAATTTTAAACCCACTAATGGCCCAATTATCTTGGGTAGATAACTTCTAAAATTTTTAAGGCCTACTCATGAATTTCGTAATAAATTTGATATTTTTTTCTTAAAATACACACTTGGTGGGATTTGAACAACTAAATAACACATTCATGCATTTAAATATGCCATTATCCAAACCCAAATCCAGTATGAAGATATCACATGCCATATATTTATTTATTATTTGTATGAGGTTACTTATGGCTAGTATCCCAATTTTCTAGATGAATATATCACTTCATTGAATGCTTTGAAAAATGCATTTATCCCCCCTTTTAGTGTGCCCACCAATCTTATTCCCTATACTATCAATTTGCTACTACTTGTAGAGAGAAAAATGAGCCAATGAGTATCTTCAATACTCACTTTTATCAATTATATAGGAGGTTTAAATACCCATTCCTAAAAATTGAAGCAGTTTCCATCAATATTTATATAAAAATGTTGGACCCCTTGACTTCTATATTTATCTACATGACCCTGTCCTCACTTGCATATTTGGTTTTGACATATCAAAAAGCCTTCATTTTTTAGAAACAATCAATGTCACATGGATATGATGCTAACCCATGGTTATTATTAGTAAATTAGGACCATCTAACTTGATATCAACCTAACTATACCATCTAACTCGATATAGTTTTAGTTTTTGACAATTGTATTGAATAACCTAGTGCATTTCATTTCCTTCACAACTATATCAACCAATATAGTGTAGCATATTTATTTATCAACATATTTTTAGATTATATAATCCAACCTATTATAATATTCCATTTCCAAATTAGGACCAGTTATATTGGCCAAGCTGATATAATCTATTTCATCAACTAGTTCTATTTATACTATATCATCCAAACTAGTATAATCTATTTATACCATTAATTATAATTATATTATATCAGTTGGGTAAATATAATCAATTTATAATTTATTTATGCAACCAGATGCATTAACTAGGCCAATACCATTGGCTCAGCCTACCTCAATTATATTAGTAGTGTTGAGACCACATAATTTGACTCCCAATTAGCTTAAACTTGGGCCAATCTTTTCTCTAGATGATACAATTTAGCATTCAGTCACTCTTTTATAGTTTCTTAAAAATAATATTAGATTTGATGATTTAAACCCCATGGAAGTGATCATGGGTTTTGTGTCATTTTCATTTAGTTGATATATGCCATGTCAATTAAGGCACTATCCAATGACTATCTATAATAAAATATGTAAAGGTTTATAAATAGCAATCTTATGTTGGGGGTGATTTATGGATCATCTAATATATTTATCTATAATATAATTTGATTGAATTTAACTCTAATATAATTTATTTTGAAGGTAAACACACTACTTACTGAATTTAAATTTCACATTGCTAATCTAGTTTGTTGGAGTTGAAATTACATGAATGTAAACCACACTGTCTAATCTAATTTGTTGAATTGAAATTGCATGAATGTAAAGCACACCATTTAATCTAGTTTGTAATAAATTAAATTGCATGGAAATTATGTGCTTGAAATGGAAATTCTTGAAATTAATTTGTTGAACGTAAGTATACACACACAAATAACCCTAAAGGTTAAACACATAAACCAATATTTTGCATGAAAATGAATAACAAACTTTACACACATAATGATGTATGATTAATAAATAAATACAAAACATATCCTTATTCCTTATATGAGTGGGTCATTTATCCTCGTCATATTAGGATTAAACACTCTTAATCTTGGATATAATTCATGAACTCATCTTCTCATTAATATGAAAATCTACTTATAATACTGAAAATGATAATATTCAAATTAATCACTCCTTACTCTATCATCAAAAGGACATTGTTTATATATCACAAATTTTGAAACAACTTGTTCAAGAATAGAGCAACAAATAACAAGATGATATCCTAACTAATATCTTATTTTATTTCATAAAAACATCCTTTCCACATTCTTAGGAAAATAGGTGGAAAGTATTATATTCAAGTTCTTTCATGATTCATTATCTATAGTTGGTGAATGGGTTGCACTTCCTTATTATTTGTAACCATTGGACTCTCATTCAGTAAGAATATAAAACATAGTATTTATAGTCACTTTTTGAGAAGTTTCCCTATAATATAGTTACTATATATAAATATACTATTTGTGGAAATTTTATATTTAGAATTCAAAGTGTTTACAAAAATGTCTTACACTTATTTATATATCATATGCACATCTCTGTTGTAAGCATGTCGATGTAGATCTGATGTATATAACTAGATCATGCATAATCCTAGCTCTAAAATCTACCTTTGATCTCTTTGTTCTGATCTCTGACTTGATTCCTTGCCATATGTACCATACTTGTCATTTACAATCTTTGATCCATCTTACTTTCTCTAGGATCAAAATCCTCCTTGTGTCAACTAGTCATATTATGTATCTTTAATACATATCATCCATCATAATCCTTTGTATTCTCACCTTTACTATGACTTTTTACATCCCACTTATCTTCTTTCACTCTCCACTATGCCTATTTAGGCTTGATTCACTTATACTAAGTCTCTAGATTTAGAACTCCTTGAACATATAACCTATCATATTTTATTTCATCTTGGTACTCCTTAGTGAAAAATCCATCTTTACATACCCAAATTTCATGACTTCAATCCATGTCTCTTTGAAACAATCCACTTTTTCTTCCTCTAAGCATAATTTTTTGTAACCCTTCTAAAGTATAAATCTAGTTGGTTTGAACACTACATAGGGTTTAAAGATAAAATTAGAATATTTATAGATACCATTTATCTTATTACAACTCCACATAAATTTTTAGGTTATAACTCTCAAGGTAATTACCTATTCTCTTACACCCTCCTTGGTAATTAGGTCTCTTTAGACCTATTGCAAACACACAATTCTAAATACCATATTTTACGATAATGAATTAACCTAAAAACTCAATAATCATATAAAACACCTTAAAATACCATATATTCCAATTTTTCATCATTTTTGAGGGTGAAATAAAAATTTGTTTGAGTTTCCATTTTCTAACCCTAGGTCTAGGTTTGACAGGCCTGTAGGTGGCTGAGGGCATACAAAAAGGGTTTAAAAGAGTTATAGACTAATTAAAATTATTATAATTCCTATAATGGGTATTACCAAGATCCTTCCATATCTTCTAATATTAATTTTTCCTTGAACAATATTTAAAAGGATTCAATATGCATTGTTTCAAAGTTTGTGTTACTTTTCAAGACTGTGTGTGAAGTTTTGATGAGCCTCTTGTTCTTATAAAGGATTTATAAGCATTGTTTCAAAATTTTGTGTTACTTTTCAAGACTGTGTGTGCATTTTTGATGAGCCTCTTTTTATTATAAAGGATTTATAAGCATCAAATGTGATTAAGCTCAATAGATATGAAATCTCAACAATTTTTATGATCCAAACAATTAATAACCATTTAAACCACCATCAACCATATATCACATGTCATTTTGACTATACATGAGCAGACTTGCTTCTAGGAGGACTATGTTAGTATAAATGACTATTGGATTTGAACCCAACTCTCTAAATGGATTTATTATCATTAAAATATATATTATTATCAAGTGGATACACTTTATTATGCTTCTAACACCCAAAACACTTGAATGGCTCTCAAAACCTCCTCAATGTTATTATTTCAAGACTCTGTTAAAAAAAATTCTTCAAAATTGGATTACCATTTATATTTCAACTATATTAACCTAATAATTAAGGTAAATTAAAAAAAAAATCACACTAACTTACTCACATCAGGATTCACAATATCCAACATGAGGTATCTTTGAATTAATTTCTTGCCAAACAATACATACTAATGACACCTACAACAGAATAGGGTACCTTTTTTTGGTTATTGAGATGATTATTGATCTTTAATTTATTATCCTTAAAACCTATAATCTATTATCATTCTCATACTCTCACATTAATCTTCAACATGCATTTCTATTCTTTTTATATCACTCAAACATGCAAAGTAACTCTTTTTTTGGCCAACCTCACATTGAATGGCAATTACACTTGTCTTTTCTTGGTTTTACATTCTTGATAATGACATGCACGTTGAAACATCATCTATAAACACACCTAGGACTTAATAGGACACATTAAAACATTTTAAAACCTTTATATTTCTAAAAAAACCCCAAAACATCACTCTATGCCTAGTTTTAGAATTCAAGTTTTCATTTTTTGCTTTTTGGATGGAAAATAAAAAAGGCCTAGAAACACATAAATTAAAAGAATAATAATGACATAACTACCACCTAAGGGTCCCTATAATACCACTCATACCCAAACCAAATAAAAAATGGTCACATGACACATTTAAACATACTAACTCTCTTTGTTGCTTGGTGATGCTTTGCATCATGCTCCCTAAGTGGGAAAATTTGATCTCTTGATCAAATGGATCTTATTCAACTTCTTCATTTATTTATAATTATTCACATGATGATATTTTAAGTTACTCTTGTTATTGATCCTCTTTTCTTTCTTTTTTCTTCCTAGTTGGTTCTTATTTATTTATCTTCTAGCCTTGTCTTGCTTCTTTACCAACTCATCTATTATCTCCATGAAGTATATAATCCGTTACAAATATTTTTAAATTGAACCTTATATATCATCAAAATTTTATTTATATTCACCATAATTTGCATCAAATGTCTGATTATCATTCTTTACTCTTACTCCTACTCCATAGCTTTCTTCTTCATTTGTCATGTTTGGTTTATGCACTCTTTGTTGGTCTTGATTCTTGACCATGATTTATATTTCATATTCATGATCTAATGTTTGATTATAAATATATCATTACTTCATAATTTTCAAAATCTCATTGATATTCTCTTTGTATTCCTCTTCATGACACTCTACCTTCTCATGGTGAGTCATCTCATAGCCTATTTGCTCATTTTACAATGACAACCCCTTAACCAAACTATGCACATATAATACCACACTTATTGAAATGTTTCCTCTTAATTTAATCATGTACACCTCCAAAAAACTTATCTACAACATTACCAATAGAATAAATTGACTTCTTACCTTTCTCTATCTTCATTGGCTTGTTCTCTTGTATATGGATATTCTTTGCCTTCATACTTTCTCTTGATTTAGATAACATTGCTTCATACCATATATTTCTGGTTTATTTTGTCATCTAATTCAAAATATTATTATATAGTTTGTGAGGGTTAAAACCATATCTTTTTTTTCTCATTTTTGATTGTTTCATGCAATCTAACATCAGCTTGTTTATCCTCATACATATGTCCTTGTGTTTGCTCTATATTTTACTACTTAGCCTTTTCAATTTTCATGACTTCCCAATCATCTTCTTATTCAAAATAAGCATGTTTATCATGATTTATTTCCTTCATGCTTTCAGATTTTATATCTTCAACATGGCCTTCTTACTCCTTCGCCTTTGTACCTGCATACACACATGATAAGAAATATTTAGATGTAAAATATTAAGGCTCTCTTGCCTTCATATTCTCCTTCCTAGGTTGATTTTCCTCCATGACTATCTCATTATCCTTAAGGTTTTTCTCACCTTCCACCCATCGTAAACTTCTTCATCTCCTCTTTTATCTACCTACATAGCAACTTATTTTGCCTCTCATTATCTCCCATGACAATATTCCTTTTTCTCTCCATGAGTAGCCTTATAGGCCACTTAACTCTCTCTTTTTCCTCATTACCTAGCCATACCATTGACTCTATTATTATTTCATGAGATATACTGAGAGATTTATCCTCTATAACCTTTTCAATTATCTCCTCTTCAATAATCAACCCTTTTCTCTTTGGGTCTTCTTTCTTATTTTTCTCATTATGATACTCTAACTCAGCCAAGCCCTTACTCACCTTTGCCTTCTCTATCTTCATGTTCTCAAAATCAAGTATTTTTCACCTTGTTTTGGTGTCTCAACCTAGTTTCTCTTCTCTACTTAATCTATTGACACTCTTGTCCAAGTGTTTTTCACCTTGGAATAACTCTTCTTCTTGGAGTCTCTCTCTCTTTTGAGCTTCTACTAGCTCTCTTCTTAGGTCTTCCCTACCACAAACTCTTACCTTTTTTTGGCATCTCTAAATCATTCTTACAACTTAATTCATGAAACATCAAATAAAAACCTTAAATAACCTCAAATAAAAACTTGACATATTAAAAATCATTAATTATTCTAAGAGCTTACCTAATATAATACCACTTGATGTAGATTTGATGTTTATAATTACCTCATGCATACTCCTAGCTCTGAAATATACATTTGATATATTTTTTATGATATCTAACTTGATTCCTTGACATAGGTACCATATTTTTCATTTGCAATCCTTAATCCATCTTGATTTATCTAGGCTCAAAATCTTCCTTGAGTTAACTAGTCATATTTGATATCTTAAATACATATCATCCATCACCATCCTTTGTATTCTCTCTTTTAATATGACTTCACACAACCCCACTTATCTTTTCTCACTCTTCACGAGGCCTATTTAGGCTTGAATCATGTGTACTAGGTATCTATAACTAGACCTCCTTATTGAACATGTAACCTATCATATTTTATTTCATCTTAGTACTCCTTAGTGAAAAATCCATCCTAACATACCTAAATTTCATGATTTCACTACCTATGTCTTTGGAACAATCCACTTTTTTGAGTTGTTTGATTTTTCATTTTCTAACCCTAGATCTAGGTTTGATAGGCTTGTAGGTGGTTGAGGGCATACAAAAAGGGTTTAAAATAGTTATAGAATACTTCAAATCCTTATAATACCTAGAATAGGTTTGTCTAAGCTATTTTCACCTCTTTCAATAGTAATTTATCCTTGAACATTATTTAAAAGGCTTCAATATGGACTTTTTCAAAAAAAAATATATTTCTCAAGATTGTGTGTGAAGGTTTGATGAGCCTCTTTTTATTGTAAAGGATTTATAATACTCCAAGGTGATTACACTAAATAAACATGAAATCTAAAAAAATTTCAGGATACAAACAATTAAGAACCAATTAAACCACCATCAACCATATATCACTTGTCATTTTAATTGTACATGAGTAGACTTGCTTCTAGGAGGACTGTGTTAGTAGAAATGACTGTTGGAGTTGAAACTCACTCTATAAATGGTTTTATTAGAATTTAAATAGATTTTATCATCAAGTGGAAACACATTAATATGCTTCCAACACCTAAAACACTTGAATGGCTCTCAAAACCTCCTCAATGTTAATCTTTCAAGACTGTGTTAAAATAGAATTTTTCACAACTGAACTAACCTTTATCTTGTAAGTATACTGACCTGATAATGAAGGTAAATGACACCAAATAACAAATATAAATAATTTTTAATTCTTACTTAATCAAATCATGATTCACAATATCCAACATAAGGTATATTTTCATTCATTTCTTGACCAACAATACATACTAATGGCATCTACAATAGAATAAAGTGCCTTTTTATGGTTCTTGAGATGGTTCTTGATATTTAATTTATTCTCCTTCAAACCTATACTATCCTCTCACCATCATAATCCCACATTATTCTTCAAAAATAATTTATATTCTTTTTATATCACTCAAACATGCAAAATAACTCTTTCTTTTGGCCAACCTCCCGTTGAATGGTAGTTACACTTGTCTTTTCCTATTTTTACATTCTTGATCATACATGAACATTGAAACATCATCTATACACAAAACTAGGAATTATTAGGACCCATTACAACATTTTTCAACCTTTATATTTCCCAAAAAACCCAAAACATCATTCTAGGCCTAGTTATAGAATTTAAATTTTCAAATTTTACTTTTTGGTGAGAAAAAAAAGCCTAGAAACATATAACCTCAAAGACTCCTAATGAATTAAATACTACCTAAGGGTCCATATAAGACCTCTCCTACACAAACCAAATAAAAAATTGTCACGTGACACATTTAAACATACTAACACTCTTTATTTCTTAGTGATGTTCTGCATCACATGTATATCATTCTAATGATCCTACATGATACAGATTGAGACTAGTGACTCTCAGATGTAGGATAGTTATTTATAAATCTATTTTTGGGGTCTTTAAATACATAAAAAAGGTCTAATTAGTTATCTTACATAATTCTTTGAGATACATATTTATTTGAAACTGATCCATAATAGTTATTTGGTTGTCAAAAACCTTTTTTCTTGAATGTAGTACTTAATTTGTACATGTGGATACAAAACTAGTGTCTTTTCCATGTACATTGAGGGAAGAATAATTTAAGTCTATATACATTCCAAGGGTCACTACACATAATTAATGCACCAAATCAACTATGGAAAAGTGGCTCAACATGAGGGGTATTACAGCCAATTTGTCTTAACTAGGGAATCTCTTCCTATCAAAAAACACAAGAGATATAGAAATTTAAAAATGAATTATCAAAGCTAATCATATGGATAATTATATTAATTTTATTTCATAAGCTTCATGGACATAATATTTCCTAAAGATTAATATCTACTATTTTATCATTATTGGCCTAGGAAAATGGAGGCACTATAAATAAATTATATTACAAATAAATATTTTCACATAAAAAAATGGTAATGTATTATTCTTGGATGATCGTAACAAATAGATGTCAAAATATTTAAAATATTCTCATAGGGTGGTTACAATATATAACTAACATTCTTGTGAACCACCCAGTTATTACAAATAAAACATAACATTAAAGTAAATACTATCTAAAACATATACAATATTAAAATAAAATGACCTTGGAACATAAAATAATCTAATAAACTCCCCCTTGATCCAAATGGGTATGAAATATATGGAGTAATGACTATGAATACATCAAAATAACTATGTTGAAACTGTAATTGGTGCATTGTATCTTTGACATTGACTGAAAACTAATGCTACTTCATAAAGAAGCCTGACCCTAAGATTTGTGGTAAAAATGGTTGATGAACATCATCAAAGACTACTCATCCATGGAAAGAAATGTCTAATGAACATGATAAAATATTTTTCAACCCCTGTGATCATCGTATAATACTACAGTATAACATAATCAAACATGTCCAACTATATCAACCCACATAATGTCCCACACAAGAACCCATCCAAGTGATAAAATCATACTATGTATGGCACATCTCCCTGATGTCCATAAAAATATGACAATGTTTGCCTAATATTGAATGTGTCATTAGCCCTTATCAACTTGTACTATCACTAATAACTGATTGAAGACTAACAAATGTAGTATATTCTCCTCCTATCAGGTGAGAGGTGAGATGTCATGCATCAAGAGAAACAAAATAAAATAATGATGTCTATTTTATGTCATGAATATCAGGTATGGAAAGCCAAAAATGGAACTAAAAGCAAGAACACAAGGCAAAAAAAATTTCTACTACAACAATTACTATTGTTGAGCCTAATAGCTCACAAAAGATAAGTGAATCATTGATCACTTAAAACAAGTTATCAGGTCCATTGAGACCATATACATCAAAAATATAGGATTACTCATGATTAGATGATATGTTAGAATAAATATAATGATTGGAGTAACTAGAAGATTGACTATTAGAATGATCTACATAATTTTCCTCAACTTTCTTTTTATGTGGAGAATGGGCTCATCGAGAAGGATAAACATCCGAAATATGTCTAATACCACCACATTTGAAACTTTTTAGTTGTTTCTATTGATAACAAGATCTAGAAGAAGATAAATCACTAGAAGAACTGTACGAATGAGAAGAATGCTTATGATGATGTTTGCATTTGGAAGACCATGGAGAGTGTTGATGTGAATGTTATGGAGACCATTAAGAATGGTGTGGAAAATGTCACTGATATTTTTTTAGAGAATACTTATGAAACTATCACTATACATGGCAATGATATCTATGCTTGGACCTATTCTTTACATAGTGAACCTCTTCAATAGGCATACTTTTTTATTTATAAATTATAACACCATTAAGCTTATCACTAAGATGTAACATTTTAATAAAATTGGTGTATGCATAACTAATCCCATTCAGTGTGATGGAAATAAACATGTCATCATCAATAATACCCCTTATATTACTATACTCTTTTTTTAGGGTTTTCATGCAAGAAAGATATTTAGAGACATCTTCATTATCTACCAGTTTATTGTTGAAAAGATACATAAGAAGGTCAATCTTCTTGTATGAAAGTTTCTTATCATATAAATCATTTAATTCTTTCCACACATTCCATGAACCAATTCTAACTTCCTCAATATAAATGATAACATGTTCAGTGCAAGATGATTTCAAAAGTGTGAGTGCACACTTATCACATTTTTGGTATTCAACCAACTTTGTAGCTTTAGTTAGTGGTGGGTTTTTATCTTTATGATTTCCCATAAATCATTAAATACTAGGCTATTCTCCATATTTCTACTCCATTATTTGTAAATTTTAGGTGATAATTTACCATTTTTCAAGATTAAACTCACAATTTTTTCCATGATGCTATCAAAAATATAATCAAGTCAAAAAAGAGGGAACATTATCTCGATTTAGCCTTGACCCACTAAATATAATCCATTACAAAGATTCCAAGACCTGTACAAATATAAAATAAATACACCCTTATTTCACCATTTTACACCCTCATATCTCCTTTATAAAATATTTTTTGATAAAAAAAAAATACATTAATGAGTTTTGAACCCTATCCCTCCTCTTGTGCAAAGACTAACAAAATGTATTTAGCCAATTTGATTTTAATCAATATAGGTATTAAGAATCATTAAGTCCTAGATAAGCTTGATTTTTAAAATGAAAGATAAAAAATAAATGGTAAAATATTTCATCAAACTATGTTATTATGCTAAAAATACTTTTACCAATTTTACTTTGTTGTAAAAACTTTCATCAGATTTGTACCTTATTTATTTTAGGGGACCCACTTCAACATTGAGAGGAAAATATTAGGGTTTTAAAAATGTTAAATACTTCTCTTAGTTCATCATACATGTCCAAAATGGAATTTCAACACTTAGTTGCCATTTATATATTATGTCCAAGATGATTTCTAGGAACTATAAATGATCGAGCCAAAAAATGGATCTGGTCCCCAAAAATGTTCTTGAATAATGTTTGTATGAATATGACCTTGGTAATTGATTGAAAAACATATTAGGATATACTCATTGTATCAATGTTTCAAAGAAACATGATACCTCAGGGTATTTTAATGTAGCAACAACCCTTGCAGAAATATCTATGTACATAAGATACCATTCAAGATTTTTTAATGGGTTTTGTAATCCATATTTAGGGCATGAATGTAAGCTTTCAATGAATTTTTTAATCTCAGTTGTAGATGGATCTAGCACAATAATGAATTTTTGTCCATTCAAAGGGTCCAATATCTCACTCCAATTTGAGGAGCCTTCCATTCTCCTTGCACTAAATTGAGAAATTCTCCACATTGAGAACCTAATACCTTATTAGCATCTAGTGTATGAAAAAAAGTGAATAAATAGCCCTCCTATTGAATGCCTTTCCTCCAAAACATGGCTTTGATACCACTATTGTCCCAAGAAAATAGAGGCACTATGAATAAATTGAATTATAAATAAACATTTTCACACAAAAAATGGTAATGTATTATTCTTGGATGATCTTTACATAGAGAGGTGAAAATATTTAAAAGATTTTCATGGGATGCTTATGGGATACAACTGGCATTCTTGTGAACCAGATAGTTATTAGAAATAAAACATAACATTAAAGTAAATACTATCTAAAACATGTAAAATATTAAAATAAAATTACTTTAAATCATAAAATAATCCAACAATCTTGGTCTTTGGTCTTTATCTAAACTCAATAAAATCTCTAACAACACTTACTTTGAATTGCATATTATTACAGTAATTGGAAACTCTTGCATTTTTTCCATTACAATTGGAATTTTAGTGTACATAGTTGTCATTTATCCCATTTAACATACAAAATACAAGGATGGTATTAATAATATTATAGCTCTATTGATTATTATTATTCATATCATTATGCCTACCATGTGTTTTGTGATAATGGTTATTGGCTCTAACCGTATCTCTAAGTAAGTGTTACACTCTTAATATACAAAGTTGCCTCATTTGTTATGAAAGGAGATCTTTTGAAAACTACATATAATTTATTATATTGAGGTTCATTTGAATTCATAATGTGATGTACATGGAAAAATTATAAATATAATGACTATTTGATGTGTATTAAATGGGTCATTGTAATGTGAGGAAATATGAGTGGCAAATGACATTACATTTATTTTTTGGAATCATAAGATACATTATATTTTTGTCACATTGAAGATTAATTTTGAAATCAACTGAGGAATGTATGTTACTTTACCTATTTGAATATGTTATATTGTTTACAACTCTAAACTTTTTCTCTAATCATGTGCCATACCAAAGTTACTCTTTTGAAATTTAGCTCCAACCTAGTGGTTGAAGGAAGGAAAATATTTCCATTCTACTAGATGGATCCACCTTGTAATTGATATTATGAATTGAATCAATATCAAAATTAAAATTTATATTCAATGTCTAAATTACACAAGGGAGTAGAAATAGAAGAGGCACTAATAACTCTTGATCCCTAGTATGATGAATATCATATTTAAGATACATATGAAAGATTCAAGATTCAAGTAATGATTTTTATTTTATTACATATGATTAAAAAGTTTAATATTTTTTCATAAGATCAAAAACACTAAAGTATTTTAATGGAATGATACCACCAACTTTCTCACTACTTTACAACTAACTAGAGGAGGGGTATTTATTGTTTACTTTAATCTATTAAACAATTTTGACTCAATTTCATTTATGTCATTTTTTAATTAAATTCCTAATTCAAAAATGACATTGCTATGTCTTGAATAATTTTTCACATGCCATGGGACTTGGAAAGACTCTGACTCACTGACAGTGATTCCAAAATCTCAACCACCTCATCACCCTATTTTTTAACTTTCCAAAGGACTTGGAAAGAATCACATTCAGTGATAGTGATTCCAATATCTCAATCACCTCATCACCCTAAAAAAGGATAAATCCTAATAACTATGAAGAAACGTTATAATATGGTCCACTAAATTCATTGGTCAATATAATGGAAATGAATTCTCATCTAGACACATTAAAATTTGCTTATGTAAGATGATTATACACTATTTATACAATTAACAACCTTGATGCATTTTTTATATTCATTACAATATTGAATAAATAATTATTTATGATTACAATAGGAAATATATTTCATGAAACATCACATATTTCCTATGTTTTTCTTTTTATCTTCATGTTCTAACAGTGAAGTGCTATTCAGATTCAGCAAAGCTTAAAGTGAAAGATTTTTTTAGTCATTGTCACAAATAATAACAAATAAGCATTGAAAAACACATTTTCAAGTGATATAAAATTTAACACTAAATAAAATGATCTTAGTTTTTCCAATAAGCTTGAATAAATTTTTTAGATAAACTCACAATTTTAATGTATTTTCACTTTTTAATCTTCAAAAATATGTATTTGTCGCATGGCTTTGAATCATTTTGAAAACATATTTTCAAATCATCAAATACAATCACTTCTTTTCCACTATACTTTGGATTTATTGTATGCCATCAAAAACAACATTTCACAAATTAAAATGAAATTACGAAGCGACATGTATCATGCATCTATAAAAACTACATCAATATAACACACTCTTAAGATAATTGTAATCAAATATACAATTGTTTTTAAAAATAACCTATTTAAAAAACATGTGTAGCAACAAAAGATGCTCCAAAAAAATTGTAGGTACTTGTATTATGACATAGCTATTTTTAAGTCTATTATGAGATAAGAAGGTGTTTTTAAAAGGGTCATCCATGTAAAAAAAAATATTACCTCCAATTGACGAAACCAAGCTTTGCCTTAAATGGTCCACCTAGCCATTACATACAATAATATGAAGACTTCATTTTTTATACATTTCCCTTTTCTTATATTTCCATTAAACAAATAAAAAATGATTTTTATTTGAATTAATGAAGCATCAAGGAGAGGAAAAATAATGTGAAAAAACCTATAACAAGTTAGATAATCTAAATTAGACTTTTGTTTTTGTGGAAAAATAATGTGAAAAAACCTATAACAAGTTGGATAATCTAAATTAGACTTTTGTTTTTGTTTTTGTTTTTATTTTTGTTTTTTGTTTTTTATTTTTGTTTTTATTTTTATTTTTATTTTTATTTTTATTTTTATTTTTATTTTTATTTTTATTTTTATTTTTATTTTTATTTTTATTTTTATTTTTATTTTTATTTTTATTTTTATTTTTATTTTTAATTAAAGATAGAAAGAACCAAATAACTTGATAAAATGTTGTAGAGGGATGAAGACTTTATTCTTTAAAAAAGGATGAGAATGTATTCAATAATTACACATACAAGAATGCTCATATTTTTTAGTAGGCTTATCCTTATTTATTGGCATATGTGCCAAAAAATTCAAAATTTTATGTACAAAGAGATGGAAAAAGATTATACAAAACCATTTACAAGATAAGATAAAAACAAGACTATGTAGAATAAGAAATTAAATTTGGAGACTTGTAAACTTGTGGCCAGTGAATGACATGGACATGTATTTGTGAATTTAGCATAAAAGAATGTTATTATAGGTTTAAAAAATACAATTAGAATTGTGATCTAGGAATTTGAATCAAGAGAGAATGGTTAGTATGGTGTTAGTTCCAAAATGAAATAAACACACTAATAGCATACTATCTCTAGGCCTAGACATTAGGGAAAGCTTAGTTAACAAAAGCAAATGACAAGCACAACTAAAAAGCAAGGAAGAAAACACAATAATTATTTCACCTTATTTGGATGCTCAAAATGCCTTTGTATTGGTGGCTTTTTTGGCTTGTGCTCATGAAGTCCTTTGTAATGGAAGCTTGGCTACCACCATCTCTGCTTGGAACCTTTGGCTTGTGGCTTGGCTTGGCTTGGAATTAATTTGGCATGGTAACACTAATTGCTTGAAGCTTTTGGAACCAATTGAGAATTATAAATTTGTATCAAAAAATATTTTAATATATTTGAGCATAGTAACTTTGCACCAAAATAGCTTATAAATGATGTTGTGAGGCCTCTTATTTATAGATTTTTGGATTTGATCATAATCAACCTCAACCATCCATCTCAAGATTGAGATGTGTGGTTGAGGATTAATTCAATTTTTGGAATTAAGTTTATAATTATCCTCATCATGGAATTGGAAGAAGGGGAATTAAGAGGCATGGAGGGCATCATGGAAGGCATTGATGAGGCATTGGAGGCATGAATCTTGATATTTGTGGCATTTATAGCCTAGGGATGCCTTCCCAGGAAATGAGGTCACTTGATGATGTAGATATTCAATATTAATTTCCAAAAATAAGTATTCAACAAGTTTCCATGGAATTTATTAATTAGGCATTGATTTGGGTTAATTAGATCTTAGCATGATTAAGCACTTTATGCACAAATTACCCAAATTAATCAAAATGCCTTGTTATTGGTCCTAAATTTGACTAGATTAGAATTAGAAGGTGATTTTAGATGTGTTGGAACCATATTCCCATTTAGGATGTTTCCAAAAACAAATAACAAAGTCACAAGTCTTGTGTAAAATATTTGATAGGGAAGAGCAATCCAGAGTATGTAGGTGCAAATTTGGCATTTTGACTTGAAATAAACTGATCAAAGTTAGTTGGCCCATAAATTGTATTGTAACATTTAGGGATACCCTGGTCAAAATCAACACTTGAATATGTCAGTTTCACATCATTTTGTGTGTTTTAGTGTTTTTAGGCTAAATTGTGTATTTTGGGTGGAAACTAGCCAAAAGCCTGGTTGGAGATTATCAACGGCTAGTTTTAGGTGTCTATAGTTTACCCCGATTTTGGAAGATGTTGAAAACCATAGGTAAAGAAACATCTTCTCAAATAATGAGAAATGGCCTGTATGCCAAAAAGAAGATGATGATTAAAGAACAAAGCTATAAATGATTTTGGGAAGCCTATGATGATATCCCCTTGAGGGAGTGGCCATCACATTTATTGATGGATGGTCCCTCGAAAAGAAATAAGAAGAAAGGTGGAATTAACCCATGGTTGAGATTAATCCAAATGAGAAAATGCTTGCATGCATTGATGTAAAAAGGATGCTGATTTTCATAAAGGTGGTTATAATCAGGAATAAAAGTCAAAATAATGACTTGCCCATAGGCGATTATAATCATTAAGTAGACCTAGATTGGCTAAAATTAATGGTGCCCTAATTATGGATGATTAAAAATCATAACTAAAGGATATAACCTAGAATATAGATTGAATATGAGTGGGTGAAAAGTGATGAAAATAGATGAATAGAAGAATAAGATTGATTAGAGTAAATGATTCAATTATACCTACCAATGAGGAGATGCTCATCCTAATTAACAATGATACAACTAAAATGGTCAAATGAGTTAATTTGATCAAGGGTGGGATGGAAGGATTTGCCAAGGTTCCAAGGAGAAACTTCTATGGCTCCATTGATTGTAGACCTTATTGAAGCTGATTTATGTTGTAGCATGTGATGGTAGGCTTCATGATAGAACACCATGAAGACTTAGCCAAAAAATTCATAAGGACCGACTCCTAATATCCAATAAACACTTGAAAATAATGCACTAATGATACAAACCATGATTATAATTTTGACATATGAATATGGATGGACTCAAGAATAATGTGCTCGAGGAATCACCCAATGATGCACAAATATTGAGTCAAGGTAATAGTGATGAAAGAAAATAAGTAGATAAACAAACAAACAAATAAACAAACAAATAGAAAAGCAAACAAATAAACAACCAAACTAAAATAAACAAATAAATATAAATCTTGACAATAAAAGGAAAAGAAAGCATCCTAACAATGATAATGCCCCAGTAAGGCAGATCGAGGATAACTGACTAGGCTTAGACAAGACAAATATTTTTGGATTTTTGAAATGTTATGAATGTTTTTAGCATTTTGAGGTATCTTAACTTGTTAGAGAATGATAAGATACCTAATCACATAATGGTGAGAGAGTTTGGCTTAGGTTGATCATAAAACAGTAAGAGCATATGGAAAGGGGGACTGAGGTGACCTCAACATGAATTGAGCATGACCCACATAGTCCAAAAATGACCTCAATTCATAGTAATTCCATCCACACAAAAGGTGGGGAAAAACTAACTAGGTCCTAACAAGTTCTCAAATATGGAAAATGGCCAGTCAAATGAAAACAATAATGATGAGGTGATGTGAAAATGCATGGTAAATAAGTGTTTCCCCTAGTTTGCCCATAGGTGGCTATAACTAAGATACAACAGCATAGGTCAAAGATAATAATTTGCCTATAGGTGATTATAATTAGTAGCAAGACTAGTGAGACACTGATTTGTCCATAAGAAGTTATAATCAGGTTCACATAAATAAGCTTAATAGGATGAAAGATATCTTGCCAGATCAACTGTCACACTACTTTCATAAACTGTCATTAAAAAAAGGATTGGATTGATTGTTACAACTTCATTAAAATCCTCTCATAAAAAGTACAAGAAAAACCAAATGAACTAAGATAAAAATAGGATTGGGTAGGATAGTTAAAAATAAGCTTTGGTCTAGATAAGAATGGAATGATAGGATGGTCTGGTCTTGCTAAGGATAATGATGGTCCTTGATAGATTGGATAAAGTGGTAAGATATTTCCCCCAAGTTATGGGTTGAATGGTTGGGTACTTCAAAAATGGCAAATGGATATGTAATAATGGCAATGGCAGTGTGAATGGTATGATATATATTTTTGGCTTGGGTGTGGTTTTTGAACTATTGTTCCTGCTAATGGGGAGATGCACATCTTAATCAAAAAATGATACAAATATAATACTTGATCATGTTAATTTATATCCCACACCTCATCATAATAAATTCTCTATCAAGAATGGCCTATCTATTTTGTTGTTGAGAATGCCTTGGTGATCTTCATTGGTCATTGATTATGATTCCTTCAAATGTTGAGACAAGGTATCTTTGTAGCCTCTACAAAGGAAAGTGTGACTATGGATGGTAAATAGGGATAAATAATGGATGGTAGGTTTGATTTTGAAATGGAGTGGTAGATTATAATGGAATGTATAATGGTGGGGAAACAAATGAAGATCAGGACTTTCAATCACATGTAATGTTGTTGATGCTGGATTCAACTTATTTTTGGTTGTGCGGGGTCAAAGACTTGTTCTCCTGATAAGACCACCAAATTTTTCTATTGTTTGATCTTGAGAGTGGATACCATCTGACTAAGTTGTAGATAGGAAGCTATTTTTATTTGATTTTTGATTTTGTCTTTAGTAAACAATGAAGAACTTTTGTGCTCAGTTATTGGTGCCTCGATGAGGTTTTCATCGATGAATTTGTTTTGATCATCCCATAGCACCTCTAAGAAGGTTTCACTAATGAATATTGGATTCTATATTTGATTTTATTTTAGTGCCTTCTAAAAGTTGTCACTAAAAGATGTTGAGTTTTGACTTTGATTGTCTTCTAGTACCTCCGAAAAGGTCTCACTAGGAGAGTGTTCTTCTACTACATGAATGTGGTCTTGGCCTCCTTACTCTTCTTCAACTAATTTTTTTCCATGGATTTATTTCAACAAAGTGTGATTTTGTCAGTCCCAATTGACACTTGTGAGAGATATAATGTTAATAATATGGATATCTTGGTTGACGGTAATGGCATGTGGAATGGTAGTGGAATGGGTAGAGGCTACACAATCCTTGTAGAAGATACTAGGAAAACTTATGTCAAAGTTGAAGTAATCATCATCAAAAACCATAAAAGGATCATAAATGTATTCAAATTGATCTATGAGGTATGCATAACCAATATTATAACATCAACGAACATATTCTTCTTTTGAATCTGATTCTAACTCAAAGGACCCTGCATCTAATGATGAGACTGATGTTGATTTTGATTCTAATTCTAAATAAGGTGTTGGTTCAAGAATAAAACTTGACTCTAACTTTGATTCTTCATCTGATGGTTACTCTATTATAATGATGCCTTTTTGAATGTTTAGTTTTGGACAAGTAATGACCTGTGATGGCATAATGGGTTCCATAAAGACTAGTTTGTTATAATGAAACTCCTCTAGGATGGGAAAAAGGTTAAGAGACAACTCCTTAGAGAATGGATTATCAATAGGAGGATCTTAAAAAATAGGCACATAGTTGAGGTAATGATTTTCCCAAAGGTGGTTATAATCATTAAGAAGTGACTCAACAAAGACTAGCTCATCAGAGGAAGAGACTCCTCGATAACTAGTATAGGATCAAGAGGCAATTTATCACAAGTTGACTTATCACAAATGGTTGGTTCAATAAAAACATCTTGGATAAGTTGGTTCTCTTGGCCTTGGTTTCCAATGAGTTATAAAATACTAGTTTTGAACATAACTTGGTCTTAAAATGATTGGATGGGTTGAGGTTTGGTTGGGATTGGTATTAGATAAGGAATGGTCTATGGTTATATAATGGTAGGGCCTTGGGGAGCATGATTTCTTGAATGATCCAAAGTAAAAAGTCCTAAGAAGGTAATGATAGGGAGGTGTGGAGCATGATTTCTCACACAAGCCAAAGGACTAGGTCTTGGAATGATGAAGGGGCATTGTGGAGCTTGATTGCTCACACAAACTAAAGGACACGGTCTTGGTACATAAATTATTGGGTTTTATGGAGCTTGGTTGCTCACACAAGCCAAAGGACTAGGTCTAGGAATGGTAATGGTATTCCTTAAATATTATGGAGCTTGTATAATCTAAAAGAGGGTTAGGGCTAGTCAATGATCAGATAGCAAAAGGACATTGTGAAACTTGATTATTTGAATAAGCAAAAGCATCCAAGTCTTCCTCATAAACCATATCTTCCCAGTCATGAGTTGGATCATAAGTTGGTTCTTGATTGTGTTCCATGTACTAATTTTTGAAAAGAGGGTATGGATCTGTATCCCAAACAACATTATCTATAGTTGGATATTCAAATTCCTCCTCACAATCCTCTTCATACCAATCAAAGTCTCAAGTTGAATCATGACTTTGTTCCCATGAATGATTAATATGAGGTAGATATAAATCTCTCTCACAAACCATATTAGCATCATTGGGGTCTTGACTAAAACCATAAAAGTCATTTTATGTGGCCATTCTATCATAATTTGGATTGTAAATGACTCCACCATAAGTGTAGTTAGACACATCTATGTAAAAGATGAAATATCTAAAAATAAAAAGACTTAGAGTTCTACAAACTCTGAAAAATGGTCCAAAGGACAAATGGGTCAAGCTTGGTCTAACTTGGTTAAAGGGGTGGAGATGTATAAAATGATTTTTACTGAGACTTGGCATAAAATAACTTAACATCAAATGTCTAATTTCAAATGTCACATGCAAAAATGGTCAAGTGTCTAAATAAAAACTGGCATGTCAAAGGTCTAGGTCAGAATGCTCTAAACAAGGTCTAAACTAGGAAAAGGAAATTGAGTTTCTAGGTCTTTTGTCCAAACACAGAGTCAAAATCTAGGCTCAAACAAATAGGCATGTGCTATGACTTTTGGCCAAATGGCATCAAAATCTAGATTTAAAACAAAGGTTGATGTGATTTGATTTAATCTAACAAGTTTGGAAACAACTTTGACATAAACCCCAACACATGGAATCAAACATAAACATGATCAATTGGCATAAGGAATAAGATAAAAGGCCATTTGAAAAAGGTTGTGTTCTCCTAAATAAAGGCACAAACAATGATGAAGATAGGCATTAAACAAACAAACCATCAATAGTTTTTAAATTTGAGTAATCGATTAATCAAAGTTATATAACCCAAAAGAGAAAGATCTATGTATCAGCCCCATGAATTTAGGCCTAAATAGAAATCAATCAATGTTTGGATCCAAACTTGATAAGGTTAATTTAAAATGTGATGTTGAAAACTAAGATTTGACTAAATATGCTAGACAAGATTAGATAGCATGATGACACAAGATAAAGGTCTAAATGGTATACACAAAGTCATTTGAAAAACATGGTTTTGATACAATGGTGAACAAGTCTTGAAACAAATTGAGTAGCCTAACATGTAATCATACTCAAATGATGTGGTCAATGTTATGTTTCAAAGACTAAAAATGCTCAAAAATGTTTTGGAATGATTTGGGCAACATAACACTACCCTTCACAACTCAAAGGCATTATTTTTACATGGCTTAAAAATAAACAAACAAGTTTTAGTCTCAAAGCATACCAAGCAAAAATGACCAAAATACACTAAGTATAATCATCCAAATCCTAGAAAGGGTATGGAAAAATGGGTTTACTAAACTAGCAAGGT
Organism: Torreya grandis; assembly: GCA_037957365.1. Lineage (NCBI taxonomy): Eukaryota > Viridiplantae > Streptophyta > Pinopsida > Cupressales > Taxaceae > Torreya > Torreya grandis. The sequence continues at coordinate 1,255,538 of JARHVA010001443.1, forward strand.
TTTGATTGTTCTCTAGGGGAATCAATTAGACAATGAATTTCATGCCAAAAAATGCAAAATAAAAGCACATAAACTAGGTGACTGTGGCATTGGATATTTGTAAAAAGGTCTAGGCCTTTTTACAACCACTACATACTACTATTCACTCAGTGTAGTGTGATGTCCAAATGTAGATACATCCCATGTATAATTCTTAAGGATCCAAATGAAGTCAATATCATGAGGTGAAACCTTAGGTCAAAGCTTCCCTAAAGAACTCGTGGGAGGTAATGATGCCCCCCTCACAAGCCAATTTTACATGAAAATAAAGTAAACATAAAATAGAAAGACTTTAGGGTCATTTTCAAGATCACCCAAACTTTGACAAGTTTTTGGGGAGTGATTTAGATGACATTCTTTCTAACCTTATACTAGGCTACTTGCAATAGGAATGGCACTTTTTATTCCAAGGGTTCCCTATAGGGGACAAATGGAAGAGCATACATGCAACATTCCTCTTTTTTCTAAACAAAATCTAATTAAACAAATATTACAAACAAAATGCTTGGAAATATGAGTTCATTTTTAAGCCCAAAAGGAAAGATTTGGTGGTGTTCATTTGACCCCTTGGTCTTAGTTTCAAACTTTGAAAATATTTACCAAAAACATCTAAAAATTCTTTCTTAAATGCCAAAATAATGTTTCTAATCAATTTTTAAGCATGTAAATGTGTTTTAAACATGTTTTGAGCAAATTTTAAGCTTGGTCCTGTAGTAAAATTGTTATCATATCCTTTATCTTTGAATCCCTTTTGAGTTTGAAACAACAAACTTTGAAAAATTAGGTCTTAGGTCTATGTTTTTATAAAAACACAATGACTGATGTCAGTTATTACCATTGACATCAATTATGACTAACCGAGATCTAGCCGATGTTAGTTTGTTGATCAACATTAGCTAAGTCAGGTAGCTGATGTCAGTTACTGTGTAAAAACTATGGCAACCAAAAATGGCAAAATAAATTTAGAAAATCAATTTTCAAGAGTTTTAAAGGCTCAAATTATTTTTTTAAAGTTGTTAAATGATCTCCTTCAGGTGTAGGATGCATCTAGTCCCATCGAGCATGCCATTATGTGATCTAGGAATTAGACTCAAGAGAGGATGGTTAGTATGGTGTTTGTTCCAAAATGAACACAAAATGAAATAAACACAAAATGAAATAGACACACTAATAGTATAACATCTCTAGGCCTAGACACTAGGGAGAGCTTAGTTAACAAAAGCAAATGATAAGCATAACTAAAAATCAAGGAAGAAAACACAATAATTCCTTCACCTTATTTGGATGCTCTAAATGGTTTTGTAGTGGTGGTTTGCTTGGCTTGTGCTCATAAAGTCCTTGGCAATGGAAGCCTGGCTATCTACATCTCTCCTTGGCACCTTTGGCTTGTGGCTTGGCTTGGCTTGAAATCAATTTGGCATGATAAAACTAATTTATTAAAGCTTTTGGAATCAATTAAGAATTATAAATTTGCATCAAAAAAAATTTTAATATATTTGAGCATAGTAAATTTGCACCAAAATAGCTTAGAAATGATGTTGTGAGGCCTCCTATTTATAGATTTTTGGATTTGATCACAATCAACCTCAACCATCCATCTCAGGATTGAGATGTGTGGTTGAGGATTAATTAAATTTTTGTAATTAAGTTTATAATTATCCTCATCATGACATTGAAATAAGGGGAAATTAAGAGGCATGGAGGGCATCATGGAAGGCATTGATGAGGCATGGGAGGCATGAATCCTAATATTTGTGGCATTTATAGCCTAAGGATGCCTTCCCAAGAAATGAGGTCACTTGATGATGTAGATATTCAATATTCATTTCCAAAAACAAGTATTCAACAAGTTTACATGGAATTTATTAATTAGGCCTTGATTTGGATTAATTAGCTCTTAAGCATGATTAAGCACTTTGTGCACAAACTACCCAAATTGATCAGAATGCCTTGTTATTGGTCCTAAATTTGAATGGATTAGAATTAGAAGTCAATTCTAGATGCATTGGAACAATATTACCATTTAGGATGTTGCCAATAACAAATAACAAAGGCACAAGTCTTGTGCAAAATATTTGATAGGGAAGAGCAATCTAGAGTACACAGGTGCAAATTTGCATTTTGACTCGAAATGAACTGATCAAAGTTAGTTGGCCCATAAATTAAATTACCCTATTTAGGGATACCCTAGCCAAAATCAGCACTTTAATATGTTAGTTTCACATCATTTTGTATGTTTTATTATTTTTAGGCCAAACTGTGCGTTTTAGGTGGAAACTAGCCAAAAGTTTGGTTGGAGGTTATTGACAGCTAGTTTTAGGTGTCTACAAGAATTTTGTTTCTTCTCGTTCATCATTATTTTAAATTATTTTGGATTTAAGTGATCTAAAACAGTATAAAATGATTGAATTTCAAATTTCATAGATTATAGAATAAATTAGTTGATTAGGGGACATTATGCTGAGGTTCAATTGATAGTTTGTCTTATGTTAGTGTGTTATAATATTAAATGGACCTATTTTTTGAGTGTCTTATTCAATTTTTCCTTCTTATCTTTATGGATTTTTGTACCACATTTTAGAATCCTATTAAAACCCTCCATTTATCCTTATATATATATATATATATATATATATATAGCATAAATTACATATATATAAATGTAAAAGAAGATATTAGTTGCACTTACTATTTATAAAATGATTAAGCAAAGGAGAGAGATAAGTAATTTAGAAGATATTTTTCTATTTTTCTCACTCCTTGTGTATAGTCATCTATTATTTTCTAAAATGGATCTATGAATACTTGTCTCAAGAAAAAGAGTATTAGAATCTATGAGGAAATTATTGGTGAATCCTAGACAACTTTGGTAATTAATTACATCCACTACTTGTCAAAACTATCCCTATATGTTTTACTAGTTTTTTCTCCCATAGATCATTACAAGTGTGTGTCAAGATGATTTATTGAGTTTTATATTATGCATAGATCTTGATTTTGTCTTATTTTTCCTTGAAATCCTAAATCCACTTTTTACACATGTTTCACTTGGAAAAGAGGGGTAAAATATGGGTTGGACGCTATTAACCACTCCTTGTTGAGTGATTGAGCATTTCCTATAGTCTAATACTCCAAAGAGAGTTCAAAATGCATGTATTTATACCACCTATGTATATGTGTGCCTAATATGTAACTCTTTGGCTTGTATCAATTGATAATATGTAGTTTTGACCTTGATTTATATGTTTAGACTTGGGTTTTGGGACTATTTCTTTGAGTTATTTTCAAAATTTTATGGTTTTGAATGTTGTCTCAAGGATGTGCTAATAAATATCTTAATTTGAAACTTATTTAAAAGTGTTGACCAAGTGTGTAATACCTTAGGCTTGATGTGTATTTATAGATGACTCTTTGGGTAATTTCCCTCTATAATCAACATGTGAAACATACTGGCCAACCTAATGGAGGAATTTAAATTTGAAAAATAGTTATTTAAGGATCCTAGTATATTGTCAATGAAGGTAGATGATGTCGATTACCACTAGTATGTGACTATTTCCAACATTGTCTAATGAAGGAAAAATAGTAATATAGAAAGTTATAATAGTTTGCCTAGTATTATAACTTATTTTGGCATAGACTAGGGAGATCCTATATATGAATGATTTTTTTTGGATGGCTATATATATGATAGAGTTTTTTAAAGAGTCAAGTGTTTATATATAATCCATGTCAAATATAGGTCAAAACTAATGTTTCCAAGTGTCTAATACTAAATTTGTGTGTCTACAATTGGCCAGCTTTTATTATAATATTGAAAATTATAGATGAAAATGATAAAATAAATGAATTTGGTGATTTTAGATAGTCGCATTTTATTTTAATAGGTATACCCCAAAAATCTAGCTTGCTTCATGCAAAACTTGTGGTAAATCACATTTGATATTAACAAATATATATAAAATATGTATCTTAATCCATTAAAAACCTAAAGAGAAACATGTAAAAATAAATGTCCACTTATGCTATAAAAATATGAAATAACCTAGAGAGATAAATAAATTTAAATTGAAAAGTCAATGAACAAGTACCCATGTGAGTATACAAACCAAGTTTTTGCTATTAAAATCATTTGGATAATTCCATGGGTGATTATGATCCAATGAGATACCATTATTAAAATCATGGGTTGAGAATTAAAAATGCCTCAACAATCATTGGGAACTAAGAAATTATAGAAAATTGAATGATGCAGGACCTCAATTGCTTTACTCAAATTATCATCTTAACTCTTTTGGTGAAAACCCAAAATAAGTCTATATGTAAATTTAGAGCCCCAAAATAGACTGTATGTAAAAATATAAACTCTAAATCAATTATTGTAGATGGATTTTAGATTCAAAGTGATTATGTAGTGTCATTATTCCTAAACATAAAAATAGGAAAGTGTTTGCATGGACAACTTTCATGCCCCCAAAACTGATCTATTTATACCTCAATATGATATATAAATCCAAAATTTATATGTCATTTTATTTAATAAAATCAATCTAATATCCCTACTCAATCTGACCCATGTAATTTATCCCATAATCTCATAGAATATATCAATGTTCCTCATAATCCTGTAAATTCCACAAATATGCTTCACATATGTGTCAATTTGTCAATCTATTTCATTTAAATCAAATTAACTTATCCAATATATCTTATTTGAATCACATCATCTATCCTAAAATATAAACCAAATATTTTTCAAGGTCTAAATTTCTATAATTATCCAACTAGTATTCCCCTTGTTTGAGGTGAGGTATGAAACTTGCAAGTCACTCATCTTAGAATTAAAGTTTTATATTCATCATATTATATGTAGAAAATGTAATAATGTAAAACATTTGTGCTAACATGATTATAAATTTAGTATACAAATATTTTATCACTAACACATATATGAAACATGTAACCCAAGGCATATCATTATCATGTTAAGTAGATATAGAAATGAGGCATGTAGTAATAATCATTGTAGCAATAATCACTCAAAAATAAGATACATGATAGTAATCATATCTTCACACATAAAAAAATAATGTGTGATATTAATCATGACACCAAAATCCAAAAAACCATGTAAATATGTACATACATATACATGCAATGTCATGTTCATGATGCACACAATCACTTAAGACATGACATAGACATAGACTATAGGATTCTTAAGCAAGCATGATATGATAACATAAAATCAATGAAATCATATAAACATGTAAATTAGAACTAATGATTCATCACACAATGTAATATTTATCAATGATCACACATAAAACATTTAATGTAATACTCAACCATGGTCACACAATGTGCACTCATCAAGAGTCACACATGGAACATGCAATCTATCATGCGACCAATACTCACACACAAAAAACACATGAAGAGTCACAAAAAGAACACAAAAATTGGTTGTAATGTAACACACATGAATTATCACATAATGTAATACACAAACAATGATCACACCATGTAACATGCATCAACATCAACATGCATATAAAAAATAATGCTAGTCTAAAAAATCAATCTAGTTCATATCAGATATAAAAAATCACAATATCCATGGAATATAGTAGTCAAAATAGTAAATGTAAGATCAATTCATGTAAAAATAGTCTAAGTATATTTTTATGATCAATGAAGTGTCATAGAAAGATATAACCTATAAATATGTACTAATATTCACCTAGTGTAGGCATGTCCTATGGGTATAAGGAATGTCCCACATTTATATATTTGTGTATGATATGTACCTATATGTCCTACATCCCTCTCACGTATATCATGAAAAAAATGTGTGTATAAAATGGATATGTAATTCACCACATATATGATAAATCACATCAATCAATCATGTAACTAGCAAACATGCCATTCAAAGGTCTTATATTTTTATTTTTTTTATTTTTTAGTTTTATTTTTTAATTTTTTAAATATGCTAATATTAACTAGTGATATAAATAATTTCATGCTCATATGTAGGTCCTATATTGATTGGTGTGAATGTCACTCACTATGGGTGAGGAGTAACATACATATCTATATATAAATCTAATAAATGATCATGCATTGTAGTATATCTATCACTATCATATTAAACATAAATTTGTGTACATCATGGAGATAAATAAACCATAGTAACCCTACAAATCAATATGTATGTTGTAAGAGTGATGTATAAGTGTTTTTTGTGTAGCATGTAGAGTAATCTATAGAACCAATTTAAGATGTGATGGGGTAGGTGATTCTAGTATGGCAACCAAATAGACATTTAATGTAATTTACATTGAAACATTAGTATTAGATGAGTATTAATTAATTATTTATACATTTCCTTCATATAATGAACTTGTACATGTTGTAAAATAATTTATGGTGGGTGTGGCAAAGGAAATGTCTCTTATTGAATAAGTTACTCTATGGAATTTCTATAATTTTTAACACCTAGTTGATATAAATATACTTCACACATCATTGTACCCCTGATGGTACTGTACATGTTATATGTATCTAAGGATGTCCTAATAACATGTAGTATACCCTAGTATTGGGTAGAACCAATAAATGATGTATTTGTTTTAACCTATTTTTTATTTAACAAGATAAATGTTTTCTTAATAGGTGTAAAACTTGAGAGATATCAAAATGCAAAAGAAATATGATTATTAATAACTCTTATTTTGTGACATGCTAAATACAAAAATATATTATCTTTGGAAATTACTAAAAATAGATGTACTTAGCTCAACTTTGACTTAAATTGTTGACTATTTTGATTATCTAACACTAGAAATAAGAAAAAGATATGACTCCAAATGTGCTTGATTAGTAGAAAAAATTTAAATTAATTACTAAACAAGACCACACTCCATGGACAATAGTGTAGTTTGGTCATTTTTTTGACTACATACTTGTCTGAGTTAACTATGACAAAAAATATATAAGTGAAAGATAAAGAAAGAATAATTGTGATAGTGTCAAATTAAGAACAAAATTTGAGAATATTCCTGGACAATACTTTACTCCTTAGAAAACAATTCAATTCATTCATGTCTATTGACTAAGGAATTATCCATGTTGATAAAAATCAAACTAATTTGTCTTCTACACTTGTGTCTATTGATCAGGCTAAGATGATTATATTCAAATTATGTCACATGAATGTTTTTTTCCTCTTATTTTCTTTGGAAACCCTAGGGATCTTTGTGAGAACTAAAACCTAAAATAAAGAGGGGAGTGTAATGGGATGAGCTAACCCTAATCACCCCTTGATTATTAAAGGATACATATATATCCATATACTTTGAAGAGGGAAATCAATCTACACATTATTATCCCATATGGAATTATTTTGAAATTGTGTTCATTGATTATATGTATGAAATTAAAAATATAGATTTGAAAATGATATATCTTGACTTGATTTAAGATAATTTAGACTTGGGTTATGGTTTTTATTTTTGAATGATCTTGAATTTTAGAAGAATATGGTATATTTTATCAATGTGCAATAGTGTGTAAGTGCTTAATAGATAGTTCCCATCTATTAATAATGAATTACCTATTATTTGTATTCTCTTTCCATAATATGGACCTACATGTTTCTAAGTGTCTAGTCTTATAAACTTCATGAGACTGAATGATTTAATCACCTCAACATTCTAAAAGGTGAACTAATTTTAGACATTAAATTTAAGTTATATAGAACCTTAGTATTGTATACTTGTCAAGTACTTATCATGGTTATATACTCAATTCTAGGACCTTCTTATTACCAAAAGGCTTGCATCTACTATATTTTATGCATATTACTTATCTCTTCATCCAACCATATGTTATCCTAATGACTAGACCTACTATACTATGAAAAAATACTTAAACCTGCTTATTATCATCCTCTATAATTTTTGGACCTATACCTATTTTCCAACTTCTTAGACACTACATCCCATCCAGACACCTATGTTGGTGCTAGTGTCATGTGCCAAACTAAGTGTCCAGTACCCTAAAATCATAAAATTTTGAAATGAAACATATCTTTATGGTCAACCTAAGTACATTAATGTGAATTATTTCCAAAATTTACTAGTATATATATAATATCAATCTTCATTCATTCCTCACTTTGCATGGCTAATAACTCACAAGGAAACTTACCAAAATCATTCAATCAAGCATTCAAGTGAGAAAATATTCCCTATTCTTTCCTATTTCAATATAAGTCATAGGGATAAACCATATAAATTTATAATGTATTTAAGGATCATTCCATGAACCATATTTTCTAAGTTACAAGATACACCCCTATGTACTTACTTATCACAAGTTACATATTGATACACACACAAGCTAGCATGTAGGGGAGAACTACATAAATTTGAGGCCCTTTTTAGAGTATTTACTATGTAGGTAGTTCCCATTGATAGAGGGGTCCTTGGGATACCTCATCACTATGTTACCACTAACCCATTTTTACCATAGTCACCTCAAGGGTTAGGAATATAGGATTTGATCAATTGATAAAGAACCACAACCTGTGCACAATATCTAAACACACTAGAGTAAAGATGATAAAAAAACTAAAAGATTCTAGGTGGTTACACTCATATCTATTCAATATTTTTTACTATACACTTGCATCCATTCATATAGTAGTGTTGACATAATCATCTAGATCTAACACAAGCATCTAAGACCACACAATGCAAATTTATAGAATATGATGATTGATTCAGATCTAGATCCAGTCTACTTTTAACATGTTTCATATCATATCTATACATGAAAATTAAACCATATAAGTAATCATATTTATAATTTATTTTAATGTTAGTCAATAGTTTTACTTTCTATTTTAATGTATCTCAACATTTAAATCCAAAACATTGTTTATTTGAGTTTTTAAATTAATTATTCTACTATATATTTTTTATCATCCTTGTGTTTATTAATTTCTATAATTTTAACCATATACTATATTGAACCATCTTAATTTAAGGTTAAACATTTTGTGAACCTAATGTTTTAGGCACACCCTAAATTATCCTAAGGTAGTCAGTCTTCTGAGGTATTTCATTGTTGTATTTTGGTAGTTTTGCTCATAGCCCTAGACTAGATGGTGTTTCTATCAAACACCTAGATCTTCCTCCTTGTTCAAATAATATGGATCAAAAAAATGAGGTAACACATTAAATACCTAATGAAGATACCAATAATGAAACTAAACTAAATACTAAATAAGTTATCATATAAATTGATTATGAGCATGAAAATGATGCATCTAACAAAAATGATGAAAATGAACAAATAGACCAAGAATAAGCACAAGCTCTTGATATGTTTTTACAACATATTTTGTAAAACCTAGATGATCTTGATGATATTATAAGAACAATATTAGAAACTAAAAACCAAAAATCATAGAGGAACAATTAGGTCCATCTATTGATCATGTTATTAGAACTACGGGACATCCCCATATACCAATAACCATCCTCTTAAATGCCTCACCACTTGATAATTATAATGGTGGCATGAGATATGTGTTTACAACTTTATTCACCAAAACAAATCCTATTAATGGTACATATTACATATAAAACATAAATACTTTAGTCTAATTATTAATTTCAATTATTAAATCCACTCAAACTATGGGTATGTCTCCTTTGGTAACTTTCCAATATTCAAACCTTAGTAATCAAGATGTGCAAGATCTTATCAAAAATAAAATAAAATCAAGCTAAGGTTAAAAATATTGAAAAACATTATATGAAATCACCTTATGCTATTGATTCAAAAGAGGTGTTGTATAACCTTCTTGTACCTAAAATATATTTACACCCATTGTCAAATGATTTTACTGCACCCAAGTTCACATTTTATAATGACAGGGGTGGTCCTCAACAACATCTTTGATCTTTCTATGTGGCATGCCTTGATTATGCCTCCAATTTTAAAATTTTGACTAAGTTATTTCCAAGGAGCCTCAAAGACTATGCTCTAAGGTGGTTCTATGAATTACCAATTCAATTCGTAAATGCATTCAAACCTCTTGAAAATTAGTTTTTGGTACACTTCTCTATCTATATTACTAAAAAGGTTTCCTATGCCCAAATTACAAGAATCAAACAAGGAAACAATGGACATATCAATGAATATGTCTTAAGGTAAAAGATAATGTTGGATAAAATGACCAATCTAATGGAAGATAAAAGAGCTTCAAGACATTTTCAAGAAAAGTTTTCTTTCCCTATTACATGAGTCCATTATCTTAAAAAAAGTCAAATATTTTGATGAGTTATGCCATATTATTCATGATCATGAAATGAAACTTATCTCATAAAAAAATGTATCAAACACACTAACTATATAAAATACCAAGTTATAAGGTAAAACCCACACAATATAAAAAGGAAATAACTCTCATGGTTAATGCAGTGTCACAAAAACCTAATCATCTTACCTTATCCAATTCACCATGGAGAGAATTTACACACTTACCTAAGTCTCTAGATTTATTACTTCTAAAGCTTTCGGAGTGTCAGCTCATATCTTAACTCATCCTATAGAGGTTGATATGAGTCAACTTATACCCAAAGGATATGAAGCCAATGCTTAATATGACTATCACCAAGTTCCAAGGCATTCTAAAAATTGTTGTTTCACCTTGAAGCATAATATCCAAGAACTTATAAATGGATAAAATATTACATTTGATGATCTTCCAAAAGAATAAGATTCAAACCTAGTGATCACTAAGATCATAAAATATTTTACAACCCTTTGCAGGACCATTCTAAGAAGGAACTAGAAGTGCAAATGGCATATAGTGCACACCCTTCTCCATCACATTATGGACACCTACTAGGTGGGGTTATTGGTACTTATACACAATAAAAAACTTCCATGATTTAGATATATTCTATTACTTTAGATGATAGTGATATTATGGATGATGACTTTATTCATTCATTATGCATTTGAGAATACTTTGATCACTAGCCTATACACAATGTTATGATTGATAATAGTGCAAGTGAGAACTTTTTCACCATGACATTACTTATGCACTTGATTTATACACATGATTATTTCCATCCTTTGACCAAATCAGTTAGAGTATTTGATGGGACCTCACAACAAGTTATCATTGAGATTGAATTACCTTTATAGATTGGCCCAGCACATGTGGTCAATACTTTTTATGTTATCCCTTACACAATCTATTTTTTATATGTTATTGAAATGACCTTAGATACATAATCTATGTGCAATACCTTCTACAGGGCATAGGTGTGTTAAATGCATTCATGCTAATAGGGTAATAACAAATTTTATAATTCCATATAAACATCCACTTGAACAAAATAAGTTTATACCAAGGTGGTTAATTATCAAACCTACTAAGGTTAATCATCCATGAAATGGTAACTAATATGATGATCCTATAAAATAGATCATTATATCTAAGTAATTACCTTAATTTTTTCATAAATAACCTTACTTTTGTGTGGATTTATATGTTCATTTTATAACTCATTACTAATCTAAAGTATAAAATGAGTACTTTTCCTTGATTATTTTTTGCAATTTATTATTGGTTGTTTACACCACTTTGTTCTAACCTTCTACATGAAAAAACACCATTTATGTGTATAAAGGTCATCCCAATTTACTAGATGAAAATCATGTGTTTTGGAAAATCAAAATTAATTTAGAATATTAGCTCAGAACAACTTTGATGATCTCCAATCTATCTCTAAATATCACTAAGTTGGCTCTAGAGTCCATCAATCTAAATTTGAAGATCACCAGCCAAGCTCTAGAGATGCCTAGACTGGCTCTATAAATGCTCAGACTAGTTCTTAAGGATTCTAAAATCTCAAAAAAATACATTTTGAATAATTTTCATCATGGTGAAAACCATATTTTCTTGATTAGAAGCATCCTTTTATATTTTTGGAACTTTTCTAAAAGTCATGTAAAGCTTTCCAAAAGTAGAATGCCTATTTATAGACATAAGTATTTATAGTAGTTTTTTTAAAATTAGTTTTAATTAATAAAATGGGTTTTTTTCTAGAATATAAATGGTTTAAACTAAAAATAGGATTTGTAACTAGCAGAATCTAAAGATATCATGTGAGAACTAACGCTAGCACTCTTTCACTGGTTTGCCCCTTGAAACATGGAAGAGATGTTATCTTTTTATTTTCAATAAATAATATCTTAGTTAGTTATGGTTTTGTTAAAAGGTTGGTATATTTATATTATATTTTTTAAAATCATTGTCACATATAAACAATGTCTTCCTATTGATATGATAGCAGAGAATAAAACAAGAGTATGTAGCAAGTAAATGATTGAAACATATAACTATGGTTTTCCATCATTGTAAGCATTTCTAGAGTTAATGAAAAATTTATTTCATGGTATTTGTATAATTCTAATGTGATTTAATCCTATTCCAAGGGAGAGTAATGTCCCACTCAACCAAGGAAGTAGGATCATTTGTGGTATTTATATGTTTTTGGTATTTTGTGTTTTTGTCTTTCATTCCTTTATGTAAAGTGTTGTGTGACAAATTATAAAATGTAGGTATCTATGTGTTTTTAATGCATGTGTGTTTAAATTAAGTTATTTATATTTTTTATAACATTTCCTTTCAAATAAATTCTAATTTCTACAACCTATACTAGTTATGTGTTTATATCAAGAGCAATTTATATTACAAGTGTGTTTTATTTTAAAGCATTTTCCATTCCAATAAAGTGTGTTACATTCCAAGCATTATAATTTATAAAGAGTGTTTATTTTTACAATAAATAATTTATATTTCAATTCAAATAAGTAAATTATATATTTAGGAATAAATGATCCAAAACTCACCCCAAATAGACAATTGTAAATCACTATCTTGCATAACTTACTATTAACTATTGTTGGACATCGATCCTTATTCGATATGACAAAAAATTGACTTAGTTGATTAAATGAGGAGGATAAAATGACCCTCATCATTTTTGGCATCATTATTGGGGATTTTCTAGGTGTCACTAGGTTACAATATTTCAAACTAATAGTTGATTAAGAAAGACATATCATAATTCAAAGTAATTTAGGAATATTAAAGAGATTCAAAGCAAAGATATATTATTAAGAACCCTCAAAAAATCATAATCACTAGTAGGTAACAATAATAAATTGAATTATAATACCTTATATAAAAATATCTTTAGACTGTTGAGGAGGAATCATTGTTAGCCTCACCTGAACTTTGAGAACACTCTCTATAGATAGGTGCATCCTTTCAAATGAATTAATTAAGGCTAAATAATATTTTTAAATATATTTTTGAATCCAAATAAAGTATCCTTATATCCAATTATGATGATTTAATACCTCCTATAAGAAATCTCTACAACATATATTAGTAAAACATAAGAGATAGTCTGAAAAATAATCCGCCAAATAGCGTTGCGCGAGGTAGAGTTCAACCATGAAGAAAAACTTTTACATATTGTATTTTATTAGATCAAGATGAAAATTATGAAATTAAGAACATATACCATCCATACTACCTAATTTTTTGGGATTGTCCACATAAGACCTTGATCAATTTTTTTTGAGTTTTAAGTTTTGTGTCAAACTTATGATTACAAAATTGATAATCACAAACTGAAATTGTTCCCTTCTACACTCAATAATTCAACCATGAGATGGTTTATGGTTTATAGACAAATTATATTCACACATGAGATGAGATGGAGAATCTATTCTTGGAAAAATATCATGATCAAAAAGAGGATTTATTTCATATATAATAAGAAAAAGATGAGAATATAGAAGACTATCTTGATCATTTCCTCTTTACAGATAGAATATATGGATATGATTTAGAAGAATATTTTAGTAAAATAGTTTTATTAAAATTATTTGATGATGATGATAGAGAATAATTGAACCTAATGGTAAAATGAGACATAGATAAACTTAGTCTTAATGATATTTATAACTTATTCAATAATTAATCAAAAATAACAACTAGGATTAGGAAGTTGAAAATAGGAAAAAGAAGAAATGATGTAGTACACTCATGGAGGAGTTCTCAAATCTTAAAACATTAATTTTGGTTCAATTAAACACCATACTAGATGGGTTAAAAGAAAAATCTAATGTTGCTACTAAATTTCTAGATATGTATTTTCCAAAATTTAGGTTTAAACATACACTCCAAGATTTTCCTCTTGATAGGATAGATATGTGTGTAATTTACAATACAAATGACCATGACATAAAGAATTGTGTCCTCCTCATTCTTAATAATCAATTTAAATATATTACCCAACCAATAAAATATCTCAATTATATACAAAGATAAGAGAATAATTTTTATTATAACCAAAATCTAAACCACTTTCTTCCCAGAGCTCTTTCTAATCCAAGGATGATGCCATAGACTAGACTAACACCTCCACAAACATAGGGACCGCCAACTTGGCCTCCATGGTAATGGACATGAGCATGGCCATGAATTTCATGGCAAAACCAAAAACCATGGATTCCATAAATAAATCAATAATGGGTACCTCAAACATTCAATTAGTAAAGGAGGTTTCTACCCCAAAATGTGTTGATCCCTACCCCTACTAGCCAACCACCATAAATTAAATAAGTATCTCAACATCAATTTATTACATAGAGAGTAAAAACCCCAAGAATAGATATGAATCCCCTATATATGGAATTTAATAAAAATAATCATGGGGGTCAATTCCATTGACTGTAGTAATGTTTAGCTATATTCATGCAAGATATTGACTAGTCCTCCAATCACCATTACATAAATTCCAATTGAAAATTAAAGTTTAAGACCTCTTAATGATCCAATAAAATAGAAAAAATAAATAAATAAATCAATAAAATCTTTATGAAACTACTCCTTCACTAATTCCTTTTCTTGAAAGACATAAGGAAAACACGAATAATAGTTAATCTAGCTTAATCTAGGAACTAAGAAAATTAAGTATTAAGATACCAATATTTCAAGAAATAAGAGACATTATGGAACTCAACTCAATAATAAAAGGTTTGTGCATTAAATCCCTATGGATAAGAAATTAATATCTCAAGTCCATATAGGCAAATGGAAATCTTGTTGACCTCTAAGTAATAAAACTACTTATATAATAATATGGAGACACTATGAGTCATATTATCACTATAAATATAATAAATATGTGTTATTGGATCTAGGATATGCTATCGTATTTATGACATTAGACACATTAACATGATTCTCCCTTATTAGAGTACAACTGATTAATACTGTATTATATATGGTTGATCAATCTATTGACAAACTGAAGGGAGTTATGGAAGATGTCTCAATAATAGTAGAATTTTGGGAATACCCCATGAATTTCATGATACATCAGCTAAAGATTCAAAAATTAGGTTATCCATTAATCATATGGATACCAAGGATGTCCACAGTTGCAACACTCATATTTTACAAATCTAGAGATACGACTATTTCTAATAGATTAAAAGTAAAGAAAATTTCTTTGTATCCACCTGTAAAACCATCCTTGGACTCCATATATAACTTATGGGTAGATTAACCAAATAAAAAAACAATAGTATTTCTTCTTTGTCCATGGTAGTAGTCAAAAACCATGTGAATGAGCTAGAGGAGAAGTTAACAAGTTGTATTAAAGAAGTTAGACTAGCTCCAGAGATGCTCAGTCTAGTTCTGGAGATGCCCAATTTGGCTATATAAATTCATAGATTATCTCTAGACATGCATAATTCAATAACCTAGATGATTCTTAGGATGAAAAATATGATCACACACTTCTTCAACATAACATTTTTAGTTGGGCACACAACAGTGAATAAACTTTTGTTTCAATTTTTTATTGTCTCTTAGCAAGTATGATTTTAGAAGGAGAATCCTTTATAAAATACATAACTAAATTCCACATGTTACAGCCTCATCCTTTCCCCTTGAACTCTCTCATGAGTGAATATAGGCAATCTAGTTCCATTTATCCATGAAAAAAATAACTAGCTATCCAACCAGGAAAAATATTAAACATAAATAGTTGGATAGAAAATGAGAAGGAAACTAAGGTCTTTGAAATTATAAATATCCATAAAAAATACTTTGCTTGAGAGTTTATGACATGAAATGAATTCACCTAGATGTTTGTACTCATTGAATTTACATGGAAAATATCAAACTAGTAAGATAACCACAGAGAATGATTAATCCATCACTAAGAGATATGATCAAAATAAAAATAAAAAAACTACTATAGGTAATATTCATTCATCCCATATTAGATATTCAATGGGTCTCAACATTTTTAATAGTACTAAATAAACATGTAAAATTGTGGATATGTATATATTATAGGGAGCTCAACAAATCTACCGTGACAGACTACTTTACTTTTCCTTTCCTAGACCAAGTCCTAGATAATTTATCCAAGAATAAATTATTTTCCTTCTTAAATGAGTTTTAATAGATACAATTAGATAAGGTTAGCTCTAGAAAACTAGGATAAAACAACATTTACATCTCCTTGGGGGACATTTTCATACATATGTTTACACTTTAGCCTATGCAATACACCAACTACTTTTCAAAGATCAATCTTAACTATATTTGTTGATATTACAAATGACTGTGTTGAATTATACATGTATGAATTTAAAGTGCATGGTGATTCTTTTGATGAACCATTAAACAATATAGATAAAATTTTAACCTAGTGTGAACAACATTAATTATACATAAGCCATGAAAAATGTCTGATGATGGTTGATAAAAGAATAATACTAGGTCATCACATATCAGCTCATGGAACATAGGTTAACCCTAAAATATTGAAGTTATCTCATATTTTATTTCACCTAAAATCAAAATGGATATCAAAAGCTTTTTAGGACATGTAGGATAATATAGGAATTTTATAGAAGATTTTAGTAAGATAGTTTCACCTATGTTTTCTTTACTCACTAAGGATAGTGAATTTATGTGGACTGAAAAGTGTTAACAAGATTTTGAACTAATAAAATAAAAACCTAATTTTTTCTCCAATCTTGAGAGGCCCTAATTGGAAGCATCCTTTCCACATACACACAAATTAATCTAACAATGATATGGGGTTATCTCTTGGGAAGAAATATGATGAAGGTAAGATGTATGCCATTTATTACATTAGTAATAATTTAAATCCTGCTAAAAAGAATTACACCACTACTACAAATAATTTTATAGATGTTATATATGCCATGAACAAGTTCTACCATTACATCACTAGATACAAAATATTAGATTACACAAATCATTCATCTATAAGGTACCTAGTGAATAAACCAGTGGTAGTAGAAAGGATCATAATATGGTTATTAATCTTACATAAATTTGATATCACAATCATTTATAAGCTAAGAAAGGTTAATATAGATGTTTAATTATTGATAAGATTAAATGTTTTAGGTAAACATGAGCCAATAGAGGATATTTTTATAGATAAATATTTGTTCACAATTTTAGCACACACACACACACCATGGTTTGCTTATAAGGCCAACTATCTATCCATAAAAAAAATTCCTTGTGATTTTAATCATAAATAAAAGAAACATTTTATTAGAAATAGTGTTAACTATAACTAGCTTAATTGTGTTTTATTCAAATGTGTACCTAATATGGTACTTCATAGGTCTATAATAGAATATGAAATTTATGACATCCTAATAGTTTTCTATGATGAACTAGAAAGAGACCAATATTCAACCAAAATGACTATTCAAAATATCCTTGGGGTTGGATACTACTAGCCTTCACTTCAAATAAATGTGAAAATATATTTTTGGCAATGTGATCCTTGCCAAAGGATGAGGAAACCCATATTGTTTAATGAGATGCCCTCCATCTTCGATTGGTTTTAAGATCCTTTAAGAAATTGGGGTTGGATTTAATTAGTGTCATTGATCCACCATCTCAAGGAAAGGGGTACATCATAGTATGTATTTTTTATATCACCAAGTGGGTATAGGTTCAATCTCTATCATTCACTCATGAAAAATTAGTTTTTTATTTATTATACTATAGGAACATGTAACATTTTGGAGTAACAAGAGTAATAGAATTAGATTAAGTCCCTTAATTTGCATCCAACATGATCAAATATTTCATAAAGCACTACCAAATCACTTAATATAATTCATCACCATACCATCCTCAAGCCAATGGTCAAGTTGAGGTTACCAATAGAGAACTAGAGAACATCTTGACCAATATAGTGAGCATTATAAAAAAAGATTGGGAAAGTAAGCTAATTGAAGTAGTATGGGCCTAAAAAAACAACATGGAAGACCATCACAAGATTTTATCCTTGTGATCTTATGTATGGGAAGAAGTCATTACTTTGAATTTAATTTGATATATAAATACTAATAACAACAATGGATGTGGACATATATTTAGATGAAGCATAAATAGGTAGAATTCTTTTAACTAAATAAACTTGATGAGATGAGACTAGAGGCATTGCATCAAACATAACTTCTTAAACATAAAATAAATGAATGGAATGATAGTCACATCAAGTAAATAAAATTCAAAGAGGGAGATTGGTCCTTGTTGTTTAATCCCAAATACTAGCATTTCAGTTTAGTTTGATTCAAAGAGGGAGATTGGTCTTTATCAAGTAGAAAATATTTTTGATAATGAATCAATTTAGTTGTTACAAATTGATGGAAATAAAAGGAAACTCTTAATAAATGGACATACGTTGAGGCTCTATCATCAACCTACAAACAAGGATGAATTCTTCAAATATATTCAATCTCAAAAAAAAAAAAAAGGTATGTGGAAGAACCTTGTTTTTCCATCACAACCAAAGAATGATGTTTTGAGTCCAATAAATGAGGGGGATTGAAAACGAGTAAATGATAGTCCCTATATATATAATGACAAAGTTTAAAACTAGTGAATGAATTTTTTTTGGGAGAACAAAATCAATAAAAAAGTAATCTTAATTGAATTGTATAAAACTCTAAATTAACTTGTGTGGTATTTTATCATAGGACAACTGACACAACTAGGAATGAAGACAACCCAATGGTAATTAAAGGTAGTTGTATTTAATTATTCTATGAGTAGGATTATTTTTGAGTTTTATATGTGATTTAATCCACTCCCAAAAAGAAGATTCTTCTAAATAAGGACATGCTAAGAATGGGTCACTTCAAAATGTTTAAAAGTATATTTTATATAAAAAAGGCATGCATACCATTTGGATGTCTTTTAAAATGAAACAAAAATATATATGATGTCACCAAGATGACGAGGTCTGGGAAATAATGAGGCAAAAATCATTCATCATGATAGAGACTTAAAGGATTAATGACATATTTTTGAATAAGGTAAAAGGATAGGGATAGATTTGGGTTCTCCCAGGTTACTCCACATGAAATAAATAACTATTTATCTCCCTCAAACCATCCCATCTCATATATTTCTTAAGCTCTGATATATTTTAAGAGTTAAGGTGATTACTTGCATAGTTTGTTAAGTGTGCCTTTCTCTATTATTTTCTAAGGATATTATGCTTTGTTGATCACAAAATAATATCACCTTATACTTTGATACTTCACTCCTCTAATTTCTTACCAATAATTACTCATAGCACCAAATATATTTGATAAATTGACAAGATGGGCCAAAAGAAGAAATCAAACCCTAAATCTATAGAACTATTGTTAGAAGATGAGGTGGTGGTAGTGATTTTTGAGGAATATGGTTGGCTAAAGTCTATTAATAAATTACAATGCTACAATAAGAAGTTAGTTAGGGAATTTAACATCAGTATTGAGTGAGAATATACTAAGGTTAAAGGAATTAAATATCCTATTGAAAACATTGTAATCAGTTAGCCCTTATGGATTATAGAAATAGGGTTGAGGATCTCAAGGAAATCCACTCTCAAAGACCTAATTCAAATCTTCCATGAATAAGGATAACCCATGTTTAAACTAATTATTATCCCTTAGTGGATAACAAAAGGAATCAAGAGAAATATTTCAAAAAACATGGAGGACTATCACATTTTGGGTCATCAATTTCTTTACTTTTGATGGAAAATATGGTCCTCTTCAAGGGGATTTTAGCTTTCAAGAGGACTTGCAAAAGGTTATTATGGGGGAAATGATGAGACCATAAAATGGATCATTATTTCTAAGTAATGAACTCATTTTTTCCTAAGTTACCTTTATTTTGTGTGGATTTATATGTACATTCTATAACTCATTACAAATTTAAATTAGAAAATTAGTACTTTACCTTGATTATTCTATGCAAGTTAATGATACTTATTTACACCACTTTTTAAAAATATTTTACATGAAAAGCCACCAAATTTGTGTATACAGGTCATCTAGGTGCACTAAAGGAAAATAATGTGTTTTATAAAAATAAAAGAACTTTATAAAATCAACTTAAGCAAACTCTAGTAATCTCTAGTTTAGCTCCAAAGAGCACCAGGTTGGCTCTAGAGTCCTTTAGTTTGGCTTTGGAGATCACCAACTTACTCTAGAGATGCCCATACTAGTTCTATAGATACATAGACCACTTCTAAAGGCTTATAGGATATCTAAAAAATACATTTTGAAGACTTTGCATCATGGTGCAAACCATATATACTTGATCTAAATGATCCTAGTATATTTTTGGAATATTTCTAGAAGTCATGTATAAACTTTCCAAAAGTAGTATGTCTATTTATAGTCATAAGTGTTTATAATAGTTGTTATAAAAGCAAATGTAAGTAGTATAATTGAGTAAATTTATATAATATAAATGGTTTCAACTAAAAGGAGTTGTAACTAGCAAAAACTAAAGATAGCATGTGAGAATTAATGTTAGCACTCTTCCACCAATTTCTACCTTGAAATGTGGAAACGATGTTGTTATCTCTATGTTTTCAATAAAAATGATTCTAGTTAGTTATGGTTTTAATAGCAGGTTAGTATATTTTAATCAAATTTTATAAAATTGGTGTCACATATTAACCATATCTTCATGTTGATATGGTAATAGAGAATATAATAAGAATACTATCAAGTAAATGATTGAAGCATAGAACTAAGATTTTTTAGCATAGTAAGAATTTCTATAATTAATGAATAATTTATTAGATGGTAATTATACAATTTTAGTGTGATCTAATAATATTCCAAAGGAGAGCAATAACCCACTTAAGTAAAGAAGCATGATCATTTGTGGTTTTCATATGTTTATGTTATTAAGTGTTTTTGTATTTCATTCCTTTATACAAAGTGTTGTGTGATAAATTCTAACCTATACGTATCTATGTGTGTTTAATGAATGTGTGTTTCAATTTATTTTTTTGGATTTTTTATATCATTCCTTTTTAAATCCATTCTACCCTTTGTAATCCAGACTAGTTATGGGTTTATTTCAAGAGAAATTTCTATTACAACAAGTGTGTTTCCTTTTAAATCATTTTTCATTTCATTAAATTGTGTTTCTCTTCCAAGCATTCCAATTAATCAAGAGTGTTTGATTTTAAATGAAATATGTTATATTTAAATTCAAAATATTATATAAGATATTTAGGAGTAAATAATCCACAACTCCCCCCCAAACATATAACTATCAATCATTATCTTGCATACCTTACTATTGACTACTATTAGACATAGACCATGGTTTGATATGACATCAATTTGAATCAATTGGTTAAATTAAGAATTAAAAAAATACAATTATAAAATTACTCCTTCCAATGTCTCTTCACGACCACAAAGTATTATTATACATACACAAAGCATTAGAGATCTTATAGTGCCAAATATTACACCTCTACATGATCCTTGGCAATATCACCAATTTATCACACTAGGTTCACATTATGGAGGTACCTATGAGCATACTTTGGATGAGATCATATTATAGTTTTTTTAATCTTCCAATATTCCAAAAATAACAAAAAAAAATAAAAAATTCAAAAATTCAAAAATCAAAATTTTTTTTTTTTCAACATTTACATGTTCTATTAACTCCACATATATGTTGTTAGTTCCATGTTTTTGGATGGAATATCATCTATTTATATATACATATGTGATTCACACATCCTTTGAGTGTGATACAAACATACCTAGGCACATGATCTATGCACTTTTGATGTTGGGCCTTTCATCGACTCATGTCATTTGGACATTGGGGGCATCTAATTCTTTGATCATGATACATATACGTTATATCATTATATGATAATTTTATATTATCATGATTGACATTATATAATTACGCATGCCTTTATCCATTCTTATACCTTTCAAAGTGTACTTGATATGTTATGTACTTAACCATTTTAGTAACACATATCCAAAGACTAGTATGATATGTTTTTGTTGGTTGCTTATGATTCCATGATTTAATTTTTACACTTAATTGAGTGTGTTAATTTATTATTATTATCATGCATTGTATTACTTTTTTGATCATTTGAATAAGCTCCATTTATTGTGGCCATCATTCCTATGTTTTCCTATCGTGACATTTACATATGTCATAGTTTGTTGTATCTTGGCATTTGACTAAGTCATGTCCCTCAAATTGTGTAACATTTAAAAATTACTCTTGTTTAAGGTCTCCTTAGACCATTGTATTTTTATTTCATTTTGAGTGTTCTTGTGTGTGTGCTTTATTAATTTTTGACCTTATAATGTTACTATCTAGACATTTCCATGATTCACATCATACACATTAGGATTTGATGTGATCACATACTATGTACCTTATTTTTATATATACCTAGACATGCTACTCATAGATGCTACATTATCCATACACACATTATAAAATTATATTATCATTTGAAGTAAGGTAACTACTAGGTTCTAATTCCCCTCACCTCAAAAGTGGGGGCATATCATAGAGGCATGGATTTAACACCTTCACAATTTTAGATTTCAGTAGGGGCATGCAAATAAGGCATAACCTCAACACATATTTAGTACTCAACATTCTCATAATAAAATGGGGGTGTGTTATGGAAACATGTAATCTACACTTTCACCAATTCTCAGTTTCTCTAAATTTAATGGGAGCATGTCATGGTAACATGTCTTCCACACTTACACAATTTTAAAATTGGCCAAAATTGCATGGTTATATGATTTAGATACACATTTATGATAACATTATATATATTGGTACCATTTTTATACCAAGGTTTTAGCTTGATACATATATGATGTGCATATGCATTTCAAAATATCACCTTACATTACAAAATTAAATCAACTTTTAGATTTCAAATACATCATGGACTTTAACATACACTAGGATGGACTTTTATGGACTATTTTTGAGCAAGTTTACTACAGTATTTGGTTCAATTTTGGAAAGGTTTAGGTGATTACATCACTCAGTCTTACCAATTTTATAGGATGGAATGATCAAATCATCCACATGCACTAGATTTATATTGTGATTTGACTTGGATCACTCACACTCACCATATTATAAGTATGATTAGGTTGCATGGTTGAGCTAATATCAACTTGTGGGTATAAACTCACCTTTTCTCCAAGGTTGGGGCTAAGTTTTCCTCCAATATTTAAACTTTAAAGTAGTACATGTGTCTTTTATCACAAATCCAAAGCTTCAAACTAAAGCAACTCTTTAAATCAAAATTCCAAAAGGAAATATGGTTGCATTGATACATAGGTGTACTCTTAACCTTGATCTCTTTGATTTCAAGTATTTGAAATCTAGATTATATGCATTGATTATATATTGTAACTATTGACTCTAAAAACTCTCACTCTTGGCAAACATTCTTCTTATGGGAAGCTTCACAGATGTGGGATGAATTCATGGTCTATAAATCAACCTCTGGGGTTTTAGAAGACGACTCTTCAAACTAATTGGGGATGAAAATGGAGAAGAAAGAAATGAAAATTAAATTAAATAACCTAACTAAGATAATGTGTCAATATTTCAATATATCTAACTACTATTGCATAAAATATCTTGATCCTTTCCAAACAACATAGACTATTAAAGGAACATATGCATGCATTAAATCCCATAAAATAAACAAGAATCAATATGATAGAAGTAGAGAAAAGAGATAAAAAACAATAATAAATCCCATTCCATTTTACATAGAACACCATGTCCTCTTCATTTCTAGGTGGAGAAGAAAATATCAAAGGCCTCAAGGGCATAGTATATAATATTCAATCCTAACAATAAGGGGCACCTTCTAAGGTCATGAAATGAAAATAATAACTACTAATACTTCTATTCTAGAACTAACTATTACAATGGATTCACTAATAGTAAAACAATTATCTAAAAGTTCCAAATTTTATAAAATAAAATAACTCTACTTATATAGGTGTAACGGTCTCTCGAAGAAGTGACACCTATAACTAGGCACTTGCTCTCATGATGAGGTCATTATAATTGACTGGGGTACTCTGGCTCATTAGTGTAGTTGGTCTTTAAAAAGTTGAATATGGTATAATTTAAATGCCTTATGATTTCCATGATGTTTATAAGAAGCATTGTGGTAACATGTGTCCAGATTAAGAACTACCTCTAGAATGATTATTAGAAATGGGGGCCCACTCTTCTCATCCAATAGCAATGATTGAAGGTCTGATAAAAAAAATTAGCCTTGGACAAGCACCATAATTCCATGTTGAAGGTTTTCTTCATTATTATTAAAACTACATGGTAGGACCAATTCCTAACCTTATCAACCAATCACATAATCTAGAGTTTTAAAAAAATAAACCTTTGCTCCTAAGGAGCATCATGGCACCATGTGGTGAGCTTCACTTATTTTTTGATATAATTGCATAGTGGGCCTCACTTATTGCTTTGTCAGCCAATGGCACTACTTGAAATTTTGACAAAAATAAAACTCCCTTGGATGAGCATTAGAATGCCATGTGGAGGGTTGGCACTTCTCCTAGGGAAGTTGAGAACTTCTTTGAGTTGAATGAATACCAAGTTGTTGTGTGGTAGCTATGGGAGGAAGTTGAAACTTACCCAAAAATAGAGAAAAGGACCCTAGGAAAAAGAGGGAGCTGCAACACAAATGCCAAACTTGCCAAGATCATCTGTGACAAAAATTAATTGCTCTGAAACTCAAAAATGTGGATAATGATCCACAATTATTGTAGATTTGGAGGGGGAATATGCATATAGATAAAATAACCCAAAACTTCTAGTTCCCAAACTAGTCAAAACAAAATTACAAAATGGGTGAGGTCTATAAAACTCATAATTTTAAAAGAGAAGCCTTCAAAGGCATCCACTCTTCCTCATTCTACTGAGTCTTCTTCTTCAAAGCCTTAAAATCCTTATCCAAATATATTATCTCCTTGAAGGAGATGATACTCAAGCCTTAAACAACTACCAACATTTGAAACTCTAGTTGGGTGAGAGGATGAAAAATGGTCTCCCCCTTGGAGACAATTGTCTCTTGATTAAGAGCCATAAAAATGGTATATTCATTCTAATTATTTTCTAGAAGATCTTTTATTTTGTCCTTTGATAGGATGGTGTTGTCTATGAGGAATGGGGAGGGGATTCCCAATTGGACCAGCTATTTGATATGGCCCTTTATATCCCTAACAACCTTTTCTAAGGAATCTAAAAATGCCTTGAACTTTATTGTTGCCTTATTATAGCTAATGAACTCATTTAATTTCACTACCACCTACCTTTGGTCATCCACCCCTACCACTTGTAGTGTCCTATCTATCATGTTGTATAGTTTTTGGATGAGCTATTATGAATCTTGAACCTTAGGGGACATGAAGGCTAAGATATGGTCTATGGATGCACTTACCTAGGAGCTCAGCATCTAAGATTCCATGATGAACCAAAATTATGACTTCAAGTTTATGGACACATTATTTATCCTATCCTAATAGGATACATATAATTACTAGACCATGGTGAGGATGCCTACAGTATAGGAGCAGGAAATGAGGTCATTCTTCAATTTTAGGATTTCTTAGTCATTGGCCAAGGACTCCTATTACATCTACCACTATAATTATATCTATGAATTTTTAGAGTTTGATATACTCTTATATGTATATAAAATCTCTTCTTCCTTCTCTTGAAGTGTATTTTCTATAGTTTTCTTCTCCTTCTTTAGACCCTCTATCTTGATCTTTAATTCTACAACCTAGATCCATAATTGGGCTCTTTGGTTGGCTTTCACCTATAAGTTTTTTTTGGTAGTGTGGATATAAAGGTTTGACCTCATTTTGGTGAGATCTACATATTTTTATTTGGCCTCAATATTGAGGCAATCAACTATAGCTTCCACTCTTATGAGTTATAGCTCTTTCTTTTCTAATCATCGACCAACATTGATATAGTCCATGGTGATGAAATTCTACATTTCTTCCATCACATCAACCCTATCAGTGGGTCTAGCCTAGGTAAGGTTGAGGATAATGGTATGTATTGATTAATTCCCTAGTTTCATCTATTCTTATGGCTTTATTACTTAGGATACCATGTGTGCAATCATTATATGTTTCTATGTTGGGTCAAAGAATGACTGTATGCAAAGAACTGTTAGGGCTTTAGCCTATTTTCCTCTTCTCTTCTTTACCCAGGCCTCTTAGGATTTTATAAAAGTCTATAAATTCTAATGAAACTACTCCTTTAACTATATTAACTCCCCCATGAAAGGAGATACTTGTGGCAAGTTGAATGGAATGATCACTTACTACTTTGAGGCAACATATGTTATTCCCTAGGGAATGAGTGGGTAAAGGGTTAGGGTAGAAGGAGATAAAGGTGGGAGTACATGATTAGGGGTGTGGGTGATTATGCCATAATATATGATGATGTGGATGATGAGGTTGGAGGAGTGATAAATAGTGTAAGGGAGGTGATCAGTTGTGTAGAGGAAAATGGTGCAAGTGAGGTGATAAGATGGGTAGTGGAGAGTGGTATGAGCTCAATGAAAACTATGGAGGGTGAAGGAGTGAAGAATGAAGTATAAGTGGAAATAAAGGGATAAGAAAAGTTTAACTTATTTTGGGGGGGATTTTGGGGAGAATTGGAGGGTTTTACCCTAGAGTCAGACTGAGATGACCTCACCTCAAGATGCCCTAAAGAGGTTTTTTGTTGTTTTAGGGTAGTCAAATATGGGTACAAATGAGGTAGCTAGTTTTTGGGCCTCTAGATCACTGAAAATTCCTCATCATTTTTTGAAGGGGTGTCCCCTTCCTCTTTTAAATGAGTATCCTCCTCCTCTCCTTCAATTGAGACTTCTTCAGCTAGAGCTTCCTTCTCATGGTGCTCATCTTAGAGGTTTTTAAATGTCTTGTTTATGTCCTAGTCATCAAAATTGTGCTCTTGATAGACAATTTATTGCTTATATTTTTAATAGGCATATATCTTCTCCTAGCACCATCCCCTCTAGATGAGTTACACTATCAACCCCTTTATCAATTTCTTTATGGTGTCTAACTCTTAGACTACTTTATAAAAGGACTCCCATGGCTTGCAAGTGTCCAATGAGATCTTAGATAGATCCAGATAATAATTTATGTCATCTTATAATGATGACCTACACTCTTTAAAGTATGGTTGGGGATCATGGGTGAATAGGGTAGTGGTCTTTAAGTTGGCTATGTAGCCAACCGAGTCATAGTTTCACTAGTCATTAATTTGGTCAAGGTTGATATCTACAAGCTTGAGTGTAAGTAGGTGTTTTTGAAACATATTCACCACTATGATGCCTCCTCTTGAGAATGGGATGTCATATAATGCCTTCTTCTTTCATTTCATATCATAGACTAAGTTGACCATGTTGAGCTAGCGATCCAGTTCTAAGACTAGGGTCATATCTGTGAGTAGGCATGGGAGTTGGAATGTCTCCTCTTTGAATCCATGGAATTGAATGAATGTCAAATGGGACCCAAAGAACCAATAAAATAGAATCCTATCACCAATGATCCATGAACTTGAGTGGTCTATCATTATGAAAGTGATGGGTTCCCAACTGAGGTCAATGAGGACTAGAGACATGAAGGATTCATAAAAAATTTAGTAATCTTACATGGACAACAAGATATGAGTCCATGTGGAGATGGAGATCACTATGTTAGGAAGGGTGACCAATTTAATGGCATTGAAGGTAAAGTATGGAGATAATAACTAGGAGTTTTGATACAAAATTAGGTAGAGGAGGAAGGAGGAATACCTAAAGGTATTTTGTGTTGAGAAGTTTGCCAACTTATTTTTTATGGTTCTGGTGATGGCATCCACAAATTCCATCATATAAAACTTTTACTTACCTACCATATTCAAAAGGAAGACTAATCTCAATTGGAAATTAATGATGTTAGCATTCAAGTCCATCTTGAAGATGAAAATCATCATGAAGAGGCTACCCCTCATATCTTGTGTCATAAAGCTCATGAGAGTGATGGGAAGAGGAAGTGCTTCAATGTAACTCTTCAAAGAACTAAATTGATGAACTATATATTATATACATGGGTTTCCTAAACATCCTATAATCTCTCCATACTATATACATCACCACTGGGGTCCCTCAGGATTCGTATCATCTCCTTTATGATGTCAACACTGATATACACTTTTAGGTGGTTGTTACTTGTAATAACACCAATGTTAGCATCATATATGTCTATACATAAGGAAATGATCTTTAGGCATGGGTGCACAAGAGGCACCATGTATTGGGATAATGCCAAGCTCTAAATCCTATATCCAAATGACTCATAGTCATTTTTTCAAACCTTTTCGATCATTCAAGTGTGGGCACCCTCTCTCAATAGCTTTAGGTTTTTGGTCAATTTAGGGTCAAAGATCCCATCTACATAATTTAGGACTAGCATAGGGTCCCATTATTTCCCCTTGGTGACAATTTTAACATTTAATACTTTGGACCTTGGTTGTGTGAATGTGGATGCATACAATTTACTTACTACATACTATAGGGGAATGTCGCCATGACCACCCGACCTATGGGTTTTATGATTCCTCAGATGCCTTCTACTACCAAATGAGGATGTAGAAGTCTTCATCTTATAAGTTTTTTTTGAAAATTTTCTCTACTCCAAGGAAAAAATTGGACACTAGCTTTCTACTTACAACTCGTGTAATTCTTCCTGAATTCTCTTAACTCAAGCTACTCTACTCAATTACTCAATTCTCTTGGAAACTCTTAGGAATTTAAGTGTTTGGCTTGGGGTATTTATAAGACAACACTTCTTATTGAAATCATCATGGAAATTTTTAATTTGATCGCCCCATAAATATTGAGAGTGACACACATGCTTGTACAATGTCTCATAAGATATTTGTGCTAATACTCATGGGGGACCATGAAATATGGGGAATCTTGAATTAATGGTAAGGGGAGTGGGGTAAATAGTTGTATATCACTAGCTGATTGAAAACTAAGGGATCCAAGGCATCAACACCTAGAAATTAAATGAATAACTTGTGCCAATGGCGCTTACTCTTGAAGGGAAACAACAATAAAAAAAGAAACAAAAATAAAGAAGCGAAACTAACTAAATATGTACAAGGAAGAACCATTCAATTATTTAAAGTGTTTTAAGTTGATTCTATTAATTTGAATCCCTAATGAATTTCCCTCTTCATCTTCCAACTCAAACACATTACCCTATCAATTGACTATGATGCAAAAAACCCCCCTCCATAGGGAATTAAACTTTAAATGTTGGCCTAGCTTTGCATCCCTTTGGTCATATTTGAGGACCAAGTCACTTAGATTGAAGACTGGGTCAGATGCCTTCTTGTTGAACCATTACTTGACCACCCATTATTGGGTGGCCTTATCATCACTAGCTCATTCTCTTGCTACTTAGACCCTGATAAATTCTGTTAGCCTAACCTCCATCACCCTATTCTTAATTATCTTAAAAGCTTTCAAAATCTATAACGTGGGAATATCTATTGATATGGGCATGACTAATTCTTTCTCATATACTAGTTCATACAAGAATGACTTTAAAATTTTCTTGGGATTAATTCAGTCTGCCCATAGAGCTGTTTTGAGATGCATATGCCACTCTAGCTATGACACCCATCTATTTGATCAATTTTATGAGATTTTTTTGGTTGATTCATCCAACTCATTCTCTTGTGGGTAGTAATTAGATGAAGTTTTCAATAAAATGCTATTTTAGAGCATGAATGTTGAAACCTTTACACCAAGGAAGGCCTTGGCATTATTACATATAATCATTTTTAGAGGGACAAACCTTGCCACTAGTTCCTCTAAGAAGTTGAAGATTACATTCTCAATCACCTCTTTTAATGGGGTTACCTCAGTCCACCTTGTGAAATAATTAATGGCCATGAGTATCTATTTTTGGCCCATGGTAGATATAGTATTTATCATCTTGATGAAATACAAGACCCATTATGTGAAAGTTTCATTAGTTACAGTTGGATTCAATGGCTTGGATAAATTATTTTGCTTGCCTATGAATAATTAACATTACTAGCACCTTTTGACTTCTTGATGGTAGTTAGAGAACATGGTTGGATAGTAATATCTTGAATTCATGATCTTGGTTGAAATTATCTTTGTAGATAAGTGTATACCTAGAGGATTGAAATGCATATTTTATAGGATCTTGATAGCCTAGTTGTTTTCAACACATTAAAGAAGTTCCCCATCAAAGTTCCTTTTGAAGAAGACCCCTTGGACTAGCATGTATCTGGCTCTTTATAGCCTATATAATCCTTTATTATGTGTAGGGAAGCCTTTTGAATATTGTTTGGTTCAAATAAAATACATCTTATTAGTAAATAGGACCCATTAATTTCATATTGATTTATTAGGACCATCTCCATTGTATCTTATTCTTCTATTGGGGCATTTGCATATTTATCCAAATACTCACAAAGCCCTCTTCCTCAGATCAACTTGGTTGGTCTAGCCTTAATTTCATATTATAGGATCTTGGTGATCTAATTTGTCCTTTTATTATTGATATTTCCTTCCATTATATACTCTCTGATGCTAGAATGCATCACATATACCATTATCTTGATCCCCGCCACTAGGTGTATAAACCTTTTAAATCCTTTGATGATGGCAAAAGCTTGTTTTTTGATAAAATTATACTTAGTATCATACCCATACAAGGTTATTGAAAAGAAGTAATTTGTGTGCTCTCTTATTCATTCATTTTCCTTCTATGTTAACACAACCACTAGGCTATGTTTACTCCCAAAAACATACATGATGAAGTCTTTCGAGAAGTTTTGATTAATCAGCACAGGGGTAATAGATATCACATTTTTTATCTTATAAAATGCTACTCTTACTTTAGGGTTACATTTAAAATACTAATCCATCTTCAACATCAATGTGATTGGCCTTACCAACCCCACAAAGTTAGATATGAAATTGATCTTCCCTAAGAAATATTGGACTCCCTTCTTATTGACTAGCAATGCTAAATCCTTGATGGCCTTTATTTTATCAGTATTGATAGAGATGCCTTATTTGGATACTATGTATCCTAATAACTTTCTTTATATGACATCAAAGACACACTTTTTGTGGTTGAGAGATACCCTAAACTCTTGGCATTTTTAGAAAACTTTCTCCAAATGATCAAAGTGATTTTCATTTTTTTGGAGAATATAGTTAGATCATCCAGTTAAATGAGGATGATTTTTTTTATTAAGCCTTGAAATGCTATGTCCATGGCTCATTTTAAGGTGGTCCCTACATTATATAGGCTAATAGGCATATTTTTATATGCAAAAGTTCCCTACTTTGTGGTGAAGGTGGTTTTATGTTGGTCATATTTATTGACCCATACCTAGTTATATCCAAAGAATCCATCTAGAAGAGAAAGAATTTTCATACCTAATATCATCTAGAGGATATTTTACATATAAGGAATGGAGTAATGATCCTTTAGAGACACTTTATTCAAATCTCAAAAATCCATGTATAGATAGATTTCTCCATTCTTCTTTCTCACTAGAACTAGGTTGGATACCCAAGTTGAATGCTTGATTGGGTATATAATTATTGAGCCAATCAGTTTACATAGTTCTTGAGCCATGAGAGACTTAATTTCTAGGTTGACAAACCTTTTCTTCTATCGTATGGGATTGGAACCTTTAAATAGATCAATGGTATGTTGAATGACCTCATGGTCATATCCCTTTAGGTCATCTTAGGTCCAATCCATCACTCCATATTTTTTGTAGAAAGACACCAATTAGTCCTTATCTTTTTGGGAAACTTCTTTCCCTAATTTAAATTTTCTTCTACTTCTAACATTGAGCTCAAAATAGTCACATTTATCTATGACAAACTTCCATTGGTCATTCCTAGAATCATGAGAATTGAAAGGATTCTCTAAGGTGATTAGGCCCTTTAGAAGATTATTGGACTTCAACTACATGATTTGATCCTCATAGGCTTCTTGGATCTTTGGATGCAACTGCTCTAAAAATTCTCATGACTAATAAAGAAACATAATGATTTGGGCATCACTTTTAAACACTTTCTAGTTTTGACCATTATCTAAAATGATGAGCTTGATGATCACCCATACTGCTTGCTCATTGGTGAACAAACCGGTCAGCAGATCAAATTGGGAGCTAATCACCATAATTATGTCTAACTTTAAGTTCATGAACCTAAGAGTGATTTGAATATTAAATTCTTCAAATAATTAAATCAATTCCCATATTTAATGGTAGTAGGATCTCATATAAATATTCTTCATAGTTAAGACCCATCTTACTTATCTCACCACTAATTTGGAATCACCAAACACTTTTAGCTACTTCACACCCATTTGCTTGATGAGGTTGAGGCCATGGACTAGTGCTTTGTATTTAGCTTCATTGTTCATGCAAATAAATTAGACTTAAAATGCTCATAGGGTCTCTTTTTTAATGGAGACACCAATTAGATGCTAGCCTTAGAGCTAGTTTTGTATTTCACACCATCAAAATGTAGAGTCCAAAATTTAGACTTGCTTTTAGGTTCTTTGGTTTGATCCTCCTTCTTCTTCATGAACTTAGGGATAGATTGATATATTTCATGGATTACATAGGTCCTAAGGATAGTGGCATGAAAATTCATGAAAGGATAATTCTCAATGAATTCATTGATGATAACTTCTTACTCTAGGATCTTGTTATTGGCCACTCCTTCCTCTTTAAGCATTTATATGTAATGTGTTTCCTTATTTGAGAAAGAAGTGTGCATCACTTCAAATTTCATCATAGCATCATCCACTATGTGTTCTGAATGTAGTGGCTCAGGTAATACTTTTAATTTTAATCCATATTTATTCCTCAAGATTAAGTGGGACCAATCCAAATATAATTATCCACATATTTTGGTGATGAAATATCTTGATAGACATAGCCCAAAGACCAGCAGGATGTTTATCACTATAAATTCTTGGGTGATAATGATATTAAGATAAGAGTATAATGTTAAGGGAATATTTTTGATAATACCTATGGTCTGAACCTTCTTCCCATATAACTACATCACTCTTTTATTCAAAGGTTCATAATGAAGTTATAACACATCCATAATCTATTTGGGCATCATTGTGGTGTTAGCAGCAAAGTCAATCATGTAATTATGTAATAACTATTTCCCCATAATGAGGGTTAAATAGAATGGGGTCAATTTAATTTTACTTAATCTTACCTATAAGTTTATGAATGTTGATGACACATGAGGTGTTTCACTAATATTGGCTTCATTCCCCCTATTTTGTATTGGCTCCATAGTCGGGTTAGTTTGTGTAGGTTTCTTTCAGTGTTCTAACACTTCTTATAGTAGATATGTTTACTCTAGGATAGATAGGACATCCCAAAGAGAGACATTAGTTAGAGCCTTCTTCTTCTACTTTAATATGTTAAATAACCCTTACAATCAGACCTCGAGGTCCTTTGGCCTGTTCTATGTTGTTCCACTCTATCTTTGATATTCCAGAGCTAGTGGTTGGGGTCCTAGGCCTTTTTTGAAAGCCACTTTAGACCTTGTGAAAGCTTCTTGGGTTTCATTTGATCTCTTTTTGGATCAGGTGAAGTAATCCAATTGGACTCATGAATCCCCCAGCACTAAGATCTCATTTGCATAAACCACATCTTTGCCTTCTACCCAAGAGAAAATCACATGCTTAAGGGCTATCTCTTCTTCTTATTCTAAGGACATTCCTTGAATCTATGCCATTAATACATCATTTTCAACACCTAGGGATTGATATCTGTAAGAATCTAAATCAGGGGCATTTCTTTATCTTTACTACTTAACAAATTTTTATTAAATGTTTCCTCTTAGGAAGTTCTGAGGCATATGTACATCATTAAATGGGAAACACCATGAATAATAATCATCTATCAATTTATTTTGTATGGTGACCAGTTCCTTATTTGAACTTAGTGTGACCATTTATAAAGGATTAGGGACTGGGACATTTTGGTTTATAGGTTGTACTTGGTGATTTGGTGCTTAATGATTTAGCACCTAATGATTTGGCATTTGCCTTTCTTAGTACTATTTTAGATGGTATGGGACTCTTCTTTCTTGGTAGTTTTAGAAAGGAGGTCTCAAGGGCATAGCTTGCTGCCTTTTAAGATTTATGATCTCATTAGAGAAGTTTTGTAAGATGTTCTTCATCTTTATGGCTAACAAGGATGAATAAGACATGTTCATATAAGTAGGCAAATATACATACATGGAAGGTAGGGCTCATGAGGTGCTTAGTACCTCCTCTTTCGATGACATTGATATTTCTAGGAACATTGGCATCAATGGTCAAGGGTGGAACTTCTCAGCATCTATTATATTATTCTCCACTCTAACTACTAGTTTGTAGGTATATGGAAACACTTGTCTTTTGAAGGAATGAATCATAATTGCTATATCCAAGTTAAAGGCCTTAAGGTAGAAGATAATAGCCATACCTGTAGGTGGTCAAGATGTTACCAAGATTCTTTGATAGGTCATATCAAACCTAGTGTTGAAATCTATAATAGCCTCTTACGAGGATCTCTTTATAGTTATTAGTTATTGTAGAAGAGATGACTAGTCTATTTTCTCATCGAATCTTTCAAAGAATCTATTACCCAAGTTATCCTAGGTGGGGATGGAGTTAGGTGATAAAGACTAGTACCAATCAAGAGCTCACCCCTTGAAAGAGGTAGTTAGTAGCCTTAAAGACACGATCTAATATGTGACATAGTACACAATACAAACATAAGAAACATCTTGAATATTTTATACTATGCTTTTGAAATCTTCCCTTATGAATTTAAGGAGTGCCTTTAAGGCATTAGAAGGAATAGGATCCCACATAGTCAGGGCTACTAAAGGTATGAGTGGGATACCACTATTCCATGTTACAAATTTCCTTGGTAGTTTTGGGATCACCATTTTTTATGGTTATTATGTTACACTTGAACCCATGACCATTTGGTGAGTTGTGGCTACCAGAGGTGGTGATAACAAGCCTAGATTCTTCATTATTTGTGATATTGTAATGGGCTTATAGATCATAAACACTAAATTCTATTTAGGTGATTGTGGGTTTGAGTCCTTTTCGAGCATGCCATAAAATAAATAACTATTGAAACCTAAAACTCTCACTCTTGGCCAACACTTTCATATGGGAAGATTTACAAATGTGGGATGAATTCATGGTCTGTAAAGCAAACTCCAGGATTTTAGAAGCTAACTCTTCAAACTAATTGGGGATGAAAAGTGAGAAGAAATAAATGCAAATAACCTAAATAAGGTAATGCACCAATATTTCAAAGTATCTAACTACTATTACATAAAATAGATGGATCCTTTTCAAATATCATAGACTATTAAAGGAGCATATGCATGAATTAAAGCATGTAATATAAACAAGAATCAATACTATAAAATTAGAGAAAGAAATAATAGACAACAATAAATCCCATTCTATTTTACATATAACACCATTTCCTCTTCATTATTATGTGAAGAACAAAATATCAAAGGCCTCAAGGGCACAATATATAATATTCAATCATATCTATGAGGGGCACCTGGTAATGTCATGAAATGAAAAGAATAACCATTACTACTTATATTCTAGAACTAACTATTACAATGGCTACTCTAATAGTAAAACAATTATATAAAAGTTCCATCATTTACAAAAAGAAAAAAAAAAACTCTATTTATATAGGTGTAATAGCCTCTTGAGGAAGTGACACTTAGAACTAGGCACTTGCTCTCATGATGAAGCCATTACAACTAACTAGGGGACTCCATCTCATGAGTGTAACTAGTCTTTATAATCTTGGATATGGCATAATTGCAATGCCTTATGATTCCCATGATGCTTAGAAGAAGCATGATGGTAACATGTGTCTGCTTCTAGAACTAACTTTGTAATGATTGTTAGAAATGGGGTCCCACTCCTCTCATCCAATGGTGTTCCTTAAAGGTCTGATAGGAAAAAATTTACCTTAGACAAGCGTCACGATGTCATATGGAATTTTTTATTCCTTATTATTATAAATTCATGGTGGGCCACATTCCTAACCTTATCATCCAATCATGCAATCTAGAGTCCTGACAAGAGAAACCTTTGCTCTTGAGTAGCGTCATGGTGCCATGTGGTGAGCTCCACTTCCTTTCCAATGCAACTATATAGTGGGCCCCACTTATTACTCCATTAGCTAATGGTGCTACTTGAAAGTCTTAGAAAAAATGTCCCTTGGGTGAGCACTAGAATTACATGTGGAGGGCTAGTGCTTCTCCTGGGGAAGTCAAGAATTTATTTGAGTTGAACGAGCACTGGGATGCCATGTGGAAGCTATGAGAAGAAGATGAGACTTAGCCAAAAATAGAGAAAATGACCTCAAGAAATAGAGGGGGTCACAACACAAATGTTAAACTCACCAAACTCATCTGTAACAAAATTTAATTACTCCAAAACTCCAAAATATGGATAATGATCCACAGTAACATGCTCTTGGTTGTAGGTTAGTCACCAACAAACCACTCAATTATGACTGATGCAAAGACAAGGTGTGTTATACACACCTAGGTATGCATTTATTTTCCTTTAAACTATAAATATAATTATTATATGAAAGGGGGCAAATGTAGACACTCAATATGAATTATATATCACCTTAGTCTTGTATACTTTGCAAGTACTTCTCATGGTTTTACCCTTCAGTTCTAATACCTTCTTATTG
Organism: Torreya grandis; assembly: GCA_037957365.1. Taxonomy (NCBI): domain Eukaryota; kingdom Viridiplantae; phylum Streptophyta; class Pinopsida; order Cupressales; family Taxaceae; genus Torreya; species Torreya grandis. The sequence goes on from JARHVA010001443.1 coordinate 1,292,964, forward strand.
TTAAAAGGCTTACATCCACTATCTATTATGCCTATTGCTTAACTATTAGTCTGACCATGTTCTTTTCTAATGACCAAGCCTTATATACTATGCATAATTATTTAAACCTACTTATTATCATCCTCTATAATTTTTGGACATGTACTTATTTTCTAGCTTCCTAGACACTTGTGTCCTAGCTAGCCACCTACATCAATGTTAGTTTCTTATGCCAAACTAAGTGTCTAGTTCCCTAAAGTTATCAAATTTTAAATGAAATTTATCTTTATGAAATACTTAAGTTATTTAATGTGAGATATTTATAAAATGGATTGATACATCTACAATATCAATCCTCATTCATTCCTCACATATCATAAACCTAGCAACTTATAATGCAACTTACCAAAAGCATTCAATAAATCATTCATGTGAGCAAATCTTATCTATTTTTTCCTATTTCAATGTCATTCATAGGAAAAACCCATATACATGTCTTATTTACTAAAAGATCATTCCATGATCTATATTTTCCAAGTGACAAGCTAGGTCACTCTATGTACTTGTTTATCACATGTTGCATCTTGATATACACACAAGCCAAAATGTAGGGAGAAACTATATAAGTCTAAGGACGTCTTTAGATTATTTTATATGTATGTATTTCTTATTGATATAGGGTTCCTTAGGTTAGCTCAACACCATGTGTTCACTAATACATTTTTCTCATAATCACCCCAATGGTGATGAAACTAGGGTTTGATCATTTGACAAAGACAAATAACCTATGCGTGAGATATAAAAACAATAGATTAAAGGTGATAGAAAACCTAGAAGGTTACATGTGGTCACACTTAGATCTATTCAATATTCTATTCTAGACACCTGCATCTAAGTCAGACAATAGCATTGATGTAACCATCTAGATCTAATGCAAGTGTCTAATTCTACACAATGCAAATTTATAGAATCTAATGATTTATCCATAATCCAAATCCAATCTCCTTCTAATTTGTTTCATATCATATCTGCACACACATAGTAAATTAGATAAGTACTCTTATTTTTAATTCATTATAATATCAATCAATAGTTTTATTTTCTATTTTATCATTTTTTAGAATTTAAATTCAAAATAATGTTTATCTGAGTTTGAAAATTAATTGGCCTACTATAGATATTTTTATCACCTTTTGATTATTCATTTGTATATTCTTAATCCTATACTATAATGACTCATCTCAAATTAGGGTTAAAAACCATCTAATGTAGTATATTGTCTCTTAACAGTCTATAAAATTCCATCTTAGGTAGGATAACAATCCATAGTAGTATTTGAAATCTAGAAACTGATTTTATTTTGTAATTTAATGTGTATTTTTCATGGTATGTGCACCTCATATATCTCAAGCTAAAATATGGGTATAATAATGGTACCAATGTATCTAATGTTGTAAAAAATGTGTATCTAAATCATATAACAATGAAATTTGGCCAATTTAAAATTTGTGAAAGTGTCAATGAATTTGGAGAAGCTACGAATTGGTATAATTTTGGAGAACATGTATCCATAGCATGTCCCCACTGAATCTATAGAATCTGATAAATGGATAAGTGTGGATAATATGTTTCCATGACATGCCCCCATTTTAATATAAAAATATGAAAATTTTTGGGATCATGCCTTTATGACATGCCCCCACTAAAATTCTCCCCCTTTAAGGTGATGGGAGTAGAAACTGGTAGTTACCTTACCTCAAAAGGATAATATAACTGCATAAGTTGTGAATGGATCATGTAGCATATAGGATTAATATTAATAGGTATATATATCATTGAATCATGCATAATGTGATCACATCAAGTCCTAAAATACATGATATAGATCATGACAACATCTATATATTAATAGTACAAGGTCGAGAATCAATCAACACACACACAAGCACTCAAAATTAAAACAAAAGGTAATGGTCTAAGGAGACATCATACAATAGGCATATTCAAATGTCACAATAGGAAAATAAAGGCATGAGGACTAAAATCAATGGAGCATATGAAAATTCTTAAGTAAACAAGACAAGAGAAAACAAGGTTAGACACTCAATGAAGTGCAAAAAGGAAAGCATGGAACCATAAGAAACCAACATAAGCATATCATAATAGTACTTAGATATATGTGTTATTTAAAGAAATTTAAGTACATATCATATCACTTACACTAAAAAATATATAAGCATGGATAAAGGTATGTGTAATTACATAAGATCAAACATGATAATGGAAAGTTATCATAGAATAATATAACCTAAGTGTATCGTGAATATAGAAAGTGGATGCCCCTAACTTACTGATGACTTGAGTAGAGGGAAGCCCTAACATCCATATGTGCATATATCATGTTCTTGGGTATGCCTATATCACAATCAAAATATGCATGAAACATATATGTTATATATAAATAAATGACATGTTATCTACCAACATTGAACCAATAACATAGATGACAAGGAGCTAATAAAACATGAAAATACTAATTTTTTTTAATTTTATTTTTGAATGTTTTAATTTTTTGGTATTTTTTAAATATTTGATATGGTTGAATTTTTAGAATATTATAATGTTTTTGAAATGATGAATCTAAGAAATGCTTATCATTAAAATTCATAGGATCACTTAATAAAATTTTCAACCTTTGTTTATAGTGATGCATTATCACCTCCTCAATTATTTTGTGTAGTTATTTACCAAAATCCATTAGTAGGGGAGGATCACCATATCCATCATTTTATATGAAAATCTCCATATCCCTAACATTTAATATGATACTTTTTTTGTACTATTCAATGTTACACTCCAATCAACTAACCAATGTTTCCCATTTTTTAACATCAAATGTGGCTTCCAATCTAATATCCATATGACTGTGGGGACCACTTATGGTTCATATGTGATGGCTAGTCTAATGTACCCATAATATTATGGCATTAGTGGAGAGTATGTTAATTCATCTATGTTATGTACTAGTTATTGAATAAATGTGGTGCTACTAATTGTATCCCAATTGTTCATATCAAATTTAAGATGTTGATAATAGACCACATCAATATTAGCAGTAATGGTTAGATATTTGTGCCTTGGTCACTTTGAAGGATGGTTTTATTTTTAAATTTTGGAAGTATTATGTATTTTTTGTTTCTCAAGAATAATTTGTATGTGTCCTTCACTTTTATATTTCTAATTTTTTTTTTCAATGCCTCACATTGATTTGTATTATGGCCAATGATATGATGATAGTTACAATATAGTAATCACTCTTTAGGAATACATGTTGTATGATCTGTGTCTATTATGAGGTAAAGATATAATCTTATGTTAAAGTAACATATAAATTATTATATCTAGAAAATCTTGGTTTGTTATGATCTATAAGTTTTATTGTGGAGTCTTATGAGATACCTCTACATTATTTACATGATGTATCTATATTTGACCCTTGTAAGGTTAACTCAATGTTTTTAACCAAGAGATATATATGTAATAACAAGCATTTACATTTTCATTTTCTATTTTTGCTTGTCCCTTATCTTGATTTTATTTTACATCCTCTGAATATGGATTTATCTTATATTTATAAAGACATGTAGTTGTGAATAGGTTATGCAAAAGATGAAAAAGTGGATCAAAATTTAGTTATAATAATCATCCATCTATCATATTATGGGATAGATCATGATCATTGTCAAAGTTATCCATATGGGTTTTATGCACACCAAAATAACCTTACAAGGAGACCTCTAAAATTTTAGGATTAGTGAAACTATTCACTCCAAGAGACAAGTTGTGGGGTATCAATTTTTTAAATAACCACATGGTGGAATAGCCATGAGAAGAGTGGTTATTTAACTCAAATGGTTTAGATATTATGTGAGTTTTAATTATATTTGAGGTGGCTGGATGGATCTAACCTAAGGTGTAATTAGTTAAAAAGAGTCAAAAAGAGGGAAAGGTAGGGCATAAAATAAAGGTAGGTATGACTCAACTATGGAATAAACCCTTCGAAGTGAACTTATTCTATCTTAGGCTAATAAAATTTTAAATAAATAGTACTTGCTACATTTTATCATTAACATAGTACAATTGACAAATAAACACAGTTAATCATCAAAAGAAATAATTGTAATATACTCAGAATCAATATCAAAGATATGGTTAGAACTAGATTTCATATCACATAGCTACCTTTAACCAATTATATGTATGATCAATAATCAATGAGTATTCAAGCTAACTATTTATTTAATTTAAATAATTATAAAATAAATAGTTACAAAGCCTATTGTAGATTATATTAACTTAATGTAAATTCCCTATAAGACATAATTTTTCTGGAAGAGATAAAACTTAAACATAAACTTATATAAAAATCCAAAAAAAATATTTCTTATATTACTTATGAAATTATCCTCCCTTTGGAATGAGGGAAAAACATATACTCATAGCTTAGGATGGTGATGCCTCATCATCTAAGCCAAGACTGTTTTTATAGTGTCTAAATTAGGACTGTGTGTTAAAAGCATTTGACGTATGTATGTTTTAAAATGTTAATAAATATTATATCTAATTTATACACATAAGTGATTTTACAAAATAAGGCATAGATAATCATAATACGAATTGATCAAAATGAAAACCAAGTCTTAGTTTGAATTGATAGTTAAAATTGACTCAAATAAATACAATGATGATGTGGTACCACCATGCATAGTTATTATGAATATAGTTAGAACTAAATTAGTATTTTGAGTCTTAGAAGAAACTTAAATTTGAATTAAATTCAAAGTAGTTGTTTTTGGTGATATTGGAGGAACTATGTCGGGTAGTGTAACAAGCATTGATCTTGTCAAACTAAGCATCGTATTATATTTGAGCATAAGTGGAGGTGTCAAAGGTTTATATTGAGTTTATGATGATCCTATTAAAGAGGATAACTCCCCTTGTGCTTGAAACCATTTATAGTCATCCATGCTCACAACAAATTCTAGCTTTATAGTCTCAAAATCAATAATATATCTTTTAAACAAAATTAGAACTTTATTCATTAAAATTTTATGTGTGGCCATTGAATATTTGAATGTTTCATTGAGGGTTTCTATTTAGGCCACTTTTTCCATAGAATATGTGATGAGATACATTATTTTATCATTTATCCTGTAGGTGTTGATTTATTGCTTTGACTTAAATCTATTCATTGTAATTCGTAATAAATTTTCAAAGAAAGGCTTAGTGATTATTCCCCCATGAGGTGTGCCTACACATGTAATCATTATGTATCCAAGGACATGAATTTTCATTAATTCTTGATTAACAAACTATTGTACTAGTCTTTAAATCTCTTGACTCCATTCTACCAAATACACTCATTTAGTAATTTATGGTCAAGTGACAAGGTCTATCTAATGTGAGCATTAATTTTAGTTACTGGTATTCCTTTAGTTTGGTATATTTTTCAATGAATTTCAGTTTGGCATCCCAATATTTCATTATCTCATGGAACTTGAAAACATATCCCCAAAATGTCTGACATTGGGCTCTTGTTGTTTTGATTATGCTCAAAATGTGGTACATATTTCAAATTGAGCTCTACACATTGTCAATAATATCATTATGAGATTTGATCACACTTTATTCCTTTGGTCTCTTTTTAGATTATTTCAATCCACTAAACATTTTTTTATAACTCCACTAATATCCTCAACCACCATGAGAGGGTCTTCTTTGAATTTATCTAAGTCCCCTAGCTTTTTTCCTCTTATTGATCAATGAAAACAATTATTCTTTCTTCTCATGCTCAAAAGTTTGCTATCCACCATCATTATCCTCTTCCTTACCCTTTTCAACATGTTTGTGACTTGATCAAACTACACATTGTCAATAATATCCTTATGATCTTTGATCACACTTTATTCCTCCAGTCTCCTTTTAGATTGTTTCAATCCACTAAACATTTGTTTTAGAACTCAAATAGTATCCTCAACCACCATGAGAGGGTCTTATTTGAATTCATCTAAGTACCATAGCTTTTTTCCTCTTATTGGTCAATGAAAACACTTATTCTTTCTTCTCATGCTCAAAGGTTTTCCATCCACCATCATTATCCTCTTCCTTACCCTTTTCAACATGTTTGTGACTTGATCAAACTACATAGAAAATTTAGGTTGCTCAGTGATGACTAGGTCCTACCTTATAGTTTATCCTTCTTATAATTGTTGTATACAAGTAAGGGGTACCATCATAATTTGATCAATGGCTTGGGTTTTAGATGAGGAAGTATAAAGTGGAGAGTTTCTTGGTGGTTTCATCACTGAATATGGAGGGTTAGCCATGGAGGATAAATTGGTGAGTATAGGTGGTTTAGGGAACACATGCATATCCTTTCTCCAAACTATGATTTTTATTTGTGTAGGAGTCATAATGGTATATTTAATTTTATCTAGGGTCTTGAAAAAAATACTATTGAGGAGTCAACTTGAGTGGCATGAATTAGAGACATCCCTAATTGATTAAATGACCTTAATAACATTAATTGGGTGGAAAAAATGGATTTAAATTCTAAATCATCCAAATGTACACTAGCACCCATGGTTCCTTAATTAGTGGTGAGAATCCATGGATGAATTATTTTAGCTTGGGTGGATGAATGTGATACAAAATAATTTATGGAACTAGTAGTAAAAGAATCAAAAGAATGGACAATAGAACTTGCCTTGCTAAGAAAATTATCAATTGGACCATTTGATCCTTGATATATTACACTGGAATCATCTAAAATTTGAATGATAATTGGATCTACAGATATATAAGGATATGTAGTAAATATATGCATATGACTAGTGTCAATTATTACAAACACTATAGTAGTAGTAAGGGATTCCTTTAGACTATCTTCCCTAGAAAATTATGGAGTAGTGGTAGGCCCTATGTTTGTAACCTCTATTACATGTGATTTTTTAGTATCTAGAGTAGGAAATGAGAATATAGGAGGATGATCATAATTTTTCTCTTGCATCACATATTCTCCAATATTTTCCAATCCGATTTCCCCCTTTAGGTCATCTTCCTTTTGAGGCTCTTCCTCAATATCAGTATATAATGGGCCAAGTGTAACACCTATATATTATGCATGAATCTCTTATTTTATAGTAACCTACATATAAGATGGGATAATTATTCCTTTACTCTTTTAATTAATTATATGATGAAGAATAATAGTAGTATAAAACCTTGGTGGGGAAGGAGCATTAGAAATTATAGGTGGAGATGTCATAATCGCAAGCACCGACACAAACTCAGTAGTAGTAAAAAATGAGAGAGACTCAATATTAGTAGGATTAGATGTAAATATAATATAATTACATATTTATTCATAGGCCATTATGGTAACTACATATTGTATTATAGGATAAATACTTGTATAAATTATGATGTTTAAGTTGTAGTAGAAGGTGAAGTTAGTTGAGTAGGCTACATGGAAGCTAAAGATGTTGACTAATTAATTACAAGAGAGGGATTAGTAGTGCTTAGTGGCCTTAATATACCCATAAATATTTTTTCCCTAATAGGTTTATTGGTCTTATCTTTAGTCTCATTTTTTATGCATTGGAGGAATGCTTGCTTGGGATAAAAGTATTTCTTCATTGTCTATGTCCTTAGCATCCTCAGGATAAATAGTAGGGTCATACTATATTCTCTATGTAATACTCATAGATATGGAGTATCTATGAATATTTTTCATTAACTTAATATATCCTCCAAATTCACAAATATTGGGTCATGACCAAAATATTCATGCTCATATTGGATCCTAACCTTGTCATATTTTTTAATGACTTTGTAAATAACATTTTTGGGATCTTAAAATTTTAACTATGATTTAATAAACCCATAATGAACCATGGCCTTAATTATTTGATAAAATTGGTTCCACTATGTATAATTTTGGTTAGTAATATTGAGGGTAAGTTAATGAATAACCCTTATCTAGTTGTCTTCAGTTTTAAATCTACACAGTTAGATAATTGGAAAATAGTTTCTTGCTCTGACACTTTGCCTTGAACAAGGCATAGTAGATTTAATGGGGATTAATAGTTTCCCTTAATTTTTATCATTGTATGGTATATATATAACCAATAATCACCCATTTTCATAATTTATATTTTGATTTTTTCAGTTAACCTTAGCATCCTAAGCCTATTAATGGCATGATAGACTAATGGGTATAATTCATCAGCAAACCTCTGCATTTGGCCTCTAAACCTATAGATATGAAAGATAGAGAAATCATCACCTATCTTATTCTTTGTATATTATACAAAAATATCCCAATTGTCCTCTCAAGGAGGTGTCATAATGGCATTTAAAAAATATGACATCATATATAAATTACCATTATGCCTGTTCTTAGCCTTATTCATTTGAAACTTCAAATTGAAGATAATTACTTATCCTAGCGATAAAATTTCTTTTATATTCAAAATGATGTTGAAAAAAGGGACCCAATTCTCCTTGACATAAGTGATATCTAAGAAACCATATAGTCTATTCAATAGTATCATTTTTATTTGCACCCCAAGCCTAGATCCTATAATCAAGATGTTATTAATCTAGCTTCTTAACATGATAGTATTTCGATTTGCTTCCCAGCTCTTCAGTGTAACCTTGATATTATTCTTACATAACTAGGCATGCAATATGGGTTGGTTAAATTTCATATTGAGAACATGGATACTATAATACTTTTCAAAGGCATTTACCGATACATAAGCTTTGGGAGTTGAATTATGTGGTAGGTGAAGGATGTTTCCTAAAATTTTTCTAGAAATAAACAAATTAAGTATGTGTTAAATACATGTAAATAACTCATCTTTGGTGATGTTATTATGTATATGATTTCCTTGATCACTATTAAGTCATATATGTATCTTTTGGTGAATGTTGACATCTGGTTGTTTAGGTCATATAACTCAGCTCTATCAAATTCAAACCAAATTATTGTGTAATGCTATAAATTTTGATCTAATGTTGTTAAGTCTAATACTATGTATATATACTTAGTTATTTTATCCAGACTAGATGTATATGGGGTTGGTTACTTATATGATTATGCCATTTTATCTTTGTGTATTTTTATAAGTAGATTTTAAAGAGTTAGGGCTTTTTAATTGCAACTTAACTTAGATATCAATTTGTTAGTTAGCTTGTAGACAATATAAATTTAATTTTTCTTTTGGGGCTGAATATATCATAGATTTTATTGATTCTAAGAATTCAATGCATTATATCATCCCTATGTGATAATTAATTATAGACAATCGATTGGTCTCCTATCAAATCCCATATTTATTTTTATTTTATAAATTCAACTTTTGAGGGACAATTTACCAGTGGTGAATTGTCAATTATTTTGGATACTTAGTCATCTTGGTGAGTCACTTATTCTACCATATTTCCATTTATCGTGAAATTAAGGATTATTTTCCTTTGTTTTTATTCTTTTATTTAGAGCATGACACATGGCCTATAGTCGCTTAGTATCTTGATTTAATACTTTTCATTTTGTACTTTGGAAAATTTGATCATAATTTGGTGGGATGCCAACATGTGGCATGATCATGCTCTTCTACTTAGTCATGGAATTTTTAATGTATTTTTTAATATATGCAGGCTATAGGTTAATTTTATACTACCATGTGGATGGATGCAACTTTTTTGGATGGTCTTTAGACTTTGACTATGTACCTTTTCTATACATGCCATGGGTCTCTAAAATGTTATCACATGGAATAATCACATTAATATACTTTGTTATATAACCTTGTAAATTATGTAGTAAGTTTTTAGTCAAGGATGAACAAGATTATGACCATTTGTATGATCTCAATTATTTAGATAATCATTTTAATTATTAATATGTGCTTGTACCTATCAATTTTAGATGAGCGAGATTGTGATAAATTGCATGATCATGCCCTTTTGAATCCTTGGGGATGTTCAAGACTTATACATTGAAGATGATATGAGAGATTTCATGAGATGATGTTAAGTGACACCATACCATTACTTCACTATATTTCAAGGTGTCTAAGTCTATGTTATTGGTACATAGACTACAAGTATATGTGACACTACCAAATAAATGGATGTCACTCTTATAGATGACCATTGTAGATGAAGACTTAGATGAAGCTATGGATGAGTGAGTTTAAGATAATTGAAAACATACCATAGATCTAGATGCTCAAGAATATTCTAGACTTGGATGCTTGGTATTACCAAGAGCAAGTTAACTCAATGGATACACATGGCATGATTTCATTTACCTGGTTGATCGATCATTAAAAATACATAAACACTCTTTTGATTTGATATCTTTTAGGCATAAAAGAGGTATGGCCAAAGGTATTGTCAATCTATAAATTAAATCCAACCTAAAAAAAGACAAAAGGCAAATTTGCAAAAATTCCAATTAACTTCATTAGTCCATGAAATCAAAACCCAAATTCTCTTGATGTTTCAAAATTTAAGCCAACATAGAAGCACACAATAATTTCAATAATGGTGTTTATTCATGATTTTAAATTGAAGGTCATGATATAATAATATAAATGATATATCAACCTATAGCTTCAAATTTTAATGTTTTTTTATCAAATTAGTCATAAACATGAAATCTTTAGCTTAGTATGTGTCCTCATTTGAATTTTTAAAAATGGGGTCTATTGGGTACAAAAATATTAATATGAAACATGGCCATCTATTTGCTCGGTATTGACCCTTTAACTCAAATGTTTGATTTTATTTTGTTTTTTGTATCATTGGATCTTTTGATAATTGTTCTTGCTCTTGATGTGCATTGATGTGCACCTCATTGGTTAGTTCTTTGTTTGCATCTAGAGGTAAATGAGGCATTGTGATTGACTCACTCATTTCATAGGTTTGTATATTCTCAAGGGGAATACATTACTTAGGTGGAATTACTTTAGAGTTTACTTGTATATTGGAATGTGTCATTTTTCAATATTTGAAATGTTGATCATATGTAAGGATGGTTAATAAGGCCCCATCATGTATGAATTTTACATATTAATATAGTGTAGATGGTATGGCTTACATTGTGTGTGTCCATGTTCTACCCAAAATTAATTTATAATGTAATGATTAAGACATTACTTGGAATGTGGTTGGAACCTTTTTTGGCCCCAATGTCACATCTAATATGATTTGGCTAACTAGAGGGATATGTGAATTATCAAACCATTCAATATGCATAACTAATTTTTGAATAATATTGCTATTAATGCCCATGGTGATTAAGAAAAATATGCTAAAAATGTTTAGGCCTGATCCATTATCAATGATTACCCTTTTGATTCTTTTGTTATACATATTCACTTGCATGAACAAAGATAAATGTTGGTTAATGATATCCTTATATGGTGAATTTTTTGGATCAAAGGTGATGAGTTTTACATTATTTTTGAGATATTTCATAATATACACAAAGTAAGTTGGTTCAATATCACTTTGAACTTGGGTATCACACAATGATTCATATAGGATATCCTTATAGATAGTAAATTGTTTTAGAAGTTTGAGGATTTATATTTTATCATGCATATTACTCAATTCATCAATAAGGTCATATCCTTTAGATTTGATCATAAATTTAGGTTTATGGGGCACCTATTGTATGTTAATATGTGTTAGACTAGATTGTGCACCCTTTCCTTTTTGGGTAGTGATTTCAAAGACCAAAAAATCTAATATAAGTCATGGGTGAATAATGGGTATGAGATGGTAGTTGTCACTTGAATAAGAGCTAGCTATAAAAATGATTGAGAGCATGGAAGTTGGCATCTAGGTACTTGCCCTATTATATTTAAAAAAGAGTTAAACAAAGAGATTAAATATTGTTTTCATTTTAAAACACTCTCATTATATTGATGAATTCATGTATTATGTTGAGTGATAGGTTTTATTCACCAATCATAATATCAAACCACAACTATTATTAAAAATTAGAGCCCAAAATGGCCTATAGATATATCCATATTAAACATAATTAAAGAAAGGTAAAAGGGAACTCTGATTTTTAGATTTTGAATAGTTTGAAATCAAAACACAAAAATTAGGAATAAATAATTAGGAAACCCTAGGTCAATTCTAGGGTTTTATGACCCAAGGTTGGGTTCACAAAAACAATAACCCTATATTTGATGATATGGTATATATGGGGTTAATAATAAATAAATTATTAATCATAAGGGTGATAAAAAGATTTATAATAGGCCAAAAAAATTTAAAACTTAGATAAATAATATTTTAAATCTAAATACTAAGATATGCCAAAAATAGAAAGTATAGATATTGATAAATATTGTGATAAATTAGAAATAAGAGTACTTAGTTGGTTTACTATGCACATGAAGATCTAGCCTGAAGCAGGATAGTAGTTTACTAGACTGAGATCCTAAAATAACTATTAGATCCTAGAATTTTATAGTTTGTGGCCTCAGACACTTTCATCGAATCAAAATAGTTACATTAATGTAGGAATTTGATTTGGATATAGGTGTCTTGTATAGAATACTAACTAGATCTAGATGTGACCAAATAAAGCCTTTTAGGTTTTTTCTACCTTTATTTTTATGTATATATATCATGTCTCCATGTTTTCACTCTTCATCAAATAATTAAACCCTAGATTCCTCACCCTTGGGGTGACTATGGGAAAAATGGGTTAGTAGGCACATGGTGTCAAGCTATCCTAAAGACCCCTTTGTTAATGGATGTTTCCTATATATAATCTTAAGAGAGCCTCATACTTATGTAGTTCTCCCCTGCATGTTGGCTGTGTTTTTTTCTTTTAGTACTTTATATTTGTGAGAATATTGATCCTATGAATAATATAGAAATAGGGATGAATAGGGTAGGTTTTCTCAATTAAATGATTTGTTGAGTGATTTGCTAAGTGTATAAACTATTTTATGAATATATATCACCTCATTCTTGTACACTTGGAAAACTCAAACCTTGGATGTTCCTCTCAATTTTAGACCTTTATTGCTTTTGTAAGTCTCGTATCTACTCTATCTTATGCCCCTTGGCCTCTCTCTTAGTCTAACCAATCTTATTTTGATGACACAAATATAATATATTACTTAAAATTATTAAAATGTACTTATCTTTCACCTCTACAAGTTTTGAGCCTATAGCTACTTTCTTACTCCCTATAAACTAACATTTAAGGATAGATAGTAGCATCAATGTTACTATTTGGACCTAACACAAGTGTCTATTTCCCTAAATTCATTCAATTTGTAAATGAAAAATATCGTAATGGTCAACCTAAGTGTTTTAATGTGAGTTATACTCTAAAGGGATTGATATAAATACAAGATAACTCCTCATTCATTCCTTGACTATCATACATGTGAAAATACCTAGTATTCATACTAAAGATCATTTAAAGAATATTCAATTAAACAAAGCTTCCCTATTTTCATACTAGTCACAGGTATATCACATCTATAGGACTAAAGTACTAAAATATTAGCCCAAGAGCCTAGTTTTCCAAGTTACAAGTTAGGTCACTATTGTACTTGATTTACACACATTGAATGATTCATACACAAGCCAACATGTAGGGGAGAATTAGATTAGTCTGAGGCCCTATTCAAATTATTGGATATGTATGTAATTCTCACTGATAGTGGAGTCTTTAGGGTCAGCTTGACACTATGTGTCGACTAACCCATTTTTACCCAAGGTCACTATGAATATGGAGAAGTAAGGTTTTTCATTTCATGCAAAGTGATAGTCCATGACCTAGATCTAAATGCACTAGATTAAAGGCAAATATAAAACTAGAAGCATCCTTTTTCATTAGGTATTTCATATAGGACACTTACATCAAACCTAGATAGTAGCATTGATGTAATTGTCTAGGTTGGTGTTAGTGTCTAGATCTCTAGAAGCATCAGATCTAAAGTCTAATGATTGTTCCAAAACTATCTTCCAACTCTCTTCATATGTGTTTTAGATCCAACACTATGTTAGCATTATAAATAGTTAAGTAATTTGTTGTATATGTCATCTATATACATAATTTAGTTGTACATTATATATGCAAATAGAAATTCAATTGTTCAATAACTTAATTTTCACTCAGAGAAGATAAATCCTACTTACACTTCTGATTTTTAATGCATTAGCTATTCAAGGTCATGACCAAGATGGATCTACTATATCTAGCCAAGGGATATTTTACCATAATAAAATCACTAAGAAGGGTTTCAAGGCCTCTATTCAAGAAAAATTATGCTATAACCTTAAATAGGTCCTTTGTTTTCATATTCACAAAGAGTGTAATGACAAGTAAAGTAAACACTTAATCTAGTGCTCACCAAAGCTTGTGACACAAAGTGGGGGTTAGTAAACATAAAATTAAACATGCATAAGAGAATTCTAATTAAGATATGCATAGGTAAAACTCTAATTCATGGAGACATAAATATATTCAAAATCCATAAGTTATGCTACTTATATATATATATATATATATATATATATATATATATATATATAAGTAGCATAAGTTATGGATTTTGAATATATTTATGTCTCCATGCATTAGAGTTTTACCTATGCATAGCTTAATTAGGATTCTCTTATGCATGTTTAATTTTATGTTTAATAACCCCCACTTTGTGTCACAAGCTTTGGTGAACACTAGATTAGGTTTTTACTTTACTTAATTAAAATATAGGAGTAAAGTTAGGGATACTTACCTTGAATATGAACCCATCGAGACTCAATCTCTCTCTTAGCGAAAAGTGCTTCACAAGGAGTTGTTATGGTTTTTAAAGATCACTAATAAAGGTGAAATGATCCAAGACTTTTCCAAAAGACAAGATTCTTATCCAAGTATAAACCCTAATATATAACTCCTTAGGTATAATCACAAAAGAGAAGATTGTAAAGAAGTGCAAATAAATAATTAACTCTTGTTGCCTCTCTAAAAATGGAAAAATGAATGTGTGTATATAGTTGGATGTAACCCTAAACCTTTCCAAAAGTTTAGTTGATAGGGTCAACCCAATCAACTTTGTATCATTATTGATAAAAATAAATTAGGTCTTGGTCTAGGTCGGCCAAGGATGACCTAGAGCCTAAATGAGTTTTATCAATTAGAGTCTAGGGTTGATGGGGCCAATAGTGTAACATAAACCATTAGAAAGGGTTTTTAGGCTAATGAAGGGATAAATAAGGAAAAAAATTATAATAGGGTGTAAAAGAGGAATAAAAACTTAGGGGAGTGATTTTAAAGAAATTTGGATTGATAACAAGTGGTAGTAAAAGGAAAACAATCTTGCTAAGCACTAATGGTCTACCCACCCCTTTCCTAGTGTACCCCTTAAGGTATGTACTCAGAGATATTGAGACTCAATGGGTTCATGCAAGAGATAAAGCATCAGTAGTTGATAAAATTTGAAAATATTATGTGTATACATATTCCCCACTTTAAGCTCATCATGTGACACTTAAGTGCAACATGAGATGGTGATTTGAGAAAAGAACATAGCAACACACAACGCTGAAGCTAAAAAATTATAGTATTTCAAAGCATAAAATAAATAAATAAAAATGATTGAAATGGAAATAATTGAAAATATAAGTAATGTATGCGTACCTTGACTTATATTTATCATTAGATAGTTGTCTATTGTATTTGTATTTTTGATCATAGACGGCATAGAGATTAATTTTGATAAACCCAAGTATACAAAACTAAAGAGAAAAAATAATCAAATGCAGGAAAGCCAAGATACCTAATGCAATGTAGATGAGACATACTTGGAAATTTGGTAAGCTGGGGTGATAAATGCTAAGTTAAGACCAAATTACTAGGTCAAAATTTGGAGTAAATTAGATAAATGAAAAGCCAAGGCTACTAAAGTCTGAAAAACTCAAACAAGTAAACCTTAAGTAAGAAAGGCAAACTCACCAATTTAAACCAAGGATACATGTCAAAAATGGTAATCAAACATCAATGTGAAATCAGTAACAATCCTTACTTGAAAAAATGTGGATAATAAAATAGTAAAATAACATTGATGAGTGAGAAGTAACAATCTTTACTCAATCATCAATGGAAAAAGTGGTATAAAATGGAAAGCAACATTGGTGAGTGAGAAGTGACAAGCCAACCGCACTCAAAAATGGGAAAAAAAAGTATATAAAAGTAGAAACAGACTTAGGTGTTTAAAAAGAAGGTGATACAATAATGGCAAATGATAAGATAAAGAAAATAAAGTCTAGAAATGCAAATCCATGGTATAAAGAAAGTAATCCCTAATTACTCAAGCATATTATTTTGTTCTAAGTATAGATAAAACTAAAACAAAGTAGTGATATCATGTTTTAAGATGTGAAGAAGATGAAATATAGAACAAATGGTAAAATAGATTTAGAATCACACTCGCTTGTCAAGGGGGAAATGAAATGGGTGGAGGGAGAAATGAAGGAAAAATAAAGGTAGAGAAACTCTTTATCAAAGTCAAGACACTCAAATTAGGTCTATCAAAACAAGAGGAATTTAAACATTAAGGACTCTGAAGAAATTATTTGAGCCACACAAATCTTAGGCCAATAAATGAAGTACTAATATCATCCCATGAAGGCTATATGTACTAAAATTAAATGGATCTACCTTTCCAAAACATATTCCTCATTCTTTAGGACCCCTTATAGAGTCATCAGTATACTCTGAAGATTGGGTACTTGCATGAGAAAGTAGGTAACACCATAGATTTTTTTTTAATTCTCCTATTCCAATCTATAGGCATAATTCACCCCAATAGAACTCGGCTCTATCATGAGGCAAACTATGGAGTTTGAGGTTCGATTAGAAATGGAGAAGTGATGTCAATAATGTATTTTGGTGTGATTTTAAATTTTTACTTTGTATGTTTCCTTTTATATCATTTAATTTTGTTTCAAATGGTTTGGTTTTTAAAATATTTTTTGGATTTTTCTATTCTTCCTCCATATGGATTTGGATAACCGAACATGGGTGCTAAATATGACTATCATTTGAAGAATTTGGACTTAGTTTCTAAGAAAATAACTTAGAGAGCATGGTATCTAACAGTCTTGTTAATTTAGGTGAAATAAAAGTGTTATCTTTACCTTAACCTTGGTTTATATAATGTGGAATGAAAATAAAGGAAATCAAGAGGAATGGAATAGGCAACAATTTGAATGACTTCAAATCATAATTTTTTTGACAAAGGGTGAAAAAAGGATACAATGACAGTGAAACATGATTCCTTATCAACTCTTTATTATTATTATTATTATTATTATTCAAATTTTATGTGCAAAATAAGCAAAAGCTAAAGCTGAGAACAAAGGATCATAAACTTGTAACCATTACTAACACATTCTAGAAAATAAACACTGAACTAATTAAATATGGTGATTTTATGAAGAAGGCATGTTCCTACCATGGTCTTACATTACAACTCATAAAACAGAAACCAGAGAGGGTTTCTAAAGCATGTGAAAAATAAATGAAAAATATGGTATTTGTGAGGAAGACCAGGTCCTATCCATGGTATTACACTATGAATCACAAAATAACAACCCAATGGGTGCAAAAATAATTAAAAAGTAAGGAAATAATGAGAACCAAAGGAAATCATAAAGAATATTGGGCCCTGTCCATGGTTTTATAATGCAAATCATGAGAAAAGAGAAAACTAAAGGACCAAAAAGAAGGAACTAAGGTTTGAGGAAAGAGAATTATTGTAAAGGGTGAGACCCATGGATATATCATGAAAAAAGTGTTATAAATATATAATATAAAAAACATGATAAGAAGGGAAATATTTAGGCAAAATACTTCTTTAAAAATTATGCATTAGTAGGCTCTTTGAAAATATGTATTTAAATAAATAAGGGCCCCACTATTTTTGAGCATATTTACCTTATTTATCATGATTTTAGTATAATTTAAGGACAAGATCACCAACATTAAAATAATGGACTTTAACCTTTTTTATGTTTTTTGGCGATGGAAGCCTTGTATGGAAATTATGTTATAGAGTAGAAAGATGGTGTTTGTCAAGAAGATCAAGAGAATAAAGGTGATGTTCACATAATTATTCATCATTTATGATACCATGAAGATATATATGAATATAGGGAAGCTAAAATTCTAATGGGAGGACTAATTCAAAACCATCGACTAGTAAAAATGATGTTGCCCCAATGGCAGTGCGTATGCTAGTGCAATAGGCCCAAAGAGTGGGATATAGATGAAGATATCAATCCATTTAGGTTTCATAGATTATATTTTGGAGGATTTTATTAATTATTTTTTTAGTGACCTTGGATTGGCCATTTCATTTTGGATGGTAGGGCATGGAGAATTTGTGATTGATTTTGAATTTAGCAAAAAAAAATTTCACATCTTTATTCTTGAAGTTACCACCATGATTAGAAATGATAGTATTGGGAACTATAAAATGAAAAATTATTTGATTAAGGATGAATTTAATGAGGTTGGTTATGATGACATTGATTATAGGCATGAATTTGACTCATTTGGTAAAATAATCGATAGTTATGATGATAAATACATGCCCATCTTATGATCTAGGTAGTTTTCTTATGATATCTAATTCCCACATTCAAAATGGCCATGGAGACTCCATATTTTGAAGCTCAGTATGAGGAGAATGGATTATATCATCATGAAGTTGGTAGGGACTACACTTTTTATTGAATTCAATGGCATATTTTTCAAGATTAGGCCAAAAGTAACCCATGCATAAGAATTTATATGTTGTAGCATTTCCAAAGAAGAGGAGGAACCTCTTTTCTCATAAGATAATTTAAAAAGGTACCTTTATCATTGTGATAATAAAGGATATTATATTGAAATACATATTTAAAGGTGTGTTTTTAAATTCACATCTTTTTTTAGGAATCTGTGTTTAGATGATAGGTTTCATGCTCAAGAAATTGAATGATGTCTTTGTAACATGGCCTTTGTTGAATGGTGATAGCCTCAATATGGAAGATAAGTGAGTCTGGTGGTTGAATGGAAGATGTGGAGTGTATTATTTAAATATTAAAGGTATAATTTGTAAGAAATTGGTGTGGATGAAAAAGAGATGTTGAAGAAACAAGGGAATCAATAATAGAGTTTTGATTTCAAGGGATGGGATTGATGGTAAAATAAGTGAAATATTTGGCAAGGGTAGTGGATATTTGATTATACATAATGATATTTTTTATTTTACATTGACAATCAACATTAACCTATCGACAAATGAGTTGGGAGTCACCCAAATCATGCAAATATGTAATGTATAAATCAAGTGTTTCTCTCATGCCTAAGATTAATGATTTGTATTATACCATGTTATAAGTAACGTTAAATGTAAAGTGAAATGTCAAAGGGATAAATTTACCAATAGGACTAGTGAGGATACAACCTACCCCAAATCCTTGAAGGCATTTGGTACCATCAAAGTGAAGGTACCAAGTATATTTGTGTAAATTGACATTGATTTTAGGTGGTTCTTGAATAACTACTTTAGATTTAGTAGTATCAGGAAGGATAGAGGACTCTTCAAGATTACTAGCTTTGAGATAAAAAGTGAAATTATGGAAGACATATTTATAAGATATGATAGGATTAAGACATTTAATATAGAGGATATTTTCATCAAAAAGACTATATTGAAGGTGGTTGGTATCAGGTATAGGAGCTGCAATGAGTTGATCATCAATGATTTTCCCTTTGATAGCTTTTTGCATAATAATGTGGAGATCAAATTCCATTAGAAGGACCATCCACTTGCCAATTATGTCTCCAAGAAGAAAGTATTTAAATAAGAAGTGATGGAGTGGATCAGAATGAATGATAACATAATTTTTTTGATAAAGCATATAATGATAGAGTTTTTAGCTACAAAATATATGGTGAGGCAATCATGTTCTACTTTTGTATAACATTTTTCATTGTCAATGAAGCATTGAATGATATAATAGATGGCATATTCTCTTCTAGTATCATCTTATTGGACAAGTATTTCCCCAATTTATATAGGTGTGGAAGAAGTATATAAGATTAAAAGATGGTCATTATAAGGTGGATAAAGGGTGGGTGGATAAAGCAAAGATTATTTCATATTGGCAAACACTTTATGACAAGGATCTGTCTATTCAAGAGAATTACCTTTATTTATAAGGGAATTAATAAAATAGATGTGGTAATCCATTTTAAGGATAAAATGTCTTATAGACCTAAGCTTACCAAGGTAAGTACAAATATCTAAGATGGAATGAGGTATATGCATGTTGATAATATAATTGATCTTAGTAGGTTTGACATAAATACCATGAAGAGAGACTAATAACCCTATCAATTTTCCAAATGTGATGCCAAAAATACATTTGTATGGATTTAGTATAACTTTATATTTGATGAGGTGATAAAAAATTATAGTAAAATCAGAAAGATGAGTTTTGTAGCTTTTAGACTTTGAGATAAGATCATCCACATAGGTTTCCATAATATTATGGATAAGGTCATGTAAAATGTGGGTCATAGCCTTCTGATAGGTATCTCCAATATTTTTGAGGTTGAAGGACATTTTAACGTAATAATAGGTGACCCATTCCATGGTGAAAGTTGTTTTATGTTGATCTTTGGGGGCAATGTGAACTTGATTATAACCCAAGAAACCATACATAAGGGACAACATTCATAGCCAGTATTGGAATTGATGATGGCATCTATGGATTCTAAATGGAAGTTATCCTTGGGATAAGATAGATTGAGATTATGAAAATCAATAAAAATGTGAATGACCATGGTGAATTTTTTCCAAATAGGGACAATGTTTGAGACCCATTTTGAATAGTCCACATGCTTGATAAATTTAACATCGATAAGTTTAATAATTTATTTATGGCATAAGTTAGAAATTTTGAGTGCAAATTTATAATGTATTTGTTTCATGGGTTTAACATCAGGATAGGTGATGATATTATGTACTATGATGCTAGGATCAATTATAGGCATGTCTTCATAGGACAAAGCAAAAGTCTCATGATATTTATCAAGGAATAAACTAGAATTATCATGTTTAGTTGG
Source organism: Torreya grandis (assembly GCA_037957365.1). Lineage (NCBI taxonomy): Eukaryota > Viridiplantae > Streptophyta > Pinopsida > Cupressales > Taxaceae > Torreya > Torreya grandis. The sequence goes on from JARHVA010001443.1 coordinate 1,314,175, forward strand.
TGTAAGTTCTCAAGAGACTGTAATTGGTTGAGGACATGATGGGGTACCGTATTCAATTCTTGTAGTTTATTTGATAAGAAGAGCATTTCTAGCTTGGAAATGATATAACACATTAGGTAAAGAGTAAATGAGATTTGTTTTAGGATTAATACTAGTAATGAAGTTGTTAAAACAAGGGTATTTTTTAAAAAAAATCCCTAGTTTATGATGTTATAGAGGGAGTTGAGGTTCTCATCCATAGAATAATTTAATAATGGCTTAATCACTAGGAAAAGTGGGAAGAGGACCATAATACTCCACATCTACTTTGAGATCAATAATTTTTCTACCATGGTAGTCATATTTATAATGTATTTGATGTATAACTATAGCCTTGGCATCTAGTGTAATTTCAAGAGTAAGTGGAGTAGGGGTAGAAAGTTGATCTAATTTAATTGGTTTATCATTAGTAGCATTGATAGGAAGAGGATTGGAGAGAATGAATGGTTTAGTGGGGGTGTAGAATATTTTGTAAGTTTCAGAGGTTCATATGGTAAGATTTACTCCACCACCCAAGGGGTATTTAAGAGTGGAGAATTAATAAGAGGTACATGACCTTCAAGGGATATTTATAAATTTGATGAAACGGTATGAACATCATGATTAAAATCATGTATTTTATCTAATTTTTTTTTATAATGATGAACATCCAAATATTGTGATTAAGCTTATGCCATGTTGTAGTTATCATCATAAGTTGGATAAATTATACATGCTTGAGATTTAAGAAGAAATTCAAAAGGGGAGATACTTAAATCATTGAATTTATGTGGAGACATGATTAAAGGATCTTAGAATAATTTAGCTACTCCATAATCATTGCACGTGAAGTTATCTTTTATGCAATATGATTCTTGGGCATTGCATGGAGGGGGAAAATCAATGATCTATCTATGAGAGGGATGGTGTGATCACATGGCACTAAGTATGGAGGGAGTCACTCTAATATGTAAATAAGTAGTTTTGTAGTGTTATAGGTATTTTGTAAATAATTAGGCTCATCATCATCAGAATCAATAAGAGTGACATGTAAAGCAGGATTCATGTTGATGAATTTAGGTAAAGGAGCACTATTAATCTTTGAAATAATGGGAATTTGATATTGAGATTTGGGATTTGGAAGCTAAACACTCAAAGGGTTAAGATCAGCCTCATATTTATACCTTTTTGAATTATGAAATAGCTTGATACATTAGCTTCCTAAAGAAGCAATAGCCCTTATTCTATGAGTCCATGGGTATCCTAGGAGTATGTTCTAAGATAAACATAAATCAAGGACCATCAACTTAGCTTGTATAATCTTAGGTCCAATAATAAGAGGGATCCAAATACAACCAAGTGTATTTTGATTAGTTTTTTAAAATCCATGACATGTAAAGTGAGTTTGTTTGAGATGATCTTTTTTATATCCAAGTTGTTATATGATCCAAAAAAATCTCACATTAATACTGGAGCCTTCATGTACTAATACCTTATGAATGAGAGTAGTATTAATGGATATCTTAATGAAAAGGGGTGGATAATTGGCTTGAAAGAGTATCTCATCATTGATAATGTATTCTTAGAGGAAATAAATGGAGGGTTTCAAAGAAGGACAAATGGATTCAATGGTATACACTCAATTGGTTGAGGCTCATGGGAAGATGGTTCCTCTTCAAAGGAAGATAACTCTTCAATGTCATGAAGTTGTTTCATAAATAACTTATGATGATAAAGAGAGGTATGAACTAACTCAATAAGAGGAATTTTTTAAGGAATGGATTTGAGTTATTCTAAGAGGTTCCAATGGGTTTTGGAAGAAGAACCGACATGAGGCTTAGAAGGTAAATTAGCTTTAAGAGGAAGAGAAGTGGTTGGGGGTTCAAAAGGAGGAGATGGTTCTTTGTTGGTTTCTGAATCTAAGTGAGTAATTATAGTATCTTTAAGGAGTTTATATTCAAAGGATGGTTTCTTAGGTTTAGTGATAAGATCTTTATGAGATGGTTTCCAATGATAATTGACCTTAGCCATGTTGACATATTGATAATTATTATAATATTGATCATAGTTAGCATCAATTATAAAAACATCCTTGTTAGCTTGTTGAGCATTAGATGTAGAAAAAAATTGGATATTATAAGTAGAATCTTTGGGAGATTGTAATTTTTTATAAGTGTTAACATAATATTGGTGATGGAGGTGAATCATGGATTAATGATTGAATCAATCACCAAACATATATGAGACAACAAATTTGGAAATCCATCTACATGTTTCATGGGAGTGATTGATGTCAGTGTGGAACCAACAAAATTGATTATGGTCATACCATTTGGGAGGATTATTGGGATAAATGAATTGTTTAGAGGGTGCTAAAAATTATTTCATTTGTTGCATAGTTAATGGCATATGAGAGGATTGTGGATTGTCAGCTTTGGCAAATAGTGGTTTGGGTTGAGGAGGATTATCAATAATTGCATTAATTGAATGTTGAAAATATCTTTTAATGAGTTTGGTATTAGGTTCAAATTGATTCATTAGTAGGTTGTAACACTTTAATTAGTCAAGAGCTTCATTGATCATTTGAGGAGAAAAAGTTCAAACTCTATAATGAACTGAAGGAGTTAATGAAATTATAAAGAGTTTTAAAAAATTGTCATTAGTCATGTTATGATCAACCTTGTGAGTAAAATATTTCCATAATTTGATAAAATCATAAGCTAATTTGGTGGGATATTTCTTAGCATTGATGAAATGTCTAAGGAAATTCTTGGGAAGATCATCATGTTAAAACTCTTTAACTAGAGCATTCACCAAATCCTCTAGTTTCCAGATAGAATGTTGGGGAGGTTGATTTTACCATTACAATACATTAATAATGAAATTATTAACTAAGAATTTAGTTGTGTAAAAATTATTAGTTTGGATCCATACCTTATAAATATTTCCAAATGCCTTAAGGAAATATATAGGGTCTTTAGTACCATCATATTTAATGGTTGGAGATATATTACCAATATCAATAGAAATAATAAAAGGGGATAAAGGCTCATTTTAAATGTGTTAAAGCATCTTATTGTTCAATATAGGTTAGGGGATGACATTCCTTATGACATTTGATTGTTTTAAGGAAGGAGATGGGAGGCTAATTAGCCATGTGAATAAAATGATGTAGTTACATCATTTGGGCAATGTTAGATGTTTGCATTATGTTCATTTATTGCACATTTTGTGAAAGAATTTAAGTGGTATCAATTGGTGGATTATTGTTTGTAGGATGATTCCCTAAATTGGTATTAGGGGAGGGTTATAAAGAGGTGGATAGACTTGTGTCAATTTCCCCCACATTATGGTGAGATGTTTGAATATGAGAATTGTATTGATAGGTCTGAAATGGAGCTGATCCACCAATCTCGTATTGTGGAGTGATTTGAACCATATTTAAAGCTAAAGATGAGGGAGTAGAAGAAGTACTCCAAGAGTGAGTATACTCTTTGAAATTAAAGAAAGGAAGAAAAGAACACCCCATATAGTATATAAATGTATTCAGGTTATCTAAGAAGATTCTAATAGGGGATTTCATGATAATTGGTGAAAATAATTGAGATTAGGAAATAATAAGGAAAAATAGGGATAGAGTCTACCAAATAGATAATATAGTCAACCAATAGGTACAAAGTCAACTAGGTTGATAGATTTTTGTAAAGAAGATTCATAAAATAGAGAGATAAGAGGACATAGTCAAGTTGGTCAATTATGTATTTGAAAATATGAAATAGAATCAAGTTAAAAATAATACATAGTTGTATGGGTCGATAGTGTATTTTTGAATAGGGAAGTGAATAAGGAGATAGGGATACATGATCATATAGGTTGACTATGTATTATAGATAGAAATTATAAATATTTTGCAAAAGACTGTATCAACCAAAATGATAGTGTTTGGAAATAGGGAAAAAAATCACAAGATAATTTTGAAGAAAAATGAAATTAAGCACACAAGAAATTGGATCAATGTGGATGACCTAATTAGAACACATAGCACAAACTTTGCACAAATGTTGGTCAATGCAAGTTTTTTAACACAACACATAATTATCAAAGAGCAAACACCAACTAGAAAGTAAATTCTAACTAGTTGGTAATCCTAATTGTTATTAAGTTATAAGAAAATTTAATGTTAATTTGATAGGTAAGTTACTTGAAGTAATGAATTAGAATTCAATCTAAGGTTGGTTTTAATATGTTTGGGTTGAAATGGATATGTCTTGGTGATAGTATTGGCTTGGTATTGGGGCCTATCCCCTCACTTCATAATATATTAGTGATAAGGGTGTCAGGTGATTTTCCAATATATACCATCAACCATGTGTTTATAATTGGCCAAAAAATCAAGTTGGCTCCCCCTTGGTGATGAAATCCAAGTAGGTACACCTTAAAAAGATAAATGTTTAATGATTTTTTAATGTAAATTGATTTGGTAGTGTGTATAAAAGTGAAAAAATAGTGTAATTAAAATTTTAAATTAAAAATCCACATATTTAATCTATGTGAGTTACTCTAAGCATGAAAACAACTAAAAAATAAAGGTGAATTACTTACTAGAAAATAGATGTTAATTCTTTTATTGAGAATAATACAAAGTTGGTTTAGGTGACACCGTATGCAAAAGATATAGAATAGAGTAAAATAGGTCATTGGTGTTCTAAAAAATAAAGGTAGATAAAAACATAGTAAAATATGTTGACTATGTCTTCTAGACAAAAGATAGACTACAAAACTATGTCGACTAGGTTGACCCAGTTGGTTGTAGGGATATAGTTTTACAGATTGAAAACTTGTGAAAAAAATATTGAAATAAGAACTAAAATGATAGAGAGAAAGGAAGGAACCTTGATGGGCTTGAAGAAATTTTAGATTGAATTTTTTTATGTTGTGATGTTTAAATGTTGCTTCAAAATTATACTAACTGAGTCAATTGGTTCGACCAAGTTTGTAAAAACCTATATGTTGAATAAGAAATGATGAATATAGTCAATCTATTTGACTATGTTTGTAGACCTATATATTGACATAAGAGAATAATAGATAGATTCAACTATTTCAACTATGTATGCCAATCTAGAACTGAAGAAGAATACTAAGCCAAATTGATTAATCAAGTAACCTATATCTAACGAAGACCTACATATACAAAATAGAATCAATTTGGAGTGAATGTGTGTTAAAATTGTGCATATAAAGTTATAAATATACCAAATGATTTGATACAATACTAAAAATATATAAAAATATAATATGATGACAAAAATGATGGCATGAAAAAAAACCTACAAGGATTAGATTCATGTCAGTTTCACTAGAATGTATGCAAAGAGAAATGCAACTGATCTATAAATCAATCATAGCTCAAAGAATGTAAATCCTACTTACACATCTGATTGTTTATACATTAGATATTCAAGGTATTGACCAAGATGGATCCATTAGACCTAACCAAGGGATCTCTTACCATAAAAAAATCACTAGCAAAGGTTCTAAAGCCTCTATTCAATCAAAACTATTCAATAATATTAACTAGAGCCCATGTTTTCATATTCAAAAAGAGTATAATGACAAGAAAATTAAAAACCTAATCTAGTGCTCACAAAATTTTATAGCACAAAGTGGGGGTTAGTAAACATAAAATTAAACATGCATAATAAAATCCTAATTAAGTTATGTATAGGTAAAACCCTAATGCATGGAGAGATAAATATATTCAAAATTCATTCCTTATGTTACTTCTATCTACTAAAATAAAGGAGTAAATTTAGAGATACTTACCTTGAATACAAACCCATTAAGACTCAATCTCTCCCTTGGCCAAAGGTGCTTTGCAATAGGTTGTTTTGGTTTTTAAGGATCACCAAGAAATTCCAAAGCATCCAAGACTTTTCCACAAGACAAGATTCGTCTCCAAGTAGAAACCCCAAGCTATAACTCTTCAATTAGAATGGTGGAAGAGTAAAGTATAAATAAGTATAAATGAATAATTAACTCTTATTATATCTCTAAGAATAACAAAATGAATGTGTATATATATATGAATCTAACCATAAACCTTTTTTAAAGTTTAGTTGATAGGGTCGACCCAATCGACTCTATATCATTATTGATAAAAATAAATTAGGTCTTGGTATAGGTTGACCAGGGGCCAACCTAGACCCTAAATGAGTTTTATCAATTAGAGTATAGGGTGAATGGGGCTGAAAGTGTAATTTGAACCATTAAAAAGGATTTTTAGTCTAGGTAAGGACCAATGAAGACATAAAATAACTAGAGGAGGGTGCAAAAGAAGAAGAAAATCTTACGGGAGTGTTTTTAGAGAAGGTTAGATTGATATCAAGTGGTAGTAAAGGGACAACAATCTTGAAAAGAACCAATAGTATGACCACCCCTTTTCTAGTGCACCCCTTAAGGCATGAACTTAGAGATATTGAGACTCAATAGGTTCTTGCAAAAGAGAAAGCATTACTAATTGATAAAGTTTGAAAATATTTTATGTATACACTTTCCATATTTAGATTATCTTAGTTTTATGAATTCAACATATATTTATATCTAAGCTTAGCATCTAATTGGCCTTTTATAGATATGATTATCACCCTTATGTTATTTCATTTCTATATTATTAACCCTATATACCCCAATTTATGATTCCTATCTAAATTAACCAAATTAGGGTTGAACATTTGGTGAACCCAATCTTTGAACATTAAACCCTAGGTTGCTTAGGTTTTTTTATTTTTGATTACTGTACTTTGTTGCAAAATTTTAAATTTTTCATTTGGGAAGCAATGTAAAATGATAATCTAAAAACTCATTTTAAAATAGAGGTTAAATAATCACTAATCACTCTTCTCAATAAGATACATTTTTATATGTTACACAAGATGAAATCAACAAACATGGTAAAGCTAAGGCCTCACCACCTAGTGATGGTGAATCCTTAAAAGGTACTATAACCAATTCCATACCTATCAACCTTCATACATCTAACATGGAAATACCCATTGTTTTAACACAAATAGTGGTTTCAATTCCTATTATTACTCAAGCCATGTTTGCATCCCCTTTGGTCACTACTCAACTTGCTAATATAAATCACAATGGCTCTACAATGAAAACACTCCATGTTATAAATAATTTGGAAAACTAGGTTAAAACTATTTAATAAAATTACTTAAAATATCTTCATGTTATTGATTCAAAAGATGTGTTGCATAACCCTCTTTCACTTGAGATATCCCCTCACCCTTTACCAACTAATTTTATTGCACCTATGTTTCCATTTTATTATGGCAAGGGTGATCCTAAGCAACATATTTAATATTTTCATGCGGCATGCCTTGAATATGCCTCCAATGATAAGCTCTTGACCAAATTATTTCCAATAAGTCTCAAGGACTATGATTTTAGGTGGTTCCATGATTTACCTCTCCAATCCATGAAAGCATTCAAACCTCTTATAGATCAATTTTAACACACTTTTCCATTAACACTTCAAAAAAGGTTTCTTATGCTCAAATTTACAAAATCAAATAAGGAAATAATGAATCTATCAATGAATATGTCTTAAGATAAAAGATAATGTTAGTTAAAATGACCAATCCTATGGTAGATAAAGAGTTACAAGACATATTCAGTCAAAGTTTTCTTGTTCCTTTATATGAGTCCATTATTTTCAAGAAGTTATAATCTTTTGATGACTTATGCCATGTTTTACATGACCATGAAATAAAGATTATTTAATTAAATAATCTCAAATATGTAACAAACACACCAACTGTATCTACATCTTGTACTAAATTTACAATAAAACTAAGTTATAAGGTCAAACCTCCTGAGCCTAAAAAGGAAACAACCAACATGGTTAATACAGTCTAATCAACTTGTTTTATCCAATACACCAAGTAGATAGTTCTCATGTTTACCTAATTCCCCATTACTCCCATGGTTACTAGAGTGTCAGCTTATATCTCTCCCTCATCCTATCGAGGTTGATATGAATTAGACTCTACACAAATGATATGATGTGAATGCTTATTATGATTACCATCAAGGATCATGGCATTATATGAACATATGCTTTACCTTAAAACATAAGATCCAATACCTTATTGATTACTAAAATCTCACATTTGAGGATCCTCCAAAGGAATTAGGTTCAAAACTTGGTAATCACCAAAAACATAAAATATTTAAAAATACTTTGCAAGAAAATTCTAAAAAGGAACCAAAAGTGCAAATGGCATCTAATGCACATCTTCCTCCATCACAATATGAGAATCCACTTGATGGGATTATTTATACTTACATATGCCATATACCTCCTATGGTTCAGAGACCTATTTACTTTGATGATAATGAAATTAAGAAAGATGACTATGATCTTCATTCTATATTTATTTGAGCATACCTTGATAAACACTCCATATGTAGTGTTATGATTGATAATGTTTCAAGTAAAAATGTTTTCACCATGAAATTACTTATGCACTTGGGGTTATACTCATCATGATTTACACCCCTCTACAAGATCAATTAGAGGATTCGATGGGACCTCATAGAAGGTTATTGGTGATATTGATCTAACTTTATAGGTTAGTCCTAAACATATGGTTACTACCTTTTCATTTATCCCTTCCACATGCATCTTTGATATGTTATTGGAAATAATTTATATAAACTTTCTTTGATAAGTGCCTTCTATAGTGGATGGGTGTGTAAAATATGTTCATACCAATTGGGTAATCATAGTTTCTAAAATCCCATATGACCATCCTCTTGAACAAAAGAAATGAATACTTAGATAACTAACTATCAATCCTACTAAGGCTAATTCATCATAAAATGGTAAACAATAGGCAATCCCCTTTACTAGGTATTTAGTATTGATAAACCATTACATCAGAGATATAGAGTGGATTTCATGGAATCCACATGCTCTACCATACACCATGTTTAGATATCTAGAGAACCTACACATGTACCTATTACTACTATTTAAAATAAATATATGATCACTCAAAGATGGGTTCCATGAAACCCTACTTTTATTACTCCTACTAATGCTTCATGACCATAGAGTCCTATTTTAAATATGCAAAGCACAATTAACACCATAGTGATAAACATTACACCTATACATGTTCCTCGATAGTGCAAATGGATTCTTAAAATAGGTTCACAAGGAGATACATATATGATCATCCATTAGATGGAATCATATGATGATATTTCATCTTTAAAATATTCTAAAAATCACAAAAAAATTGCAAAAAAATCAAAACATTCAAAATCAAAAAACATTTTTGGTACCTACATGTTCTATTGGCTCCTTGGCATCTATGTGTTAGTTTCATGTTGATGGATGACATATTTAATTACTTATACATGCACACATGTGTTATGCTTCTACTTGACATGTAATATAAGTATACATAGATACATGCACTATTCCTCTTTCAGGTGTTGGGCCTTATCTCTACTCATGTCATATGGATATTGGGGGCATCCACCTCTTTGATCTTGATACACATAGGTTGTATGGTTCAATGATAAATTTTCATTATCATGTTTGAGATTAAATATGTACTTACACATACCTTTATCCATGATTACATATTACACAAGGTACTTTATATGCTATGTACTTGAATTTTTTTCCTAATACATTTTCATCCATAGGCTACTATGGCATGTTTATGTTGGTTGCTTATGCTTTCCTTTATGAACTTCATTGATTGTATTGCCTTGTTATTGTCTTAATTTTTTGAGTATTTGAATATACTTCTTTATTTATGGCCCTTATGCCTATGTATCCTTTCTTTGACATTTGTATATGTCATTGTTTGTGTATGGACATATGAATATGTCATCATTTATTTCATGGGCATTTGACTAAGTCATGTCCATTTTATTTTGAAACATTTGAACATGACCCTTATTTAAATTCTCTTTAGACCATTATCTTTTAACTTGCTTTTGAGTGCTCTTATGTGTATGTTTATTTACTTGTTGAGCTTGCATTATTTCTAATTTGGCATTACCATGATATTAATTATGCATAGTAGGTCTTTATGTGATCATATTGGTTTTATGAGATTTAATGATATATCTACCTAGACACGTTCCACTATATGCTACATGGTTACATTCACATATTACATGGTTATCATATCCTTTTGAGGTGAGGTAACTACTAGTTCTTATCTTTCCCTTGCATTAAAGGGTGTACATATCAGTGAGGGCATGTCATAGAGGCATGTTCTCCACACTTGGTATAATTTTTAGATTTAGTGGGATTATGTCATGTGGGCATAACTTTCACATAGATTCATATTTTTTAGATACAATAGGGGCATGTTTTGGAAGCATGTTCTCCACACTTATTCATTATTTAACATTTCTAGTTTACTATGGGGGCATGTTTTCAAACCATGTTATCCACATTAGAAATTATATCATTTTTATATTTATACATATATAGTGGGGTCATGCTTTGGGATCATGTTCTCCACACTTACAAATTTTTCTAAAATGGGTAGAACACACAGTTATATGATTCATATTCACAATTATGGTATAATTCTATACATTGGTACCATTTTTATACATAATTTTAGCATGAGACATATCTAAATTTTATATGCTATGAAATATGTGCCTTATATTTAAAACTCCAAATCAGTCCCATATTTTAAAAATCTTCTATGGATTGTTAACATAACATAGATTTTTTTGTACTAATACCCCAAAGACTTTTATGGACTTTTATTGAGTCAGTCTACTATAGTAGATGGTTAGAATTTTTTTTATGGTTGAGGTGATTAAATCACTCAATATTTATAATTTTTTAGGCTAGAATTGATTTTATCCTCCAAACTCATTAGGTTATAAGTACCATTGGATTTCATGGTTGAGCTAATCTCAACTGCCAAATGGTAGCTCATCTTTTCACCAAGGTTGGGGGCATGGGCCTTCCAATATATATTTCTCTATCTCCTTGGATATATGAAATTTAAAAATTTATCTATATTTGTCCTAATCTTAGTTTCAAAGTCTTACAATAATATATCTTTTTCAAATCAACTTGCCAATAGGCAAGGTAGTTATATCGACACATAGGTGTACTCCTAAACCTTTCTCTTTCAATTTCAATATTTTTAAGTACTTTTAATTTCACATTAAATGCATTGATTACATGTTATATCATGCTCTTAGTTTCAATATTCCCCAACAAAAAACTTAATTTGGGCACACATAAATATAAGGTGTGCATACATACCCATGTATGCGTTCTTTTCCTTTAAACTAGTAATTTCATTAATAAATTAAAGTGGGGCAAATGTAGACACAATTTTATGATTATATAGTACCTCAGTCTTGTACACTTGGAAAACTTAGACCTTAATTGTTCCTCTCAGTTCTAGACCTTTTCCACTTCTGTAAGTCTCTCATCCACTCTATCTTGTGCCCCTTGGCCTATCTCTTAGTCTGAATAGTCTTATGTTGATGACCTATACCTTCTATCTTACCTAAAATGATTAAAATTTACTTATCTTACACCTCTACAAGTTCTAAGCTTGTACCTACTTTCTTGCTCCCTGGGCACTATCATCCTAGATAGAAAATATCATTGATATTACTATCTTGACTTGATGTAAGTGTCAAATGCCTTAAAGTCATATAATCTAAAAATGAAGCATATCTTAGTGTTCAACCTAAGTGATTTAATGCGAGTTATACTCCAAAATAATTGATATAAATACAATATCAACCCTGATTAATTCCTCACCTAGAACACATAGGAAAATACCTAGTATTCATACCAAAGAACATTAAAGTGAATAAAGATTTCTTATTTCCATACCAGTCATAGGTATGACACATATATAGGTCTAAAGTACTAAAGGAGTAGACCAAGAGCCTAATTTTCTAAGTCATTGTTGTTTTTAATTTACACACATTGCATGACTCACACAAAATTCAACATGTAGAAGAGAAATACATTAGTCTAAGGCCCTATTTAGAGTATTGGATATGTAAATAGTACCCATTGATAATAGGGTCTTTGGGGTTAGCTTGACACCATGTGCCCACTAACCCATTTTTCTCAAGGTCACTATGAAGATGTAGAACTAGAGTTTTTCTATTTCATGAGGAGTGATAGTCCATGACCCAGATCTAAATGCACTAAAGTGAAGACAAAGATAAACCCAAAATCATCCAAGTAGTCTCACCCTTTTTCAATATATATTTTTTATAGGACACTTATGTCAACCCTCGATAGTAGTATCAACATAACCATTCTAGGCTAACGTTAGTGTCCAAAGTTCTAGAAGTATCATATCTATAATTTGATGACTATTATAGAACTATCTTCTAACTCTTTTTCTACATGTTCAATATCTAACACTATGTTAACATCAGAAATAGCTATGTACTTTATTTTATATATCATTTATATACCATATTTAGACTATCTTAATTTTGTGAATTCAATATATGTTAATATTTATGTTTAGCATCTAATTGGCTTGTTATAGATCTGATTATCACTCTTATGCCATTTTATTTCTATATTCTTAATCCTATATATCCAAAGTTAGGATTCCTATTTGACATAACCAAAATAGGGTTAAATAGTAAGTGACCTTGTGAGTTCTTAGTATTTTATAGGTTAGGAATGAATGAGGGTTGATCTTATATATATACCAAACCCTTCTTAAAATATATCATACTAAAGCACTTAGTTATACCATAAGGACACATTACATTTATAAATTGGATGACTTTTAGGCACTAAACACATAGTTGGAAAAGGGACACCTGCATCGATGTTGGTGTTTAGCTAGGACACTAGTGTTCAAGAAGCTAGAAAATAGGTATATGTCCAAAACTATAAAATAAGGATAATGAACATGTTTAGATAATATTTCATAGTATATAAGGTTTAGTTATCATAATAACATATGTTCAAACTAAGAGATAAATAATTTGGTATAAAGAGATAGTGGATGTGAGCCTTGCGGTAGTGAAAAGGTCTTATAACTAAAAGGTACAACCATGATAGGTATTTTACAAGTGTACAAGACTAAGGTGGTATATAACTCAAATTTAATATCAACACTATGAAACACTCATTTTTAGATAAGAGATGTATCCTACAAGTCACTCATATTAAAAAAAGAGTTTAAAATATCATGTAATAAAGATATAATCACATAACATTATGTCATCATGTTGAGAGTATACCATAGTACTGTAATTTTTATTGAATTATGTATGTAACATATTTAATATGAGGCATATATATATATATATATATATATATATATATATATATATATATATATATATATGTATGTATGTATGTACACACACACAATAAATTGACCACATTTAAATTTATAATACATAGTAAAAGTTCATGATATCGATAATGACACCATTAATCAAGCGCAACAAGCAAAAAAATCACAACACACAATGTCACAAAATGTCACACAATGTCATACAATAATGCTAAGGGCCACATACAATGAAATTGAATATGCCATAACAAGCAAGGCCAAGGACCACACACAAAGGATATTAGGAATGTCATAAATAAGGGACATGTTCAAATGCCATAAAAAACATAGGGCCAAGGGTCACAAATAATGGACATGTTTAAATGTTGAACATTCCAAGAAAAAATCTTAAAGAGATGGTCAATCAATTGTTGAACAAAAGGCCCAAGCACCACACACAATAATATAAAAAATGTCTATCCTATTATGAAAAAAAGTAAAAACATCAAAGGAGCACAAAATAAATAGAAAAAGTCTATTTAATCCATATTTATTATTCATATCATAGAAAAATAGCATATCCACATAACACAATGTAAGATATGATTAATTGGAAAGACATTTTTAATATATGTATATCAATATGGTATAAATGTCATATAAATATATAAATCATTGATAAAATACCCTATAAAATAAGATGCCCCCATCAATGGCATGGACACTAGGTATAAGGGAATCCAACATCTAGTAATCCATGTAGAAATGAATGTCCCACATCACACTCATATACCTATTGTAATGCATGTATGAACTAAAGTAGAAGAGACCCAAATAAAACACATTAATATATACTTTATTCATTGTCAATAGTATATATGTGCAAAGTTGTAATAAAGAACATCAAATATGAGCATGTCCCAATTTTATGTGTTTACATTTTATCCCTTTTCCATCTCCTTACCCATTTTATTATAGTATTGAAATTACTAGAGTAAATTAAATAATATAATATAATTTTTTATGGAACACTTTGTCTATTTACTTGAATTATTTATTGTGTGGGATACCCATATGAAAATCTTGCAATAACATGTGTAGTATTCAATGTCTATATATGAAATTTGAAAGTATAAATTTGAGATTGAAAGTTAAAAGTGAGAAATGAGTACACATGTATGCATGAAATATTACATCATGTGTAGATAATTCTTGTGTTGTGTAGAGTTTTGAAAGGATGATTTTGGTCATTCCGATTTCCTAGCCATGGAAATGAATAATCCCTCAAATGGTAATATGAGAGCAATATGTCATTAGGTGTCACTAAACCCATGATGCAGAAACCTATTTTGCATAGGCCATAAATTTTTATCTAGGAACCAATTTGATATATTTTTTAAAAAACCTTTCAAATAGGAACATGCATCCATAACCCACTAGTTAGGTTCAATTTCCAAACATTTTGGAGGCCATATGTGACCATATAACGGTCCAAAATTTCATTTTAATATATTTTCTTAACAATTTTATAAATTATATATCTTTGTAATAAGACATTAAATTGAGTTTAAATTCATCCATTAGTGTTATTTTAGTGTGTAGAGGATAAGTGAATATTTTTAGTCTGATATGATCTTAATGTAACATTTTCTAAAAATAACATCTACTATAAATAGCAGTGTCTATTAACTCTATGTAGATTTTTTATTTTTTTTAATTTTTCATACAAAATCTAATTTTGAGATGATATTTATTTAAATAATATTATGTAATTATTTTAGTTCATTCATATATAGTCAATAAATATTAGTTTTAATGAAATTCTGAGTGAATTGTGCCTATTAACATTTTACTTTGCTAGTTTCTAGTTTCATCAACCCATCACCATATTATATAAAGTAACTAATATATCTATAATATTGTATCCTAAAATAAGAGGTTAGATAAAACTTTTCCCCTTGTATAATCACTTAGAGAGAGTAATTTCTTATGTTGAATTATTGACAAATTGAGAGTGATGAAGTCTCAATTTTTGAATAACTAACTAATCCAAGTTGTAAAGAGTGAATTGCCAAAAATGGACACTAAGAGGATTATAATGTTAATTACCTACATTATCTTGTCTCTAGTATATATTAATATTAAATTCCCAAGGCTAACTACTTACTGGTACACTACATGAACAAATAGTTGAAGGCCTCTTATGCCTAAAAATTAAATTTTAGTCATTTCAAATATATCATGAGGTACATGGAAAATTAAATTTGTATATAGTGTTTTTTAGTGGCTTGAGTATTGGAGTAGTACCTATTTCACTGTTTTTTTCATTTATTTTCCTTTAGAAGAGAGTAAAACTTAAATAAGAAGGGTGTGGTAGAAGAACCTAGATGTGGTTATGCATGTGTGAATCCAGATGATTTTAGATACTCCTATTTGTTTGGGGAGGATGACCTGAAGATAAGATAGTAACTAGAAAATGGTTGATTATTTAAGTAGGTGGGTGGATTGCCTAGTGTGAGCTAGATCCAATAAGTGCATGACTTCCTTGGAGGCTATCAATCCACCTTTTAGACAAGTTAATGTTATGAAAATGTTGATAAGAAAAGTTTCATAACATAAATGAAAGTAATTAATAAAAATAAATAAATAATTTTCAAAATAACTACTTGTTTTGAAAAAATAACATAAAAATTAAATGCTAAACTATTAAGGTATGGTTTAGGTATGGTCAGGTTATTTCTAACTTTGTGTAGTGACTAGGGCTAAGAAATAGGGTTTTGGTTGAGGTTGGTAAACAGAATAAGCTTATTCTTTTGGTTTAAATTATCTACATAGTGACCATCAATGTTCACTATAAACCATGGGTGATTAGGGTATGACCATCATCAATCGATAGATGACCACTAATGGTCAAATATGACTATTGGTGGTCATTGTGGGTTTTTATAGATTGGATTTAGGTGAAGAGGGGACTATGGGTAAATTTTGGAAGGGTTTTGGTAAGTTTATTGAGGTGGGTTAATGGTAATAGAGGCAATGGGAAGCCTTATAGGTAACTAGGTCAAGGTTTTGACACCCAAATGTCTAGGAGTGGTTAGAGGGTGCTTGGTGGAGAGGAAGGTGTTTGGAGTTACAAAACTCCAATATGAAGAGGATATGGGAAAATGTGAAAGTAGGTATAGGCATAAAAATTATTAAAACCAAATAAATTAACTTAATTTAAGTGTAATATACTTATATCTATGTATCTTGATCACTTGAAGAAGTCTTGGAGTGGAGGTGAAGCTACTGGAGTTATGTGGGAAGAGTGACATCACTTGAATCCTTTGTGTTGAGATGTTGGAGTGCCTTCCAAGTCTATGGACTAGTTTTAGTTTAGCTCTAGTTCACCAAGAGTATTTGGTTGTTACTCTCAATGATTCTTGTTTTATCCTTTGTCATTCAACTTCTTGGGCATGGGTCTTGGGCTAGGCTTATGTAACCATTAACGATCCTAGTGAACCATCATCGGTCGAGGGGTGATCACTGACGGTTAGGAAGAAGAGGTCAAAATAGATAAAATTATCCATTTTCACTAATTATTGGTGGTTAAGTCATTAGGAAATGGTTTGAGTGTCTTTAAAGGGGTATGGGGATGTGTGAGAAAGAAGTCTAGGTGTTTAGGGCATTAAATGTTATGGTAGTGTTGACCAAATTTGACCTTGTAGGTTAAATTGGTGCACTTATAGGTAAAATATTGAGTTTTAGGTTTTTTTTGGGTATAATATTACATAATAAGATGTATTATATGTATTTTTATGTTATTCCATATCATATTATCCTTAGTCAATTAGTCTTTTAGTCCATTTATCATTTTAAGTCATTTTAAGGTCATAAATAGAGCATTTAATAGGTTTTACAGCCTCTTAGGTAAATGTGAAGGTATCAATAGGTGATATAACATCCCATGTGTCCTCATATGTTTGAATCAACCATTTTTAATTAAAAAGTGGTAAGTTCCTAAGAAAAAGGGTAGTTTTCTTTAAAAAAGAGGACTTTTCTTGAGTTGTACAAACTTGTACAAAATTATATATTTGGGTAAATTTTAGGAGTGTCTCTTGGTCTTCCACACACTTAATTTAGTGATCAGTTTGATCATAAACTCAAAACAATGAAGAAAACCACTTATCTTTCCTTCCACTAGGTTTGGTAAGCAAAAGCAGTCTTTAGGTTTGTACTTGGTATAGTCAGCATGAGAGGTTTTAAGTAAAATGATCTTTGGGGTGTATTATAAAATCAGTTATATTAAATTTTACATTTTTTTTAGAGTAATGGTGTCATGTTATTTATGAACCATTCCTAAGAAGTTAGATTATCTACTTTTCCTACTAATCTATGCACCCTATAGTTTTGCTTTGGTTTGGTAATTTATGTACAATTTAGTTGGTAATGTGGTTTAAAAATTATTTTTAATATATCCCCTCATGTTATACATGATTTTTTTGGTGTTTAAAATTTCTTAGATAATCCAATTAGCTTAGATTTCAAGTGAAGACACTTTTCTATGTTACAGGTAGGTTTCTTCCATTCTCAAGATTTTCATGCTTTGGCAGTGGTTTTAGGAGGTGAAAATAAGTTAATTATCATGTTTACAATGTTATATTTGATCTTTTAAATTCTATAATTATTCTCCAAAGCATCTACATGGTTATTAGTCATACACTACACATACACACAATCTGTCATTGGAATGTGCAACTATAGGTACTTATATGGAATAATTCATGTTTAAAATGAGGTAATGACACCTATTTTATATCCTTAAAAATTTTATGGGTGTATTTTAAGGTATTTTTATAAGCCTTGAACTCATAATAAGTTATAAACAATGCACACTACCCAAAACTCACATTTTCTACTTGTACACATGATAGTGTTCACCTATAGGTGTTTGCAAATGACAATCAAGTTGGAATAAAGGTTTTTAAAATATTTTCAAAGTAGTCATGATGGTAAGAAACCATGTGGATAATTTTATAAAATCCTAGGTCTATTCATGAGTCAAATGCAATACTCACTGCCTATTATCCTACATTGTTGCCTGCACATGAAGATAATCACCTACTAGTAGTGAAAATAGAAGACTAAGGTACTCAATGGAGTGTTAAGGCATGTAATGAAACTCTTATTAGAGTACTAGGGTATTAATGAGATCATGTAACACATATTTGAAATGATAAGTGGATAGAAAAGAGGATATTTTATCCCCAAAGGTGAAATGAATATGTTCAAGGAGATTTTCCCAAAAAGAACAAAATAAAGATCCTTAGTGTTTTAATGATATCTCATAAAAGGGTTGCAAGGACATTTTATTCATATTTATGACCATATATTTTATTCCCCATATATTATAAGACTTTTTAAAAAAATTAATTACATAGGTTTAGTGGAGGATGGTGATTCAAAGGCCTAAAATTGCCTATAAAACACTAAACTTAGGCATCGATGTCTACAGGTTTGATAAAAGGGAGACCTTTTTCATCAAAAGTTAATCAATAGAATATGAACCATGTTTTAATTTTTACAATGGTTAAAATTAATAATTATGATCTAAAATAAAATTAATGATGATAATTCATTGTGTTTTTCTTCTTATACACACCTTCAGTCTGTACACAAGCCTAGTGAGCACCTATAACCAGCCAAGGATAAAGTTTGAAAAGGTGTCTTTTACTTATGAACATAGAACATAGTGGAGATAAATCATGGTGTTATTTTTTTTAACATGAATAATAAAATGAGAAGTTTTTATATGGATTTTTTATCATACAAACATCTACAAGTGTCCCTGCCCTTATAGAAATTCACCTACTGTAAATTTTAGTTCTTGCACTATTCATAAAGTGGACTTAAGTATGGAGTATATATTCATGATTGAGATATATAATTAGGTGGAAGGTATATAAAAAATCATGTACTAGGATATGAATAATTCAAAAATGTTATAATACTACATCTCAAGCCTCAATTCACTTACAAGGCCCCACACAATTAGTGTGGGGTAGAAAGCTAAGGGTTTGAATTTGATGTGATCTATCCTAGGTAACTAGAGAAAAATGAAATTAAAAAAGTAAATTATGATATTATGGGAATTTATAGATGTTTTTTGATACTTCCCTCAAGCCCAAACATCTATGGTTACCTATAGGTACCTTTCAAAAATACAAAAGACACAGTCAGGCAGAGGGAACACTCAGTCTTAACCAGTCAAAATATGAGGAGTATGTGGGAAGGTAAAAGTGGTAAAAAAGATTTTAAAATATTCATAATTATATTAATTATCTCTATATTATATATTAAATTCAAATCAATAAAAATTAATGTATTTAATTAGACAAACATAATCCACATGTTAAAACACTGCATAGTCTACTTTCTTCCTAGTCTGTCTTGGTTTTTTGTGCATTTGAGGTGTCAAATGACCTAATATAAAGCTAAGTTTTGGTGTATAAATTCCCCATAAATTGGGTAATCTCTTACAATACTTATTTTATCTATAAAAATAGGGTAAGTACCCTCTATTTTGTCTCAAATAGAGGATACTTCCCCTTATGCAAAACTGGCAGGTTTAGAGGAAAGTGTACAAAGGGATGAACCAAAGGTTTTTTTGGACTTGAAAATATTTTTGTGGAGTTGGATATTAAATATTAAAATATTAATAACATCTCATATAATGAGGAAACTAAACAGGGTGATGTAGATTACTAAGTTTGCAAGTAGGCCAAAAGGTAGGATTTTGGCCTAAAGACCAAATGTGAGACCAATTTCACTTCTAGCCCTAGGAATGATTGATATATTGTTGTATAATGTTTATGGGATGAATAAATATATGTATGAGCCATTTTAAAACAGATAATATTAATAATATGATCTAAAACATAAAGGTTGCAGGCAAAACCTATTGGACATGGTTTAGGCCTAGTATCCAAATGAGGGTTGTTTACACTTCTAGCATGAGATATTAATTAAAACACATTGGGAAATGTTTGTGAGGTCATATAATATATTTTTAAGATATTAATATTCAAAATAAACCACAAGGAAGACATTTTTGGGTTCAATAACAACTCAGACTTGTGCAAAATGAGAAAATAAGCTTGATAAGAGAGATTTGGAAGCTTGCATCTCTATTAATGCTTTGCATGGGAGACAAATAAGTTTGGAGTTATTAGGATGGTATTTTAACATCATTTTTATGGTATTTTTTTAAGGTTGAACATCATTTTTTATGAATAAATCCTAAGAGGTCAAAATAGGCTAAAACCCTTGCAAACCCTTACTAGTGACTAATTTGGAGAAATGGAGTTGGAAAGTGGATATAACGGCCTATTTTGATCATGAAATTTATTGAAACTTAAAATAGACTCTCTCAGGATCCTCCCCACCCTTTTGAATTTTAAGGAATTGTATGAACAGTATACAAAATAGGCTTTTTTTGATAGTTTTATGCATTATGTAGGCTTTAGGAGGTTCCAAGAGAATCAAATCACATGGATGGGAATATTAGGACATAATAAAACTACCCAAGTCAATTTAATTCATTTTAAAAACTCATAAATGCCTCAAATATCTACTTCATCTCAGCCAGTCAAAACTGGCATAATGGACATAATGGTGAGAAGGGTGGAAAACCTCAAGTGAGCTAATTTTAACGTGTGTTTGATGCCTATAATGCCATGGAGGATATTTATAGGTGTCATCTACTCCATCCCACATATTTTCATGGAAACATGATGCATTTTTGGATGCCAAGTGTGCAAGGTGCATGAAGGAAGAGTTTTTAGGACTGTAGATGATGATGGCTCATTCCCAGATGATTCCAAATGACCAGGACTAAAACCAATGTAGGCAAAGGCATGTATAAAACCATTTACATTAATTAAAATAATCATACCTATCCCTAATCAGTTTTGGGACATTTAATCAGGTCCACATCATGAAGGTAGTTTTTAAAGCTAGAATGAGAACTTTCAAGCCACTTACAAGAGTTCCATGACTTGTAGAGCCACTTGTTCCTTCTAACCTTGCATGGTTCATCCCAAATCCTTTTCTCATGCATAATTAAATCCTTTTATTAGCTTCACAAGTTTCCTTATGACCCTTGTATTTATCTCTTCTCCTTTATCTCTCAATTTCTATAAGAGCTACCATTTTGGCCTTTGTAATCTAATACCACAGCATGTATGGTGAAGCCCTACTAGTTTTGACATTGTACTTGTCTTAGAAAATAAATTAAATTTAGTTTGAGTTCATATATCATCTTGTAAAAGTGTTTGGAGATATTTACTTATCCTTGCTTTCTCTCAATCCTTTCATGTTTGATACAAGTGATTCCATGACTAGTAGGTCATATGAAGTGTTGTTAAGTGTATAAACATATTTTTAAGTGTAAAAGTAAGCCTTATCATCTATAAAATTATCTATGTTTCTACTTACCTTGGATATTCTTCATGAATGTCACCCTCATATTGAAATAATGATGTTAGTGAATTCTAGGAGTCTTAGACTAGTGTTGCATGCCTTATCTCAAAAATGGAGTGTAATAGTATTATGGTAAACATCTTAGTACATCACCCCTAGAATAACTTCCATTTCATGCAAACTCTAACCCTTTTCCCCACAAGTAATTAGTTAGTATAGGTGAAAGAATTTCAAGACACATCTAAGGATCTATCCCTTCATTCTAGAGATTCATCTCACCAAATTCATTACCCAAAACATTTGAGATGTTTCCATTGTGCCACTTGGATGAGGAGAGCTGAGGCATCTACTCAAAGGGTGAAAATACAAGTGACAATAGTTTTTGAAATGCTTGATGGGACCTTAGTCCAATAGGTTGAAATATTTTTGGTTTTGGCTTTCAACAACTAGCATTTAGAGGCATCTATATAAACATCAATGGCGACTTTGAGATTACATTAGCTAGTCAAGTAGCCCAAGTATTCCTTTTGAATATTATTGATGATAATTCCTTGTGTTATTTCTTCCTAATGATTTTTCATGGCTGATTTTAGTGCTGAGTATCATTTTACACAAGTTGGTGAGGTTTATCAAACTTATGGTACTCATTATCAATCTTGGTATGATCCTTACCAACCTGATCATGAGCCTGATACAACTCATAACAAGGTTGGTTATAGGAATGATAATGTTGATAATGATTATATTGGAGCTGGCAATACTACTCTTAAAGAAGGCTATTATGATGGTCAAGACATATGGTAGATTTATAACCATCCATTTCCATCTCCATATAGACACCATGTTTTTGGACAACCCTATGAGGAAGGTTACCAAGAAACCTATCAAGAAACACCTCTCTATCAATCCCAATATGAGCCCTATCATTCATACCATGATGCCTATCAACCTCAAGAGTACTCCTATGAATCTTTCCATCTAAAATCAAATGTTTCAATGGATTATACACAAGGATATTATTGGCAAGATGTAGCTCCTACTCATGTAGATGCTTGTCCTTCTAATGAGTCTAAAAATTCAATTCCCTATGAGCTTATTAGTGCTTTTATATTTTCTAAACCCCCTCCTAAGTTCTCTCCTTCATCCCACACTCTATCTCCAACTCCTACACTTCCACCTCCAACTCCTTCACCTTCCACTATATCTCACATTATATCTCCTTCAAGTGAGCCTATCCATCAACCTTCCACCTCACCCCTTATTGAGGAACAGCCTATCTTGAGAGAAGAAGGTGAAGAAGAGAAAACTCAACTCATGGCTGATCAAGAGGATCTCATGAGTGACTATGAGGAAGAGATAATCATAGGGAATCCCTTTGGTGAAAAAAAGGATAATCCACAAGATTTTAGCTCCATATTTAAAGGGATGTGTGTCTATGAAGATGACTCTAATGCCTCCATTTTTAAGGGGATATATATTCATGAATAATGTGGACAAGACTTGAAGAGAGAGGTATTAGGAGAAGACTCCATGTCTAATTAAGAAGTTATGGATGACCATCTCAAGCATGAAGATGTATGTGCTATTAAGGATGGAAAACAAGGTCAAATCACTCCTCAAGAAGTGGAAGCCCTAAGAGAGTCTCATGAGACTAGAGGAAATAGAATTTGAAGATGAAATTCATGAGGAATAATATTTATGGAAGAATTGTACTGTCATATGCAAGGAATTTGATAGGTTGGGTAAAGTTTTTTCTTCTCCAAGAGATTGCATAGTTAATGACAAGTTTGTTGATGAGTTTAAACATGATCTTGAGTTTTCAATAAAACATAAAGATTAAGTTCATTCTACTAGTCAATAACCTACTGTCATGAAGTCATTTGATGATGCTAGTGTACAAGAAGTTATGGACATGGATAATGAGGGCAAGGCTGAGAGAACTGTCATATTTTCAAACTTACACATTAAAGGCCAAGTACACGAGAAGGTTAAGACTATTTGGATGCAAGAAGAGTTCATTTACATAGAAAATCTATATGGAGATTCTTGTTTATCATTGAATATCATGCCAATGAAGTTGGAAAATACCATGAAGAAGATAGAGGCATCAATGTTAAAGGTCAAAAGCCTACATGTCTCACTAAATCCTTCATGTCATGAAGCAAGGAAGGTTTCAAAATTCCCCTTTGATACAGTACAATTTTTTTATCTTAGTTTAGTTAGTGATTGAGTCATTTGTTTATTTTGGTGTGTGTGTATGTGTTCTATAAGCGCTCATGAAGCACAAGTGTGCTTACTTAGTTTCTAGTGTTGTGTGTTGCTTCTTATTTTTTTCCTTGTGTTTTATGTTTTTAAAGGTAATGGGTGTGTCAAAATTGGTGTACATGTTACTCCCTAATCCCAATTTATTGATAAGGATACTGGTTTAGTTAGTATAACATGCATACTACCCCTATGAATCACCAATTTGTTGATCAAATTTGACCATGCAGGTCAAATTAGGTAACCTATAGGTAAAATCTTGAGTTTTATGTGTTTTTTGGGGTATAATATTATGCCATAGTATGTATTATATGTCTTTTCATGTTATTCCATATCATATTAGCCTTGGTCAATTAGTCTTTTAGTCCATTTATCATTTTGAGTCATTTTGGGGTCATAAATAGAGCATTTAATAGGTTGTATAGCCTCCTAGGGAAATGTGAAGGTTTTAATAGGTAATTTCACATATCATGTGTCCTCATATGTCTTAATCAACTATTTGTCACTGAAAATTGGTAGGGTCCTAATAAAAAGGGCCATTTTCTTAAAGAAAAGAGGAGTTTTCTTAAGTTGTACAAAATTCTATAGTTGGGAAAATTTTATGAGTGTCATTTGGCCTTCCAAACACTTAATTTAGTGATCATTTTGATTATAAACTCAAAAAAATTAATAAAACTACTTATCTCTCCTTCCAATAGGTTTGGTAAGCAAAAACAATCTTTAGGTTTGTATTTGGTATGATCAGCATGAGAGGTTTCAAGAAAAATTCTCTTGGGGTGTATTATACACATAGTAATATTACATTTTATGTTTGGTTATATATTAATGGTGACATGTGCTTTATTAACCATTACTAAGAAGTTAGACTATCTAGTTTGCCTACTAATCTATGCACCCTATAGGTTTTTCTTTGGTTTGGGCATTTAAGTACAATCTAATTGGTAATTTGGTTTTTATATGATGTTTAATACATCCCCTCATTTTCCCTATGATTTTTTTGGTGTTTCAAGGTGTTTATATAAGCCAAGTAGCTCAGATTTCAAGTGAAGACACTTTTCTATGTTACATGCAGGTTTCTTCCATTCTCAAGATTTTCATGCCTTTATTGTGGTTATAGGAGGTAAAAATGAGTTAATTATCATTTTAAAATGTGATCTTTGTATATTTTCATTTTTATCCTCATTATCCAAAGAATATTCATGGTTTGCAGTCATACACTACACATACACACAGTCTGCCATTGGAATGTGCACCTAAAGGTGCTTATATGGAGAAATTCATGCTGAAAATGAGGTAGTGATAACTATTTTAGATATATAAAAATGTGATTGATGCATTTAAATTTATTTTGATAATATTTAAACTCATAATAAGTTAGAAACAATGCACACTACCCAAAACTCACATTTGTTACTTGTACCCATGATAGTGTTCACCTACAAGTGTTTGAAAATGAAAATAAAGTTATAATAAAGGGTTTGAAATGATTTTAAAAGTATTCATTATGGTAATCACCCATGTGGATAATTTAATAAAATCCTAGGTATATTCATGAGTGAAATTCAGCACTCACTACCTATTATCCTACATTACTTCTTGCACATGAAGATAATCACCTACAAGTGGTGAAAATAGAGGACTGAGGTACTCAATGGAGTGTTAAGGCATGTAATTAAACTCTTATTAGATTCATAGGGTGTTAAATATATAATGACACACATATGTGAAATGATAAGTGGATATAAAATAGGGGATTTTAGCTCCAAATGTGAAATGAATATGTTCAAGGAGATTTTCCCAAAAAGAACAAAACAAAGATCCTTAGTGTTTTTATGATATCTCATAATAGGTTGCAAGGATATTTTATGAATCTTGATGAACATATATTGTATTAAATATATATTAAAATACCCTTGAAAATTTTTAAGGACATATGGTTAGTGGAGGATGGTGATTTAAAGGCCTAAAATTGCCTATAAAAACATTGAACTCAGGTATTGATATCTACATGTTTGATCTAGGGGAGACCTTTTTCATCCACAATTGCACAATGGATTATAAACCATATTTGAATGTTTCCAATGTTTTAAAGGAATAATTTGTATATAAAATCCACTTAATTAGGATAATGCAATGTGTTTTTCTTTTGATACACACCTTCAATCCATATACAGCCCTGGTGAGTACTTACAACCAACCAAGGGTAAAGTTTGAAAAGGTGTCCTTTGCTTGTTAACCTAGAGCATAGTGAACCTAAATCATGGCATGATTTTTGTTTAACATGAATAATAAAATGTTATTTTTTTATATGGATTTTTTATCATATAAACATCTATAGGTATTCTTGCCCTTATAGATATTCACCTACAACAAATTTTAGTTCTTGCACTATTCATGAAGTGGACTTAAGTATGGAGTCTATCTTCATGTTTGAGCTATCTCATTAGGTGAAAGGTATATAAAAAATAATGTATCTAGATATGAATCATTCAAAAAGGTTATAATACTACATCTCAAGCCTCAATTCACCTACAGGTCCCCACATAGTTAGTTGTAGCTGACTACGAGGGGTAAAAAGCCAAGGGTTTGAATTTGATGTGATATAGCCTAGGAAAATAGAGAAAAATTAATTAAAAAAATTAAATTATGATCCTATGGGGATTTATATAGGTTTTTTATACTTCCTTAAATCCTAAATAGCTATGGTTACCTACATGTACCTTCCCAAGATATAAAAGATACAATCAAGCAGATGTAACATTTAGTCTTAACTAGTCAAAATATGAGGAGTATGTGGGAAGGTAAAAGTAGTAAAAAATATTTGGACATAATAATCATGATATTAATGATATATATATGCTCTAGGAAATGAAAATCAAGTAAAAGGAAGGTCTCTAATCAGACAAACATAGTCCACATGCTAAAACCCTGCACAATCTGCTTTCTTCCTAGTTTGTCTTGGTTTTTTATGCATTTGAGGGGTCAAATGACCTAATATAAAGTTTATTTTTCGTTTATATAGTCCAAATAACTTATGTAAGATCCTCCACTAATTATTTTGTCTATAAAAATAGGGGAAGTACCTTTTGTTTTGTCTCAAATAAAGTGTACTTCCCCTTATGTAAAACTTGTAGGTTTAGAGGAAATGTATAAATGGATGAACTAGGAGTTATTTTGAAATTGAAAATATTTTTGTGGATTTGTATAGTACCTAGGAAAATATGAATAACATGTCATATAAGGAGGAAAATAAATAGGGTGATTTAGAATTCTAAGTTTGCAAGCAGGCCAAAAGGCAAGATTTTGGCGTAAAGACCAAATGTGAGACCAATTTCACTTATAAAATTAGGAATGATTTATTAATGTTTATGGGATGAATATAGAGGTTTATTATTCATTTTAATTCAAATAAGCCTAATAGGATGATCTAAAACATAAAGGTTTTAGGTAGGCCTATTGGACATGGTTTAGGCCTAGTATCTAAATGAGGGTCATTCACACTTATAGCATGAGATATGCATTAAAATTAATTATGAAACGTTTTTTAGGTCATATGAGATATTTTAAATCTATATATATGAAAAGGAAACCATAATTAATCCATTTTTGGGCTCAAGAACAACTCAAAATTTTGCAAAATGAGAAAACAAGCTCGATAGGAGAGATTTGGAAGCTTACATCTCTCTTGATGATTTTCATGGGGGAAAAATAAGTTTTGAAGTGTTATAAGGGTCCTATAAAATCATTTTTATGATATTTTTTTGTAGTTTGAATGTAAAAATTTTATCAACAAAGCCTAAGAGGTCAAAACAGACTAAAACCCTTGCAAGCCCTTGCTAGTGACCAGTTTAGAGAAATGGAGTTGAAAATATGATATAATGGCATATTTTGATCATTAAAGTTATTTTAAATTTGAGGGGACTCTCTCAATATCCTCCCCACCCTTTTTATTTGTATGTAATTGTACAGATAGGGTAAAAAATAGGATTTTCTTGATAGTTTTGTGTATTATGTAGGTTGTAGGAGGTTTCAAGATATGAAAATAACATGGATGGGAATATTAAGAATTAAAATAACTCAAAATTTTAATTTAATACCTTGGAATAAATCATAAGTTCCTCAACTAGCTACTTCATCTTAGCTAGTCAAAACTAGCATAATGGACATAATGGTGAGAAGGTTGGAAAACTTCAAGTGAACTAATTTTAAGGTGTGTCTAATACCTTTAAGGCCATGGAGGGTATTTATATTTTCATAAAATTCATCCCATGTATTTTTATGTAAAAATAATGCCTTTTTGGAGGCCAAGTGTGTAGGGTGCATGAAGGAAGAGTTGTTTAGACTGCATATGATAATGGCTCATTCCTAGATGAATCTAAATGACTAGGCCTAAAACTAATGAATAGAGAGGAATGTATACAAAAATTAACCTTAATTCCAATCATAATACTTATCCCTAATTATTTTTGGGATTTTCAATTAGGTCCACATCATGAAGGCAATTTTTTAAGCCAGAATGAGAACTTTCAAGCCACTTTGTAAGAGTTTCATGACTTGGAGAGCCACTTGTTCCTTATGACCTTACATGTTTCATCCCACATCCTTTTCTCATGAAACATTAACTCCTTTTATCAACTTCACAAGTCTATTTTTGACCATTTGATTTCTCTCTTCTCCTTTATCTCTCAAGTTCTATAAGAACTACCATTTTGGCCTTTGTAATCTAATACCACACCATGTATGGTGAAGCCCTATTGGTTTTTATATTTTAATTACCTTAGATAATAAATTAAATATATTTTTATTTCATATATCAGCTTTTAAAGGTGTGTGAAGAGATGTATAGTGAATGGTATAAGAGATATTTACTTATCCTTGCTTTCTCTCAGGCCTTCTATGTTTGATACAAGTGATTCCATGCCTAACTGGTCATATGAAGTGTTGTTAAGTGTATGAACATGTTATTAAGTGTAAAATGAAGTATTATAATATAAAAATTATCTATTTTTCCACTTACCTTGGATATTATTCATGTGTGTCACCCTCATATTGAAATATTGATGTTAGTACATTCTAGGACTCTTAGACTAGTATTGTATGCCTTATCTCAAAAGTGATGGAGTATAATAATATTATGGTAAAAATATTGGTGTATCACCCCATATAATATGTTTAATTTCATGAAAATTATAACCATTTTCCCCACAAGTAATCAATTAGTATAGGTGAAATCATTTTAAGACACATCTAGGGAACTAGCCCTTCATTCTAAAGTTTCATCTCACCAAATTGATTACCCATAGCAAGTGAGATGTTTCAATTGTGATAATTGGATTATTAAATATGAAAAATCTCCACAAAGGGTTAAAATCCAAGTGATAATATGTAGTTTTGACCAAATTTGACTTTAGTCTTCATGCATGTCACCCTCATATTGAATACTGATGTTAGTGCATTATAGGACTCTTAGACTAGTATTGTATGCCTTATCTTAAAAGTTATGGAGTATAATAGTCTTATGTTAAAAATATTGGTGTATCAACACCTATAATAGGTTTCATTTCATGAAAACTCTAACCCTTTTACCCATAAGTAATCAGTTAGTATAGGTGAAAGAATTTCAAGACACATCTAGGGAACTAGCTCTTCATTCTAGAGATTCATCTCACCAAATTGGTTACCCATAGCAAGTGAGATATTTAAATTTTTCCAATTGGATTAGGAGATCTGAAAAATCTCCACAAAGGGTGAAAATACAAGTGATAATAGGTAGTGTTGATCAAATTTGACTTTAAGGTCAAATTTAGACCTCTATAGGTAAAAACTTGGTTTTTTAGATGTTTTAGGGGTCTAGTATTGTGTCATAGGGTATATTATAGGTATTTTGATGTAATTTAATTATATATTATCCTTGATCATGTTATAATTATTTTTTTTCACTTTAAGTCATTTAAAAGGTTTTTAGGGCTCATATATGTAAGTGGCATGGTTTTTAAGGTGTTCAAGTCTTTGTTTCCTCTCAAATGTCCAAGAAGTCATATTTCATATCAAGAATTTTTGTCTCATATAAAACTTATAGGTTATATAATTGAAGATCAAGTAATCAACTAAAAAATAAGAGTTTGGCACTTGTACTACCCATGAGGGAAGGTGACACATGGGAGAAGGCCATAAAACATCTCTTCATCTTCTTAAGGTTCATTTCCATGCTTGACATGCTCTAAAAGTGCCATTTTTGAGATAAAACCATTCTAATCCTTATTTTACTTTCTAGACACTTAGAGAGATCCATTTTAATAACAATATTTTTAAGATTGGTCAACCATGCTTTATGAAGCATCTTTTTCAAGTTGACTATGTTTTTTTGCTCATTATTTTTAGCACCTTGTAGGATTTGCTCTATTTTGGATAGGTTAATATAATATAGTTGGTGATGTTGAATATAGAGGATGTTTTATCTCTTATTAGATGCTCTTTATGTTTGTTTTCATGGTTCATGGTGTTTTGTTGGGCAATTTATCTCATGTTATAGGAAGGTGTCACCATGTGAGGTCTCAATCAAAGTTCTCCTTGTTTGTATAATGTTGGTTCCCTATAGAGGTCTCATATAGTGGAATATGGTTTTCCATATTTTTCAAATCCATATGATCACATCTCTTCATTTTTAGTCTTGTAACACCATGTTTTGATCAAATATGTAGTCATGAACACCTCATAGTCAACTCCTCACTCATTCTCACTTGTAGTCATATGGAATCACATGTATGGAACATATTGAGAATGATTCATGGAAGTGTAGTGAGAGTATAAATATGTGTAACACACTCTCATACCAAGGACATCAATTATAAACCTTAACTTGTAAAAACTAAAAGACTGTGGTAGTCATACTTAGTCACTCACATATTCTACCATTGGTATGCACCTATAGGTACTTTAAAGGAAGGATAACACATCATATGAATTATATTTTACCTTGTTTTAACATGAGTTTTAGGGAACCCATTGGAGAACTTGAAAGGTTTTAGGACTATTTTTATACCTATAAACATTCATGTACCCATGGTTTTCCCTTCACTTCTAGGTCTATAACATTACAAGAATACCTATAGGTAACATTCATGAGCAAACACATGGGAAGGAGGTTTAAGACTAAATTAATGTCATTAAAGTTGAAAATAATTCATTTGAAAACTTGGTAAGGGCCTAGGATGGATCACAAGCACCTATATCATGCATACTGCTTGAAGTTTGCTCACTGCCTATAATTGAGATATGCATCTATAGGTGGCATTGTCACAAAACTGAGAGTACTTGCATGAAAAAGGTTAGAGTAAGTGGTGCAACTCATCCATGAAGTATTATTATAAATAAAATTCCATGATATACCTTTTTGAGGTATCAAATGTACAAATGGATGTGTAAACCATTTTGGAAGAAGCAAGAATTGAACTCAGGGACTTTTTCCCTAAATAGGAAAAACAAAGAACTTAATCCTTTTACCAAGGTTGTATAACAAGGTTAAAAAAACTCCTAATGTATATTCATGACCTAACCTTGTAGACCTCATATAAGACAAAATATCTAAAAATATTAATGGGAAAATGACTAGAATATTTTAGTTTTTTAGAAGTCCAAAGTTGCTTATTTATGCACTAAACTCAGTTAAAGTCATCTACAAGATTTTGATCCAAAAGAGACTTTTTCATCTAAAAGATAAAAAATTGGACATGAATTTATGATAAGATATATTAAATGTTTAAAATGGGATTAATTATTTTAATTTTTATCCATATAATTCAAAATTCAGGGTATGACCCTAAAACACTACCTATAGGTTCCTTTTCCTCATAAAATATACATTTACATGTTGGTTGTAGGGTATCTTAAAGACTATACTAGATAACATTGGTGATAGACCTCAACCCAAGCATAAAAGGAACAAGTATAGATATGGTATAATTTTTAGAGATTTAAAGAGGACATAAATCATGAAATAAAGGCCTAGGTCATATATTTTCACCTATAGGACCCCACATAGTCAACTGTAGTTGACTGTGAGGGGCAGAGAGCAAAATTTGGGATTCTTGATGAGGATATATCATATAAATGAAAAAAATGGGTCCAAAAATATGTAAAATTATTAAAAGGGACTCTATGGAAGTTTATAAACATATTTATCAAGCTAAATCAATCAAATTAACCCATAGGTGTGGCATTTTGAGGCAAAATACAGTCAACATTACACTCAATCTTGACCAGTCAAGGGGTATAAAGAGGTATGTAGAGGATCAAGGTGATGGGATGGATTTAAAAACGTTGGTTATGGTATTTATATAATTAATACACTCTCATACAACACAAATCATGTAGATAAAGGTATTTTAAATGGTAATACATAGTTAATTTATGACTGTCATACACACAGTTTGCCTTCCCACACAGTCTATCTTTGAGTTTGAAAAAGTAGGGTATCTATTAACCTAATGAAATGAAAAAAATGGTTTATATGGTCCTTAGGAAATAATATAAATTATAAAATATTCATTTTTACTTTGGGAAGGGGAATATACCACACTATTTTGTCTCAGAGGTTAGCCAGTCAAGAAAATCAAAGCTTTAGCAAGGCAAGCAAATGATGCCAAACTGAGTAAAGGACATAATAGGAGGAATTATAGACCTTAATGAAAATATTTTTAAGTTTATTAAAGGTTAATTTGCGATATTAAACACTCATAAAAGTCATAACCTCTCAAAATGGTCAAAACTCTCTTGCACACAGCTCAACCAAGCAAGTTCCCACTATGCCTAGCTGGTAAATGGGAAGAAGAGATGAGAAGGAGTACTTGTAGGGTTGTATGGTGAATTGGTAAGCTTAATTAAACCTAAGGAACATATGGAAACATATAATAGAGGGGATAAAATAAATATAATGTTCTAAACCCTTAAGGTTATAGTCAACCTATTAGGTAGGGTTTAGGCTTAGTGTCCAAATGGGAAGTCATTCACACTTATATCATTGTATATGAATTATAATAAATTTAGACATGATTTTTGGATCATAAAAAAGTTTTAAAATATCTTGGTATGTAGATAAACCACAAGGAGATCCATTTTTGTCTTAGGACCAAAATTAAGCCTATGTAAATGGAGAAGCAAGCTAGATAGGCTAGTTTTGAAAGCTCATATCTCTTTTTATTCTTTGCATGGAAATACAAGAGGTTTAAATGTGTTATCAGGGCCCTTTAAGATCTAATTTTTGGAATTTTTTTGAATTTCCAAAGTCCCAACTTTATGAACAAAACTTAAGAGGTCAAAACTATCTAAAACCCTTACTAGACCCTTAAAAGGACCTGATTGGGAAAATAAGGATAGAGATGCATCCAAATGGAAAAAAATAGAATGGGAAGTGATTTAATTTTTTATATTACTCTTAATATATTACACCCATAAATTTTTTTGTTGACTTATCTATACGAACAAGGTACAAAATGGGTTTTTTTTACTATTTTGTGCATTGTGCAATTTCTAACAGCTTTCAAGAGATGAAACCAAATTTAGGAGAAGGATTATAAATTAATATATATCCCCATGAAAATTTAATGACTTTAAAAATCTCCTAACTATTGTTACTAGTATATTCATCTCAGCCAGTCAAAATTGACATAGTGAACAAGATGGTGAGAAGTGTGAAAACTTCAAGTGGGTTGCTTTTAAGATGTGAATAATGACTCTAAGGTCATTAAGGGTATTTAAAAGTGTCATACACTACATTTCACATATTTTCATTGAAAACTAAATCCAATTTTGAGGCTAAGTGTGAGGGCTGACTAAAAAAGGAGTTTTTTAGACTACAAATAATGATGACTCACTTTTAGGAGATTTCAAATGAGTAGGACTGTAACTAATGTATGGATAAGCATGTATTAAATCCTTCCATCCTATTATAATCATCAAACATGTCCCTATTCATTTTTTGGATGTTCAAATATGGATAAATAATGAAGGTAATTTTTTGAGCCAATAAAGGGAATTTTATGCCATTTTTCTTGAGTTTCATGACTTGGGGTGACATTTGTGTTTCCTAACCTTGAATGGTCCATTTAACATCCTCTTTTAATGTACAAGTAACTCATTTTTTATCATCTTGACAAATGTCCTTGTGACCTTTGTACTTCTCTCTTCTCCTCTCTCTCTCTCTCTCAAGTTCTATAAGAACTAGCCATTTTGGCCTTTATAAATTATGCTCCACCTAAATATGGTGAAGCGCTGACCATTTGAATGCCATTTTATCAATAAGACTACTAATTTTTACCTCTTCCATGATTATTCATAGTTTTTTTTACTTGGATGATGGATCTTACTTAGTGATGACTCTTGTTTCCTTAGCATGTTGTCTCATTCTCTTACCTATTTGCAGTTGTAAAGCTTCTTCTTGTATGTCATGTGAAGTGTTATAGGAAGTGTCAAGGTTAAGTGAGTTAGGTTATTCAATAGTGTCATTTTAGACCTCTTATCTAGTCCTCTTAGCCTAAACATTCATCCATAGCCTCATAATGAAATATTGATATGAGAATATGTAGATTAGATAAGTGTATGTTGAGTTAGTTCCTTGTTCTCATGTGTAACATATAACTGGTTGGTATTCATCAACTATTTTGGTGTATCAACTCCCTTAGGATAGTTTGTTTTTAGTTTTCTCTCTCCCTTTTCCCTCATAAAGTTTAGGTGTAGTAGTATTCTACAAGTGGTACATCAAGGGAGCTATCCCTATCTAGAGATTCACCTCATTCTTAGGCTCACCCATAGCCTAGAGGTATTTCAATTGTGCCACTTTGATGAGGAGAGTTGAGACATCTCCTCAAAGGGTGTAAATCCAAATGACAATAGTTTTTATCATGCCTAATGGGACTCTTAATCCAAGAATTTGAAATATTTTTAGTTTTATCTTTAAACACATTAGCCTTTGGTGGTATCTATCTAAAAATTAATGACTCTAAGATTACATCATCTAGTCAAGCAACCTAGGTATTCCTTTTGAATATTATTGATAAAAATAACTTGTGTTCTTGCTTCTTAATGAAGTTCCATGGCTGACTTTAGTGTTAAGTATTGGGTTACATAATTTGATGAGTTTTATCAATATTATGGCATTCCCTATCATCTTTTTATGAATCTTACTATCTTTAATATGACCATTTTCAACCTTATCATGAGTTGTATCAGTCCTATAACTAGCCTCCTCAATATCTTGTTTTTCCTAGTTAAACTAGTCACTCCTCTAATCAGTCCATTGTAACTTTCAAGCAAACACTCTGGGATATGATAAGTACATGATAGATATTGACGCACTAAGGGGACATGGTAAATATATTCCTAGTCATTTAATTCATAATGTGAGAGATGCATTAGATTTGGTCAAAAGAGAGTGGGTAGTTATTGAGAGACCCAATTAGCAAAGGCTCACAAGTGAGATGTTAGATATGAGTGGATTGATTTAATCTTTAGAATATAGGCTAAGAAATTATGATAAAAAACCTCACAAAGTATATCATCCTTCATATACACTTCCCTAAGATCACTATTAGTCCTACATGAACCCTAATAATGATCCCAATCAAGCTTATCAAAGTCATCTTTTCCCTAATCAGCTAGAAGAGAGAGTTTGAAAGACAAACTTGGTTTTTGAAGCAAATATTGATAGGTAGATTTATTTGGATAATAGGTAGATGAAATAGTCCATATCATCAATAAATTAAGTGAAATTTAAGCCCTCATTTCCCTCTCCCATTACAGCCCCACCTCAAGAATAGACCTCTAGATATGAGATTCCAAGTTGGAGATGAGGTGGAGAATCCAAGCCTAAGGAGATTCCAAGTTTATTGAAAACTTCATCCAATCATAAAAGTGCATCACTACCTAAATAAGAGACTCCTAATAATAAAATACTAAGCTATAATAAGGTATTGGAATCATGGGGAAATAAAGAGGATAAAAGTCTTGATAAAGAGTGTGAAGTTAAGAAAGAGCTTTCCTATGCAAGTCCCTTTCACCATTCCTCGAGAGAATCCTTGTCTTCATTATCATCCCTATTTTACTCTTTATCCTCATGATGATTCCTATGAAATTAAATAACTACTTTTACAAGAGAACCTATCCAAGTAAATTGAAGAGTTACAGTCAAGGATGAAATTTCTAAGTCAATGTGTGATGGAAGGTTTAGATCCCAAAGAAGATCCTATGCCTAAACACACACCATCTAACCTTCCCTAAGAGAGTAATAAATATAAATCATATTTCAATGAAGCTATTGTCAAATTGAAGGAAAAAAATCAAGATATTTTTTCCCAAGGTTTGCCTCCTCTTCCTCAAGAGCTTCCAAAAGAATTCCCTACATTTCACTCTCAATCTAATTTTGAGTTCTATGTTCCACCTTCACCAACTAGTTCATATTGTCCTCACCTTATCACTCTTTGCATTGATATACATATGGTGTTGGAAACTAAATAAGATAACTTGTTTGATAATAATTTATAACTCTTGCTCCAAGAAAACATACCTCCTTGGCAACCTCATTGGGCTAAGTCACATGATTTCAAGATGCCTAGTCTTGGCATCACCAAGAAGGAAAAGAAGATGGAAGATATTGAAGCTCTTGAGAAGAAAATTAAGGATAAAATGAAGAGGGAAGTAATTTAATAATACATTACATATGATCAAAAAAAATTATACAATCATCTCAAACATGAAGATGAAAGTGATATTAAGGATGGAGAACAATTTCAAGTTATCCCCAAAGAGGTTGCAGTCCTAGAAAAATATCTTGAGACCAAGGTGGAAGTTGTTAATCTTGAAGGTGACCCAATACCTTATCCTAATTTTCAATCACCCTTAGATGAATTAGAGCTTGAGAAAAAATATCTTGATAACCTCATATATTAAGAAGATAAGATTGAAGAGGTAGTGGTTCTATATGATAAAGAGGACAAAGATGATTAGTAGAAGCAAATGAAGTTATTTCAAGAGCTTGAAGAGCTTTGATACATTAACAGTTAAGTACATGAAAAGGTGAATAAATAATCTTCCATGGAGGATAATTAACAAGATTGGGTAGAATATGAAAAGCTCTTTAATGATTTATAAGAACTTGTAGCTGATAAGAAATCCAATCTTATTGAGAGCACTATGGAAATCAAGAGGTATGCTTTGTTGAAATACCATAAGAGGTTGTAATTGAGGATCCATATGAGAAATTTTAGGCTATTTGGATGTAATAAGAGTTAATTTCCATAACCCACCTATTTGTAACTACTTGGTTCTTATTGAACATCATGCCAATGAAGTTGGCAAACATCATGAAAAAGTTGGAGGCATCAATATCAAGGATCAAATATGTCTCATTCATTACTTCATGTCATAAAGCAAGAAGGGTTTAAAACTTCACCTTTGATATATGAGGGAGTTTTCATCTTAGGTTAGTTAGTGTTTGAGTTAGTTAGTTCAGTTTGGTGTGTGTTCCATAAGTTCCCATGAAGCACATGTGTGTTTGATTTTGCTTTGTGTGCATCTTTTATTTTGTGTGGTTGAGGTAGTCAAGTGGTCTTGTCTTAATCAAAGATTGTGTTTAATGGTCAAAGGTCTCCTTATTTTTTTTATACTTTAGATGACTCCTTAATCCCAATATACTGATAAAGTTACTAGTCTAGTTAGTATAGCAAGTATACTACCCCTATGAGTCACTAATTTGTTCACCAAATTTGACTTCAAGGTCAAATTTGGACCCCTATAGGTAAAAAATTGGTTTTTTAGATGTTTTAATGGTTTATTATTTTATCATATGGTGTATTATAGGTATTTTATGTCATTTAATTCTATATTAACCTTGATCATGGTCTAATTAATCTATGTGTCACTTTGAGTCATTTAGAAGGCTTTTAGGGGTCATAAATGCAAGTGGCATGGTTTTAAAGGTGTCAAAGTGTCATTATTTCTTCTCAAACATCTAATAATTCATATTCCCTATCAATAATGATAGTCTCATCTGAAACTTATAGGTCAT
Source organism: Torreya grandis (assembly GCA_037957365.1). Classification (NCBI taxonomy): domain Eukaryota; kingdom Viridiplantae; phylum Streptophyta; class Pinopsida; order Cupressales; family Taxaceae; genus Torreya; species Torreya grandis. Next base: position 1,352,314 of record JARHVA010001443.1, read on the forward strand.
CTAATTGAATATCAAGTAATCAATTGAAAAAGGGGAGTTTGGCACTTGTATGGCCTATGAGGGAAGATGACACATGGGAAAAGGAAATGGAACATATTTTTATCTTCCTCAAGTTTATTTTCATGCTTTATATTCTATATAAGTTCCATTTTTGAGCTAAAACCATTCTACTCCTTCTTTGCCTTTCTAGACACATAGAAGTGGTTAGCATGTTTGTGCTTGGTATGGATAGTTGAAGAGGTTTATATTTAAAATATTTTGGGAGGTGGTAGTAAACTCAAAAATATATATTTCCATAATAATATTTTTAATATTGTTCAATTATGCTTTATGAACCATCCTTTTTAAGATGAATGTCTTTTTTTGCTCACTATTTCTCACACCCTATAAGTTTTGCTCTATTTTAGATAGGTCCATATAATTCAATTGGTGATGTTGACTATAGAGGATGTTTTATCTCTTCTTAGATGATATTAATTCTTTGTTTCATGTTTCATGGTGTTTTCATGGGAAATTTGTCTCATGTTATAGGAAGGTATCACCATGTGAGGTCTTAGTTGAAGTTATCCTTGTTTTTAGAATGTTGGTTCTCTATAGAGGTCTCATGTAGATGTAATATGGTCTCTAAAAGGTTTAAAATCCATATAATCACCTAATTTCATGTTTATTCTCATAACACCATGTTTTGATCTAATATATAGTCATGAACACCTCACAGTCAACTCCTTGCTCATTCTCACTTGTAGTCATAAGGAATCACGTGTATGGAGCATGTTGAGCATGATTCATGGAAGTGTAGTGAGAGTCTCAAGATGTGTAACACACTATAATACCAAGGAAATAAATTATAAACCTTCACTTATCAAAAATAAGAGATTATGGTAGTCATACTTAGTCACTCACACATTCTGCCATTGGTATGCAACTATAGGTGCTTTAAAGGAAGGATAACACATCATATTAAGTATTTTAATATAGACACTATAAATATTCACACTCATGATTTTTAATGTAAAAAATCCCACTAGACCTATCAAGGACCCTCTTGAGACCAATCTATACCAATTTGGTCTAATCAAGCTCATCCTCAGTTAGTTTCACAAACTGACTCAACCTAGCTTTTGGGACCTCTTTCCTTTGGAACTTAATTATCGATGGTCAAGGTGACCATTGATGGTCATAATTGGAAACCTTGATTTTCAATGGTTTGGGTCCACCTCCTTAACAAAGAACATGCAACTACCCACATTACTTTTCTAAAAATAACTTATCTAATTTTGGTTGTGAGCCTTTGCATGGATGAGTTATATTTAGATGGCCTATTTACACCTTCACTTCTACTTCTTTCTTGTGCCTATAAGAGAGAGATCCTTGGGAGTTCAAATCCATAAACAATAATTATCAAGATCTTAGAGATTCAAGAGTTTTCTTTTGTAGGTCAATCAACGTTATCAATTTTATCAAGCATGATCCTCTACCTTATTGAGAGCCAACTTATCCTCACCTCTCAACCAAGATCTCAAGTACCTTTAATTTATTATAATCAAGTTATATTCTAATAACATAAGAACTACTTCAACCATTCACCCAATAAACTTCTAGTAAGATAAGTACTCATTTATCAATATTAATGTACTTTATTTCCATTTTGTAATTAGTCCAGCCCTTGTCCATCTCCCAAAATCCATCTTTTAGATCTCATTATTTATTAATTTACCAACCTATAATTTACACATTAACTACTGATGGTTGACTCAACTACCAATGGTATACTCAACCTTCGATGGTCAAACTAACCATTGATGATCACCTCAATTGCTGATGATCAAACCAACCACCAATGGTCACCTATGGTAGTAAAAATTAGCAGGATATTTTCACCCATATACCCCCAATTTAACCTAATTTTTTGTGTTTATAATCATTCACAAACCGCTTTTAGATTTTTTGAATCATACCCTAACTGATTAGCATTAGTACTAATCAATTTGTCACTAATTTGATCATTTCCAATCTATTTTATTAAACAAGCATTCTTTTGTTAAATTTTAGTACCTTTTTATTATTTATGTAAGTACCTTATTTCCAATTTTGTGAACTTAATAATTTAAAATGTGTGAATTTATATCCCTTAAGGAAGCTCTTGCTTCTAGGATCTAGCTACTGCTAGGCAATCCACCCAACTATCTGTCTAGCAAACAAGTTTATTCTAGTTATTTATTATCCATAGGTCTTTCTCCCAATCTAAAGAGGATCTCTTCACAATCTTTTGATTTAACATGTGCACAACCAAATAGGTTTTTCAACCAAACCCGTATTGAGTTTATTTTCTCTCTTCCCTAGAACTTAAGTGAAAATTTACATGAAACATTCTCACATGCCCGGTGGGACATAAAGTCTCTACTCATACTTTCTTTACATTTATTAAAATAAATTGCATCCATTACTTTCACTTAACATTAGTTTAATTTGAATTAAATCACAATAATATTATCTTAGTGTCACTTTTGTTACACACACTAGCCAAACTACTTTCATCAATCAAACATCAAAATAATTTGAGACAAGGCCTGATTAGGATTTCATCACCTAGTGATCACATTACCATTTCTTTAAAATCCTACTTGGAGGTCATTACCAAAGGGAGAACCAACTTAGCTCTCTAGTTGAGTAAAAACTTTGGATATCAATATATATTGGCTAAGCACCTAACACTCTTACTGTTACAAAATCATGAAGTGAGGGGGTAGGCCCTAATATTGAGCCACATATTTATTCCAATAAATATCCTTTGGAGCACCTAGAAAACCCAAAACCAACCATAGAATACTTCTATAGTACTTGATATACAAGCCAACTTCTACTACACATTATATACACTAAGACATAAGCCAAAAGTGAGATTAAAACTAACTTATAGGTTTAATATACTTTATAGTGTGTACCTTTATTGCCTTGATCATTTTATTGTCTTATTCTTATTTTAGTGGTGAGTTTATTCTTATATTCTCTCCCCCTTTCCTTTCATGGTTCTCACTCACCAATAATGAAGAAACCTAGCAAAGTAGAACCCATCACTAAACCAACTAATCTCTTCCACTTCCCTATCTATGGAGTATTTATCAAAGTAGAAGGCTCACCCAATCCTTTAGGAATCCCTACTTTTCCTCAATTATTTTCCTAGGGAGACATAGACTTTACCACTTTTTTGAACAACCTAGTTTCCCTTCAACACTACCTCAATACCTCCCCTCACTATGCCCCAGTTTCAACTCCATCTCTAGATCCTCCTTATGGTATTCCATCCTACCTTGTGTTTGATGTTTTAGTTGTCATGGTCACTACCCATCCTTTGAATACCTAGGAATCTTCATCCACTAACCCTTATGATGCCATACCTAAAAACCAACTGATACCCTTACACCCTATGCCACTACTAATGAATCCTCTACCTTAGGAACAACCTTACCATTGACCCATCACACTCCACTTATCATTATAGAGCCTACCACCACCACTAAAAACCTTCCCTCTATCAAACCGAACCCATTTTTCAATACCTCTTTACCAAGCTTAGGGGTATCTATCCCTTCTACTTCACCACCCATTAGCACAAAAGTCACTACCTCTCCTCTTGTTACCATCGTAACTATTATTCATTCCCAATCCATAAGAATCCCTCAACAAATACCTATTGCACCTAATCTAGGATACATCCCTAACCCACAAGGGTATGTACCCACTAATCTACCACCACCATCCACCTATGTTTACATATCACCTACCCAACCTTTAACGTATACATTCCAAAATGTGACAACCTCTCAACCACAAAACAATTACCAATATGTTACCCAATCTCAACCATAGTATCCACCTTACAACCCTCTTGGTCCAACACCTCAAACCAAACTAATGAAGATGCTCATGGAAAAGATGACAAACCTTGAGTCATATATTTCACTAGATCATAACATCCTATCCTATGATCAAATTTGTCATGAACCTATTCATCCCTCTATCCCTATCATACCTTACCCTCCTCAATGGGAGCTTCTAAAATTTACCAAATTTCAAAGAAAAGAAGGCCCCCATAAACATCTTAGGGATTTTAGGCATGCATGTTACATGATTTATTACAATGACACCATTATATTTTGAACATTCCCCATGTCTTTATCTAGCCTGACACTTGACTGGTATAATGCCCTTACCAAGCATTCAATCTTTTCTCTCACCAAAATAACATAGGTCTTCTTAGATCACTTTTCCATTAACATTTCCAAAAAGGTCTCTATCACTAACCTCTATTCCATTAGGCAATTCAACGATGAGTCCATTATTGATTTGATGCTCATTGGAGAATCTTGATTAATTAGCTTTCATTTTCCTTTCCTCAACCTAAAATTATAGATCTTTTTGCTTGATCCTATACCAGACACATATCTTCTACACTATGTGTCCAAAGCTTTAGAACTTTTGATGAGTCTTTTACCATGTCATGTAAGCTAAAAAAATGGGCTATAGATGAAGGAAATTTAAAGTTACAAAATAAGAAATCTACCTTAAATACCAATGAAACCTCTTCCTCCAAGCTAGGCAACCAAATAAATACTAGAACCAAGAGCAAGGCAACTCTGAATGCAATTGTCCTTAAAACCACCCCTCCACCCAATGCCAATCAATAAAATTATCCCATTACCTTTAACCAAAACATAAGGAACCCAAATTTAAGCAACCAAAAATAGTTTACTCCACTTGTAGAATCTTATGCCTCAATTTTAGAAAAACTACTAAAAGTTAACCTCATACAACTTCCCCCCATCAAACCTCCTCAAAAATTCAATTCTTCTCATCTTGCACCTGCTTGGTAAAATGATAATTACCTTTATGCTTTTAAATAGGTAATTGGACATGATGTTAGTCAATGTAATAATTTCAAGAATGTTGTTTAGAGCCTTATTGACCAGGGGGAACTCATGTTGGATAATCCTAATGCCCCTCAAAATCAAGCTCTTAATATCTTCAAGAAGCCTTTTAAAACCCAACCATACCCCTACCAAAAATGAGGACACAAAAATTTAATGTTCTCATGATACCCACATGGTCAATATGGTCCTTAATATACTTATTGATGGGGAACCTACCATCCAACCTACCTACTTCTCGCCCACTTCACCCACCCAAGTGGCAGAGTCACTTTCCCTTCCTTTGGAGGCCCAAACTGAGGAGGTTCCTTTTTCCTTAGCTTCACTCATGGAGGATTTGGAATCATAAAACACCCCTTTGAATAACCTATCTGAACAAACAACCATTCCTAATCCACCATCTCCCTTGATTGCAAGACAAACCATAATTATATACATCATGCTTAAGGGATCAACTTTTTCACAAACACCCCTCATAGAGTAGCCACCCAGTCCAAACTTACATCCCTTTCTTGAGAAAATATATGAGGCTACCAATCCTCCTTTTCATCCCATAGGTGTATCCTTGACACCCACTACTTAGGAGGCTAGACTAGTATATAAACCTTTTTCCAAACTCATTTAAAAATTAGGTATGGTCACAAAACCAAACATGAATCAAATCACTTTCTAGTAATAGTTAAGGATCCCTTACATCAATAAACCCAAACCTTATGGCATGCCTTTAACCAATAAATCCATCATTTTTCCACCACCTCTTAAATTTATTAGAACCTCTACCAACCCCTCACCTTCTCAGTCAACCAAAATAGTTGTATCTCAAATGACCACATCACCAACTAAACCTTCCAAAACTCTTGGTTACTTCCCTACACAATGATTGGTTCACCCATCCTTGAAAATGGAATTAAATTCATCCAATATATACCCAAACCAACCAAGGGGAAAAAACCATTAAAGATCCACATGGCTAGGATTCTACCTCCCTCTACCTTGCCTTTTATCTTAGGGCATCATCCCTCAATTTTGCCTAAAAATCAATCTCCTTTTAACATATGTCACCCATTGCCATTGGTTACACTAGCCCACTTATTATATGATGTGATAGTCTTTCTTAGATTACCAATATCCAGACTATCAAAATTAGACACCCCAACCACTAGCGTACCTAAACCAAAACTATTGACTAGACAAACCACCTTACCTAAAACTCCTCTCACCAAACCCATTACTACTAACATGCCTATGTTACCAACTGAAACCATAACCCCTAAACCTTTCCCACCTCTAGTTGAATCTTATACAAACATTTTTCAAAGGTTACTATAAGCCTCTTACCTCACTTTACCTCTTATCAGGCCCTTCAATCTTCTCAATTTGAAACCAGCTTGGTATAACAACAATCAAACATATTCCTATCATAAGACACCCAGGCATGACACAAAAAATTACAAAGCTATCCAAGCCATTATCCATTAGCTCTATAATGAGTATGATCTTTTAATAGATGAATTTACCTCAACTCCTTTATCAATGCACCCAACAACCATTTTCAATCACATCCCTAATCCTCTACTCTCTCCTCAGAGTGATGGAGAAACTACCCAACCTTCTATCACACCTTTACCCTCTATCCATACCATTAATGTAGTCATAAGACCAAAAAAAAAAGATAAAGGGAATGCCAAAGTGTCAATTCCATGGACATACCCTCCAACTCATCCTAAACCAAACCCCATCCAAACCTCTACATCCTTAACTAAACCCAAAGTTACCATCTTAGGCACCTCTGAGGCTAACCCCTCTGAATCTATCAGGAGGGTCATTCTTAAGCAACTTCACCAAACTCCAGCTAAGATGAGCCTCTATGAGCTCATTTCCACCTCCCCCCACCATTGTCAGGCCATGATAGAGGTTATGCAGGCTATTGAGGTTGGACCAGGGGATTCTTGACCTATAAAGGCCTTTGTAGGTGCACTTCAACTCTCCATCCTTATTATATTCAAATACTCAAAGATACCCTTTGTCCAACATAAATATCTATATCCTCCTCTCTTTATCACGACCCACATCAACCAAACCCACATCAAATGAATTATGATTGATGGGGGAGCCAACATCAACATCATCTCCTCTCATGCCTATGACCATTATAAATTACTAGACAATGTCATGTCCCAAACATTAGTTATGTTTCACTCCTTTAACAACACCATGACCACTACCTTGGGAATAGTTGTCCTCCACATTCAGCTTGGACCATACATGCTCCCTAAAATTTTCTATGTAGTAGAAGGTTAATTTTAGTATAATTTTCTATTAAGGAGACCTTAGATATGTGAATTTTAGTTAAGGAGACCATTGTGTTAAATTTGAGCATGAAAGTTAGGTTGTTACCATACAATCTGATCTAAACCCTTTTGTAACATGAAAGATGACCTACTGACCTAATGATGTCCTCCTACCTCTAACCAAACCACCCCATGTATCCATCACCAAGCCCTCAACCATAGAAAATGAATCTATTGCTTCTCCTTCTATGAAGGCATCTACTAGTTCATCTATTCTTGTAAACTAAATAACCACCATTGATCCCTTGAAATATACCTTCCAATGCCTTACCCTTGGAGAATAATATCTCTTTACCCTTGATGCTTTCCCTACTCCCTAAGAGAATGGAAAACTCAACCATCAGCTAGGTTATGATCCTAACATTGGATCCATTACCCCCTTGGGGAATTCAAGCTATCAAATCCACTTTATCTATGGGGGAATTAACAAACCCCTTAGAATTGTTTCCATCCCCTCTTCACATCAACTATTCACCTCTACATTCTCTTACTTGGACAACCTGAACTTCACCAAAATATACCTCCACATGTGTGCCCATAAATGATTCAGCTTAAGGTGATATGAGCATAGGCCACACACATTGATCTCAATTGAAACCCAAAAACCTCATGAGAATAATGACCTTGGCTTAATTTTACCCAATAAGAATAAATCCAAACAAACTACCACTACCATTGTTGAATGAAATATCCCTTCCTTACCAAAACCCCCTCCACCTAAGTGTGAGGATGAGGACATCTTTCCACCTAAAGTTTTTCATCAACATGATTACCCTCAGCACCCTAGCTTATCAAAATGATGGGGCACCCATATCCATCACTTTGATCCATCCTAAACTAGTGGGAGAGGATTTTCCTACCATTATCATGGTTTAGTGCTAGGATGATGATTTTATTCTCACCTACCTTGGTGCACCTAATTCCTCCATCCATAAATCCTTACCTCTAAAAACCTTAACCATTTTAAATGAATATATTATATATATTGACATAGGAACTTCAAGTAACCCACATATCATCAATTTGGGCCAATCTCTCAATCTTGAGGAGCTACAAGACTTCTCTACCTTCCTCTAGGACTACAACATTACATTTTCCTAGTCATATGATGACATGCTTGATATTGACCTGACCATTTCCACCCACAACATTGTAACTAATCTTGATGCTAAGCCTATTAGACAAAAACTTTGATGAATGCATCCTTGTATAGCCCTTCTTGTCAAAGAATAACTTCAATGCCTCCTCTCTATCGCCTTCATTAAACACATTGATTATCCCCAATGGGTTTCAAACATCATTCCTATCACTAAAGCCATAGGGGGACTATGTATTTATGTGGACTTTTGTGACCTCAACCTCACATTCCCAAAGGATGACTTTCCTCTACCTAGCATTGACCAACTTTTTGATCTTACAACAAGCCATGAGATGTTGTCCCTCATGGATGGATTCTTGGGTTATAATCAAATTTTGATTGCCCTTAAAGACCAACATAAAACTACCTTTATCACCCCATGGGGGAATTTTTGTTACAAAGTCATTTCCTTTGGTCTTAATAATGTTGATGAAACCTACCAACATGTTATGACCTACATCTTCTATGACCTTATCCACATAATCATAGAGGATTTCATGGATGACCTCCTTGAAAAATCCAAAATTCACAAGGACCACTTAACCATTCTCAAGATTATCTTTGAGAGACTTATCCATTAACATGCCCACCTTAATCCTAAGAAATGTATTTTTGGGTTCTTCTTAGGCAAACTCTTTGGATTCATTATTTCCCTTCAAGGAATATAGGTTGACCTAGACAAGATCAAATCCATCTTCAGGATGCTACCCTCAACTACTATTAAGCAAATCCATAGATTGTAGGGGAAACTCTAATCCATTCATCACTTCATCTCTCAACTCTCATATATATATCAACCCTTCCATCACCTCTTGAAAAAGGACATCTCTTTCAAGTGGAATGTCAATTGTCAAAAGGCTTTTGAAGCACTCAAAGAGTACTATCTATCCCCACATATCCTCACACCTCATAAAGATGACCAATCTGTCTACCTTTATATATCTACCACTAACCATTCCCTAGGGGAAATGTTTGCCCAAAAGGATGAACAACACAAAGAGAAAGCCATCTATTACATAAGCCACACCCTTGTAGACTATTAAACTCAATATATGTACACTAAAAAACTATGCTTGGCCTTAGTCTTTATGGCCACTAAACTTTGCCACTACCTCCTTAACCACAAAAATCTTTTCATAACCAATAGTGACCCACTCAATTACATGCACTCTAAACCATACGAAAACCAATGTATGGCCAAGTGGCTCATGATTTTAGTTGATTTTGACCTTGAATTCTTATAGAAAAAGTCAATTAAGGAGTAAGTCATTATTAACCAATTGGTCAATGCACCCCTACCAAGAAACTAACCTCCTCCTCTCAAATTTCTAAATGATTCCATCACACACCTATCCCAAGAAAACTTCAATGATCATGTAACCATATTCTTCAATGGCTCCAAATGTCAACATGGTGAGGGAACTAGTATCATCCTTATCCCCCTTATTGGTGAACCACTTCCTTTATCTTTTAAACTTGACTTTGAATATACCAATAATATGGTTGAATATGAAGCCCTAGTAATAGGTCTCCAAATTACATTAGCCTTAAGATTCAGAATGATCAACATTTTTGGTGACTCCCAACTTGTGGTAAATCAAGTCAATTTCATCTACCAGTTTAAGAATGCGATTTTGAAACTATACAAATAACTAGTCATAGAAATTTTGACATCATTCAAACACTACCATAGTCAAACCACACCATGATCTATGAACAAGTTTTCCAACACCATGGCTTCTCTTACTTCTCATATCCCATTAACACCCTTAGACTTTAAGCTATCAATCATTATCCATCACCTCACTGAACCTTCCTATGCCAAGTCAGACACTCCAACCATTTTTAGTGTGAAGGAGATCCAGATTGACCTCTGGTATTAGAAAACCTTTGACTAACTTAACCTTGGTATAGTTACATCTATCCTCTTTAAGAATGCTCATATAGTGTTTTATTCAGAGCACCTCCCATTATACCATTATGAGAGGCATCCTCTATAAATGTGGTCTTGATGGCCTCTTATTTTGTTGCCTCCATGGTCCAAAAGCCTCTCACGCTATCAAAGGGATGCATGATGATATTTTTGGGGGACACTTTAGTGGACTCATTTTGGCTAAGTGCATCCTCTACCTAGGCTATTAATATCCTACCCTTAACCAAGATTGTTGTGATTATGTGAAAAAGTGTGTCAAGTGTCAACAAGACACAAATTTACATCATGCACTCAATAATGGTCTCTACATTTCCACAAACTTTTGGCCCTTCTCACAATGGGGTCTAGACCTTATTGGTGAGATCAACCCTCACTCTTCATATAGAAATCACCAAAAATGAATATTTTACCAAATAGGTAGATTCCATTCTTCTTATCTTGATAACAGCTAAAAATATTTTTGAATTTATCACCCATCACATTATCTACCACTTCAATGTTCCCCATAAGATCATCACCGATAATGGAAAATCCTTCAAAAATAAATAGGTTTAAGGCCTTTATGATGTATTTGGTATTAAACTTAGTTTTTCATCCCCTTATCTCCCATAAGAAAATGGAAAAGTAGAAGCCTCTAACAAAACCTTTAATAACATGCTTAGCAAAACAGTCAATGACTCATGTCAGGATTGGTACTTGCATATCCCTTTCACCTTATGGGCATATCATACCAGCATTTGAACCCCTATAAGTACTACACCTTTTTTTCTTATATTTGGAGCTAAGGTTGTATTGCCTCTTGACATCCAATAACTTCTCTTCACATATCTTTGCATGACCTTATTTTGGAAGATGATTATCATCAAGAATATTTATCCCAACTTGAGCTACTTGTTGAGAATTGCTTGGCCACTCTTTCCCATCTCTGTGTCTATCAATAATGATTCATACGTGCCTATAAAAAACACCTAAAAGTTTGAGAATTCAATATTGGAGATCTTGTTCTCAAGTAAAATCAACATGTAACTAATAAAGAGAAAAGCAAAAGGGGAAAATTTGCTTTCAATTAGATTGAACCCTATATCATAACCCATAAGTATTGATTAGGAGCTTATCATTTGTCCTCTCTTGAAGATAAACTAGAACCTAAGCCTCTCAATTCTTCTCATATACATCCCTTCTATTTTTAAATAAGGGTCACAATCATCATTGGTTTGATTTAAGATCATCCCCTATAACTACTATCATTTTCCTCTTTTAGGGACAATAGACTACAACTGAATCATGTGATTATCAATCATAGTCATGGCCTAATATTAAACTATGGGTACCATATCTCTATCCATAGAATTATTCTCATGGTACTTTTTACCCCTCTTCGAGATATATTCCCATGGTCATTGTCACCTAAACCTCTATTCAACTATTAAACCTTATTGTGCGCTTAGTTTTTTCTTTATAAAATAAATCCCTTAAGCATGTATAAGCAAGTCTATGCCAAAAAAAATCAAACAAATTTAAAATAAATATCAAAATAGTTAAAAGCACATCATGGGTCATTCTTAACATGCACAGACTACTCATTGGAAGGACATCTATTGAAAACTTAGCTAAAATTGCAAAACTATAAGGTGGATTAGTCTCTTGATGGAAAACTATCAAAATCATTTGAATTAAGCATATAAACTCAAACCACTCCCATGAAAGATGGTTGAGTAAAACATTAGTCACAACTCATAATTTCTTGGAAGCTTCCTGCATCAATCAGCTTCCCCAACATTAAATCAAAATAATAAATAATAAATAACCCATAATCAAAAGCAAAATCAAAGATAAATAGCTACAATTGGCTCTCATAAAAGTAATAATCTTGGAAAGCCACATTAGGCTCTCCCAAGTAGACTTCCTACATTGATTAGTCTACACTTTATATAAGAATATGAGCTTATTTATACTATCATCTTGGAAACTTATAGAAGAGGAATGTTAGTCTCACAAAAGGTTCCAGTTTCACATACCCTCCCTCCATATATCATATGCATATGACTATGAGATTTCTTGGCACAATGTGATCAAGATACATGTTTATCAACCTAAGCATGCTAATGTGAAACATTTGAAAGGCTCATTTTCACTAAGACAATCTAACTTTAGGTTTCATTTTGGTCCTTACTAATGAAAAGGCATCATGTTTCTTTTTTATCTTTTTATTAGTTCATGTAAATAGACCTCTCATGATTCCTCTCACTTCCCTAAACATTTAGTTTGTAATGATCATCAACAACATTCATCACATTCAAATTATAAACAACATAAAACATGTCCACAAACTACACCATCTCTCTACCTATGATCAAACATAATGAAAACATATCACAACATATCATCAACATCATCCTATCCATCAACCATAATAACATCACATGAGCATATATCATGTTATAAACAACACTAATTACACCATTCACCATCATAAACATAAGCATAATCAATAAGCAAACCACCATGAACCATAACATATATAGTCTATCCATCCACCATAACATTAGCATAATTCATCTTATAACATCAATTCATGCCAAACACATCACATAACCATAAACAAAGCCATTACATTATCATATGATGTACATCCATCAATAATGCATCCTATCACATCCATGAACAAAATCAGAGCATTATAATTATTTTTTTAGCACCACATGCCCAAGATCCTAGGTTAAACATCTCATAAAGCATATGTAAGAGGTCACATATCATAAACCATAAAACATGAACATCATGAACCATAAGCATACATCATATATAACATCATAATATATACACTGTATACACTAGGTCATCATAAATAATACATATAATAATGTATCATCACTCTCTAAAAAACATATATATCTCATTACATCAACATGTAGGCTGGTATCAAAATAATATACCTCTATCAAAGCATATCTAAACATGGTCATGGGGCACCACTAACACTAGCCCCATTTGTACCTATACTTGCACCTTTACATAGTGGTGGTCCCCTTGGGACCCCAACTTGACCAACTATATTATCCCACTATCTTGGAGTGGTTATCGATGGCCCACCTACCAAACTATCTCTATACTCTACATATCACATCACCTATGGTAACTGGTTCAACACCATCACCTCATAATATATAAGATCCTCCATAGTAGATAGATATCTTGCCTATAGAACTATCTGGTGGCCCTCCTAATACTATTATGGTTTCTCCTACCCTCTACCTTAGTAGATCCCTTTCACCTATAACAGTGGCAAGCTATACAATATGGCAATCTGACCCTATAATATGGCCACCTATCCTTACAAATATTGCACCTATGTTTAGGCTATAGACAATTCCACCCATACCTATCCATCATGTCCTACTAGATCTACAACCATTGGCATTATGCCCCCATCATCCCCACTGACATATATAACTACATATATCAATTGGTATCAAGCCATGTAACCATCTGCAAACCCAACATCATCAATAGGGGCCCTACTATGAAGCTCCTCAAAACCACCATCTAAAACCATTAAATTAGGCTAGGGAATCAATAATTGACCCTCTAAATCCTACCTCCTATACTAAGGAAATGGACTTGAGACACCCTGTATCAAGCCAAACTACTGACATACCCTATCAAATAGAATCAACTCAACCTCACCCTCTCATCTACCCACTATCTACCTATAACTCTAAAGGGCAAGGGTCTACCTCTTATAACTTGGCCATATCAAAAACTATATATATGACCTCCAGATGATGTCTCTAACTATTAATTTAGCTAGTGCACCTTTAAACCACTTAACATCATGGGCACCACCTCTTACACCTAATGTATCCAAATCATCCCTTCATCTCATAAAAACAATAGGGAACTCGATCTACATGTACCCTAACCATGATAATCCCAAGGGTCTCAAAAATTGAATATGCTCATAATCTTAACAATGAAGAATTAGGCCAACACTGATGTCATACCTCTTATGGTGCCTAAACCCCCATAGTTCCCTATAAATCTATATAATCAAAATCAGGGCCTAACCAAACATAGTCCTAGAAAGTAGTAACTCTACCAATACACTGAATAACACATAAGGAAACCTATTGCTAATCAAATATAGGAGCCTAAATCACATCACCATAATCATGGCATCATAATAAGTATCCTCTCCTTTAGATCTCTCTCATACAATGCTAAGTAGTTGAATCCCCTAGTGTGCCATTAGACCTAATCGCTCTCATCCTTATACAAATACTTGATAAAACCATCCTGCTCCTCTTACTCAATCTGATATATCACCTCACCACATAGTGGGAGTTAAGTGATCCTGTGTACATCCTTAGAGAGAATAGTCATGCCCCCAATCGGTAGTAATAAGGTGTTCATAGTAGGATCCCATCTCTCAATGAGTGTTATGACCATAGATGTGTCTCTAGTCACATGTTATTAGTGCCTCATCACCTTTAGCCCTACCTCCTCCATATGTACCTAGTATTCTATAGTCATCCCCTCATGAAGCTTAGGGAAGATGTGTAGCATGTGGTTGCACATCTAAATCTACTCCTTGGCCTGCATCATATCATACACTTGGATTAGTTACTAACATTGGTCTCATCTACCTTAGTCTATTAACACCTAACCTATTCCCCTATCACTCTCACTTATATATCCCATTCTTTCTACATTTCACCTTGGTAACCCAAATTAACCATAACCCTAACCCATCACCCTTCCCCTTAAGCTAAACCATTACCCTAAAAAATTATGTAGAACCATTACCCATAACCCTAAAACCTATCCTATCCTTTCCAACTACCAGTGGTCATGTTAACCACTGTTAGTTAGAGACCCCTATTTCTTAGGGTGTTGACTATCTATGGTCAAACCTAACTATTTATGGTCACTATGGTCATTCTATGATCATAATGCCTAAACCTTTAGAACTAAAAAAAATAACATAACATATAAGAAACCTAACTAAACACTTAAATCACTACCTACCCACCCCAAATTACCTCCCCCACCTCTCTATTTTTAACTTTACCTGCACATTTTCCCCCATACCCTAACCATCCTACACAAGGAATAATAGACCCAAAACATTCCCAATAATATCCTAACCTACCTATCTAAACATTAAAATAAATAATGACAACCTATTTACCAAATTCAAGGCACCCCCTACCTCATTCTTTGGCCTCCACCATGGTTGGATCCTATGAACAACTACCCAACCATGTCCTCATGATCCCTACATCTCAATCTCATGTAATCAATCCACATGCCTCCAGCCAATAGGCAACAACCACCTCAACAATCACCTTCCCCACTATACATCAAAATTTCTAGAGCCTAGTCAACCAAGAAAAAGTAACAATGAGTAAAAATAAGTTTTTTTTACTTTTTACCTAATAAATTTTTAGGGTTTCCCCTAACCATCAATGGTTAGGGTGATCATCAATAGTCACCTATTTAAGACCTTGATCATTGACAATCAATATGCCCTAATTTTTACTTTTCACCTCAAAAACTACACTTTTTATGCACACCTAAACTAGATCTTGCCCACTTTTAGACATGTCCTTCTCCCACCAACCTACCCACCTTGTCACCTCATCATTGGTCTATTTTAACCCATTTGACATGCAATTTTATGACACTTTTTTCCTATTTATTTGATCACAGTGATAACATTACCATGTTGACCCTTTTTGTGCTACCTTACACATACTTGACCCACTTGTGTCTCACCAAGAGCATTTCCTACCTTGGATACCCATAATATGTGACCCATTTGTGTTTTCCTCAAGAGCACTTCCTACCTTGGATACATACCAAAAACACAAAAATTACTTAGGACACTTACATTTACGAGTGTTCCCAATTTCCATGATTACATGTGATCATGTGGTTCACTTGTCACTTGTCCTTCTTAGCACTGACCCTTAGTTTTACAAACATTGGTAATTCTAGTCTTTGCTTGATCTTAGCTATCACATTTTTTGGTTGTACTTTGTGCACAAGTTTGTATTTCAAATTCCCAACCTCATGTCACCACCTTTTGAATAATTATATACCACTTATCAAACCCATAACCATTTCATTTTCACCTCATCAACTCCTAATTTGAGGGGGAATACCTCCTCCTACTCTAAGGTCAACCAAACCCTTATCCCATACTCTATTTTTGTTTTACAGCTTGTTCATGTAAGTTGCACAATAAATAGTGGTAAAATGTAGACACCAAAAATATCCACACTTGTGATTTTGAATGTTAAAAATTCCCCTAGACCTATAAAGGACCTTATTAAGACCAGTATATACCAATCTAGTCTAACTGATCTCATCCATAGTCAATTTCATAAACTAACTTAGCCTAGCCTTTGGGACCTCTTTCCTTTAGACCCTGACCATCGATGGTTAGGATGACCATCAATGATCACTATGGGACACCTTAAACATTGACGGTCAGGATCCACCTCCTTAATAAATAACATGTAACCACCCATGTTAATTTTTAAAAAAAAACTTGTTTGATTTTAGTTGTGAACCTTTACATGGATGAGTTATATTTAGATGGCCTAGTTACACCTTCACTTTTACCTCTTGCTTGTGCCTATAAGAGAGAGAGAGGACTGAGAGGTTAAATCCATTTAAAATAATTATCAAGAGCTTAGGGATTTATAAGTTTTATTTTATAGGTAAATTGGTGTCATCATTATTATCAATCATGATTAGCCATCTTATTAAGAGATGAATTATCCTCACCTCTCAACTAAGCTCTTAGGTACTGTTACTCTATCAAAATCAAGCTAGATTCTACCAATAGACTAACTACTTCAACCACTTACCCAATTGACTTCTAGTAAGAAAATTACTCATTTGTCAATATTTATGTACTTTATTTCCATTTTATAATCATTCAAACCCCTATTCATCTTTCAAATCCTATTATTCAATAATTTACCAACTTAGAACTTACATAGTAACCATTGATGGTTGACTCAACCACTGATGGTCTACTCAACTACTAATGATCAAACCAACTACCAATGATCACCTTAACCACTGATGGTCACCTGTGGTAGTAAAAACCAACAAGCTATTTTCACCCATCTACTCTCAACCAAACCTAATTTTTTGTGTTTTTGATTATTCATAGACCCCATACCCTAATTTATTAGCACTAGTACTAATCAGTTTGTCACTAATTTGATCATTTATAGTCTATTTTCTTGAACAAGCATTCTTGTGTTCAATTTTAGTACCTTTTGATTATTGATGCAAGTACCTTCTTTCTAATTTTTTGAAATTAATCATTTAAAATATGTGGATTAACAACCCCTAAGGAAGCTCTCACTTCCAGGATCTAGCTACTACTAGGCAATCCACCTAACTATTTTTCTAACAAACAAGTTTACTCTAGTGCTTTCTTATCCACAGGTCTTCCTCCCAAGACAAAGAGGAGCTCTTCATAATCTTCTGATTCAATGTGTGCACAACCAAATAGGTATTTCAACCATACCATATCGAGTTTATTTTCTCTCTTCCCTATAACTTAAGTGAAAATTTACATGAAACATCTACCTTATTTTGACATGATATTAAGAGAACCAATTTGAGACCTTAGAAGGTTTTAGGACTGGTTGTGTACCTATAAACATGTATGTACCCATGGTTTTCCCTTCACTATCAGGTTTGTAACATTATAATAATACCTACATGTACCATTCATGAGAAAACATGTGGGAAGGAGGTTTAATATTGAGTTGAGGTCATTAAAGTTGAAAATCATCCATTTAAGAACCTAATAAGGGCCTATGATGGATCACAAGCACCTATATCATGCATAATACTTGAAGTTTCCTCACTACCTATATATGAGATATGTATCTATAGATGACATTGGTAGAAGACTGAGAGTACTTGCATGAAAAAGGTTGGAGCAAGTGATGGAACTCATCCATGAAGTCTTAATATATATCAAAGTCCATGATAGACATGTTTGAGGTATCAAATGTAAAAATGGAGGTGTAAACCATTTTGGAAGAATCAAGAACTAAACTCAAGGATTTTTTCCCTAAACAGTAAAAATAGAGAACCTAAGCCTTTTACCAAAGTTGTATAATAAGGTTACAAAACTCTTGAAGCATCTTGATGACCCAATATTGTAGCCTTCATATAAAACAAGATCTATACTAAGATCTAAGGGAAAATCACTAGTGTATTTTGGTTTTTGAGAATTCCAAAGTTGCATATTTGTGCACTAAACTCAATTAGAGTCATCTATAGGATTTTGATCCAAAAGAGACTTTTTCATCAAAAATATAAAAAATTAGACATGCCTTCATGATAGGCTATATTAAATATTAGAAAGGATCCTAATGATGTTCAAAGGTTATCCATATAAACCAATATACAAGGTATGACCCTACAACACTACCTATAGGTTCCTTTTCCTCACAAAATGTATACCTCCAGGCTCGTTGTAGGGTATCTTAAAGATTGGGCTAGATAACCTTGGTGATAGACATCAATATAGGAATAAAAGGAAAAATTATAGTTATTGCATGGTTTGCATATCTTCAATGAGGAAAATCATGCAATAAAGGCCTAGGTCATATATTTTCACCTACAGGACCCCACATAGTCAACTGTGGTTGATTGTGAGGGGTAGAGAGCAAAATTTGGGATTCTTGATGAGGATATAGCATATACATGAAAAAATGAGTCCAAATAGATGTAAAATGATTTAAAGGGACTATATAGAAGTTTGAAAACATCTTTTTCAAGCTAAATCAATCAAAGTAACCTATACGTGTGGCATCTTGAGGCAAAATATAGTCAGGATTACACTTAACCTTAACAAGTCAAAGGGTATAAAGAGGTATGTAGAATATTAAGGTGATGGGATGGCTTGGAAAACATTGTTTAGGGTTTTAATAGTATTAAGACACTCTCATAAAACACAAATCATGTAGAGAAATGGGTTTTCAAGTGTAATACACGGTCAATTTATGACTATTATACACATAGTCTGCCTTCCCATATAGTCTATCTTTGAGTTTGAAGGATTAGGGGGGCCTATTGACTCGATAAAAGGAAAAAATTTGGTGTAGAGGGTAATTATTAACTAATATAACTTATAAAATCTTCATTTTGCCTTGGGGAATGGGGTTATACCTCAGTATTTTATCTCAAAAGTCAACCAATCAAAAAAATTAAAGCTTTGGCAAGGCAAGTAAATGATGCCAAAATGAGTAAAGGACTAATAGGAGGATTTAGAGACCTAAAAGAACATATTTTTATGTGTATGGAAGGTTATTGGGTGATAGGAAACACTCATATAAGTTTTGACCTCTCAAAATGGTCAAAACTCTCTTGCATATAGCTCAGCCAAGCAAGCTCCCACTAGGCCTAGTTGGTGAATGGGAAGAAGAGATGAGAAGGATTAATTAGAAGGTTTTATGGTGACTTTTTAAGATGAATGACACATATGGAAAACATGGAATAATCTCACAAAGGGGATAAACTAAACATAATGTTCTAAACCCTTAAGGTTATAGTCAACATGTTAGGTAGGGTTTAGGCCTGGTGTACAAATGGGAAGTCATTCATATTTATAGCTTTGGATATGCATTATAATCTATTTGGTAATGATTATGGGATAATAATAGAGGTTTTTAAACTCTTTTTATGCAAATAAAACATAAGGAGGTCCATTTTTTTCTTAGGACCATCATTAGGCCTGTGCAAATGGAAAATCAAGCTTGGTAGGCTATTTTTGAAAGCTCATATCTCTTTTGATGATTTGAATGAAAATACAAGAGGTTTATAGGTGTTAGTAGGGGCCTTTAAGATCACATTTATGGATTTTTTTTGAATTTCTAACATCCCAGCTTTATGAACAAAGCTTAAGAGGTCAAAACTATCTAAAACCCTTATTAAACCCTTGGAAGGACCAAATTGGGAAAACAAGGATAGAGATGCATCAAAATGGACCAGAATGGAATGGAAAGTGATTAATTTTGTAGATAACTCTTCATATCTTCCCCCCATCAATATTTGTGTTGACCTATCTATATGAATAGGGTAAAAAATGGGTTATTTTGACTATTTTGTGTATTGTGCAAGTTTAAGATCTTAGAAAAGATGAAAAAAAATTAGGAGAAGTATTAAAACTTAATATAAATCCCCATGACCATTTCATTTCTTGAAAAAACTCTTAGGTGTTTTTACCAATAGCTTCATTGTAGGCAGTCAAAACTAGCATAGTGAACAAGATGGTAAGAAGTGTGAAAGCTTCAAGTGGGTTGTTTTTAAGGTGTGATTGATGCCTCTAAGTCCATAGGGTCTTTCCAAGTGTCATACACTACATTTCGTGTATTTTCATGGAAAATTAAATCTAATTTTGAGGCCAAGTGTGAGGGGTGACTGAAAAAGGAGTTTTTTAGACTATAGGTAGTGATGTCTCACTTCTAGTAGATTTGAGATGATTAGGATTGAAACCAATGCATGAAAAGGAATGTCTAAAATCCTTACCTCTCATTCCAATAATTTTACCTATCCCTAGTTATTTTTTGAACATTCAAATAGGGCTAAATCATGAAGATAGTTTTTTGAGCTAACAAAGGGATTATCATGCCACTTTTCATGATTTTCATGACTTGGGGTGACATTTGTGTTTCTTGACCTTGCATGATACATTTCACATCCTCTTATCATGCATAATTAACTCATTTTCTCATCTTTATAAGTCTCTTTATGACCTTTAGACTTATATCTTATTCTCTCTCTCTAAAGTTCTATAAGAACTAGCCATTTTGGCCTTTGTAAATTATGTTTCACCTGAGTATGGTGAAGCCCTAATCATTTACATACCATTTTATCAATAAGACTAATAATTTTTACCTCTTCCATCATTGTTAATAGTGTGTTTTACTTGGATTATGGATTTTACTTAGTGATGACTCTTATTTATTTAACATGTCTCATTCTCTCACCTATTTGCTATTGGAAAACTTTTTCTTGTAGGTCATGTGAATTGTTCTAGGAAGTGTCAAGGTTGAGTGGGTTATATTATTCAATAATGTCATTTTAGACCTCTTGTCTATTCCTCTTAGCCTAAACATTCATCCATAACCTCATAATGAAATATTTATATGAGAAGATACAGATTGGAGAAGTGTATGTTGAGTTAGTTCCTTGTTCTCATGTGTAACATGTATCTAGTTGGTAGTCATCAACTATTTTGGTGTATCACCTCCCTTAGGATAGTTTGCTTTCAATTTTCTCTCTCCCTTTTCCTTCATAAATTTTAGGTGTATTAGTATTCTACAAGTAGTACATTAAGGGAGCTAGCTCTATCTAAAGATTCACCTCATTCTTAAGCTCACCCACATCTTAGAGGTGTTTCAATTATTCCATTTGGATGATGAGAGATGAGACAT
Organism: Torreya grandis; assembly: GCA_037957365.1. NCBI lineage: Eukaryota > Viridiplantae > Streptophyta > Pinopsida > Cupressales > Taxaceae > Torreya > Torreya grandis. The sequence continues at coordinate 1,374,141 of JARHVA010001443.1, forward strand.
CTCCTCAAAGGGTGGAAATCCAAGTGATAATAGGTAGAAATGGTCTCTAGGCTAGGTGTTGATAGGTTAGCCATGGGTTTGGGTAGGTGAGGTGGAAATAGGAATTAACTAATTTATTTAGATTATTTAATTAGTTAAAGGGTTAAATGGGTGTAAAATGGTATTTAATAAATAATTTATTCAAAAAGGATGGTCGAGGGTTAGTGTAAAGGTTAATGAAACATATAGAGACATAGTGTATGGATTTTTAATGTTTATATTTCCCCCCTTTTTATTGTGCAGTTTATGTTAGCAATATAAAAAACAAAAAAAGGAAGGTTGGTGGAATTTTATATGCCTAAAGTATAGGAGGAGGTGTTCCCCCTCAAACTAAGAATTGATGAGGTGAATTTAAATTAGGTGTGGGTTTGATAAGAAGATAAGGGCTGAGAAGGTTGGTTGGGAATTGAAGCATTAACAAGCACAAAAAATGAGACTAAGGTTGATATCATAGATCATACATAGACTAAGTTTACATAGTTAAGGTAGTTGTTAAAATAGGGTTGGCACTAGAAAGACAAGTGATAGGATAACCATGACACAATGTTAGGCATATATGATATGGGATACTCCTATAAACTCAAGTCTTCTAGGTTAGGTGTCTAGATTTGTAGGGGTCCAAAAGTTTGGGTAAGCTTGAGAGAATGAAATAGGTCACAAGTGTTATAATCACCAATGGGAATAGTCATAGCCATTTGAAAGGTTAGTGGTCAAAAGGTCAAAGTCTTGATAAATTAGATAGGTGGGGTGATAAGGTTGGTTTGTAGGTAGGATATTTAAGCATGAATAGGTGTATAAAATACAACTAAGTGTGATAGCATATATCATGCATAGACTAGGCTAACATAGTTAAGGTAGTTGGTAAAATAGGTTTGGCACTAGAAAGACACACGATAGGGTAACCAAGCAATAACATTAGGCATACCTGATATGGGTTATTTTGATAAACTCAAGTCTTCTAAGCTAGATGTCTAGATTTGTAGGGGTCTAAAAGTTTGGGTGAGCTTGAGAGAACAAAATAGGTCTTAGGTGTCATAATCACTAATGGGCATAGTCATAGGCATCTAAAAGGTTAGTGGTCAAAAGGTCATGGTCTTGATAATTTAGATAGGTGGGGTGACAAGGTTGGTTGGTTAGTTGGACATTTAAGCATGAACAAGTACACAAAATGTGATTAAGTGTGATAACATAGATCATGCATAGGCTAGGTTGTCATAGTTGAGGTATTTTGTAAAATAGGGTTAGCACTAGAAGGAAAAGTGATAAGGTAACTAGTCCATAACATTAGGCATAGATGATATAGGTTACTCCTATAAACTCAAGTCTTTTAGGCTAGGTGTCTAGATTCATAGGGGTCTAAAGGTTGGGTGAGACTATGAAAACAAAATATGCCATACGTGTCAAGACCATAAATGGTTTGTGCTTCAAGGAACCTAAATGATTAGTGTGTAAAATAAGTGCAAATTTTCAAGTATGGCAAGGTAGGTATGAAGTTAAAATGACCAAGATAAGGTTGGTCACAAATGTTCAAAAGGTAGGCTAAATTGACTAAGGTTGAGGTTATTTAGTTGGTGGGTTGGGGAGAGCAAAATGTTCTTTGATGCATGGTTGGTGGAGAATAAGGTATTTTTCAATGGGTTATAGTTGGGTTGATGGAGAATAAGGTGCTATCCAATAGGTGTATGGTTGTGGTAATGTGGTTAGTTTAATAAGTTTGGTTGGGTGGTGTTCAAATTGGTGGTCCAATTTGGTGTACCACTTGGTTAGCTAAAAGGGGACCCATTTCATGGCAAAAGGGTGAAAATTTTGTGGTTAATGTTTCAATGAATTCAAAAAAACAATACGTACACATTTAAAATAGTTAAAAAAGTAGAAAGAGGAGGCTAAATTATCCTATTAACAAATAACATAATGGCAAGATGGGTAGGCTTATAAACATAAACCTTGATCATGCTTTGCATTATTGTTAGTTTATTTACTAAAAAAGGTAGCTTGATCACATAGTTTCAAGTAAGCTCAAAATCCCTTGATTTTTAGAGAAGGTAAAAGGGGAGATGGTGGGTAGGTGAATGGATGATAGTGTAACATTCTTGTGGAAATGGCTTACCCCTTCTGTAGGTGACCTAGAAACCATTATAGACAAGTATATGCTCTTATGGTTTGGTATAGACTAATTGATGCAAGAATTATATGAATGGTTTATGAAATATAAAGGGAGATTTCTTTGGGATTATTTTTGTTTTTGACTTTTGACTTTGGGGTCTTTTGATGCTTTTATTTTATGGGTTTGGGAATTTGATTGATGCAAGAAGCTTCCAAGTAATTACTTGACTTGATTAATGTTTGACATAGCCATCATTCAAGGGAGTGTTCTAATCTTTGGATTTTTTTAATGTTTGATAGCTATCCTTCAAGGGATCAATCTACCTTTTTAAGCAATTTTGATAGTTTTGAGACGCTGTCCTTTAAAGGAGTAGTCTACATGCTAGAGATTTGACCCAGGTGATATTTGGTGATGGGTGTCATCAATACCCTTCATTTAAAATTATCAACCCAGGGCTAGTGTCTAAAGGCTATATGCAAAAGGAGAAAGATACCTTTGGCAAATGTTTCCTTCTATCACACTCCACACTTTGCAAAAATTTAAAATCACACTTGCTAAAATTTAAAATCACTCTTACTAGAATTTAAAAGCACACTTGCAGAATGTAAAGCACACTTACAGAAAATTAAATTTCTAAATTTAAAATAAATGAAAACACATAAAATACATCCAAATTTACAACAAACTATACAAAAATAATGTTTACAGTAAAAAATAAATAAATTAATAATTTACAGCAAAGAGAAGAATTATAGAATAAAGAAATAAACCTAAAATACATTAAATACATTAATCCATCTTCCTTTTAATGAGTAGCCAACTCATTCCTCAAAAGAGGATTTATTCAAAACATAATTTTAGAATGAATTGCTCAGATAATGGAAAGAAGAAATGTATTGATTGATTGATTGATTGATTGATTGATTGATTGAATATGCACTCAGGTGTGAAAGTTTGTATTTATATTTTCATGCTTCCAACCAACACCTTATTTAAGTGTCATAACATAGATAATCTATCCTATTTAAATCTTCGTAAAATATGGAGAGATATTTATTGGAATTATATAAATGAATATTTGAATATAATCTTAAAATGGAAAGTCTATATATATAAATATATATATAGAAAGAATCTAAATGGAAATAATTCTTTGTGATAGATAGAACATTGAAATACTCTTAAGAATACTTCTCAAATAAGTATATATTAGTTTTCTTGAATTTTGTATCATTTCTATTGAAATCCATAGCAACCTACTAAAATCTATAGAAAGCTTGCTAAAATTTGTGGCAAGCTTGATAAAATCTGGAGCTACTATAACAAGCATGCTGGAATCTAGATCTATTATGGGATTTTGTAGCAAGCCCGCAGGAGTCCATATGTTGACCAAAATACTAGATCTTGTTTCAACATTATGCTTGAATGGTTAATTCTTCATACTTTGAATAATTCTCAGCTTAGTATGAATTTTATATGCACTTTTTGACATCTTTTTCCCAATAACCATTAGAAATAGATAACCAATAGATAAAAAGGAATTATAAAGACAACCATGATATATACTTACTATCTCATTATAAATAAACTATAAACTCATAAACTACATTTAGATCCACTTCTAATGCAAGAAAAAGGATGTTATTTTATGGATATAATAAGACATTTTATGGACTCATCATTTGGTATCCGAAATGGATTTTTATGATGGTTTAGACATGTACTAGTCTATATAGGCCTAAGTATTTCCTTTATGGAGGAAAAAACATAGCACAAAAAGGTTTTTGATGGGTAAAAAGGGATTTAAGTGAAAACAATCATGGAGATCCATCCTATAAGGCATGAAAAGTGTCCATGAGAATAATGCCATGGGTATATCCATGGTACCCATGTTTAATATTAAGTTAAGGCTATGATGGATAATCACATGATCCTATTTTAATTAATTGTCCTTAAAATAAAGAGATTAAGTTTGTTTAAAATAAGGGATGAGCTTAAATTAGACACAAGATGACTAAGAACTTATTTTAACAAAATAAAGAGGTCCTCCAATTACTTTCTAACACTAGATTAGAATGGAAAATATTCTAAGTTGATAAAGGTAATAGGCAAGGTTGGTTAGGTGATTATAGTTAGGCTTGAGTTAGATTTTAGGCTTGATGGTGGTTTGTTATGGTTTACATTGGTTTGGGTTAGTGATAAAAGGTTGGCCAAGGTCAAGGTTTGCTTAATTTTAAGGTTGGTTTGGTGTTAGGCTAAGTGTAGGTTAAGGCATAAGATCCAAGTTTTGGTTTGCTCATTGGTTAATTCGGGTAGACAAAAGTTTAAGGCTTGGTTTGGTCATTGGTCAATGTTTGGTTTATTTCTTGGTCAAAGTTTTTGGAGGGAGAATTCCCCTAGATGCTCTTTTCATAAACAGTTGAGGAGGAAAAAGGCTCTAGGTGAATATGTTGGTTAGTAAAGAGGGTTTATTAGGGATGAAGATGACTTCATTTGCCTCCGAAGGGTTGTTATTTATAGTTCAAGTTGTAGGTAGTGATTTAGGTGATATTTTCCTGATGGTTCTATGGTGAGGGAAACATTGTTGGATTGGATTTTGATGGGTTTGGGATCTATAAATTATGTTGGTAATACCATCTTGGAATAAATACCAATTAGATATTAATTTATAGTTGTCCTAATGAAGGAACTTAGGTATGATGTGGGTAGTTTGGATAAAATGGTGGTTGAGATTTAAGAAATCTTGAATGAAAGGTTCATCTTAGTTTGGGTTGCTAAATGAGTTGGTTGTGGTTGGATTAAAATTTGGGTTGATTTTGGTTGATTTATTTGGTTTAGATGTTGATTTAATTGGTTAAGGGAGGTAGTCTGGATGGTTGATTTGGTTTGTTGGTTTGGTTTGCTTATTTATTTGGTCTGATTGGTGAGGTAAGATGAAAAAGATTTGACCCTATTCTAAAGGAAATTAAACTAAAGACATCATCATTAGGTAGATGAAAATAAGTAGGTTATGGAATAATTGGATTGACTTAGTTGTGGTTGAGGTTGGGTTGGCTATAGATGAGGTTGGGTTGGATTTTGTTGAGGTAGTTTGATTTGGGGTTTGTTCCACTAAAAGGGCAAGTGAAAAGGGGGAGGTAGTTTTGATGGGTTCCACCAAAAGGGTAGGTGGAATAGATATGGTTGTTGGGGGTGATTCCACCCTTTGAGTAAGTGGATGAGGTAGGTTGGTTTGAGTTGAGGTTTTATTTACTAAAAGGGGAAGTGAAAAGGGGGAGGTAGTTTTGATGAGTTCTACAAAAAAGGGTAGGTGAAATAGGTATGGTTTTTAGGGGTGATTCCACACTTTGAGGAAGTGGAAGAGGTTGGTTTGTTTGAGTTGAGGTTTGATCCACTAAAAGGGGAAGTAAAAAGGGGGAGGTAGTTTTGATGGGTTCCAAAAAAAGGGTAAGTATAATAGGTGTGGTTGTTGGGGGTGATTCCACCCTTTGAGTAAGTGGAAGAGGTAGGTTGGTTTGAGTTGAGGTTTGCTCCACTAAAAGGGGAAGTGAAAAGGGGGATGTAGTTTTGATGGGTTCCACAAAAAGGGTAGGTGTAATAGGTATGGTTTTTAGGGGTGATTCCACCCTTTAAGGAAGTGAAAGAGGTATGTTGGTTTGAGTTTAGGTTTGCTCCGCTAAAATAGGAAGTGAAACTGGTAAGTTGGTTTGAGGTTGATCCACTAAAAGGGTAGGTGGAAGAGGTAGGTTGGTTTCCTTAATTGTGGTTTTGAAGGAAAGTTGAGAAGGTTCCACTTGGTCAACAAGTGGTTGGGTTAAGGTTGATTCTTCCTTAGTGATGATGGAAAAACAAAGTTGGGAAGGTTTCACTTGTTCAAAAAGTGTATTGGTTGGGTTCTAAATTATTGTTTCCTTAGTTATAGGATCAATAAGGACCAAATATAATGAAGGGACCTCATTGTGTTGAAGGATTTTATGGGTTTTCACAATAATGGGTGTAGGAAGAGGTTTATGATTTATTTTTGAATACATTCAAGGGTAGGTTAGGGGGAACACAAAGAATATCCTTTGGAACCTCCTTTTAATCAATAAGGTTCTGTAAAAACATCTTAAAAACCCATATCTATCTACCACATGTCTATTTATGTAATGATAAGCACAAATTTCATTCTCTATAAACCAAATTGGTTTTGGAAGAGAATGATTAATGGGTTTGATTTGAGGAAGTTTAATGGCATAAGCCTTTAAAAGTTTGTCAAGGATTGAGGTATATGATTCCCCTAGTGGGGTATATTTCCTAGGAAGAGGGTGTACCAATGGATCTTGATGTTGTGAGATAATTGGTTGGTTGAATATGTTGGATTGACTTGATAAGTTTAGTTAATTTAGTAGGTTGGAAAGGTTTGATAAATTGGTGGATTTGATAAGTTTGGTTGATAGTTTTTGGTTAGATTTGATAAGGTTGGTTGGTGTGATATGTTTGATAAGTTTGATAAGGTAAGTAAGGTGGGTAAGTTTGGTTGATTTGATGAGGTTGATAAAGTTGATAAGGTAGGTAAGGTTGTTGAGGTAGGTTGACTTGATGAGTTTGGTGAGATAGGTTAGTTTGATAAGATAGGTTGGTTTAAAAAGTTTGGTTAATAGTTGTTAGTTTTATTAAGGAGATAGACCAAGTCTTGGTTTTGAGATAAAAAGGGTTTCCCCAAAATAGGTTTAGGTAATTGTTATGATATTTGGGGTAGGTAATCTAAAGATTGATAAGGTTGAGGTAGTTGATATGATGGTTGGGATAGGTAATCCAAATATTGATGATTTTGAGATGGTTGTAGTTGAGGTGGGTTATGACAATGATCAACTAGGTGTTGAGAGGTTATTGGTTGGTTATGATGATAATAAAATGGTTGTTGAGGGGTTGATGATTGGTTGTAGTTGAGATTGGATTGATTATATGTGAGGTTATGTTGATTATAAGTAATGATAAGTTGATTTTTTGTGAGGTTGGATTAATCATAGGTGAGGTTAGGTTGATTATAGATGAGGTTGGGAACACAAGTGGCTCATGATGAAAGATAAATCTTTAAGACAAGAGGGTTGTCTTCTATGAGTCTAAAAAAGTTAGGATCTCCACTAGAAAATATAAGAGCATTCCCCATTGAACAAGGTAATGGAGATGAGGTGGATGAAGGTAAGGTGGTGGAAGTTTTCAAAGGGAGTTAAATTCCTCACAACTCAAAAAAATAGAAGACAATAAAAGTCAAAGAAGATAAATCACACACTAAAGCATGTTAAATCCTAAGGTTCTTTTTATCTTGCTTGTGGCTTATGCCTTAAGTTATAATTATGTGACTCAACTTGGTTTTGAAAAGGGTACTAGATAGGCAATCTAAGGATGGTTTTAGGTAGTTTAGGCACTTAAAATTATATGTATTAGAATTGATAGATGGCTTGATAGTGGGGCCTACCCCTTCACTTCACATACCATAGTGATAAGGGTGTCAGATGATTATCCAAGATATACCAAATGCTAGAAAATATACTCAATTAGAGAACTGAGTTTTGGTTTTCCCCCTTGGTAATGATGTATAAGTGGGATATCCAATGGGTGAAGGTTTAATGCTAGGAGATGAAATCCTTATTGGGCCTTATTTCAAGTGTTTGATGTATGATTTGGTGTAAGTGTTTTGGTCTTGTGTGTGAAAATAAGTGAGGCTACAATTAATTTACTTGATTAATTAAGCTATGTGAGCTAATTATGCAAGTAAACAATGAATGAAAGGTTAATTTTATACCCAAAATAAATTTTTATTTCATTTAAATGAGAATAAAATAAGAAGAAAACCACCTAGATACAACTAGGTCCCACTGGGCATGCCAGAATGTTTCACTATTTTTTTCTTTTATTTTCATTTAAAAGAGAGTAAAACTTAAAGAAGGGTGTGGTAGAAAAACTTGGAAGTGGTTGTGCATGCATGAATCTAGATGGTTGTAGATACTCCTCTTTGTCTAGGGAGGATGACCTGTAGATAAGATAGTAACTAGAAAATGGTTGATTAGTTAGGTAGGTGGTTGGATTGCCTAGCGTGAACTAGATCTAAGAAGTGCACAACTTCCTTAGAGGCTATCAATCCACATTTTAGATAAGTTAATATTATGAAAATGTTGATAAGAAAGATTGGATAATATAAATGAAATTACTTAATAAAAAAAATGTTTATTTTAACAAAATAAAATTAAAAATAAATGCTAAACTATTAAAGTGTGATGAGGTATGGTTAGGTTGTTATTTTTGGCTTTATGTAGTGACTAGGGATAAGAAACATGGTTTTAGTTGGGGTTGGTAGGTAGAATAATCTCTTTGTTTTGGTTATAATGATTTACATAGTGACTATCAATGGTCACTCGTAATTGTGGGTGATTAGGGTATGATAGTCACCAGTCAATAGATGATCACTGATGGTCAAAAATGACCACCAGTAGTCACTATGGGTTTTGATAGATTGGATTTGGGTGAAGAGGGGACTATGGGTAAATTATGGAAGGGTTTTGTTAAGTTTATTAAGGTGGGTTAATGGTTTTAGTGGCAATGGGAAGCCTCAGAGATAACCAAGTCAAGGTTTTGACACTCAAACATTTGAGAGTTATCAAAGGGTGCTTGCTGGAGAGGAGGGTGTTTGGATTTGTATAACTCCAATATGAAGAGGATATGGGAAAAGGTAAAAGTAGGTATAAGCTCTAAACTTATTGAAACTAAATAAATTAATTCAAGTTAAGTGTAATATGCTTAGATTTATGTATCTTGAGGGCCTGGAGAAGTCCTGGAGTGGAGGTGAAGCTACAAAAGGTATACGAGAAAAGTGACAACACTTGAATCCTTTCTGTTGAGATTTTGGAGTGCCTTCCAAGTCTCAATACTGGGGTTGGTTTAGCTTTGGTTTTCTAAGAGTAGTTGGTTATTGATCTCAATTATTCTTATTTTATCCTCCATCATTCAACCTCTTGGGTACATGTCTTGGGATATGCTTATATAACCATCAACGGTCCTAGTCAATGGTTGTCAATCGAAGGGAAACCACTGACAGTTAGGGAGAAGAAGTAAAAATTGATAAAATTATCCATTTTCACTAATTATTGGTGGTTAAGGCATTAGGAAATGGTTTGAGGTTATTTAAAGGGGAATGGGGATGTGTGAGGAATAAGTCTAGGTGGTTATGGAATTAAATGATAGGGTAGAAATGGACTCTAGGCTTGGTGTCAATAGGTTAGCAATGGGTTTGGGTAGTTGAGATAGAAATAGGAATTAAATAATTTATGTAAATAATTAAATTAGCTAAAGGGGTAAAATGGTGCAAAAGGGTATTTAATAAATAATGTAATCAAAAAGGGGGGTCAAGGGGTGGTATAAAGGTTAATGCAACATCTAGAGCCATAGTGTATGGATTTCTAGTGTCTACAGTACCCCTCACACCATGGCTCAAGTAAAATTAAAGACCACTTTACCCAGAACAACAATTCTTATGAGTTTTAAAACTATCATCACACAATTTTTATAAATCAAGAAAAGAAAGAAAAATAAATTGAAATTGAAAACCAAATCAGAAAAAAGTATTTATATGTATAAAAATTAAAAAATAATCTAAAATCCTAAGAATTTTTTTGAAAATAAATGATAAAAATTATATGATTTCACTAATATATTTTACCCTATTTTTTATTTAACAGGATAAATGTTTACTTGATAGGTTTAAGACTTGAGAGATACTAAAATTCTAAAGATATACATTTATTAACAATTTTAATTTTGTGATGTGCTAAATATGGAAAATTGATATTTTTATAAAATACTAAAAAGAGATTTACTTTCTCAATTTTAAATTTTTGTTGACTTCTTTAGTATTTAACAATGGAAAATAGAAAAAAAAAATGATTATGATTGTGCCTAATCAATAACATAATTTAAAACTATTTATGGATGGAAGCATGCTCCCTAGACAACATCATAGGTTGGTCATGTCTATTGACTATGGACTTGTTTTATTTTATTGTGATATAAATTTGGGAATGAAACACTAATAAAAGAATAATTGTGATAGTGTCATATTAGGAATATAATCTAAGAACATTTTTGGATGGGACTGTACTCCATAAATAATGGTGTAGGTTGGATATGTATGTTGATTTTGAACTTGACCATGTTGATTGTGATCAAAATCAAACTCTTTCCCTTATACATCTATGTTTGATAATTACGATGAGATGATTGGATTCAAATTATGTCATGCAAATGTCATTTTTTTCCTCTTTTTTACTTTGGAAACCCTAAGAATTTTTGTGAGAACTAAAACCTAAAAAAATGGAGGGGAGCGTAATAGGCTGAGATGACACTAATTACCCTCTTGATGATTGAGTTTTGATTACATATCTATTTATTATGAAGAATAAAATTAAGCCACATGTATTTCTCCCATGTAGAATGATTGTGAAATTGTGTTCCTCGACTATATGCATGTAACTATAAATACGGATTTGATACTTCATAGTGATATCTCTTGACTTGTTTTGAGATGATTTAGACTTATATTAGGGTTGATACTCATAAATTATCTTAAATTTTAGAAGAATAGGGTATATTTTTTCAATGTGAAATAGTGTGTAAGTGCTTAATATATAGTACCCAACTAGTAATAATGATATACCTTTGATTTGTATTTAAAACAAAACCTTTTGATAATTTCTTTTAGGTAACCTTATGAAATGTGTTAGAAGACACAAAATGATGTTAAAAAAATAACCATCATTTGGGGTAGGACACATTTCTCTAGGTGCATAGGTGCGTGGCAGTGGACCTATCCACCTAGCATAAACCTATCCCAAAGAATCAGGGATAGTTATCCAAAGCTGGAGATAACCTGAGGTTAAAATAGAGTAGTTTTAGCATTTTAATTATAATGTTATATGTAATGATGAAAAAGAACAAAGGTTCAACCCTGCATATAGATAAATGGATTATAATAATGTAAAATAAGATTCATGTATTTGGCTGCAAATCATGTGATTTAGGATGTGTCAATAATTAGCATTGTTAGGTACTTATGAGTAGATTTATGTATCTATAATAGAAACTATTTTAGGCCCTACCATAATTAGAAAAACTATGCTCCTAAGTATGGTTTATCTCTTTCTATTTAATCCTTTCACTGCCTTGTGTTTATCCATAAAGTATTCATGTGTGTACCCAATACTAGTGAGTAATGTCATAGTGAAAATAACTTATCTTGACCCATTATCCACCATAACATTGTGTCTAGTATGTGAGTCAATGTAAGCATGCATAAGGAATGTTGAATTAATATAATCACCATCAAAAATTTCTTGCTCATCAGATGTCATATTAGGTTTATGTACTTGTGTATCCCTAAGTATATCAATAATACCATCAATAATATGTTCATCTTCTTCATTATTAGAAGAATACAAAGTTATAGGAGCATGCACTTTGTAAATTAAATGTGCCTCAGGATTCATCTTTTTATCTTTTGACACATGATTTGCAAAAGAGTTAGATAATATCTTGAGCTTTACATTCCCATTAGATTTTTACACTAATTCATTCATATATATGTTAACATCATTGATCTCAATAACATTGAAATCAATTAAATCAAGTATCATATATCTTGACCTAAAACATATATTTGTAAAGTGTCATGCACATATATGATAATTATAGTATGAATTAATATCAAACACCTTAGATTATACCCTTTACACATGAACCTCCTTTTGAAAAGGGAGATATATGAGATTTCACTTAAGTAGCCTATGTAATACATTATGAGGAGGTTCTAATAATCGTGTAAACTTCCTCCTTTGAGGAGATAATAAGACAAGTCAATTAGTCGGTGGTGACAATACATTAATGATTTATTTAACCTCATTATTAGTATTTTTAGTTATATAAAATGTCACTTGAGTACCAAGAGTGTTTCTTGAGACCACTCATCTCTAGATTAGACCTAGACCTATTTTAGGGCCTATGCAGACAATTATCCAAATATCATGTAGGCCATACACATCCCTAGACATCTCAAAATTAGTCTTAGACCTTTTCTTAGGCATCCAAGCCCCTAGTACCTTAAGTCTACCACCTGGCCATTATCACAATAATTGGACACTAGTGCCATAGTGTTAATGTCCCATTTGGGTGCTATTGTCCTTTTACCTCTTTTCAGATCTAACATATATCTTTTCAATTCCTAAGACACCCAAGGTTAGCCAAGACCTATTCAAACCATGAAAAATCACAAAATTAGTATATATACATGAATTGTAACCCTTTATCCACTAGATGGAAATGAGATGCAAATATACACAAACAAGCTCAGAACAAGTTGTGCACAAGCAAGGTTATTAATCCTTATTCTACCCTACATCTACATACATTCATATACAACCCTCCTAAGTTTTAAATGCATAGATTTCCAATCTCAAACCTCACTCAAAGAACTCAAACTAACATTCATACTAGCTTCAATTTCCCTTGTACTAACACTTAGGTGGGGAGAACTACATCAGTCTTGATCCCTCCTCAAATTATTGGTATGTAGGTAACTCTCATCACATCAGGGTGTTGAGGATGTCTAACCTATATATAATTGGAAATGCAATAGGTCTATAAATCAATCCCATCTCAAAGAAGATAAATATTACTTACACTTCTGATTATGGATACATTAGATATTTAGGGTCATAAGCAATATGAATCCACTATACCTATCCAAGGGATCTCTTACCATAATAAATTCACTAAAGAGGGTTTTAAAGCCTATATTTAAGTAAAAATACGTAATAACCCTAACTCGATCCTATGATTTCATATTCACTAAACTAATAATAAGTAAAGTAAAAGTTTAATTGAGTTCTCACCAAAGCTTGTGGCACAAAGTGGGGGTTACTAAACATAAAAGTAAACATGTGTATAATAATCCTAATTAAGTTATGTATAGGTAAGACCCTAATGCATGGAGAGAGAAATATATTTAAAACACATTACTTGTGCTACTTCTATCTACTAAAGAGAGGAGAAAAGTTGGAGATACTTAACTTGAAGATGAACCCATCAAGACTCAATATCTCCCCTGGCCAAAGGTGCTTCACAAGAGGTGGTTGTGGTTTGTAAGGATCGATAAGAAAGGACAAAACATCTAATAATTCTCTATAAGATAAGATTATTCTCCACGTAGAAACCCTAAGCTAAGACTCCTTAGGTATAATATTAGAAGAGTACATTGTTAAGAAGTTCAAATGAATAATTAATTCTTGTTGTCTCTCTAAGAATGGAAAAATGGATGTGTTTATATAGGTGGATCTAACCCTAATCCTTTATGAAAGTTTAGGTTGACAAGGTTAACCCAATAGACCCAGTATCATTATTAACAAAAACAAGTTAGGTCATGGTCTAGGTTAGCCAAGGGATGACCTAGACCCTAATAATTTTTATCAATTTGAGTACAAGGTTGATGGGGTTGACAATGTAACATAAACTATCAAAAAGGGTCTCAAGTTAAGGAAGGGCTAATGAAGGTGTTAAATGATTAGAAAAGGGTGAAAAATAGGAGTCAAGGCTTAGGGTAATGTTTTAAAGAGATGGTTGGATTGAGAACAAGTATTAATAAGGGAAAATAATCCTAAAAAGCACCAATGGTATGCCCACCCTTTTCTCGGTGCACCCTTTAAGGCGTGCACTCAAACATATTGAGAATTGATGGGTTCTTGGAAGATAAAAAGTATCAATAATTGATAAAAGTTGAAAATATTATATGTATACATATGTTCCACTCAAATCTGATCACATGTCATGTAAGTCCAATAGGGGATGGTGATTCAAGAAAGAACATAACAACACACAATGCTAAAGCTAAAAAAATATTGTAGTATGTTAAATCATAAAATAACCAAAATTAAATGATTAAAATGGAAATAAAAAATTAAATGTATGCATACCTTGACTTACCTTTATCACTAGATGGTTATTTTTTGTGTTTGTAGTTCTGATCATGGAGGGCATAGAGACTACTTTCAACAAACCCATGGATACAAAACTATATAACAAAAACAAATAAACATATGAAAGCCAAGATAATTAGTGTTATGTGGATGAGACGTACTAAGAAATTTTTTAATATGGGGTGATAAATGTTATGTTAGACCAAATGACCAAGTCAAAATTTATAGTAAATTAGGTAACCAAAAAGCCAAGGCTACTAAAGACCAAAAAAATCAATCAAGTAAACCTTAAGTAAGAAAGGCAAACCAACCAAGTCAAGCCAAGGATACATGTCAAAAAGGATGGTAATTAGATATCAATGTGAAATTAATAACAATAATTAAACAAATATATGGAAGCAAAAAAGGTAAAATAACATTGATGAATGACATAACAATCCTTAATCATAAATGGAAAAAGGTGCATAAATGGAAAATAAAATTGGTGATTTAAGAATGATAAGCCAACCTCACTCAATAATGGAAAAAGTACATGATAGTATAAAGGTACTCAGGTGTCCATAAAAAGGGGTAGTATAAAAATAATATATGGTAAAAGAAATAATGGCATATCTATAGATATAGATCTATGGTGTAGAGAAATAATCCATAGTTTCTCAATCATATTATGTTGATCTAAAGATAGATAAAAATGAAACAAAGCAGTGCAAGCATGTTTCTGAGATGTGAAGAAGAAGGAAGTAGAGAAGAAGTAGAGAAGAAGGGAAAAGAAATTCAGAATCACATTTTCCTATCAAGGGGAAAAAATTAAATGGGTGGAGGGGATAATGAATTAAAAACTAAGGTAGAATAACTCTTTATTGATGTCAAGACACTCAAATTAGATTTTTCAAAACAAGAGGATTGTCGACCTTAAGGACTCTAAATAATTTATCCTATCCACACAAATATTTGGTTAACAAATGAAGTATGTAGATCATCTTATGAAGGCTATATGCATGAAAATTAAAAATGGACCTACCTTCCCACAATGTGTTCCCCATTCCTCAGGACCCCTTATAGAGCTATCAGTTTATTGTGAAGATTGGGTACTTGCATGAAAAATTAGGTAGAGCCATAAAATTTGTTGAATTATCTTATTCTAATCTACTAGCCTACCACACCCCAATGGACCTTAGATCTATCATGAGCCCAAATGTAGACTTTGAGCTTTGATTAGAGATAGTATATGTGCTTGTAATCAAGTATTTTGGTATGATTTTGACTTTTGAAATTTGTATTTTGATTTTTGGATATCATTGCCTTTTATTTCAAATGATTTAGATTTTAACTTTCTTGATGGCTTTTTCTATTCCTCCTCCATACAAATTTGGAAAACCAGACATAGGTGCTAAAGATGAATTTCATTTGAATACTTGGGACTTGGTTTCTAAGAGAAAACTTAGAGAGTATGAAGTCCAAGAGTCTTGTGAATCTAGGTGAAATAAAATTACTATCTTGACTTTGACCTTGGTTCATCTAGTGTGGAGTGAAAGGAAAGAAAATAAAAAGGAATGAAACATGAAAAAATTGATTTACTTCAAATCAAGAAAAAAAAATGTGACAAAAGGGTAAAAAAGGGATACAATGAGAGTAAAAGTGTGATGCCTTATCATAATAATGAGGTAAATGTAGGAAAACGTGCTGACATAGGGTGTTATGTAAACTTCAGATATCAAAAGAATTAAAAGCTAAAGCTAATAATAAAGATAAAAAAACTTATAACCATGGTGAAACACATTTTAGATAATAAGTGAAAAGATGGATATTTTATGAGGAATGACAGTTCCTATCCATTGTCTTACACTACAACTCATAAATAAAGCATGTAAAAAGTAAATGGTATAAAGATGGTATTTTTAAAGAAACCCAGGTCATATCCATGGTCTTACACTAAAAATCATAAAAGATAAACCTAAGGGGTACTATAAAGTGTTAAAAATCAAAGAAATAAAAAATAGAGAATCATGATGAAGATCGGGTCCTACCTAAATGTAGGGAAACGTGCTAACATAGGGTTTTATGTAAACTTCAGATATCAAAAGAAGTAAAAGCTAAAGCTATGAATAAAGATCAAAAACTTATAACCATGGTGAAACACATTTTAGATACGGAGTGAAAAGATGGTTATTTTATGAGGAAGGACAGTTCCTATCCATGGTCTTACACTACAACTCATAAATAAAGCATGTAAAAAGTAAATGGTATAAGGATGGTATTTTTAAAGAAATCCAGGTCATATCCATGGTCTTACACTACCAATCATAAAATATAAACCTAAGGGGTACCATAAAGTGTTAAAAATAAAATAAATAAAAAGTAGAGAATCGTGATGAAGATCGGGTCCTACCTACGGTTTTATAATATAGTTCATGAGAGAAAAGGAAACCAAAAGACCAAAAGAAAGGACTAAGGTTTGTGAAAAGAGAGAAAACTACTATAGAGGGTGAGACCCATGTAAGTATCCTAAAAAAAGTGTTAGATAGATAGCATATAGAAAGGATGAAAATAAGGGAAGGATTTAGGCAATATACTTCTTGAGGAATTGTGCATTGGTGGGTTCTTTGAAAATATGGCCTTTGTTAATTTGAAGGCAATAGTTTCTTGGACCAAGAATGTCTTTGAATAAATAAGGGACCCATTATTTTTGGGTGTATTTATATTTTTTATCATGACTTTAGTCTAATTTAAGAATAAGATCACCAATATTAAAAGTATGAACTTTAACTCGTTTGTTATGTTGTTTGTTAATACAGGCCTTGTAATGGTGATTATGTTATAAATCAAAAAGATGATGTTCATCAAGGAGATCAAGAGAATGAATGAGATATTCACATAATTATTTATCAAGTATAATACCATGAATATATATATATATATATATATATATATATATATATATATATACATAGGTAAGATCAAATTCTAATGGGAGGACTGATTCAAAACCATACACTAGAAAAATGATGTTGCCCCAGTGGCAGTGCGTATGCTAGTACAATAGGCCCAAAGATCAGGATAGAGATGAAGATGTTAATCCATGTAGGTGTCATGAATTATATTTTAGATAATTTAATTAATAATTTTATTTGTGGGTTCAGCTTGGCCATTACATTACAGATGGTAGGGTGTGGAAAATTTATGATTTATTTTAAATTTAGCATAGATTTGTTTAACATCTTTCTTTTTGAAGTTACCACCATTGTCTAAAATGATAGTATGAGAGACACCAAAATAGAAAATGATTTTATTAAAGACAAATTTGGATATGATGGTACTGGTGGCATTTGATGAGCCCATAAAATGATTCATTATATCCATAAAATAACATCCTTTTTCTTGTATAAAAAGCGGATCTAAATGTAGTTTCTAAAATTATGATCTATTTAAAATAAAATAGTAAGTATATATCATGGTTATGTCTTTAGAATTCTTTGTTATCTATTTGTTAGATATTACTAATGATTATTAAGGAAAAAATGTCAATGAGTCCATACACAGTCCATACTAAGTTAAGAATGATTCAAAGTATGAAGAGTAACCATTCAAGAATAATGTTGGAGTAGTATCATAATCTTCTACAATAAGATCCAGTATTCTATTCAAGTTATGGACTCCTACAAAAAAAATTTTAAACTCCTATAGTAGCTGCAGATTATAATAAGATTGCTACAGACTAGCTATGGATTACAATAGGCTTGCTGTGAACCAACTATGGATTACATCATATCAGTTATATATTACATCAGACTAGTTATGGATTATATTAGCAAGCTATGTATTTTAGTAGGCTTGTTATGGACTTTATCAAGTTGCTATGGATGTTAACAGAATTTCTCCAAACTTCAAAAAAAATACTATAGACTTGTTTGGAAAGTATTTATAAGAGTAATCCAATGTTCCAACTATCATGAAGAATGCTTTCTATTTATATGCTTTCTATATATATACATACATACGTGTCTATATATGTATGTAGGTATGTATGTATGTATAGTTTTTCCATAATAGATTGTATTCGAATATATGTTTATGTAATTTTATTCCAATAAATATCTCTCTCCATATTTGGTGGGAATCAAGATTATGTTTTAATATATTTTATTATTAGAATAAATATCTCTCTTCATATTTTGTGGAGATTGAGATAGGATAGAGTATCTCAGTTGTTATTCCTAAATAAGGTGTTGGTTAGAAACATGGAATTATAAATGCAACCTTCCAAAATCAAAGTAAATAATCAATAAATCAATATAACTTCTCTTTCCATTATTCTGAGCAGTCTATCAAAAACTTGTGTTATGAATAAATCCCCTTTCAAGGAATGAGCTGGCCACTCATTCCAAGGAAGATGGATCATTTATTTATGTTTATTTATTTATTAGATAACTATCCTTTTTGTTGTAAATTATTATTTTATTTCTGAACTATTTTAATCATTTCTTTTTGTATAGTTTGTGTGAACCTACAGGGGTTTGATTTGTTTGTCATTTATTTTCAATTCATCAATTTACTTCATGAAGTGTGCTTTAATTTCTACAAATTTGATTCACTTTTTGTAAGTGTGATTTCATTTCTAAAAGTGTGATTTTCATTTCCTACAAAGTGTGGAGTGTGATAGAAGAAATCATTTGCCAAAGAGTTATTTCTCCTTTTGCATACAACCTTTGAACACCATGCATAGATTGACATTATTAAATGAAAGGGATTGATGACCCCCATCATCATTGATGAGGGGTATCGCCTTAACCCAATTGGTAAAATATTATGTGGCTATGATTATAAAGACATGCCCATCTTGATATCATGGTCATTTTCTGATAAGATATAATCCCCACATGAAGAATGGCCAGTTAGATTCTATGGTTTGAAGCTAAGATGGAGGTGCATGAATCAGATAATTATAAATCTGGAAAGGAGTACACTTTTTAGTAAATTTGATAGCATCCTTTTCAAGAGTGAACCAAAATTATCCCATGCATAAGCATTTATGGGTTGTAGCATGTCTACTACATTGGTCATCATAAATTTCCCCATGTGATTATTTGATAAGAAAAGGAACCTCTTCTTGCATAACACAATAGAACAAGGTACCTTTAACATTGTGATATTATAGTATATTATATCATAAGACATACTTAAAATCTTGTTTACAAATGTGATTTTTTGTGGGAATCAATTTTTGGAGGATAAGTTTGGTGTTCCATAAATTGAATAATATCTTTGTACTACGGGATTTTTTAAATGGTGATAGCATCAATATAGTAGATGAGTGAATCATGTGGTTAAAGAGAAGATAGGGATTTTATTATTTGGATAAGAAAACTAAAATCAAGAAAAAATTGGTGTGGATGAAAAAGAGATGATAAATAAGTGAGTGAATCAAAAATAGAATTTTAATCTTGAGGGATAGGCTCGATGGTAAAAGAAACAAAATATTTAGTAAGGGTGGTTGTGATTTGATGATAAGAAATGATATTCTCAGTTTTTCATTGATAATCACCATTGAATTGGTGGAAAATGAGTTTGGAATCTCCTAAATCACTCTGATATGTGATATTGAGATCAAGGGTTGCTCTTATGCCTAAGATTAAAGCTTCATACTCTACCATGTTTTTAGTGACATTAAAGGTGAGGAAAAATGCCAATGGGATAATTTTTCCAAGAGGGATCATAAGGATACAACCTAACATAGCTCTTTGAAGGCATTCAGTGCCACAAAAATGAAGGGTCTAAGTATCTTCATGTAAATTGACATTAATTTTAGGAAGTTATTCAATAACTACTTTTAGTTCAGTAGTATCAGGGAAGATAGAGGACTCTTATAGATTACTTTTTTCAAGGTCAGTAGTGAATTTATGGAAGTAATCTTTAAAATATATGTATTAGTTGAGACCTTCAATATAGAGAATATTATCATCGGGAAGACTATCTTGAAGGTGGTCAGTAGCTATCATAGGACCTATGACAAGTTGATCAGCAATGATGTGTCCTTTAACAACTTTTTGGGTAATAATTCAGAGATCAAATTCCATGAGAAGGACCATCCACTTGCCAATTATATCTATAGAAAGAAAGGCTTTGGATAAAAATTTATGATGGGGATTGGAATGAATGTTAATAAAAGTGGTTTGATAAATCATATAATGTTAATGTTTTTTAGTAGAAAAATATATGGTGAGGTAAACACATTCAATTTTTTTATAACATTTCTCATAATCAATGAGCCATCAGTTGATATAATAGATGGCATATTCCCTTCTAATTATCATCTTGTTGGTCAAGCATTGCCCCAAATGATATGAGTGTGGAAGAGGTATACAAGATTAAAGCTTGATCATTTTAATGTGGAGGAAGAGTAGGTGGGTGAAGGAATGATTCTTTCATATTATCAAATACTTTTTTATAGGGATCCATCTATTTGAGGGCATTAACTTTTTTAATAAGAGAATTGACAAAATAGATATGGTAAGCCATTTCAAGAATGAATTATCTAATTTCCCCAAGTTTATTAAGGTAAGTGAAAATGTCTAGAATGGATCGAAGGATGGGCATGTTGATGATGGCATGGATCTTGATAGGATCAACATACATGTTACAAAGCGAGACTAAAAATCTTAACAATTTTCCAGATGTGATACCAAAAACACATTTGTAAGGATTAAGTCTAACTATTTATTTAAGGAGGTGGTCTAAGATGACAACAAGATCAAAGAGATGAGTCTTGTATATTTTATATTTAGTAATGAGGTCATCCACATAGGTATCTAAAATGTTGTGAATAAGATCATGAAAGATGTGAGTCATTTCTCATTGATGGGTAGCTCCAACATTTTTGAGGCCAAAGGGAATTTTAATGTAGAAATAGGTGCCCCACTATGTGGTGGAAGTTGTCTTATGTTGGTCTCCAAGGGCAATGTGAATTTTGTTATAACCTGAGAAACCATCCATAAGAAAGAACATTTCATAACCATCTATGCAATCGATGATGGCATCTATTTAAGGTAGAGGCAAATACCCTTGGGATAAGTAAGATTACGATTACAAAAATTAATGAAAATATGAATAACCATGATGACCTTCTTCTGAACAGGGACTATGTTAGAGACCCATTCAAAATAGTTGACGATCTTGATAAACTTTGCATCAAGAAGCTTAGTAATTTATTTATGGAATAAAGTTGAAACTTTTGATGAAAATTTCCATTGCTTTTATTGCATGGGTTTGGCATTGGGGTAAGTCATAATATTGTGCACCATGATGATATGGTCAATACAAAGCATGTCCTCATAGGACCAAATAAAATTTTCTCAATATTTATAGAATAATAAGCTAAAGGTATCATGTTCAATTGGTTTAAATTCATGAGAGAATATAATTTATTTAGGGCATGATGGGGTACCATATTCAATTTGAGTAGCTTCCTTGATAAACATAACATTGCCATATTGGAAATGATATGGTGCATTAGGTAATGAGGAAATGGGATTTTTTTTAAGGTTGATGCTAGAGATGAAGTTGTTAAAATAAGGGGATTTTATTTTGAAACTCCCAAGATTGTGATGTTGCCTAGGGAGTTGAGGTTCATAAGCATGAAGCAATTTAAGAATGGATTCATCGCTAGGTAAAGTAAGAAGAGGACTAAATACTTAATATCTACTTCAAGATCAATAGTTTGATTACCATGGAGATCATATTTAGAATGTATTTGACAAACATCGGTATCCTTGGCATCTAATGTAACCTTGGGAGTAGGGGGAGTAGGTTTATCATATGAGAATGGTTTGTGATTAATTTCATTGATAGGGGAAAAATTGGATGAAATTATTGGATTTATAAGTGGTATAGAATATGTAAGAAGTGTCAGCCATTCACAAAGTATAATTTGTTCTACCACCTAAGGAGTATTAATGAGTGGATAATTAACAAGAGGTATATGACCTTCAACAGTTAATTCAGAATCAATGGAGATGGTATGAACATCATCATTAAAAGCATGTATTTTGGCTAAGGTTTTTTTATAATGTTAAACATCTAAGTCTCAAGATTGAGCTTGGGCCAATATGTAGTTATCATCATATGTTTGATAAATGTCACATGCTTAAGATTTAGGAGGATTTTAAGAAGGGGAGATTCCTAGATCACTAAATTTGCATGGAAACATATTCTAGAATAATTTTTTCACTCTATGATCATTAAATGTGAAGGCATATTATGGGTAAGAAGCATCCTAAGCATTCTATGGAGGGGATTATTAGTGTAGGTTTTTATTTTTCCCTATTATTTAATTAGGGAAATTATATTTGTACATACTTGGATTTTTCCTAAATTAGTGGGATAGGCTAGCTTATGTGGAGATGTGTGTCATAGGTGTCATAAGAATGTCATAAGTAACTCCTTTATGGGAGTTACTTCTCTATTATTAGCACCTTGTCACCACCTTTCATGGAGGATTTACAGTCTATTCTTGGGTTGCCTTGACCACCTTTTGTGGAGGAGTTACTTACGTGCTCTCCTATATGTATTCTTCATTTTGGCCATCTCATGTTAATCAGATATTGGATTTTCTCCTATTTGTCTTGTGCAATTTATCTTCTTATATTATTTCAAATTGCTTTAGCATCTATGTGATGTGCACTAGCTTCATCTCATGTGATCACATCTCCATTGCATTTGAATTATCCAGATTTTGGCAACAACTCCGATATGGTATCAGAGCCACCCCGGTAATCGTGTGTCTGGTTATGCTAAAAAAATTACTTCTGTTGAGTTTCATTCAGATCTCCCTTTAGATATATGAGTTAAAATTTGCCAAGACATCTTGTATATATCTGTTGTGGCTACAGCAAGGCAATTTTTATAAATATCAGCAGCTTGGCATCCTTTTCTAGTAGCTTGGCATCCATTTCCAATAGCTTGGCGTCCATTTCCAGCACCCTGACGTACTTTTCCAGTAGCTTGACATCCTTTTCCAGCAGCTTGGCATATTTTTTTTCCTACATAAACTTTGTCTCTTCCCTGCTATGCATTGAGATCTGTCAGGTCTGTAGATTTAATATTTTTTTTTCCCAATAAAATTAGAACTGTGCCTTTTTTTGGTAAGAGAATTCTGCCAGCGTATTTTTTTTAGAAAATGGCACCCCTTCCTTGTTTGGCGTCCCATGTGGGCCATTAAATACTTGGCCATCCACTTCATTCTATCTTTCACTTTATTTTTTATTTAAAATTGACTTGTCAAAAAAAATCAGTCAATTTGACTGAATATGAAGTATTTTAGACAATTTGAAATTTTGGGGATTTAAATTTAAACTTGTATCTTCGCCTGTCGAAGATGAAGGGTGAGGCCTGGGTTGGCAGGAGGCCAATTCCCCCTCACAAAGACCTCCTTTAGATTCATCGCTCCGTGCCAACTCCAACAAGTGGTTGGAAGGCTACTTTCTCTCTCAAAACAGGCATTTTTTTGTTTTAGTGCTTTTATTTGCAAAAACACTAGTTTACGAGAAAATTGAATCTTTAATATCTTGCAAATGGTAGCTCAGATTCAGGTGCATTTTTTTTAAAAGTGTTTGTATTTCAATTATCTATAGCATAGGCTTATTATTTGTTAAAAATGCACTAGCTTATAAAGTGCCTAAAATTTGGGTCTCCCGAGATGCATTTTTGGCTAAGTCTGACATCCTATTTGCTTAAAGTCTTGCACTGATTGCTCTAAGATGCATTCTTGGCTGAGCCCAATGTATTTTGAGCATGCACTTGCATATTTAGGGGGGCTCAACATTTTAGGGGGTGTGTTTTATTTTCACAACTTGCAAATCTTTGCTTTCATTCTCCTTTCTACATAAATTCACAACTTGCAATCAACACAACTTCACCTAAATTTAGCTTAAAATGGATTATTTTCAACTTAAACCCCTAACACCCTTCAACTATCATGAATGGAAGGTTAAAATGTCAATCATTCTTAGAAGCAAAGGGTTATATAGGATCACCATGGGTACTGAAGTAAAACCTAGCACTGATGCTAAAAAGGTCAAGTGGTACAACCATAGTGATGAAGCCTATGGATTACTGAGCTTGTCCATGTTTCCAGAATGCCAAGACTCCTAAAGACATATGGGACACATTATAACTCTTATTTGGGAAGCTTGATGAGATGAGAGGTCATGAGCTAAAAAATGAACTCATAAGTCTAAGTCCTAGCAACTTTGACACCCTACAGGACTTATTCACTAAGTTTAAGGCCCTTAGATTTCAATTGAAAGAATATGGGATATAGAATAAAGATGATCAACTCATCTTTTTTATTCTCTCAAAGTTAGGTCCAAGCTATTCAGTCTTTGTCTCCACTTTCCATGCCATAAAAAGTGCCCTTGGCACTACATGGAAAATGCCTTCTTTGGATTCATTCATTGCCGACTTGACTAGGGAGAAAGATAAGCTAATTCAAATGGGCACAATGAATTCTAATCAACCCCAAGCTTTGATAGCTAGAAATGGTAAGGATAAGACTTCAACAAAGGAGAAGAAGAAAAAGAACAAGGACCAGGAGAAGATGAAAGAAAACAACAATCCTGCCAAAAACAACAATGAGTCTTCATCCTCCAATGCTAAACCTAAGAAGGAAAAGGTTAAGTGTGCCTATTGTAAAAAGATAGGGCATGATGAACACAAATTCATGAAGAAATAAATAGATCACCTAACTCATCTTCTAGAGAAGCACAACATAGGTGTTCTTGAGTCCATCAAGCAGAATTCATCTACCCAAGATTCTACTAAGGCAAAAGGCAAGGTTAAGGAGAAAGAAAAGGGAAAGGAACTTGTAGCTACTACTACTTCTTCATCTTCATGGATCATTGACGTGGGTGATTCTCACCACATGGGCTCTTTCCTAGTTGAGTTTTCATCTTTAGAGCCTTGTAGCATGACTTCAATTAGTTTGGGTGATGACACATCAGTTTCCATTATAGGGAGAGGGTCAGTTGAAATGGAAGGAGGAACATTCAATAATGTTCTAAGTGTTCATTCTCTTTCAACCAATCTCTTATCAGTGTACCAAATCACTCACATTGTTCAGGGCATGAGAGTTGAGTTTTCACTAGATTCAGTGGCTATCAGGGAGTTGCATAATGATACTACAGTGGCAGTGGGTACGGCAGATCACCAAGCAAGGTTATACACCTTCTCACATTTTGCACCTGATTCTTCTCCAACAGCATTGCTGACTCATTCAGATGGAGTTATCAAATTATGGCATGAGCGGTTTGGCCACCTTAACTACCGCTACCTTGAGCAAATTTGCAAACATGACATGGTCATTGGCTTGCCTCGTGTCTAATTCTTAAAAGGACTTTGCGAGGGGTGCTCCCTTGGGAAGCATCTCAAAGCAAAATTTGACAAAAGAAAAGCTTGGAGGGCTTCACAACCTTTGGAGTTAGTCCATAGTGATGTATCGAGACCCTTTCGCAAACCATCTTTCACAAGGGCTAAGTACATCCTCACTTTCATTGATGATTTCTCTAGGTAAACTTGGATATATTTTCTCAAACAAAATTCTGAAGTGTTTGAAAATTTTCTAGACTTCAAGGCTCTTATTGAGAAATAGAGTGAGAAATCCATCAAGGTTCTTCAAACTGATAATGGAGGGGAGCATGTCATCATTAGGTTTGAGCAATTTTGCTCCACAAAAGGGATTGATTTGTAGTGCATAGTCACTTATAGTCCTTCACATAATGGGGTTGTAGAACACAAAAATAGGTTCTTAAAAGAGATGGGTAGCTGTATGATTCACTCCAAATCCTTAGCACCACAGTACTAGGCCAAAACCATTAATTATGCTTGTTACATTCAAAATAGGGTTCCTCACAAATGTTTGAAAGGGATAACACCCTTTAAAGCTTGGCATAAAAGGAAACCTAATGTTGAGCACCTTAGGGTTTTTAGATCCCCAACCATGGCCCACATACTGAAGAAGAAATGTAAATCTATGGAACGTCAGTCCAAGCCTTACATCTTTGTAGGATATCCTGATGGTATTAAGGGGTATCATCTTCTAGATCTAGTCACTCATGAGTTGTTCATTGAGAGAAGTGTCCACTTTCAGGAGAGTCCTAGACACTCAACACTTGGCACTTCTCCCTCATTGAATCTACTTCTTCATGATGATTCCTCATCAGATTCAGATCATCCATTGTAGGTTCTTGAGCCAAAGACATCTTCTTCTTCTTTGAACTTAGACAGTGAGGATAGTGATGTAGAGTCATCCACCTCTAGTCAGTCAGAGGATGAGGAGTTAGCACCTGACTCACCCACTTCTGGGCCACTTTGGGTTAGACAGACACTTGAGAGTGCTAGAACTTGAGCAGGAGATCTTGCAGATGATAGATGTACTAGGGGGATTTTTAGAGAGATCCACATGCCTTCTTTGCTTCAATTTCAGATCCACACACTTTTTGAGAGGCATCAAGGGTACCTGAGTGAGATAATTCTATGGAGGAAGAATATTCTTCCTTAATCAAAAATCACACTTGGGACTTGACTTTACTTCTTAAGGGAATAGAGATGGTTTGATGTAGGTGGATATATCAGACCAAGTTTGTAGCAGATGGGCTAGTTGATAAGTACAAGCCATGATTGGTCACCAAGGGTTTCTCACAAGTGGCAGGCATTGACTACTCAGAGACCTTTACACCCGATGCAAAGATGACTTCTATCCAACTCACCTTGGCTATTGCCGCATCACATGGTTGGGATGTGCACTAGATGGATGTGAAGAGTGCCTTTCTTCATGGAGACCTAGAGGAGATCTACATGGAGCAGCTACCAGGATTTGTTTAGGATTCTTCCTTAGTATGCAGACTTATGAAATCTATCTATGGCCTCAAACAGGCCCCTCAGGCTTGGTATGCCAAGATGGATTCCTTCCTTTTCATAGTGGGTTTCACTAGTTTCCATTCTGACCATAATGTCTACTTCTTGCAATAGGATGATTCGCTCTTGATTTTGGTTCTATATGTCGATGACCTTTTGATCACTGGGAGTTCTTCATCAGCTATTACAGTGGTGAAGGCATCTCTCCAGGATAGATTTGACATGACAGACTTAGGTTTATTACACTACTTCCTTAGCATTGAGATCTCATAGTTAGATTCAGGGATTTCTCTTGCATAGCCTAAGTATGCTCTTGACTTATTGACTCGATTTCATATGGCTGATTGCAAGCCATCTCTAACTCCCTTTCTATCAAAAGTCAAGCTTGAGGCTGATTGTTCTTCACCATTGGCTGATGCCACTTGATATCGACAACTTGTTGGTAGTCTCATCTACTTGACTCACACCAGGCCTGACATATCATATACAGTGGGACTTATCTCTAGATTTATGCAAGAACCTCATGAGCTGCATTGGAAAGTAGCTACGAGGATCTTGCATTAGATACAAAGTTCACATAGATACAAGATTCATTATAGATTTGGCATAGAGGTTGACTTGGTTGGATATACAGATTTAGACTGGGCTAGAAATTCACAAACTCACAAGTCCGCTTTTGGTTATAGTTTCTCTCTAGGTTCTAGTCTTATCAATTGGTCTAGCAAGAAGCAGAATGCTATTGCTATATCATCCATAGAGGCAGAGTACAGGGGAACTTTTAATGCAGCTATTGAGGCTATTTGGCTTTAGGAGATTCTTTCTGAGTTTGGCATTCCTATCAGGCAACCCACCATCATTTATTGTGACAACTATAGTACCATTCAAATTTGCAGGAATCTGGTTTAACACCAGTGGACCAAGCACATAGAGATTCACATGCATTTCATTCAGGAGCTTATTCATAGTCAGGTCATTGACTTGATATTTTGCTAGTCTTTGGATCAGGTTACAGACATCTTCACCAAACCTTTCACTGAGAGCAAGTTCATTCATCTACGAGCTCTTCTTGGGGTGTGGTCTACATCTACAGCAACATCATCTTTAGGGGGGCCTTTTAGCCTCTTCATTTCTTTAATGTCTCTCTTTTGGGGGGGGGAGTTTTTTCCTACAAGTTTTCTCCTTTTCTCTATCTTATGAGAGATTGCATTTGTACATGGGTACCTCATCAAGCCTAGTTGTCGAGACCCATTTTATATTTCCACATTGCCCACCTAAGTTGTGCTTATGGGGGGGTATTAGTGTAGGTTTTTATTTTTCCCTATTATTTAATTAGGGAAATTATATTTGTGCATACTTGGAGTTTTCCTACATTAGTGGGATAGGCTAGCTTATGTGGAGATGTGTGTCATAGATATGTCATAGGTGTCATAAGAATGTCATAAGTAACTCCTTTATGGGAGTTACTTATCTATTCTTAGCACCTTGTCACCACCTTTCATGGAGGAGTTACAGTCTATTCTTGGGGTGCCTTGACCACCTTTTGTGGAGGATTTACTTACGTGCTCTCCTATATGTATTCTTTACTTTATCCATCTCATGTTAATCAAATATTAGATTTTCTCCTATTTTTCTTGTGCAATTTATCTTCTTGTATAATTTCAAATTGCTTTAGCATCTATGTGATGTGCACTAGCTTCATCTCATGTGATCACATCTCCATTGCATTCGCATTATCCGGATTCTAGAAACAACTCTAATAGGGATAAATTAGTGATCTCATCAATGAGAGGAATAGTACAATCATGAGGTAATAAAGAAGGAAGAATCCACTCTAAGATGTAAGGAGGTAGATTATTAGTGTTGAAATTAAATTTCAATTTATTAGGTTCATCATCATTTGAATGAGAAAGAGTGACCTGTAAGTCTGGATTAATGTTGATGAATTCAAATAAGGGAGCATTATTGATTTTTGGAATGGTAGGAATGTGATATTGAGATTTAGGATTGGGAAGTTGAATGATTCAAGGGTTGGAATCAGCCTCATGTTTATACCGTTTACCATTATGT
The DNA here is from genome assembly GCA_037957365.1 of Torreya grandis. Taxonomy (NCBI): domain Eukaryota; kingdom Viridiplantae; phylum Streptophyta; class Pinopsida; order Cupressales; family Taxaceae; genus Torreya; species Torreya grandis. The sequence goes on from JARHVA010001443.1 coordinate 1,403,259, forward strand.
AAGAACTTGATATCATTAGATATCAGAGGAGGTGATGGCCTAAATTCTATGAGTCCAAGCTTGGCCTAAGAGTATGTTTTAAGGTAGGGGAACATAAATGACCATAAAATTAGTTTGAATAGTCTTAGGTCTGATTGTAAGGGGAAGACAAATACAACCAAGTGGGTTTTGATTAGTTTTATCAAATATATGGAAATTTATATGGGTTTGTTTGAGATTATCCTTATTGTAGCCAAGTTGTTAGATGAGCCATAAATATTTCACATTAATACTAAACCCTTCATCAACTAAAAGTTTATGAATAAGGGTAGTTTTGTTACCAAATCTTACACTATAAAAGAGGGTGTTCAAGCCTCTTCTAGATTTGGGAAACATGGAAACACTTCCAAGTATATAGGTGTACCTATAGTGGAAGTGAGCCTCGAGATTTAAATGGATAGCTCCCTGAATATATCTTGAAAATATTATTACATATCTAATACTTGATTATGGGGGAAAAGGGTTATAAATTGCATGAAATAAACATATTCTAAAAGGGTGATGCACAAAGATGTCTTCCACAAGACTATCATACTCTATCAAAAAGAGAAAAGACATACAACACTAGTCTAAGAGTCCTATAATGCACTAGCATTAGTGTTTTGATATGAAGGTGAGATACACGAAGAATAGATGAGAAAGCAAGGATAGATGAATATATCTTAACTATTCACTATACATCTCTTCACACACTTTGACAAGATAATATATGAACTCAAACTAGATTGTATTTATTGTTCTAAGGCAAAGTACAATATCAAATCTAGAAAGGCTTGACCATACATGGTGTGGTATTAGGTTAAAAAGGCCAAATGGTAGCTAATTATAGAAATTCATAGAGAGGAGATAAGAAAGAAGTTTAAGAGTCATTGGAACACATTTTAAGACATGAGAACTAGTTATGTTGTAGGTACAACTAAGTGTGAAATAGACCATGAATGCCTTTTAAGACAAATGTCCATATAAATCATGACAAACTCTCCAAAATGGTGTAGATATTATTTAGCTAGCCTTTGTAAAGCTATTTTCATCATGGATCATCTCTCAATCATTTAAAACTAAACTAAAAGAGTCAACACATGTACTATGATAGTCATAGATGTTTTCCAGGTTGTTAGCTATCTTTTAGACATTTGTATTTACCATCTATAGTCACTCATTGATTTTTTGGACTTTTTTCTTTACATCTAGCAGTCATTATTGATATTTAGTCTTTGATTGAGCTTTCATGGTATCATATGAGTTTAAAGAGCTTGATTTACTATAGATTCCTTTGATCCTACATAGTCACCCATGTGGCCTTCCTTACCACATTGTTCATTATATTATAGAATATACTTTGTCATCACTTTAACATGTATCCCATCTTGTCCATCTGGAATCCAATAGAAGTCCTAATTAACCCCTCCTATAGTTTTTATACTTTGAATTTCAATATTGATCATTGATCATTGATCCAAGATCTTGAGATTATGATAGTTGGAAACATTTTGTTTGATCTAATCTCCTTGACTTGTTAACCTCACTCACACTGTTAGATATGGATGTGTGATTAAACATGAGTCATATATTATTATCTGATTGCTCAAACATGATTTGATCCTAGGATTCATTAACATTTTGAATCTAATCACTCCATTAATCTACTTTTTCATGATCAAATGTGCACCATATATCTTTGGAACCCTTTAATATTGTCAAATCATCCACTATGTTGATTTTGGTGTATGATAGAATGCTAACTATTGATCTACTAGGACTCACTGTTTGAACTTAAATAGATATTTTACAAGACCCAAAATTGATGTTTGTGTGCCTATATTTGACACCTACATGAATGTATTTGAAATTTGCATAATCATTTATGAGATATTTGAATCCCAATGGTTATTTATCATGACTTAAATTTAACATCCAAGTAATTGTTAATGAAGTTTGTGAGACCGTAAATGATGTCTACATGACTATCACTTTTTGAATGCCAATGATTTTTACTTGGGCTTATTTTTGACATTTTCATGAATGTCATACTTTTATAGATCAACTTTATTAAAAAAAATTCAATTTCAATGGAGCTTTTATTTTGGGTAATTTCATTGGGCTCTTTATCTTTGGGATAATTTCCTTGCAAGAATGATGGCTTCAGATTTTTTGCATCAACCAATTTTATTGAAATAATATGGGTCATAAAGTTTTATGTTTCAAACATTTTATTAGAAAGAATATTTCTTTAGCCTTTTGCATTAGAGAATTTATCTGAAAGAAATCAGACTTGGCTCTTTTACTGTAGATAAAATGTTTGAAAGAACTAAACATTCAAGATTTTTACGTCGGACTATTTTTCTTGAACACTTTATCCAAAATAATTTTGTCTTTGGAAAAATTCTTGTAAAATTATTTCCCTAAAATAAATACTTATGCTTTAGAAATTTTTCCCAAAATAAATAGGTCTTCAAACTTTTTTCTATGGACAAAATGTTTGATGAGTCCCCAACACTTAGCCAAAAACCTAAAAGAATTTTGGACTTGTTATAAAAACTACCACTTGATCTTGTGAAGGATATAATGAAATTCTAAGGCTCGTGAAACTCACCCCATGATTTGATTTCTTGAACACTGTGAAAACTTATTACTTTCATATATGACTCTAAAATGACCCCTAAGATATCAAATGACACAAGGACTAAACTAGATGATGACCAAAGCTAGAATGGTATGCAAAATGACATTAAGTATAACTATTCAACACCTTATGATGCTATAATGAACCCCTTATATAATATTTTTGATATAGGGGGATTGATCCATTTTAACTCATGGTAAAAATGTTCAACATTCTTTGCAATTTACCAAGGGTGGCATGCTTGTTATGCCATTATCTATTGCCTAATCATGTCCATTAGGATATGGAGTCACATGTACAATAGGTTTGACACATACATACCTTTGAAAACACATAACAATAGGAAACAACAAGGACAAAACACAAAGAATAAACAAACATATGTTAAACTAGAACATTTAGGAAACACAACACACATAACAAAAACAACACACACATAATCTACTATCTACAAAATTTATCTTTTACCCTTCAATAGCAAGGTTTCAAATGTATCCCATTTACAAGGATAGGTAGCCCTTCTCCATTAATCCTTGCTAATTGGAAATAATTTATTTCCTTACACTTGATGATGACATATGATCTACTCCATAAGGTATCAAATTTTGTATGCCTCCCTAGTTTTTCTCTATCTTCATCCCATTTTAACACTATATCACCTTCTTGGAATGTTCTTGGAGTTGCCTTCTTGTCAAAATACCTTTTCATAAGTACTTGGTGATGTTTCATAGCTTGATGAGTCTACTCTCTAGCCTCTTGTAGCTTCATTAATTCTTTCAATCTCACCTCCATTGGAGTGTTCTTAAGAAGCTCTAGTTGATGTGCCAAATCTAAGGTAGGTAACTCTTGAGAGATAGATAGCCTAGCTTCCTTTCTATAGACAAGAACAAAAGGATAATTTCATGTTAACCTATTGGGATTTATCCTATCATCCCATAAGGTTGTATTCAATTTGGTGTGCAAAGACCTCTGGTTATGGTCTAATTTTCTCTTGATGATTATAATTAGATTCTTATTATTAGATTCAGCCAACCCATTACCTTGAGGATAATAGTTAGATGAAGTAATAAATAATAGGCCATTACTATTTGCTTATTTAGTTATCTTATCACCCATAAAATTAAGAGCTTATATAAAATAATAGTAGGAGTACCAAACCTTGTTATGATGCTCTCATACAACTCCAAGATATAATTTTCATTAGCTTCCTAAAATTCTACTACCTTAACCCATCTTGTAAAATAGTTAGTTTTTTTGAGTATCCATTTATGGCCATCACTTGATGGGGGACTTATCATGCCAATGAAATCAAGACCCCATTGCATGAATGGTTGATCAACTTGGATAGGCTTTAAAGGAAGAGCTACAAGCTTCTATTTTCCTACAAAGAAAGCACATTATACACACCCTCTCACTTAAACATGGTAGTATTTGAAAAGGCTGGGCCAATAATAGCCTACCCTCATGATCTTGGTAGTTTTGATTCTTAGAGACAAGTGACCACCTACTATCCCATCATGAAACTTATTGAGACTAATCATTATCAATGCATCTCAATATTACACCATTGATGTCCCTCCTAAAAATCACACCATCTACAAGACAAAAGGGAATAGATTGTAATCTAAAATATCCCTTTGTGATCTATTCATATTATTAGGATATTCACCATTTTGAAGAAATATAATCACATCTTGTGTCCAACTCTGTATATGCAAGGAACCAGTTGGTTGGGAGCAATCATGATTGACTAGAACCTCTTATTTTGACTCATGAAAATCTAAAGCTAGTTATTCACAAAGGCCTTTACCTCTTACCAATTTTGTTACTTTGATATAAACATCATATTCCATTCCCTTAGTGATCTATATTTCTATTTTCTCACTAAGGTCTCTTCTCAAAAGAAACTCCTTGGTAATAGGATGAGAAACCATAACACAAATTTTATTGTTTGAAACCATATGCTTGAACTTATTTAATCCCCTTACAATAACAAGGACTTATTTCTCCACAAAGGTGTACTTGAATTCTTAATCTTCTAAACCTTGACTAAATAATGCAATAGGTTTCTTCACACCCTCATCATTATTTTGCATTAACATGGCTAAGATAGTATCAAGGTTAGCAAATGATTACAACATGAAGTCTTTAACAAAGTCAGTATTCACAAGAGTAGGAACTTATGTAATTGCTTTCTTAATGGTTTTAAAACTATTATTATTTTCCTTAGTCCAAGAAAAGACCTAGTTCTTCCTAAGCATATCTATGATAGGTTTCACCAAAGATGAAAAATCACGTATGAAATTCCTTACAAAATTTATCTTGCTTGAGAAACTTTGGAGACCTTTTTTATGCAAGGGAAATGATATGCCAATAATAACCTCTATCCTTTCAAGATCAATAGCCAAATTGACTTTGGAAATAATGTGTCCCAAGATTTTATCTTTATGGATAGTAAATATGAATTTATTTGGATTAAGAGATACTCCATACTTCATACATCTTTCAAACTATTTCTATCTAAATTTTTGCTTTTTTGCTTGATTTAAAAAGAAAGAAACTAGTGAGGAAGGGTGTGTAGAAAACATATTACAATGTGCACGTGTTAGATCAAAGTGACTATAGATATATCCTCTTTGGCTTGGTAGTATGACTTGAAAATAAGAAAACAATACCACAAAAATTGTTTGTTAGACAAGTAAAAAGGTGGATTGCCTAGCGTGAGCTAGATCCTAGAAATGAAAGCTTTCTAGGAGGCTGGCAATCCACATAATTTAAACACTTAAGTTGATAAAATAAAATAAAAGTATTTTAAATAAAATAATATAAAACTAAAACTAAAAACAACAAGCAACATCAAATACAACTAGTGCTAAAATTTGGTTAAGGCAAAATGGTGGTTTTTGTTTTGGTTGAGTTCATAAATGGTTAAATGGGTAAATAATAGTCAATAAATGGGGGATAAATGGTAAAAATGATTATGAGTTCAAGAGGTCAAGATGTAAAAGAGGAAAAAATGGTAAATGGTCAAGGTGGTAGGAAGATAGAAAGGCAAAGAGGTAAATGGTCAAGATGGAATAAGGAGGTAAAAGGTGAATGGAAAAAGAAGTAAATGGATAAGAGGATAAGGAGATAAAAGAATTAAAAGAGATGAGATTAAGGGGCTAAAGGGGTGAGGTCAAGGAAATAATAAGGCCAAGAAACGAAAGAATTGAAATACAAGAAAGCAAACAAATGTTACCTTGATGTTTGATGAAGATAGTTGATAAATATGGTGTTGTTGATGGAGCTTGAGGCAATTTTGGTAGAGTCTGGCTACTTGATGATATTCTCCTCCAAAATTGATGACCTTCTTGATGATTGACTAACCTACAAGATGAAATATTTTAACCCAAAATCCAACATAACCTTTGGTGAAGGAGAAGGGGGTATTTATAGCATTTGTTGTCAATAATCATGCCAAATGAGAGAAAATAAGTATGGAACAATTTTTAAAGTGGTCTCATAAATGATAAAGTGGATAAGGATGGTGGGATTTCCACCTTATTGGTTTGTCTCCTACCTTTCACATGAGTCTAATTTGGAGTGGGAATCATGCACATGGGCTTAAATGAAGCCAAAGGACTTTTCACTAAGATATTTTGTCTTTTGGCTAAGTGCCCCATGAATTTTGGCACCATTCTCCATGTGAGTGCATGGGTGGTCATGAAAGACAAGGGGGTGAGATTCCCACTTATCCAATCAGTCTCCCACTTGGTTAGTTTGTCTCCAAACTTTCTAAAGAGTCTAAATGGAGAGGGAATCATGCACATAGGCTCATATGGATCCAAAATACAATCCACCACTTACTTCCATCTTTTGGATAAGTTTCCCATGAATTTTGGAACCATTATCCATGCATGAGGATAAAAACACATGTTTAATGATGGCCCCATAGGGAAAAATGTTCCATATTCTAAAGGAGGGGCCCTTTGGTGTTTAATGATGTCATGAGGTACCTTATAGGTGGGTCCTAGGTGGGGTATGATTTCTCACCTCAATCCACATCACTTCCAAGCCATGTCACTTACCATATCACCTTCCCTATCACTTACCATTTCACATGCCCTATCACTTGCCATGTCATCATGAATAGTGACAGCAAGTCCCATAGTGAATAGTGATACTAAATAGTACTTTTGAATAGTAGTATGTGAATAGGAGAATAGTTATTTGGTTAGGTTAAAAGGGGTTGGTTAAGGCATAAGAAAGTTTTAGGGGGACTTTAGGGGGTCTCAAGGCATTCAATCATAAAAAATTGTAAGTGTACATTTTTTTAGTGTCTACATTTTGCCCTTTTTTATTATACAACTTTGAATTAACAAACTACAAAATAAAAATGAATCACTTAGTCAAAGGTCAAGATACCTTGAGTATGAGAGGATGTGTTCCCCCTCAAACTAGGATTTGATGAGGTAACACAAAATCAGGTGTGGGTTTGATAATCAGTTAATGGGGAGGCACTAGGTGGTACCATAAGGTAGTTTGGGTATTCAAGACATAAAAATGTGCACAAAATATGACTAATTATGGTAGTTGAGATCACAAATGAACTAAAGTTTCCAATGTTGGTTAATTTAAGTTTGGGTCTAGAGGGACATATGTCAGGGGTAACTAGTACACAACATTAGTCATAGTTGATTGAGTCATGCCTATCAAGTGATCTAGATAGGGTTGAGGTTGGTTGTAGGTATATAAGGTAGGAAGTGTTCCTACAAAACAACCTAAATGGTCAGGTCATGTAAAAATGTAACATGGAAAGGTTGGTTGGTGTGGTCAAAATGGCCTAAGCAAGGTCATCATAAAGATATGTAGTAGTTAGGGTCCAAATAGTTAATATTGAGGTGGACATGGTCAAATGGTTAGTTGGTTGAAGAGAGTGGTTAGCAAGGGTTTAGGTAGGGAGTGGCCAAGCTAACTCCATATGTACTAGGAAAGTGGGCACTACCTACATAATTTCATGGATGTGATATCCAACAAAACTTCAAGACAAATGTAGTTCTTAGTCGAGTTCATATGGGCTATCCCAATGTGATATACCACATGGTTAGGTTGGGGTTGATAGTTGATTAATGGTTAGGTGTCATGGTCTAGGTTCATGAATAGTCACCATAATAATCCCACATGCATTAGGAGGAGAATACATGGATGGGAAGGGTAGGATAAATAAGTGTGTAGTAAAAGGCTAAGAATCACAAATATCTTGTGATGGAGCTAAGCCAAAGAAGAGGTGCCTTCATGAAGAGGTTATGCCTTATAAAATTATGTGAGGGTATAAACACAGTGTTTGCCTCTATCACTATGAGCTAAGTTTTAGGAGGTGGGAGTCTATCCGGATCTACATAGTCTTTTGAGAAAATGTTCACCACCATTATGAGCTGAGTTTTAAGGTTAGTAACAATGTGATGACCTATAAATAATTTATTTGATGGCCAAGTAGATTCTATGAGTTATAAAGTTGGCAACATGGTGATTGATAAAGGATGGACCTTGCCTAACCCAAGAGTTCTATAGGTAGTCTAGACAAATGGTGGCCATGTATATATCCTCTATCCCAGTTCTTTGGAACCAATGACTTTGGGTTCTACTCAAAAGAGGCCCTACTAGTAGGGAGTTATGTGGTCTAGGATATTGGTTATATATTTAGATAAGATGGGGGAGCTTTCCAAGTGGTAAGTATTTGGGAGCTACTACTGCTAGCAATAGTAGTAGTTTTAGAGGTGTGATCATTGTAGAAAACCAAGGCTAGAAGCCAATTTACATTAACTAGGTTAATATGACACTGACACAAATAACCACCATACCTATAAAGACTATAAGATTATAAATCAAGTAGAGACATCAGATGTAGGTTGGTTGATATAAGCAACAAAAATACATCATGATAGTACATAATGATTGTATCGAGATGACTAGTTGGATCAAGGGATATGTGTCCACATGAAAAAGTGAGTAGACATGACCATTTTAAGTGGGAAGACTATTAAAAGGAATCAATGACAGTAGAATACCTTCCCCATTAGTGTAATGAATAATCATGTTAGCAAGGAATAATAGTTAGGTAGTCTATTTAAAGAATCATGGTAAGAATGAATACCTATTGTGAAGTTATTTGGTTTTATAGGTTGTTCAAGGTGTAGAGAACTACCATAGGTTAAAGATGGTGAATAATGGGAGTAATAATGGAGATAATTAGCAACCCCCATGACCCAAAATAATATATATGGTGAATTTGAGTATCTATGATCCAAAACTTAGAAGTTTTGATTGACAAATATTTTAAGAACACAAAAATAACATAGTAACAATAAATTCTCTGAGAAGAGATGTTTTATTAATCAAGATTGTAATACAACTATATGCTTATCTCTGGGATGAGATGTCTAATTTCCATTTTAGGTTACATCTTCATTTATATATATTTTTAAATTAGGAGGAGGTGGAAGGGTCACCAATCTTGAGGGAGATTAAGTGGTTCAACTTCCATGATTTAAAACAATAAGAATTTAAGGAATTACTATTTTTAGACTGCACTACTAAAATTGAAATTTGGGGCACTTCCATTGATTTTTGGGGGTCAAAAACCATTAATAAAATCTCCATGCCATCTCATTTTTTTCTCCTCATTATTATCTTTCTAATGGTTTAAACGGGTAGTCAATTAGAGCTATGGTGTAAAAGTTATGGCTCCTAAAAGTTTCATCATCAATTGGGGTAGAACCGTCACCCAAATTATTGCCTAAATTATTACCCAGATCATTCCTCCCTCCTTGAGAATCAATTGTAACCATTACACCAATATTCCTTATTAGGTGTGTCAATTGTGTCTTAATTTTATTCTCTATGAGCCACTTATCTTGGTGGATAAGTTGGCCCCTTTTTACCACCCAATAAAGTGGAATAGAGCATCCTCTTGTTGTCTTCATCCAGGTGTCCACAATCTGATCCTCCTCCACTAGAGCAAAACTATGTGGATCAAGCTCATCAATGTCTAGTTATTTTTCTATGATTTAAGTATCTAACATAGGTGGATGATATGGTTTGAGGAGCTCCATGTTGAATATTAGATGCATACCAAGGTAGGCTAGTACGTTCAATTCAAAATCATTTTCTCAAACTTTTCTGGTGATGGTGTAGGGACCATATTACAGAGGCCAAATTTTTTTTGTGTGGGCCTACAATGCATTCCTTTTGAAGCCATAACCAAACCTTGTCACCCAAAACAAAATGGTGTGTAATCTTATGTTTATCATGGCATTGCTTATACTTCTAATTCATCTTCTCCAAGATGTCATGAACTTGATACTAGATGTGTTGCATTTATTCAATGAACTTTTTTGCTTTTGCTACCTCAGATATTCCATGAGGTATGTATTCTATGGTGGATAATGGAATGGCTATATCAATTGGTGCCATGGGTTAGAGCCCAAAGCATACTTGGAATGGACTATGCTTGGTCAAGCTGTGGAGGGCCTAATTGTATCCATGTTGTATGAAAATAAACCCCTCATCCCATGTGCATGGATGTTTAGAATGATACATCTGAATCATGTGAATAATCAAGTGGTTCACAATTTCTATCTGACCATTAGTCTATGGATGGAAGGATGTGGAATTCATTAGCTTAGTATCCATTATCTTCCATAGAGTGGACTAGAAGATGCTCAAGAACCTACTATCTTGATCTCAGATAATGGGCTTGGGGAGACCAAAATGGAGCCATACATGAATAAAATATAGTTGAACAATTTATTTAATAGATATATTTTTATTATAAGTAGTCATGATAGCCATTTTTAAAAAATGATCAAATACAACAAAAATATAGTCCTTGCCATGTTTTGAAGTGGCCAAACTTGAGAGAAAATCCATTGAGATAGATTCCTAAGTCCTAGTTGGTTCTGGCAATGGCATGTACAATCCTTGCTTCTTATTTTTTGATTTGGATATCACACATGGGGTGCAAGATTTGAGATACCTTTCCACATCCTTTCACATATGGGGCCAGTAAAAGTGTTTTTGAAGAACTACCAATGTCTTTTATACACCAAAGTGTCTAGCTTTCCTACTGAAATATGCTTCCCATATCATCTTCTATTGCTCTATAGCTAGAACATAGATGTGCCCAATATGACAGAGGACATTATCTTGTAAATAGAAATTAGAAACATGTTTATCTTTTTTAAGCACATAATATATATCAGCAAATGTAGGATCTACTTCATATAGAGTACCCCAAGTGGCAGTCTCATGTCCGCACAGGTCAATAACTATTGTGAGTGTATTAATTAGTGGGTAGCTAAAATAATATATGGAATTATTTAAGCTCCCTTTTTTGTGTTTGATTATTAGATGGAATTACTACAGATATGTGTCCCACTTTTGGTGCCTCTCATTTTGTATTTTTCTCTACATCTGGATGAATTCTAATGGTATGTGGTTAGTGTGGATGACCATCTCTTTCCCCAAGATATAGTGTTTCCATTATTTGTAGGCTTACACAATGTCATAGAGATAATTATCATATGTCAGGTATTTCTTGACTGTATCAGTGAAATTTTCACTATGATATGCAATAGGATGGCCATGTTGCATGATGATAGCTCCCATGGCATATTTAGATGCATCTATCATCAACTTGAAAGGTTAATTCAAATCTGGCAAGGCAAAAATAGGGGTTGAGCAAATTTTATTCTTTAAATTCTCAAATTCCCTTTATTGTATTTCACCCCACTAAAATGTATCTTTAGCTCCTCCTTTAGTCACTTGGGTTAGTGGTTAAACAACATGTGAAAATCCAAGAACAAACCTGTGATATAAATTTGCAAGACCCAAGAAGCTATAAAGTTTTGTGAGGGTCTTTGGTGTAGGCCACTCTTGAATAACCCAAATCTTCTCTAGATCAACATGAACCCCTTCTTCATTCACAATGTACCTGAGGTATTGAATTATTTTCATCTTGAATGTGCATTTGTCAAGATTTGCATACAACCTGTGCTCTTAAAGAGTTTGAAGCACCTTAAAAACATGTTGAAGATGTTCCTCCCATGTTCTACTATAGATGAGTATGTCATCCAAGTAGACAACCATGAATGAGTTGGTGAAGGGCCATAAGATGTCATCCTCATCCTCATGAAGGTTGTAGTTATGTTATTTAAGACAAAAGGCATAAACAACCATTCGAAGAGCCCCTCCTTAGATTTGAATGCAATATTCTAGACATCGGTTAGATCAATGGGAATTTGGTGATAGCCAAATTTGAGATCAATTTTGGTGAATAACTTCACACCATGAAGTTGGTCTAGCAAGTCATCAATCTTGGGGAGGGGGTATAAATTCTTCATAGTGATTTTAATCAAGGCTTGATAGTCAATACAAAGCCTCCATGTTCCATCTTTCTTTGGTGCTAAGACAATCAGGTTACCATAGGGTGAAGATCTTAGCTTGATGTGACCCTTTTGGATCAATTCTTGAATCTATATTTTTATCTCATCATTCTCTAAAATTGATCTATGATACACAAGACTATTAGGAAAAGGTTATCCTAGGATCAAATTGATAGAATGTTTTACCTAGTAGTACAGTGAAACTCCTATGGGTGACTTGAATAAGTCATCATATTCTCCTATGATTTTTCCCATCTACTTATATTATTGTTTTGATTGTGTAGTTAGGAATGCAACATTGGCTTTCTTGGATTTCTATGATTTGACCACCATGAGAATGAATTACTTTGTCTTCTCTACCAATATTTTACATTATTTGGCACTAATCATGGAGATAGATGTGGGAGGTGGTACCTCTGGTACCCTATAGCACCATGTTTCAAAAGTGAGGGTGATTATTTAGGTTCATGATTCATATATGCCATGTTGATCATAAATGAAAGGTTGACCAAGGAGTACATCACAAACATCTAGATTGACCACATCACACAAGACTTCATCTTGGAAAGGTTTTATTGCATATGAAAGAAGATAATGATGGCTGATATAGAGGTCTCTCCCTAGGCTCAACCATCCAATACTGTATGGATTTGGGTGAGGCTTCATGGATAGATTTATATTTTCACAACTTTAGCATAGATTAAATTCTTTTGAGTCCCACTATCAAGAATGAAACATAAAGGCTTACTTTTCACCCATAATTTGGAGTGAAACAACCTTTCCTTATCATCTAGCCTTTCCTCATAGTTTTATGATAAATCAATGATGGTATTGGGCTCAGTGTCTACAATATCTTATTCATCCTCTTTGATTGTAGGTTATGTATGAGATAGAGTAGTAGATGTCAAGTATTGTGACTTAGAAAGTAGTGACTTGATGGCTCAACATTCTTCTTTGGAGTGAGTTCAAAATCACACCATTTTCTAGTCTTCCCCTTCTAGGGTTTCTTATCTTTAAACTCCATTTGCTTCTAATTTTGGCCTCATTTTTAACCTTCCTTGTCACTTTTCCATTTTTAATGTTGACTCTTCATATTCTTTCTTCCATGCTTCTGCTTAATCTTCACTATGAACTTGTATGCCTCAATGAGGGTTTCCAAATTAAAGAGTTCTATTTCCCCCCATATGTACATTATAATCCACCATGATATTTGAGATTCTTATGTTTATCACTTTCTTGGATGCCCAATCTTGTAGACAAAGAATGAAAAATATCAGTGTAATCTTGAATTGGTCCTTACCTTGGTGAAGTTATTACCACTGTATGTACAAATCATCATATGCTCCAATGGGATAGTATTCTTCCTTTACCACTTACACAAAATCATCCCAGGTAGGTTTCACCTCAAAGCTAATTTCATCTATACTAAACCTCTTTTTGTACACTTCCTACCAATTTTTCATGGGTAATGATGCTTTCAAAAGAGCAAAAGTGATTTTTTCTCCATCGGTGAATTTATTTACAAAAAAGTATGAAGATAATTGATCCAAATAATTTGTTAATACATCATCATTTATTTTTCCTTCAAATATAGGGATATAAAAATTCACCTAAACCTTGAAGGGTGTTGGGGAACTAAAAGGATGTTCCATGGATGAGGAGCTAGGAAGTGCAGATGAGGAGCTAGAATTTCCCATTGGGAATTGTTAGAGAATTTGGGAAAATTGTTATATCATCTATGTTGTTACTATTAAAGGGATTCATTCACAATTTCCTTGAAGGGATCAGATGTCTTAGTGTCATCTACCATTTGAAGTCATTTGGAGTGAATAGGTAGATAGTTTGGAAGCTCTATTGTTTTCCACCCAAGCTTCTTTTAGCCTGAACTCATCCTTGGGATCATACACTCTCAAGACAAACCACTCTAATATACTAATCTAAAACTCAAAAGTTTTGATTGAAATATATTTCAAGAACATGAAAATAACATAGTAACAATGAATTCTCTAAGAAGAGATGTTTTATTACTCAATATTGCAATACAACTATATGTTTATCTTTGGGAAGAGATGTCTGATTTCTATTTTGGGTTACATGTTCATTTATACATATTTTAAAATTAGGATAATGATGTGGAAGGTCACTAATCTCAATGTAGGTCAGATGATATAAACAATAAAAAGACATCATGATAGTGCATAATGATTATATCGAGATGACTAGCTGGATCAAGGGATATGTGCCCACATGAAAAGGTGAGTAGACATAACCATTTTAAGTGGGAAGATTATTAAAGGTAATCAATTACATTAGAAGACCTTCCCCATTAGTGGAATGAATACTTATGTTAGCAAGGAATAATAGTTAGGTAGTCTATTTAAATAATCATGGTAAGAATGAATACCTATTGTGAAGTCATATGGTTTTATATGTTGTTCAAGGTGCAGAGAACTACCAGAGGTTAAAGATGGTAAATAATGGGAGCAATCATGGAGATAATTAGAAACTCCCATGACCCAAAATAATCTACATGGTGAATGTGAGTATTTATGATCCAATACTTAGAAGTTTTGATTGATAGATATTTCAAGAACAAAAAAATAACATAGTAACAATGAATTCTCTGAGAAGAGATGTTTTATTACTCAATATTACAATATAACTATATGTTTATCTCTGGGAAGAGATGTCTGATTTCCATTTTAGGTTACATCTTCATTTATACACATTTTGAAAGTAGGAAGAGGATTGTAAGGTCACCAATCTTGAGGGAGATTAATTGGTTCAACTTCCGTGATTTAAAACAATATAGAATTCAAGGAATTACTATTTTTAGAAACTTACTATTTTTAAACCACACTACTAAAATTGAAATTTAGGGCACTTGCATTAGGTTTTTAGGGGTCAAAAACCATTTATCAAATATTCATGCCATCTCATTGTGTTCTCATTCTTAGTTTTCCAACAGTTCAAATGGGGAGTCAATTAGAGCTATGGTGCAAAAGTTATGGCTCTTAAAAGTTTCATCATCAATTGGGGTAGAACCATCACTCAAATTATCGCCTGAATTGTTGCCCAGATCAATCTACCAAATACTATAACATTTAGTGGTGATAATAGAAGTGTTGTTAAAACAATAAAAAGAGGAAAGGCACCCACAACCTAAGCTCAAGCTTGAACTCTTACCTCCTTAGCAGTGAAAAAGGTGAAATTTTCATTGTGCAAGGTGTAGGGATAGAGAATGTGACCTTCAGCCTATCCATGGAGGGAATTGTCACTATCTAAGGGGATATGTGTGAAGGCAAAAAATAAAGGTACCTATATAAGTAAAATAAATAGATTAGAGGGATGCAATGGCTACAATAGGTGAGCAGGGTGAAAGACCTAGAGCATAATATCATTCTCACCCTATGGGGATGAATGTAGAAGAGGAGAAAAAAGTACACCCTTTAGTAGATAATAATATAGTGAATGTTAAAAATGTTAGTTTAGGGAGTAATTAAGTGCAAGGATGGTTTAACACAAATCTAGAATCACCAAATAATTATCCTAATGCTTAGGTAGGAAAATAATGTATGTAGAGGCCTTAGGTGGATAGTCTAATAACTTTGTATGTGTCATGTGACTCCTCACACCCTAAATAAAATAATTCATATTTTGTTGTAAATATGTTAGATGTCATTGTTTGAATATTATTATGCTTAGGGTTATGTGGATACTCATTAATTCTATGGTTATGGTTATGATTGCTATGGTTATGGTTGTTATAATCTTGCTTAACGTAAAGTAGACAGGGTAAGACAATGAACAACACTAATGGTAAAGTGAAGAATATAATCAAGAGACAAATGTTGTAATGAAAATATCAACTAAGCACATTAGGATGAGAAGAGGGCATGATGTTCCTTCTATGATAAAGAATAAAATAAACCTGAAGTAGGCTTGGATTAATGAATATAAACCCTACAAATGTGTCGCATGAGCATTATTTGAACACTAAAAAAAGGTGTGTTGATCACACTCTATCAAGTACATGTAAAATGTGTAGAGGGTTTAAAGGTTGAAGAGGTGATGGATAGGGCAAAGGGAATAGCTAGAGAGGGACAAAAAGAGGACACATGCTTAATAGATAAAGCTATTAAAGGAATAAGTGGATGCCTTGAAGCAGTGAACCTAAAAAAATTTCATGCATTAAAGCAGGAGAGCCAAGGATATGAGGAAACAAAAATGTATAAACACATATAAGCAATATGACTAGTGACCACACTCTAATGATTGAAAATTTAGAGTATCAATGGGAGAAAATAAATGGGATCCAACAAGGGATGAGGTGAAGGCGGACCAAGAGATGGATGAAGAGATAAGTAAATAAAAAATGAGGTCATAGATAAAGATGAAGGTGGATAAGGATGGAAGGAGCCAAGCATGGATATGGAGGAGGAAAAAAATAAATTCGGGAAGAACAAGGAATGTCATCAAGGGAGATGAAAAAGATGAAATGAAATGGAGAAAAGAGAAGAAAAATAAAAGGTGGAAGATGGGGGTTTGAGGAATGTACTAAAGAATGATAGATTGGAGAATTGAAAAGGATGGGGAAAGAAGTGTAACAATCATGAAGGGTAAGGAGAGAATGAGAAATATGGGAGGCCATTAGATGTTTGAAAAGAATTCTAAAAAAGGTGAAGGAGAAAATAGTTTGGTGATGAAAATGAAAAATAAGGAAATACATGGAAGAAAAGGAAATAGGGGGAAAGGGAGTGAAATGAGGACACAAAAAAGATGATAGGAGAGTGAATAAGTAGGTGAATACATGGCCAAGTAAGCATGGATGATGATAGGCAAGCAAAGGAATAATGAAGCAAATTAGAGGGAATTGTTGGAGATGAGAATGGGATGGAAAATTGGCAAGGGGTTAAGAACAGTAAGGGGAAGCTAAGAATGGGTGGATAAGAAGCTAAAGAGATAAGGTATGTGTTAATCATCTTGTTAGAAGAGATTGACAAGCTGAATGGGTGATTAGAAGAGATTGACAAGCTGGAAAGTGGTGAGGTGGTGAAGAAATAGGGGAACATAATGAAAGGGCATGAGATGAAAATAAGGGATGAAGATCAGGGATGATAAGAAGGAAAAGGAAGAATTGAATCAGGGATATAAATCATAGACACTCACACAAATACAAAAGATAAGTGAGTACTAAGATGGAAAGAGGAAAAAGGGAATGCAAAGTTCAAAAGACTAGACTAATAAGAAGAAAAGGGAAATTATGGATGGCTTCTCAAAGGATAAAGACCCGATTAGAAGCTAGTTGTGGATGAAAAAAATGGAAATGGTGGTAAGAGTGATAAATCAATAGAGAGTGGTGGCACACGTAAAAAAATGGGATGCTAGAAGAAATAAAAATCATGAAAATTTGAAAATTTTGGAAAGAAGAGAATAAGAACTGATAATTGGAATGAATGTGGTTTAGAATTAGTGGAAGAGAAGTAAGAGGTGGTAGTAAAGAAGATAAAGAAGTAAAAGTATCCCTTAGTGTGTATGGGAATAAGATGATGTGGAATTGGTGAGGAAAGGAGAGTGATAAATAGGGTAAAAAAATAAATAATGGTGAGGGGAGATGATGAGGATGGTGAAAGAAGACAAAGGTAATAAAGGGAAAGGTTGGTAATAAGTGGAGAGAAGAACAAAAAACATGAAAAGTGGATGAGGGAATGAGCTATGAAACATACGTGAAGAAAGGTGATGGGGAGGCCAGTGAAGTAGAGTAGGTGGTGGATTTATGGGAGATAAGAGGGGCCAATGAGGAAGGATATCAATCCTTGTGTTAAAAGAGATTGACAAGCTGAAAAATTGGTTAAAATAAATTGACAAGCTAAATGGAGGGAGGTGGTGAGGAGATACATAAATAAGTGGAAGAAGATATTTTATGAGGGAAAACAAAATAAAGGATGCAACTAAGCTAACCTTAGTAACTGAGTACTGCTTACATAGTCCAAAAAAACCTCAAGCCAATGTAGTTCTCCTAGTAATTGGGGGAAAACAAAGAGGAAGTATTAGGTGATGTTAAAATACAAGGATGATAGGAAAAATCCAAAGCTTCCCTAATATAGCATGCCCTAAGCACGAGGGCACTATTAGCAATATAAATTAATGAGAAGAAAAATGGGAGGGTAATTAGTTGTTAGTGGTTGAACTACCTTTAGAAATCAAGCAGTGCTTACATAGTCCATGGACATCAGGATAATGTAGTTCAACTAGGGTTGGAGAATGGGGCTCAAATTGGCTACCCCAATTTGATAGACCAAATGGTCTTGTTTTGTTGAAGGTTTGTAAATAAAGCATGTGTGTCGAAGGCAAGTTGGGGTTGCAAAAAAAGGTATCCCCAGAAGGTGGGTTGATTGAAAATAATTATATTCTAATTTTATTTATGGTTTGGATGGATGATAGTGATGGCACATAAGTAGGTTAGAGGACCATACTAGATGTGTAAAAATACATGAAAAATACATAACTCAATGAGGAGAGGATAATAAATGAAACATAATGCCTATTTGTTGACAAAGAAAAAGTAAAACAAAACCCAAGGTTAGATTGACTTAAGGAACATAAGTCTTTTGAATGCTTTGTGTTATCATACATTAGTTGATAAAATAAGTGTCTTGGTCACAGTGTGTCAAGTAAGCTCTAAATCCCTTGATTTATAGATAGTATAAAGGGAAGATGGGTAATAGGTGATATGAAGGACAATGGGTGATGTGTATGGTAACCTCATGTGGGTTAGTTTTCCCCTTTTATAGGTGACCTAATAATGGTAATAGACAAGTCCATGTCATATGCTAGATGTATATTGATCAATGCAAGAATTCTATATGTGAAATCCGATTGTGGCTTCCAACTTATTATGTTACTTGAGAGCCAATTTCAGCTTTATCTTTATTTATAATTTGATTTAATTATGATATTGGGTCTTTTTATTTATTTATGTATATGGGAAGCTGATCAATGTGGGAATCTTCTAATAAATTGCTCTATTTTTGACAAAGTTTACTTATCCATCCTTCAAGGGAGTGGTCTAAGTTTAGATGCTTTATTTAATTCCTTTTGATAGTTGTATTTTGAGGGAGCAATCTACCTTTATTGCAAGCAATTTTTATTTTGTTTTTGGGCAGTTGTCCTTCAAGGGATTAGTTTGCAATACTTAAGATATTGACCCAAGTAATATTTTGGTATTCAATTGGTTTTTGGATGTGATTTTTTTAGACATGGAAAAGCCTAATTAGGTTCATAGGTTTACCTTTATGAGGGAAAAAAATTAAAATAAGAGGGTTAAATGATAGGTGAAAGGAGGTGGTTTAAGAGACAATGACCATGGGATTCCATCTTGTTAGAGATGAAAAGTATCCATGAGAACCATGTTATGGGTAGATCCATGGTACCCATATTTCGAATTAGGCTATGACTATGATGGTTAGTCACATGGTTATATATTGTAATCAATTGTCCTCAGAAGGAGAGGAAGAAGATGGGTGAAGGTGGAAATCTCATTAATTAAGGGGTGAGCTTAAGTTAGACAAAAAGTGATCTTGATCCTTCTTTAATAGAAGAATGGATGCAGATACAAAGCATTGAGAGGCTCAGGTTCTAGTTTACCTTCAAGGAAGGACAAATGATAAGCTCTTAATCCATACTTATGGGTTATCATGTAGGGTCCAAGCCAATTGAAAGAAAACTTTCCTCACTTACTTTTCTCCATGTTGGTTTTCCTTTAGGATGAGGTCTCTGATATTCAAGTCTCATGCTTTGAGGTGTTTGTCATAAACATGTTTGATACGTTATTGATAGACACAAAGATCATTAAGGGTGGCTAGATGATGATCATTGAGTAACTCAAGCTAAGCTAAATGGTTTTTATGATAATCATCTTTAGATATGAGCTCTTGTAAATATATACAAAGGGATAGGGTTTGGACTTCAAGAGGTTAGACTGCCTCTACTCTGAAGACCAGAGAGAAAGGGGCAACACCTATAGAGGTTTGAATGCTAGTGCAATAGGCCTATAAAGTGAAGGGGATGTACAAATGTCAATCTTGGCTTGAATTAATGACAACTTTAGTTCTCATTTTATTGAGGATTTGTTAGGTAAGGCAAGGAAAAACTTAGGTCAATGTCAAACACATCACATAGACCTTGAAATTGATTTTTTAAAAAGATTTTCCATTATCAGTGATGATCTTATGAGGAAGACTGAAGTAGAAAATGATATGATGGTTGATAAAGTTGATGATCTTCTCCACTTTAGTTGATATGAGAGGGATAGCTTCCACCCACTTGGTGAAATATTTGATGTCTGTGATGATGGAGCTATGCCATTGCAAATAATAGGGGTTGATTTCCCCAATGAGATCGAGTCCCCATTATGAGAAAGGCTAAAATTCCTTAGATACTTGGAGTATATTAGCCACTGTGTGATGTAATTAACACACTTTTTTACATAATAACAATAATCCTAGTTGAGGGTGGGCCAATAGTAGCCAAGTAAAAATATACTTTTAGTGGCTGCTAGATCACTAAAGTGTCCCCCATAAATCCCATCATGTGTTTCCCTAATAATATGGGAAGCTTCATGGATACATACGCAATGAAGAAGGAGACCATTGAAACCATGTTTGTAAAGGATTACCCCTAGTGTGGTGTAATGAGAGGTACTCTAAACAAATTTTCTTCAGGTGTTCTTAGAGAGGTTGGGAGGAATGATGCCTGGGTTGAGGTAGTTAAAATTTTGGTCATACCAAATGTCAGATGGGAATTCCTCCACATTATAAATGGTAGGGAGGTCAGATTGGTTATAAGAGGGTGCAATAAAATGATGAATGGTGATAACTATTTTAGAATTGGAAGGCTAAGAAGGGATCTGGGAAGCAAGGCAAGCCATTATATCTATGAATTTATTGGTAGATCAGGGAACAAATTAGACCAAGTAACTTATGAATGATGCTAAGATTTTGTCAAATAAAATTTTATATTTTTGTAAGAAATAATTCTTACATTGATAAGATCCATTGATTTAGTTGACCACAAGCTAGGAATCACCAAAGACATTGATGGTCTTAATTCCCAAGGCTAGAGTGGTTTGGAGACCTATGACTAGGGCTTCATACTCAGCCATATTATTGGTGCATTAAAATTCAAGTTTGAATGAAAGAAGAAGGGGTTCACCATCTAGAGGAATGAGAATAACTCCATCACCCCCACCTTATTCTCACTTTGAACCATTAAATAACATAGTCATTTGGTAGGTTATGTCCTCTTGAGAAAGAGTAGTGATGGATTCATCTAGGAATTCAAGAAGAAGTGGTTGGTGATCTTCCAAAGGTGCTTTGGATAATTAGTCAATAATGACTTTCCCTTTAATTGAATTTTACTGAAGAAACTCAAGATCAAATTCTAATAAGAGCATAAGCCACTTGACCATATGTTGGTTTTGGTATGGCTTGGAATGCATGTACTTGAGTGGATCGATGTTTGTTATAACATAGGTTTTACGGTTAAGAAGGTAGTGGTGGAGTTTGGTGGCCATGAAAGTTAGGGCTAAGTATAATTTCTCAATATGGGTATACTGAGTCTCATATTCTATAAGCATGCAACTAATGTAGTATATGACTTGCTCTCTATGTTGTTCATCTTGGTGAGTCAACATTGCCCATAGGGAATGGTTGGTGGTAGAGATATATAGGTGAATTGGGTGGTCATATTTAGGAGGGATGAGGATAGGTGGTGACCAAAGGTCTTGTTTAAGTGATTCAAAGTCTTTTTGACAATCACCATTCCATTTGAAAGAGGCATCCTTCTTAAGAAGGTGATGGAAATGTTGGCACCAATCTAAAAGCTATGAAATGAAATGACAAATGGATTAAAGCTTTCATTTAAGGCTACAAAGTTGCTTAATGTTTATAGGATGAGGCATCTCCAATATTTCCTTGACCTTGGTAGGGTCTACTTTGATTTCTCAAAGGGAGATGATAAAGCTAAGAAGCTTCCCTGAAAGAACCCCAAAAACACATTTATTGAGGTTAAGTTTGACATGGAAATGGATTATGCATTTGAAGATAATTCTAAGAAATTTTATGTGATCTTTTCAATATTTTGATTTTCCCAAGAGATCATCGATATAGTCCTCTATGATGGTGTGGATGAGGTCATGGAAGATGTAGGTTATAGCTCGTTGGTAAGTTTCACCAGTGTTCTTTAACCTGAAAGGCATGAATATATAGTATAAATTTCCCCAACGAGTGTTAAAGGTGGTTTTATACTAATCTTTAGGAGAAATAAAGATTTTATTATAACCTAAAAACCCATCCATGAGAGAACATCTCATGGCTGGCTATAAGATCAACAAGTTGGTCAATACTAGGTAGAGGAAAGTCATCCTTGGGGAAGGTGAGGTTAAGGTCATAAAAGTCCACACAAATGTGTAGACCCCCAATGGCTTTGGTGATAGATATGATATTTGAGACCCATTGGGGGTAGTCAATGGGTTGAATGAATTTTATAGATAGGAGATGCTAAATATCTTTTTTGACAAGAAGGGCTATGTAAGGATGCATGTGTCAATGTTTCTATTTAATAGAATTAGAATCATGATGAGTGACTATGTTATGGGTAACAATGGTGGGTGGGATCAATCTTGAGCATATCATTGTAAGACCAAGTGAATGATATGTTTTGGTCTTAGAGGAAAGAGGATAAGTCTCAAATTTCTTCAACATTTAGTGATTGGCTCAATTTGACAATGTGGGGGTTGTTTGTAGTGCCTAAATTGATATCTATGGTGGATTCATTAAACATGGTCAAGGATTAGAGAGGAAGGGATTTATGGATTGAAGAATCTGGGGCACCAAGGTAGGTGAGAATATAATCATTATCTTGATGTTAGATGGTATTGATGGTAGGAGAATCAATTTCTACCATTTTAGGATGGATGAGAGGAAGGGCTTAAATTTGGTCATCCTTTTGATGGGTCAAGGGGCCTAAACTAATGGTGTTGATAAAAAAATTTAGGAAGAATGATATAAAAATCCTTAGAATTTGAATGAGGTTGGGTTGGTGAGGAGGGGACGTCTTCCTTGGTGGTATCAATAGGTTTGGGTGAATTGGTGGGTTCTTCAAGTGGTACAAACCCAAGGCCAAATGACTCATGAGGTTTTTCGGTTTTGATCAAAGGTAACTCATGAGGTCCTTGTTCATATTGACCCAGACCAAATCCTTTCCAAGAATACCTATGAAGGTATAATCTGGTGAATATTGGTTTGTCAAGGTAGTAAAAGTTAGAGGTGAATGATCAGATGGAAGAGGTACTACTGGGAGAAAAAAGTGATAGATCAAGTCCCCCATAGATGAAGTTTATTTGATGGTTGGGGGGACTAAAAGTGATGATGGTTGTGATGTTAGGCTCATAAGAAGGGTCATGTTTTAGGTTCCCATATTCTTGATGAGTAGGGAAAACATCCAATGCTAGAAGGTGATACTCCCCTAACAAGAATCATTGGAACATATATCTAAAGGAATCCTTTATGGGGATCTATGAATAAAGGACGAATGAGCTAGTCAACATTTCATCAATGGTTAGTGATTAGGGTGTAACTAATGAAGGTTCATTGGATGGGTATACAAGGACATCATTAGGGTGATAGGTCATATTACATGTTGAAAAGGGTTTAGTTCTACTTAGATATTAATGACCTAGCCCTCATGCTTCAACTTAATGCATCTATGGAGGGTAGAGGGAACACATTCCATAGAGTGAATCTAAGGTTGTCCCAATAAGATATTGTATTGGAATTATATTTTCACCACATATAAGAGTTCAAGGAGTGTGTAGGGTCCTACATGGATATGAATGATGAAGGTTCCCATGGTAGTGGCCATAGTGTCATTAAAGGATCAGATCACCACTATAGATTCTGACATGATATTGTCTAGTAAGCTAAGTTAGACATAAACATAGGAATATATGATGTTAATTATACCTCTCCCATCAATCATCACCCTTTTTATATGGTTTTGGTTGATATAAGTGGTAATAAAGAGTGGGGGTCTGGGTCTTCAGGGTGGATGGAAGGTATTTTTTAATTCTTAAAGGTAACAAGGTTAGAAGTTTGGATGGCACCAAAAAATGCAGCTAGAGGTTGAGGGTCATTGGGTTAGACCTCGATGGATTACAAGGCCTCTATGATTGCTTATAGGTGATAGGGATAAGTGGAAATAAACTCATATAATCTCATTTTTGTCAGGGTCTGGTGAAGTTGCTTAAGGATAGCTTTCTAAATAGATATTGCATGTAGCTTGAGGTATGAAGGTTTAGATTGGGGGCACCTAAGATAAAGACCTTAGATTTTATTGAAGATGGAGATGGTTGGGTGTGGTTTTCTTAGTAATATGAAGAGGGGTATATCTAAGGAATGGACACCTTAGCCTTCCCTTTATCCTTTTGCTATGATCTAGTGACCATGTTGATAGTATGGATAGGAGGAGAGGGTGAGCTAATAGAGTGGCTAGACCCATCTTCATTCTCAAGTGAGATTAGAAGAGTGGGTAAGTGATGGGTTGGTATGGTTTTTATTTAGGTTGGTATGGGTGACATATGAAATTTGTATATTAATAAATCATCCTCATTGTAAAGGTGGTGGATGAGAGTGTGGAGAGCTTTTCAATTTTCCATATCATGGTCGGGTGTCCTATGGTATTAAAAAAACAAATTATTATTGAATCATGATGGTTTGGGGTGTGAGGGGTCAAAGGTTTTGATGGGTGATAAGATGAAAGAAGAGGTTTATAATAACCATTAGAGAATGGTTAAGTAAGACTCAATTAAAGGTGGTAAAAGTATGGTGATTTTTGTTTTGGGTGTTGAGGTAGAAGGTTGTTTGGAAGTGGGTTTCATGATAGGTGTCTTAGCTAAAGTGGTATGCTTGGTTGATGGTTTTGGTTTAGGAAATATGGTTGATGAGATAGAGGTACAATATGGTAAGGTAGGTAAATTAAGAGGTGCATTAGGAATCAAGTGTGAAGGTGTAACCAATAAAGGTGGTGGGGTTTTGGTAAAAAAAATGGGCTTCATGCTCAAGGTAGAAGGATGAGGACCCAAAATGGAGGGAAAGGTTGAGGGAGGTAAAATTAGAGGCTTTGGTACTCTGGGTATTTTTACTTTTTTGGTTATTTTCATTGTTAGTTTTGAAGGGCATTTGGTTACTTTAGTTGTCTTGGTGGGTTTAGGTGTTTGAGGGTTGGTTAATTTGGAGAAGGTTTTGGTTGTTTTGGTGGAGGTTTTGGTTTTTTTATAAGGGCTAGGTTGGTCCACCAAATAATGGGTTAGAGGTTTTAGTTTGGTTCCCTTATCTTTGTCTTGGTTTTTGATGGAAGGTTACAAAATTAGAGGTTTGGTGGGTGAAGTTATCTTTTCTTGTGAGATAGCTTCGAAAGATGGAATGGATGGTTCTATAATAAGGGAGATAGGTGTGGTAACTTCTAGTTAAGGTGTGGATATGGTTAATTCCTCTATTTGGATGTCCAAAATGGTAGAAGGTAACTCCAATATTTCAATAACTAGAGGGGGATTAGTAGATTGGTGAATGGGTTCTTTATTAGCGAGTGTGTCAAGAACCATGTTAATGGTATGGGTTTCAAGAGGGAATTCAACATTGTTACTCCCATTTTTTGTGGGAGTGTGGTTTGGAAAAGGTTGCCTAAATATGTCAAGGGCTTGGTTGGGTGGTGCATTGGGGTTGTCCAATCTAAGCTCTCCCTTGTTAATGAGGGATTAGACAAGGTATTTGAAGGTATTTCACATATTGATATAATGTCCTATGACTCAATGAAAGGCACAATGGTCATTTTATTTATACCAACCTGACATGAGGAGAGAAGCATCAAACTATTGGGGTGGTTTAATTGGTGGAACTTGTATGATATTAGCTTTTAATAACTTTTCCAAAATATAAGCATAGCGTTCCCCAAGTGGAGTTAATTACTTCTAGTTACTCCAAGTTTGGGTCCTTAGGTTTTAGTTTGGAGAATTAGAGGGGTTATAGGTTTGGTTCCTTAGGTTTTTTTGTTGGAATATGGTGGATGTGTAGATTTGAGGACAATAGAATTGGTGTTTGATTTTTTTTTTAGTATTGGTTTTATGGTTTGGTTTGGAAGAAGAGGGCTCATTGGGCTTGTAAGTTGAGTTCTTGTTCTTCAATTTTAACTTTACTTCATCAATGGAACTATTCTCTAGTTTGTGATCCATGGTAAAAGCTTCATCAAATGTCTGGAAGCTTTAGACATGTAATGTGGATGAGATATTCTTAGCACATGCTTGAGCAAAGATCTCTATAAGTTTGATTTGAGGATAGGAAAAGGAAAGTTGGCTAATTAGGTTCCTCAAATGAGATATAAAATAAAAAATGGACTCATCCTCAAATTGTCAGATGGAATAGAGGTCAGTAATGGAAAATTGATTGGATGTATTGATCAAAAAGTGATCCAAGAAGTTTTGGGCTAGTTGTTTGAAGGAGAAGATGGAATGTTTGGGTATGGAATTGTACCAATCCAATGTTGGTCCAGATAATGACATAGGAAAGGTATGGAGGAGAAGAGAATCATCATGGGAAATTAAGAATCATGAATTCCTAAATGATCTTAAATGTTTTTTAGGGTCTTCCTTACTATTAAACTTGGTAAATTATTGAAGTTCCCACTAGAATGGATAAGGTTTGATAGGGACTAAAGGGTGAATAAGCTCATTGCAAATTTGATCATAAGATAAGAGATTATGGGATCTAGAGATAGATCACTCAAGGGTATTCATATTGTCCATGATCATATTCATGAAGTCTATTTGGGGTTGAGTACTCGAGAGCTTGTAAGGTGCATATTATGGTGGTGGTTGAGAAACATGTTGATAGTGGGTGGAAGGTTGAGAGGTTGCCACATATTGGTATGTGAATGCCGATGGTTGGGTAGAAAAGATATATTAGTATGTGGACACCAATGGTTTGGTAGGGTTGGGTGGTTGGGTATTGGGCATGTGCCCTTGTGTATTATGGAGATAACTAAAGGTCATTTGTTGGGTAGGAGTGGTAGTTGGGTTAGTGTCCAATGGAAGGGTAGTGACCTTTGTATTAATTAGTGGTAACATGGAGGGTATGGAAACCACAAGGCTTTGAAGTAGAGTAGTTTTTGATGGGTTAGAATTAATTTAAGGGAGATAGGTAATGATAGAGGTAGGTAATCCTATTATGGAGTGATTAGTAGGTTGTATAAGGGCAGCGGTAATTTAGGTTAGTTTTTTTTAGTGGTAGACTCAAAGGGATTATTGGTTGATGATAGGGCTTGGGTAACTAAAGGTTGAGTAGTAACCATGGTAGTGGAGGTACCCCCATGAGGTGGATAGGCATGCCATAAGTTGTAGCTATAGGTGGGGTCGAAATTAGGATTTGGTAAGATGTAGTTCTAAGGTAATATTATAAGGCTGCATGATTATTGTTTAGGAAAGTGACAAAATTTTCATCTCTTAGGATTATTCAAATAGGGATTTTTGAAGAGTGAGGGGAGTCTACAGGTTTAGAAATGTGTTCCATAGATGGAGAGGTGGAAGATATTGGTTGACTTAGTGGTAAGTTTTGTTCCTCAAGGTCCCTTTATTGTTGGTGAGTAAGAACCATATGAGAAAATGGGAAAGGAATGATACGTTCTCACACCTAAAAATAAAGAGAAATAAAAAAATATTTAAGAAAAAAAATGCATTCACTAAGAGCATGTTAAGTCCTAGGATTATTTTTAATTTTTCTTTAGGATTATGCTTTTTAGAAGTGTGAAGAAGAAATTGGCTTGAATAGGTCCTAGAAAGAAATCTATGTTTAGTTTTGAGTTACATTTAGGTACTCAAAAAGAAATCTATATTGGATTAGGTACATGTCTTGATACTTGGAGATTTCTTCCCTCACATCAAAATCCCATAGCTAGTATGGGTGATTAGACTTTATACCATTTATCTAGAGTTTATACTCAACCAGAGAGTTGAGTTGGTTATCCCCTCGGTGATTAAATCCAAGTATGATAATTGGGAAAGGGTAATGTGATCCACTAGGTGATGAAATCCTAGTTGGTAATTATCTTAATTATGTTTGATTTTTTTTATTGAAATTGGTTTGGTTTGTGTAAAATTTTTATACTATGGTTAATTTGTTTTGCTTAAATTAAACTAGATGAGCTAATTAAACAAGCAAGCAAACTATGTATGCAAGTTAATTTTAATCCCAAAGATTTTTTTTTATCTTAATGAATAAAAAATAAATGAAACCTAAGTGCAAGATGATAATTCAAGTCCTAATCCTAGTATGATTTATTTTTTATTTTTCATTTTAGAAATGCAAGAAAATAAGATTTAACTCTTTCTAAAAAAATGCAACTAAAAGTGCAAGAAAGAACACTTAGTGTGTATAGAATGCAACTAAATGAATTTTTCACTAATGAAACTAAATGAAAATTTCCTATAAATTTTATAAAACAACTAATGAACCCAAGAAAACTCAAGTGTCCCACTGGGCGTGCCAAAATATTTCTATCTAAATTTTTGCTTTTTTATTTGATTTAAAAAGAAAGAAACTTGTGAGAAAGGATGTGTAGAAAACTTGTTACAATGTGTACACATTGGATCCAAGTAATTGTGGAGATATCCTCTTTGGATTGGGAGGATGACTTGAAAATAAGAAAACAATACCACAAAACTTGTTTGTTAGACAAGTAGAAAGGTGGATTGCCTAGCATGAGCTAGGTCCTAAAAATGAAAGCTTTCTAAGAGGTTGTCAAGCCACCTACTTTAAACACTTAAGTTGATAAATGAAAATAAAATTATTTTTCATAAAATAACATAAAACTAAAACTAAAAATATAAATCAATATCAAATAACTAAAAATAAAACAAATAAGTCACATGCTTTGCTAAAACATCAACTAGTGCTAAAAATTGGTTAAGGCAAAATGGTGGTTTTTGTTTTGGTTGAGTTGGAAAATGGTTATATGGGTAAATTATAGTCAAGAAAGGGATGATAAATGGTAAAAGAGATTATGAGGTCAATATTTCAATATGGAAAAGAGGAAAAAAGGGTAAATGGTCAAGGTGGTAGAAAGATAGAAAGGCAAAGAGGTAAATGGTCAAGATGGAACAAGGAGGTAAAGGGTGAATGGGTGAATGGAAAAAGAAGTAAATGGATAAGAGGATAAAGAGATAAAGGGATTAAAAGATAATATATTAAGGGAATAAAGGGGTGATTTCAAATAAATAATAAATCCAAGAAAATAAATAATTGAAATACAAGAAAGAAAATAAATGTTACCTTGATGCTTGATGAAGATAGTTGATGAAGATGTTATTGTTGATGGAGCTTGAGGTAATTTTGGCAGGGTCTGACTACTTGATGTTCTTCTCTTCCAAAATGAATGAGATCCTTGATTATTGACTAACCTTCAAGATGAGATGTTTTAACCCAAAATCCAACTTAACTTTTGGTGAAAGAGAAAGGGGTATTTATAGCATTTGTTGTGAAGAATCATGCCAAAAGAGGGAATAATAGAAGTATGGCACCATTTTTCAAGTGGGTTCATAAATGACAAATGGGATAAGGATAGTGGGATTTCCACATTATTATTTTGTCTCCCACCTTGAACATGAGTCCAATTTAGAGTGAGAATCATGCACATGGGATCAAATGAGGCCAAAGGACTTTTCACCAAGCTATTTTGTCTTTTGGCTAAGTATCCCATGAATTTTGGCACCATTATCTATGTAGGTTTATGAGTGGTCATGAAATAAAAGGGGTTGATATTCCAATTTATCCAATAGGTCTTCAACTTGGTTGGTTTGTCACCCAACTTGCTAAAGAGTCCAAAATGGAGAGTGAATCATGCACATGGGCTCATATGGGTCAAAAATATCTTCCACCACTTACTTTCATCTTTTGGATAAGTGTCCCATTAATTTTAAAACAATTTTCCATGCATGAGGAAAAAAACACATGTTTAATGATGGCCCCATAGGTAAAAATGCACCATATTCCAAAGGAGGGGCCCTTTGGTGCTTAATGATGTCATGAGGTACCTTGGAGATGGGTCCCAGGTCGAGTATGATGTCCCACCTAAATCCACCTCACTTCTAAGCCATGTCACTTTCCATATCACCTTCCCTATCACTTTCCATGTCATTTGACCTATCACATGACCTGTCACTTGCCATGTCATCATGAATAATGATAGTGGGTCCCACAGTGAATAGTGAAAGCAAATAGTAATTTTGAATAGTACTTTTGAATAGTAGTATGTGGATAAGAGAAGAGTTATTTGGTTAGGTTAAGATGGTTTGGTTAAGGGATAAAAAGGTTTTAGGGGGTCTTGAGGCATTCAATCATAAAAAATTGTCAATGTGTAGTTTTTTAGTGTCTACATAAACACTTATCTCAAGTGTTGCATATGTTCATTATCATCTTTATAAAACATTATTGTATCATCTAGATAAACCAACAACATCTCATTAATAAAAATTTTGAAGGCCATGTCCATTTATGTTTGAAAGGTAGCACCAACATTTGACAAACCAAATGGCATGTTCCTATAAGTAAAAGTCCCCCATTTAGTGGTAAATTTTGTCTTAAACTGATCATCGTCATTAACTCAAATTTGATTATAACATGAGTATCCATCTAGAAGAGGGAAACATTGAGAACCTAAAATAATTTGCAATATCTACTCTATTGAGGGTAAAGGATAGTGA
This sequence comes from Torreya grandis, assembly GCA_037957365.1. Lineage (NCBI taxonomy): Eukaryota > Viridiplantae > Streptophyta > Pinopsida > Cupressales > Taxaceae > Torreya > Torreya grandis. The sequence continues at coordinate 1,434,154 of JARHVA010001443.1, forward strand.
TATTTGAGTGACACTCTATTAAGATATCTAAAATCCACACAAAGTCTTATCTCCCCATTATTATTTCTAATAAGTAAAAGGTTATCTTATCATGTTTAATGCTTGATAGGAAATATTATTTTAGATTCAAGTATTTTAGTGATCTCTAACCTCATGAGTTGCTCAACCTTGGGATTAATGGGTCTTTACTTTTATCAGACCAGTTTAACTCCAAGTTATAACTCAATAGTATGATGTGATAGGCTAGGATAAAATCCTTTCAGGTCCTTATACTCCCAAGAAAATATGTCATGAAACTCTCTACACAAATCAATGAATGCTTGCTTTTCTAATATAGAACATACCTTACCTAGTTTGAAGAGTCTATCTTTATAGATTAATACTCTTTCATAATTCTCTTCTATTGTAGACATACCTTGTTATTTTTATTTTGATCATCATCTTCATTGAAGATACTTTCTATGGTCACCAGACCCTTAGGTATCTTATTTTTCATTAATTGCATAATATGATCACCCAATTATTCTTGGAGTCTCCTTTGATTCCTTGAGCAGAACTCAGCTTCATTTTAAAGGAAGCATGCAATGTTTTTATCATTATCAAACACTTGCCAAGACACTTGATTATTAGGTATAGAATGTCTAATAATAATCTTAATGTGAGATTGCTTTCCCTTATCTTTTATGGTAGTTGGAGTATCAAATTGATATCCTATGGTAGCTAGTCTATCAACATGATTATTCTACTCCCTTAGGACTAATTATATATTGAATGAATTGAAGTCTTAAATAAAATCTCATACCCTATGATTATATGAATTAAGTAAAGGGTTCTTGGTAGCAATCACATTCCTGACCTAATGTACAACCAATTCACTGTCTCCATATACTTGCAAGTTCTTAATTCCTTTTCTCCTTGCCCATTGAAGACCATGAATCAATCCTCCATACTCTACCACATTCTAAGTAAAAGAAAAATAAAATATATATGAAGCATAATATTAATTTTTGGATGGAGAGACAAACATAACTCTAGCTTCTATACTAATTTTACTTCTTGAACCATTAAAAAACATTTTCCACATCTCATCTTCTTCACCCTCTTCCTTGGCAAGTAGAGGTGTTGGTACTCCTTGATGTATACAATATACTCCTAGATTAGTTTCATCCATGAGAGCATAAGGATCATTATCATAAGTGTCAGTACCATATTTATCAAGAAACAAATCTGTAATGCCATGAAACTTAGAAGAAGTTCTATCATCTACAATAGAATCCTTTTCTTCATAAACAACATAATTCAAATTAACACTTGTCTCAATGTAAGGTTCTATATGAAACCTTGAAAGAGATTATGTCCTAATAGTCACCTTATACCCATAAATTATTATAAAGGCCAATAAATACCAATTATTTGAGATATAGCCACCTATCTTGGTTGTGAATTCTATTGATAGATAAATTGTAAAGTGGGCTAGAAGATCAACAACAACTATGTCTTACAAGATAGGAAAACTAAGACAATCTTGCAAGAAAACCTTAAAGTATTTTATTAGTACTATTATATTAAAATTTGTGCCATCTAATTTAAGGAAACATTTTCTATGTAGATCATATTTCAATCCCACTTTATCGGCTACCACCTTGGGCATGACCAAAGTTGAAAATCCATTATCAATTATGCAGTTATGGACCAATTTATCACCCACTATGAGAATAAAATATACTGGTGGAGGATTATAATATCTAGTGGATGGTTCAAAAATGTTATTAGGTACACTCACAAGGAAAACATGAATTTGACTTTGATTTGAAGGAGGGACACTAGTATGGATAGCAGATAACTATTTTTGTAGGAGCTCTTTCTGATCAGGCATATGTAGAACATTCCAAAGGGAAATGGATGTTTTAGTACTCTTTAATGAATTTAAAATTATTAAATAATCCATACCTAATTTTTATTTAATTATTAGAGGCAAGGAAGTGCTCAGAACCTAAGGAGTTAAAGTGTTTTGAACAACCCTTCCAACATTCTAATTTGGAAGATGTGCAGAGTTATTCAAGGCTACTGCACCTATAACCATACCTTTTTGCTTTGTATGAAGATTTAATGAGCGTTTAGGCAAATTATTATCACCACATAAATCCTTTATATTTTATCTAGTGTTTTATGTAATTCAGGTTCCTTGGTTAAGCATAAAAGTGTCCTCAATTAGGAAGTTGGTGAAGATCTCTTCTTGAGGTTGATTACCTTCACTTGTCTACATCATCATTTTATATTTGATTGATAAGACGGGATTAACCTCTCCTTTATAAATAATATTCTTCCCTCTACCTTCATTAACGTCCATAAATTAGCCTTGCTACCAATTCTCACCTTACACCAAGTTGTTATGCACAGGTATCATCTCCCTTGCATTGGTAGTAGAGTTAGGATTGTATACATTGGTTGGCCTATTGGGATTAGGCTACCATTAACCTCTTCCTCTTATATATTTTCTACCATATTATTTTTTATAAGGGTATGAATTTTTATGGACATTATAGTCATATAAAATTTGAAAATTGGTAACTTGAGTATGGCTTGTGACACCCAATCCATAAGTCCCTCTTACTTGCTCACATGACCCTCATAGGCATATTTTCACTAATTCCCATTCATATGTAGCCTTTCAAATAGTGATTCCACCTCCTCTATGTATCATTTTTAGTGATGATTCCATCCCCTTTAGTCCCATTCCTTTAGGACTATAGCACCCAACTTGGACTATAATGTCATATCCTAGGGTGTCTATTTCTACCAATCCTATCCAAGTACATTTTTACCTCTAATGGTTAGTTCCTTTTGGTTATTATTCCTCTTATTGTCAACCTAACATGAATACATTTGAACCATGACCAATATATCCCTATAAAATCCCATTCGAAATTCATTTAGAAGGGGTTATAAAATATCACAAAATAAGCAAGACTACTAAGGTAATCTTCTTTATTCTCTAGATATAGCCAACCAATACTACTACAAGATTATTCAAATCCTTACACTAGTCCCTATCTACCTCAATCACATCAAGTTTATTATTTTTCATCTTCATACACACTATTTCACAAAGCACATCCAGTGGGAGAACTACATATGGCTTGATCCCTCTTCAGAGTATTGGTATGTAAACAACATGCTACACAAGGGGTGTGGATACATGTTTAGTGCATATTACACACACTAACCCCCATCTTTCCCAATTTTTTTAAAATCATAATAGAATATAGGGTTTGAAGGATAATTTAAATCTATATGGAGTTTTGTCATCATCCAATATTTGAAATTTCATAGGTAGGCTCACATAGACATAGTGAACAAAACCTAGAAAGCTCAAGTCTCTTGGAAAATAGTGGTATAAGAGGAGTATAGCACTGGACCCCAAGGTGTCCTATTTTGGAACTCCTATTCAATCATAAAATGAAGGCTAGATCCTAATTTTTGATAGTGTTCTAGTCTGACACAGTGAATTTTAGACCCTACAACAGTCATCTTAGTCAGTTTCTAAATAAGTCTTATTTTTTATCATTTATTACTATTTTTAGAAAGTTCAAATTATAGTCAAATTATATAAATCAATAGCTTAATTATTTAAAATTTATTTAATTATTTTATTACTCCATACCCTTAACTAAATTAGGAATAATACACCAATATTCCCAAAACTATTAAATCATTTGGTGAACTCAATTTTGTTTGTGCATAAAAACCCTAACAACCTTAGGGTAAATTTTCTACTAATTTTCCTTATATTTTTTTATTTTTTTTACCTGCATAATAAAATCAAAATTTAGCATTAAATTTTAAAGTTTTGTAGTAATTTTAAAATAATTTTCTTTCAAACCCTAGTTTCCCATACTAGGTCCTGATATTTTCCCAATATTTTTTTGATTTTTTACTTACATATTTAAATCAAAAAATTGCATCAAATTTTAAAATTCCTTAGTAATTTTAAAAATAATTTCATTCAAAACCCTAGTTGCATTTACTAGATCCTATTTTCTCCTTGAGTTATCACCTTACATCTAAAATCATATTTCAAAAATGGATCTCACTTACTTTCAAATATTTCTTGCATTTTTAGCAAATAATAAGGATAATATACTTGGTCCTATCATGTACATGAATGATGAAGTTTACCATATGTTAGTACAAAGCTTCATTATTTGCATTTCATGCTTACTTTTCATAATATTGGATGATATTAAGTGAGTTATTATTAAGCATGTTAAGATACCTCTTGCTTCAGACCCCTTAGAGCCTCTATCTTGTCCCGAGTTATGTTGCATGGTCTATTTTACGCTTCCCCATGTCACTACCCATTGCCAAATATCCAATTTGACACCCTTTATCCCTCCACCACATTAACCTATCGATTATATTTTCTCTCCTCCCATAGCTACTAATAGTCCTATATAGATAGTAGATAATGTAGTTAGAGTTGTTATATAACATGTTGTTATGCCTCCCCCACCTTGTCAGGAGCCCCACCATCCTCCTATTATTTTATGTCCTAGGCCAAACCTAACCGTATAGGTATATCCATATAAGATATATGATATTTTTGATCAATTAAGAAACACACCAACTAATATTTCTATGTTAGAACTATTTTAGAAAGTCATTGTGTTCAAAGACATTCTTTATCATGCACTCACTCAGAGTTCTATGCCCATTAATTTAGAGACTTGTTATTTTTCATCAGTGGTCAACATGTTAAAAAATATAAAAGATGATATTTTTTATCATAAATACATGCCATCTCAGATACTTATCGATCAAAATTTACCACTATTCATATAATTTCAAGTCAAAACTAGTACAGTTAAGAGAATTTTAGGTGATAGTGGTTGTAAACTTAATATATGTAATATTACATTCTTATAGACCATGGGCATAGATATGGCATCCATGAAAAAATAATATAATAATATTAGAGGGTTTGATGATATACCATGAAAAACATTAGGTACCATTGCCTTGGATATAATGGTAGGGCCAAAAACCCTCTCTACATAGTTCCAGGTCATGCCAGGTCCTCTTCATTATAATATTTTACTTGGATGACCTTGGATACACACCATTTGGGTATTTAATTATACTCTTCATCGATGTGTTAAGTTTATCCATGAAGGCTACCTATACACATGCTTAGTAGATAACCAACCATTCAGATATTATCAAATTATAGAGTCATCTTTGACTATCTTTCTAGATGGGACACCTCATATCATAGTTCAGTTGCTACCTAATTGAATTTCTCTTGATCATATACATACATATGAGTTAGGATATACTATCACACATCACACTCTTCCACTTAAAATTATGTCCTTAGCTCCAAATATTTATCTATTCATAAGAACTTCAGCCATTCCAACTACTCCACTAGTCATGGTTCCTACTCCTATTACAATTATACAATCATTGAAAAAAAATATAGTAGTACCAATTGATTATAAGGATATAGTTACTCTATCAGTTATAGACACTCTCACAACACTACTATCTTCTACTAGTATAGTTGATGAGACTCCCATATCGCAACTACCCCTTGTGGTAAATTCTAAGATACTATATGTACATGATGTTGATATAGATTCTCAGGCTACTTAATATTATGATACAACACCCACACTCATAGATAACTATTTGTGTGGATTTATATTTACACCAATTGGTCTAAGAGAGTACCAAAATGACTCTAAAGCTCTAATTACACATTCTACATCACTCTTAGCATCTTTCACTACACTCTCAGGATATACTCCACATTCATGACCATAGATAGATCACTTGGCACATATAGTTCACATGGTTACCTGTATGGATATAGATCTAATCATTTAGATTCAAATAGGTGGTACATAGCATTAACCACATATTATGATATAGATGTTACTTGATTGTGGATTAATCACACTACCTATAATATGGCATAGATCTATTAGCAGATTATCATAGTAAGATGGTCACCCATTTTATCTTTTTCATAGGATTGTAGGCCATGATACAAAATCATGTATAGATTTATAGTAGATATTGGATAAAATATAGGTTTAAGGTATTATTCATATTACACCTCCACCAGCACCAACTTCACCACTTCCATCGAAGCCATCTACTACTAGAGTTAAACATCCTAGAGGGGACTCAACATTTTCACTACTAGAGAAACCTTCAATTCACCATCGATAGGATGACACCATTATGAGTGATAGATCTCTGACTACACACAAATAATAGATATTAATGACACCTAAGGAGATAACCAATATGCATACAAAATCTATAACATATGATGATACTTTTGATGATGATCTTGAGGCATTTGATGATGGCCGTGATCCCTTACTCCATATTTATCCTCAATGGGTTCCATCCTTGAACCCTTTTCCCCCTCAAACTTAGTCTTTTACATCATTGTGTATATATTTTTTATTTTAAATTACTTGTACATAGTTTATAATTGCTTACTTGTACATAATTTCTATTTTCTTACTTATACATAATTTCTTAGTTTTTATTGTACATAGTCTTCTCATGATTGATTATGCATAGCTTATTCCAAAAATACAAAAATAATATAACAATTCAAAAATACAAAAACTTTAAAATAATTCAAAATATCAAATACATTTCAATTATATGCATTATCTATGCTCTACATTTCTACTACTATGCTAGACTTACATTTACTATTCTATGATATTTTTTTTATCAATTTATCTACATTACCATGCTTCACTTGATCTTCTTTGAGTGTGTGCAATGATATTCAAATCCTTGATTATTTCACTCTACCTATTGAGAGGGCATCCTACTTATACATTCAAGACATACATCTATATATTTACCCACTGGGGGAATCTTCTACATGACTACACTATCGAGGTTGTGTCATTCTTACATCACACACTCTATTTATCATGTTGACGTACATTACTTGCTAGCTTACATAGATTACTCTATCAACACTCACTAGTATATAGCAATTGTGTACTTATTAACATATACATAGTCTTGTACTATATGTATTACATACTTTCACGTCTTGCTTTGATTATTTAGATATGATTTTATTTATAGTATTTACATGCTTTCCTTTCTTACTTTATGTAGCTAGATGTGATTGAATTTACCAGTTCCTATTTTGTCTCATGTATATGTCTTAGAAAAATTTTCAATGTCCTTCACTTATATTATTGTGTGTGACTTAGGACATTTTCCAATGTCCTTTGATTGTATTCTTTTATGTACCTATGTCCCTTGTGCCAACCTTTCTTGTTTCCAATTATATATGTATGTGGAAATTGAACATGCCTTGTATGCTTACTTTACAACTTGAATGGCATGTGCCCATGTCCCTTATTTTATTGGCCCCTTGGAAAATCTTGTATGCTTATTTATTCTTACCTTGCATGATTTTTTTATTATTTACTTCTCACTATTTTCAATGCGATGGTACACATCATGCATTATTTTGCTTTTTAGGATGCCATTATGGACATCATGATCCATCCCTCTTTGAAAACTAATAACTAACTAGAATTCCATTTTCAATTTATTACATTATAAATGTTATTATGTTGTTATATATATATCTAGGCATACCCCTATTGATCTAACAATCTCTCATTACAATCCATGCTATATCTTGAGATATCTTATCGATTATCATTAATATATCATGTATGTTTGCAACATATCACCCTTCCAGGGCTCTTTATTTTGAGGGTAGTAATTATAGGGTCTTCATTTCTACCCTTATAAGAGGGGATAACAAATAGGGGTTTTATCATATATATTAGAGCTCCTAATAGTCAAAAAAGTAGTTTTTAGAACACCCAGAATAACAACTAGACTTCAAACCAAGTAGATTGTGAAAATTATAGAATAGTCATTAGAAGTAGCCCATGAAAATAGTGCCAAGATTGTAATATATCATTGGATAGTAGGGTGTCTATTTTTTATGCTCTTATCCAAACAAAAAAAATTAGGTTTTACAAAAACAAGCAAAAAAGTAGGTTCAGCTACAGTTTTGCACATTCAAATCAGTTCAAATATAGTAGTTTTAGTATAGAGAATCTAGATCTAGGGGGCATCATGCATGGAATGATGGATGTCAGTTTCAATTTCAAATAGGGAATTTGGTATAAATTCTATATCAAAATCCATGTTTTAGACACTAGTGATTGGGGGTAATATGCATGACACATTTATCTTCTTTTCTTTCTAAGTTTAGTACATTACCCAAGCATTCTCAAAAGTTACATGCCTTATTCTATCTATAAGTGGTTTTCATAATTATGGAGTGGATTTAATATAAGTATAACCTTTAGATTTTGGAGTGGCTTTCATATAAACCTAGTCTCCACCCTTCAGAGTGGCCTAGTTTCTATCATACATTTAGCTATCCACATCACTTTTTTAGATTACAAAGAATTCATGAGCTTTAAGAGAAATATCATATGACACACATTTCATACTGGTATCATTTCATATCTTCACTTCATGAGGCAATGATAGATCAAAATGACTTGTTAGCCTTTATATTCTTGAGCCATCTACTCAGAGGGATTGGACACATAGTCCAAACATTGATTAACACATGTATGATCACATAGCTTCACTTAATGGGTGATATTGAAGCCAAAGGGATAGACTTTGCATTCTTGAGCCACTTTAAATTAATTGATCACTCAACATTTTTTATGATATTACTCTTGGTACAACATCATCTAGCATTACTCAACATTACTTAACATCACTCAGCATCACAATAGGTTTTGTATTGGTTCATGTACCCAGTGAGGTGTATTCATTCCTTTATCTTCCTCTCTCTCTCTTACCTAGATTTGTACATTATTATTGTAGATATAGTGTATCTATTAAGAATTTATCTACACTTTTTTTCTTTTTCATATTTACACTTCATAGCATGCTCTCTCTATGCACACCTAACATCACACAACTTCATGAGCCTCACCCTTGTAGGTAAGTTTAGGTATGCTTTCGATTTTTCCTTTATCCTAGTATTTCAATTTAATACATCACTAGAATAAATGGGGGAGGGGAAATGTATTCATATAAAATGTGAAAATTGTTAACTTGAGTGTGGCTTGTGACACCCAACCCATAGGTCCCTCTTTCTTTCTCTCATGACCCTTATAGGCATCTTTTCACTGATTCCCATTCATCCATAGCCTTCTAGATAGTGATTACACATTCTTCAAGTATAATTTATAGTGATTATTCCACCCCATTAGGTCATGTTCCTTCAAGACTATAGCACCTAACTTGAACTATAACATTAGACCCTAGGGTGTTCATTTTTGGTGCTTCTATCTAAGTGTATTTTTACCTCTAATGATTAGTTATTTATAGTTCATATTACTCTTATTGCTTTCCTAATGTGAATACATTAAACCCATGACCAAAAAATCCCTATAAAATTCCCTTCATATTTCATTTAGAAGGGGTTGGTAAATATCACAAAGAAAGTAAGACTACTAGGGCAATCTTCCCTATTCTCTGCATATAGCCAACCAATACTACTAAAAGCTGATTCAAATACTTACACCAGTCCCTAACCACCTCAATCACATATAATTCATCATTTTACATCTTCATACACACTATTACATAAAGCACATCAAGTGGGAGAAATACATATGGCTTGATCCCTCTTTAGAGTATTGGTATGTAGGCAACGTGCCCACACAAGGGGTGTGGATACACATTTATTTGTACACACACTAACCCCCCTCATCTTTCATTAAATTTTTTAAATCACAATGTATTCTATGGTTTGAATACTAAATCATCTCTACAAGGAGTTTCACAAACATCCAACAACTGAAATTTCATAGGTAGGCTCACACAGACATAGTGAACAAAACCTAAAAATCTCATATCTCATGGATAATAGAGGTAGAAGATGACTATATCACTAGACCTTAGGGTATCCTATTTTGGTGCTCCTATCCAATCATAAAACAAAGGCTAGATCTTGATTTTTTATAGTGTGTTAGTCTTGTACATTGAATTTTAGACCCTACAATAGTTGTCTCAGTCAGTTTATAAATAAGTCTTATTTTCTCTCCCTTATTAATATTTTTGAAACATTCAAATTATAAAAATTATTAGCTTAATTATTTCATATTAATTTAATAATTTTATTACTCCAAACCCTTAACTAAATTAGGAATAATACACCAATATTCCCAAAACTGTTAAATCAGACACCTTGATATATATATTTCCTTTCTTATTTTGAGCCTCTAAGGCTAAGAAATTTGATTTCTAATCAACATTATTTTCTATCTACCTAGGAAGAACCTTATTTTTTGTATTGGCATTAGGAACTTGGGTTACATCTAGAGTATTATCAAAAGTATGAGATAATGGAGGCATAAACACTTTAGGTGGTAATCTTCCAGCTTGGATGAGATTATTTTTAGGTTTGATATCAAGCTCATATGATTCAGGGAGGGTGAAAACACCCATGGATTGAATCATGAAATCAATTTTAGTGCCAATAGCTCTCAAATAGGTTATGAACACAAATCTTGGAGTTGGCCTCATAGGAGGAGGTAATCTATTCCAAGTCTTTTGGAACCTCTCATTAAAATCATGCATTGTTTCTTTAGATTCCCTTTTAATCAGGTTAAGTTGGTATATGAGAGAAGAATGATAGATCTAATTTTCAAATCTTGAGGTCAATATCACTCCAAATTCATCCCATGATGTGATGCATCCACCTTCTAGATTTTGATACCAATCAAGAACCTTCCCTCTAAGGTACATGGAAAGGAGTTTAATGGAAATGTTTTCTTGATTGATATTATAGAAGCTAAAAAATTTAGATACATATATAATGTGCTCACTGGGTGTAACATGAATCTCAACATTGAATAAGGGCACACCTTTTGTGGCATTGGGAATAATGGCATCATATGCCTGAAGGCAAATTAGATTTTCTATATTGAATGTAGGGAAAGCATAAGGTCTAACCATATCTTCTTCAAAACCTTCAAAATCTTTAGTATCTTCCATTTCCTTAATTTATTTAACTTATTCCTTTCTATTAAAATCTACTAGTTATCCAAAGGGTAGATTAGGCTAAGAATATTGAAATTCAAGGGGAAGTTCAAGCTAAAAGAGTGGGTTAATGGGATTGATAACTCTTCTAGAGGATAACCTAGTGAGAACCATGCATTATGAGATCAATTTTATAACATTAAAATGGCCTTGAACTAAATTTACCTTAATGGAGTCACCAAATGCTTAGTTTTACACCAATTTATAACTGATGTTGTCAAGACCAACATTAACCTTGACAAGTTTTCTTGAAGATAGGGTCCCACTGGGTGTGCCAAAACTATTGTCACCAAATATTTCACCCTAGAAGAGGATTTTTAAGCCTCGTCTATATTTAGGCAACATGGGAAAACTTTTAGGTATGTGGGTGTACCTATAATATAATTGAGCTTCTAGATTTAAAGGGATAACTCCCTAAATGTATCTTGAAAATCTTATTACCTATTTATTGCTTGCTTATGGGGGAAAAGGGTTAGAAATTACATGAAATAAACCTATTATAAAAGGGTGAGTCACCAATATGTCTTCCAAAATATTATCATACTCTATCATAAAGAGATAAGACATATAACACTAGTCTAAGATTTTTGTAATCCACTAGCATTAGTGTTTCGATATGAAGGTGAGATGCATGAAGAATTTCCAAGGTAAATAAGACTATAGATTAGTTATAGATACTAAGGCTCATTATATACTTAAGATAGATTCATACAATTTACTACACTTCATATAACCTAATAGGCTAAAATCACTTGCATCAAACATGGAAGGACTAAGAGAAAGCAAAGATAGATCAATATCTCATAACTATTCACTATACATCTCATTACACACTTTGATAAGCTGATATATGAACTCAAAATAGATTGAATTTATTTTTCTAAGGTAAATTTCAATGTCAAAAATATTATGGATTCACCATACATGGTGTGGTATTATATTACAAAGTCTAAAATAGAAGCTACTTATAGAACTTTAGAGAGAGGAGAAAAGAAAGAAGTTCAAGAGTCCCCAGAACACATATCTAGGCATGAGAACCAATTACATTATAGGTGAAACTAAGTGTGAAATAGACCATGAATGCCTCTTAAGAAAAATATGCATATAAATCATGATAAACTCTCCAAAATGGTGTAGATGTTCTTAAGTAACCTTCATGAAACTATTTTCATCATGAATCATCTCTTAAGCATTTGAAACTAAACTAGGAGAGTCGACACATATGCTATGATAGTCACAAACATTTTATAGGTTGTTAGCTATCTTTCAGACATTTAAATTTACCATATGTAATCACTCATTACTTTATTAGACTTTTTTATTTATATTTGGTAGTTTTTGTTTATCTTTAGTCTTAGACTGAGCTTTTATGATGGCATATGAGTTTGAAGAGCTTGTTTTACTATAGAGTATTTTGATCCTACATAGTTACCCATGTGGCCTTCCTTTCCACATTATTCATTCCATTATATAATTTTCTCTATCATAATTTGAACATGTATCCCATATTGTATATTTGTAGTCAAATCAAATTTACCCAGTCGACCCATCCTAGAGTTTCTCTGCTTCAACTTTCAATGTTGGACATTGATCATTGATTCAAAATCCAAAGATTATGATAGTTAGTATAATTTCATTTGATCTAATCTCCTTGACCGATTAACCTCACTCACACCATTGGATCTAGATGTGTGATTTAATGTGAGTCATAGATCATGATCTGATTGCTCAAACATGATTTGGTCTGAGGATTCATTGACATTTTGACTTTGCTCACACCTTAAATTTAATTTTTCACAATTAAATTCACACCATATATCTTTGGAACCCATTGATACTATCAAAAAATCCACTCCATTTATTTAGGTATATGATGGAATGCTAACCATTGGTCATTTGCAACCCACTATTTGAACTCAAACAACTATTTTATGGGGCCCAAACTTGACATTTGCATGCATATATTTGACACTATGTGAATGTATTTTACATCTACATGACCATATATAAAATATTTTAATCCCAATGGTTATTTTCCATGACTTAAATTTAACATCTACATGGTTATCAATGACATCTACAAGACCATCAATGATGTCTACATGACCGTTACTTTTTAAATGCCAATGATTTTTACTTGGGCTCATTTTTGACATTTCATGAACATCATACTCTACTAGATAAAATTTATTAATACAATTCAATTCCATCATATCTTTTATTACAACTAATTTCTTCATGCTCTTTGTTTTTGGGACAATTTCCCCACAAAAATGATGGCTTCAAACTTTTTGCATTGACCAATTTTCTTGAAACAATATGGGTCATCAAGATTTATGTTTCAAAAAAATTTTCCAAAATAATATGTCCTTATCCCTTTTTATTGAACAATTTGTTTAAAATAAATAATACTTGGCTCTTTTACTATGGATAAAATGTCTAAAAGAAATAAACCTTTAGGATTTTTGCATTAGACTATTTTTCTCGAATACTTTGTCTAAAAGAATTATGTCTTTGGGAAAATTATTGTAGAATGATTTACCTAAAATAAATACTTATGCTTTGGACATTTTTCTTGAAATAAATAGGTTTTCAAAAAAATTATTATAGATAAAATGTCTGATGATTCCCCAATGCTTAGCCAAAAACCTAAAAGAACTATGGACTTATTTTATCAACCATCACTTGATCTTGTGAAGGCTTCGATGAAATTCTAAGGCATGTGTAACTCACCCCATGCTCTAACTACTTGAACACTATGAAAACCTATCACTTTCATATATGACTTTAAAATGACCCCTAAGATATCAAATGACACAAGGACTAGACTAGATGATGACCAAATCTAGAATATCATGTAAAATTACATTAAAAAGAATTATGAAACACCCTATAACGCTATAATGAGCCACCTATATAATATTTTGGCTATAGGGGGGCTGATCCATTTTAACTTGTGCTAAAAATGGTCAACAGGTAGTATTAATAGTTATTTTAATGAATAGGGTTGGATCATCAGTACAAAAAAGGATGTCATCATTAATCACATCTTCTTCAAGGAATTCAATGGAAGGTTTGGAAGAATGAAAAAATGATTCAATGGTATAAACGTTGGTAGGTTGAGGTTCAAGAAAGGGTGGTTCTTCATCCATAGAATATGGATCTTCAATTTCTTATAATTTTTGCATGAGGAATTTGTGATGATAAGGGGAGGTACAAACTAAATCCATAAGTGAAATATTGCAAGGCATAGAGTTTAGTTCTTCTAGAAAGCTCTAATGTGATTTATAAGAAGAATAAATACAAGGTTTAGAAGGTAAATTAGACTTTGAAGGAATGGAAATGGTTGGGGGTTCGAAAGAAGGAAATGGTTCTTCATTAACTTTTGAAGTTAAATGAGTGGTTGTAGTATCTTTGAGAAGTTGGTCTTCCAAAGATGGTTTCTTAGGTTTGTGACAAGATCTTTGTGAGCCAATTTGTGACAATATTTAGCTTTAGCTGCATTAACATATTAATAGTTGTTTTAATATTGGTCATAGTCAATATCAATGCATAAACATCCTTGTTAATTTTTTGAGTGGTAAATGTGGAGAAATATTTTCAGTTATTAGAAGAAGAAGCTTTGGGATTTTGTCATTATTAAGAAGTGGTGTTGTATTCTCGATGATGGAGTTAGATCATGGCTTTGGGATTGAAGGAATAACTAAGAATATTGGAGACAACAAATTTGGTAATCCCGATACAAGTTTCATGGGAATTACCAATGCTAGCATGGAACCAATAAAATTAATTAGGGTCATACCATTTAGGAGGATTATTAGAAAAAGTAAAGGGTTTAGAGGATGCTAAGAATTGTTTCATTTTATTCATAGTTAGAGGTATGTGAGAATATGGTGGGATTATCAGCTTTGGCAATTCCTAGTTTGGTTTGAGGAGTATTGACAGTGATGGCATTAGTATAAGTTTAAAAATATCCTTTGAAGAATTTGGTATTAGGTTCAAATTTATTCATTAGGAAGTCTTGACATTTGGCTTGGTCAAGATCTTCGTTAATAATTTGAGGAGAAAAAGTTTGAACCTTATATTGAAGCAAAGGGGTTAAAGTAGTTATAAAGAGTATAAATAGATGATCATCAGTCATGTTATGGTCAACCTTATGGCCAAATATTTCCATTGTTTGATAAAATCATGATTTGATTCATTGGGAGATTTCTTAGCATTGATGAAATGGATAAGGAAATTTTTGGGAAGGTCATTGTGTTGAAATTCTTTAACTAGATGATTGACTAAATATTCTAGTTTTCATACAGAATGTTGTGGAAGTTGGCTATACCATTCTAATACATCTCTAGTGAAGGTTTTAACTATAAGTTTAGTGGTGGTGAAAGTATTAGTTTGAATTCACTCTTTATTAATATTTCCAAAGGCTTTAAAAAAGGATGTAGGGTCTTTAGTCCCATCATAATTGATAGTGGGAGAGATGTTACCAATATAAATGGAAATGATGAAAGGAGATAAAGGCTCATTTTTTATGTTTTTAAATATCTTTTTATTCATGATAGGTTTAGGAATAACATTTCCTAAGGCATCTATAAGAGGTAGAGGAATAAAATTTTGATTAGTTTGAGGAATTAGAATTGGAATTTGATTAGCCATATTAATCAAATAACATTATAATTGCATCATTTTAGAGGTGTTATATGTTTGTCTTATATTCATTTGTTGCATTACTTGTGTAAGAAATTGATTCATAAAAATTGGTGGGTTGGTGTTTCTAGGAGGACTCTCCAAGTTGGTATTAGGGGAAGGGTTAATGGGAGGTTGATTACTAATGGGATTGTTTGATAGACTTGTGCCAATTTCTCCCACATTATGTTGAAATGCTTGAAGATGAGAATTATCTTGATAGGTACAAAAAAGATCAGATCCATCTAATTCATCTTGATGGGTGGTTTGAACCATGTTATTATCCATAGATGAAGGAGGGGAAGAAGTGTTCCAAGAGTGAGGGTTCTATTAGGAAGTAAATAAAGGTAGGAAAATACCATGTATAGTGTCTAAATGGATTCAAGTTATCTAATAATACTATGATAGGGGATTTCATGGTGCTTTAAGGAATGGAACTTAATTTTAAGTAAGAATAATGAGAGATTAGGGATATAAAATTAAGTCAGATAGAGAAGGAAGTCATCTAGACAAAGAACCAAATTGGCCAAATATAATAGCAAGGTCAATAATCAGATACAAGGTTGATTGGGTTGATAGTGTACTATTAGAAAAAGGTTGAAAAGAGTACATAGTCAAATGGGTCGATTATATACTATTAGATAGAGGGAAAAATAGATAGATAAGAGACATGGACATGGTATTAAAATTTGTATTATTGGTAGGAAGAAATATAGAGTCTGTAAGAGACTATATCAACCAGAATGATAGTGATCTAAAATAGGGTAAAATTTTTTCAATATAAGTGTAGAAAGAATGAAAGCAGACACAAATAATTGGATCAATGTGAGTGATCCAATTGGGGCACACATCACAAAATATTTCACCAATAATGGCTAATGCAAGTTTTTATAATACAACACACAATGATCAAAAAGCAATCAACTAAAAAGTAAATGCTAACTAAGTGGTCAACTTGAGTGTTATTAGATTATTATAGGGTATTGATTTAAGTGTGATAGGAGAGTTAACAAAAATAGGGAACTATAAAAGCAATCTATGGATGGTTTCAAGATATTTGGGCTGAAAGGAATATGTGTTGGTAATGGTACTAGCTTAGTATTGGGCCCCACCCCCTCACTTCACAATCCCAAAATGATTAGGGTGTCAAGTGATTTGCCAATATATACCATTAACCACATATTTATACTTTTTTATAAAACCAACTCAACTTCCCCCTTGGTGATGAAATCTAAGTAGGTAGGCCTTGGGAAGAGAAGTGTTTAAATATGTTTTGAATATTGTGTGATTTGGTAGTGTGTGCAAAATAGCAAAATAGTGTAACTAAATAGTAATTTAAAAAACCACCTATTTAGACTATCTAATTTAATCTAAGCACAAATAACTAAAAAAGGAAGTGTGAATTAATTACTAGCATATAATTGTTAATTCCTTGATGAAAAATAGTATAAAGTTAGTTCAGGTGACACTATGTGCAAGTAGTATAGAATAGAGTCAACTAGATCACTACTATTTTGTATAAGGTATTAAATAATAAAGTCAAATAGCTTGACTGTCTCTCATATAAAATACATGCTACATAACTAAGCTGACCAGGTTGACTTAGTTAGATTTAGGGTTACAATTTTGAAAATTGCTAACTTGTGAAAAATAGAACTAAATAAAGTACTAAAAAGATAGAGAAAGGAAAGAGAATAACCTTAGTGGTATTGAGGATGGTTAAGATTACAAATTTTATGCTAAAGTACCTTAAATGTTTCTTTAAAATTTTGCAAAGCAATTCAGCTAGTTTGACCTAGTTATGTAAAACCATGTGTTAAAGAAGAATAAGATGACAAAGTTAACCTATTTGACCTAGTTTGTTAACCTATATGCTAACAGAGAGAATAAGATGAAAAATTTGACCTGTTTGACTATGTATGTTTATCTGGGACTAAAAATGAGTATTGTGTTAACTTGTTCGATCCAATAACTTGTATCTGATGAAGACCTACACAAATAGAATAGATTCATTTTGATGTGATTATGTGTTAAACCTATGCATAGAAAGTTATAACTATACCATCCAGTTTGATGCAATACTAAAAATATATAAGAATATAATAAAATGATACAAATGAAACCATGAAAGAAAACTTTCAAGGGTTAGATTCACATTAAGTCCACTAGAATGTATGCAATGGGAAACATAGCAGATCTATAAATTAATCCTAACTTGGAGAAGACAAATCCTACTTACACTTATAATTATGGATACATTTTATATTCAAGGTCATGACCAAGATGGATCTGTTAGACCTATCCAAGAGATATCTTACCATAATAAACTCACTAGGGAGGGTTCCAAAGCCTCCAATCAAGTAAAACTATATAATAGAAAGTTATAACTATACCATCCAGTTTGATACAATACTAAAAATATATAAAAATATAATAAAATGATAAAAATGAAACCATGAAATAAAACTTTCAAGGGTTAGATTCACATTAAGTTCACTAGAATAAATGCAATGGGAAACATAGCAGATCTATAAATCAATCCTAACTTGGAGAAGACAAATCCTACTTACACTTATAATTATGGATACATTATATATTCAAGGTCATGACCAAGATGAATCTGTTAGACCTATCCAAGGGATATCTTACAATAATAAACTCACTAGGGAGGGTTCCAAAGCCTCCAATCAAGTAAAACTATGTAATAACCCTAACTAGGTCTTATGTTTTCATATTCACTAAACTAATAACAAGTAAAGTAAATGTCTAATCTAGTTCTCACCAAATCTTGTGGCACAAAGTGGGGGTTAGTAAACATAAAAGTAAACATGCATAAGAGAATACTAATAAATTTATGTATACGTAAGACCCTAATACATGGAGAGAGAAATATATTCAAAATCCATTACTTATGCTACTTTAGTATATTAAAGAGGATCAAAGTTAGAGATACTTACCTTGAATATAAACCCATCGACACTCAATATCTCCCTTGGCCAAATTCTCTTCGCAAGAGGTTGGCATGGTTTGTAAGGATCACTAAGAAAGGCCAAAGCATCCAAGACTTCTCCACATGACAATATTTTTCTCCAAGTAAAAACCCTAAGATAAAACTCCTCAAGTATAATGGTGGAAGAGTAGAGTGTAAAAAAACACAAATGAATAATTAAATCTTTTTTCTTTTTAAGAATGGTGAAATGGATGTTTTTATACAAGCATATGTAACCCTAATACTTTTTTAAAGTTTAGGCTGACACATTCGACCCAATCAACCTTGTATCATTATTAACAAAAATAAATTTAGTCACGGTCTAGGTTGGCCAAGGGCCAACCTAGACCCTAATAAGTTTTATCAATTTGAGTACAAGTTCAATAGGGCTGATAGTGTGATGTAAACTATCAAAAAGGGTTTTAGGTTAGGGAAGGGATAATGAAAGTGGTAAATGATTAGAGGAGGGTGTAAAATAGGAGGCAAAGCTTAGGGTAATGCTTGTATGACATGGTTAGATTGGTAACAAGTTATAATAAGAGACACAATCCTACGAAGCACCAATGGTTTATCCACCCCTTTCTAAGTACACCCTTTAAGGTGTGCACTCAGAGAGATTGAGACTAGATGGGTTCTTATAAGATAGAAATCATCTTTAGTTTTTATATGTATATTATAAAATTGATTACAAAATATATGCATCATTTATGTAAAAAAAATAGTTATAAAGTTCTCAAAATAAAGTAGCCAGTTAAGGGGGTATCCCTCCATCATATTAGGGCATATCAACTAACACTAAAATATAAAAAAGGGCCCCATGTAAGTGGCCTAACAAATAGTAACAAGAAAATACAAAGAATATAATCATCCTAGAATCATCACCCAGAAGGTGGAACATTAGTACTTAAGCATCTAATGCCCTCCAAATAGTGGCACATTCCATTTCACATTCTTCATCTAAGTCCAAACTAACAAGTCTATAAGAAAAGTTCTTGATCCCTTCAAGTCCCATATGGATCTGTTTTATAGCCAACTTTAGGGGATATCAATCAACTTTATGCAGCAAAGTTTTCATATTATTTATTCTGACATAGTCCATGACTTGTTCAACCTATGTCAAACCTCCTCTTTCTATGATATTTTCTAATCTGTCTATGAAAATGATCACATTATCATCAATTAACTTCCAAACACCCTTATGTTCATATTCATCTTATATCATGAGGGTATAGCTTGGGTGACAGGAAGTTATTGAATCATTCTTTTCAAAGGAACATAGGTTAAGATTCAAGTCAAGAGGGGTGAATAATTATTTAGGATCTTTAATAATTCAATTATCTAGGCCATCTCTATGCACATCCCTTACCATATCTTCATTTTCCAAAAGCCATATATTCACCCCATCTTTATCCAAGTTTGAACAGTTCACCCATTCTTGCATAGGGTTATCTACTTGGTCAAAATATGAGTCTTTTTATTTATATAGTCCCACTCATGCTCCGTAAGTTTTATTTCAGCAACTAATTGATGGTAGACCACCCAGTCCAAGTGTGGGCTCAACTTGGGGTATTTTCTAGAGTCAAGCAAGTAGTCAAAGGTGATTTTGAGTATTTTGTTTATCGATAACTATTCTAGATAATCTTGTGGCACTTTAATTTAAAGGAAAATCTACAAATAAATAAGATAAAGGATGACTTATATAGATAATTTAGTAAGCACCTTAGCCTTCTATTGGAATACCTCTAAGTTCCTTGCTTCCATAAAAACAATAAAATCTTAGTTGAAAAAATAAGCCAAATTTTATGAAAGAAAGGATGAACTTTAACTTTAGCTCAAGTATAACCAAAATCAATATTTAACCAACCAATGTCATAGTCAAAGATGGCATTCCATCACATAAGACAACTTTTTTATAGGCTCAATGCATAAGGACACAAGAAGAAGACATGTTCAATAGTTTCAATCTCACTATAAAAAGAATAAAAAGGTTGGGCATAACCACTTTTTCTCAAAATAGATCCAACCACCAACTTATTATGTAATAACAACCACTAAAAATAAGATTTTTTTGGTTCAAGGCAAGAGGCCCAAATAACATCAAATCTAAAAGACCAAGATGAAGAGGATAATAAAGAGACCAAATGTGGTTAATGCTGAGGTAAGGGAATTTAAAAAAGGATATATTTTTGTGTAAAATTTGAGTGGAAAACTCAAATAGAGTGGGTCCCTTTATCCACTTCACACTATCCCAGAACTAACCCTCCTCATCCATGAAGACAACATTATTCTTCCCCAATAAAGGTTTTTGAAGAAGAGTGAAAATTATATGTTGGGTGGTATAAATTTGAAATCTAACTCTAATTTTTGACTAGGCTGCTCAACTAGAATGTGAATAGAGATCCTTGAAATCCCTCAACCC
Source organism: Torreya grandis (assembly GCA_037957365.1). Classification (NCBI taxonomy): domain Eukaryota; kingdom Viridiplantae; phylum Streptophyta; class Pinopsida; order Cupressales; family Taxaceae; genus Torreya; species Torreya grandis. The sequence goes on from JARHVA010001443.1 coordinate 1,455,390, forward strand.
TTTAATGAACCATTCAAAGGTAGAACATCCCCTGGTGAGAGCAAACAGTCTTTTATTGATAAACAAGTTTCACCATATAGATATGTAACCCTAACATGTCCCAAACCTATTGAAAATGTGCTTAGCTATGATGAAATATTTAACATCATCCCAATCTAACCAAATGGATGCAAAGATAGGTGAACCAACCACTTTGATATAAACAAGACCAATGAGAAGATATATAACGTTCAATCCTTTCAAAAATGGTTTTCCATTAGGAAAACCCTTCAAAATATTATTCCTAACCAATATTTTATAGGTTTCATCCCCTTTGAATGATCTTATAAACCATTTCACATCTAGGTTTATACCCTATATCCTAAGATCTTTTAGACCCAGGCCCCCAATATTTTTTGGCTTCGAGTTGAAATACCAAGAGACTACATGTCTTTTCTTTCCTCCTTTCCCATCAAGCCATAGGAAGTCTCTTATAATTCTATAGAGCATATTAATTTGAGACTTGCTGAAGAGCCAACAAGAGGCATAGTAAATACTATATGAGGAGAGAACCTTTTGATAGACTTGAATCTATCTAGGTAAGGAAAGTAGGTTTCCTTACCATTTTGTAATTTTCTTGTTGGTTTTGTCAAATATCCATTCCCACATGATTGAAAAAATGGGTAAGTGAAAAGTGAATACCTAAATATCTAACCATTTCATTTGGTATTTTCCATGTCCACCCAAATTTTGACATCCAATCAGGAGGGAGGTCCTTCTATCCTAACATATATGATTTATGCATTTCCACATTGGACCCAGAGGTAGAGAAATATATATCCAATCTTAAAATAACCTATGTCAAGTTATTTTTATCCAATTTGACAAATAGATTAGTTTCATCAGCAAATAAGACATCAATTAAGACCTGATCATTGGGTAGAGAGATTCCTTTGACTGGTGGTCCAATATTAGAGAATCTAGGAAGACAATGGAAAGCTTCGATAGCCAACACAAAAATTGATGGTGCAACAAGACATCCTTATTTAATATATCTTTGAATTTTTAGGGATTTATTCAATTACCTGTTAACTTTAATGATAGTTAAAGTGTCTTTGAAGAGGACATTAACAATTCTATAAAACTTATCCAGGAAACCAAAATCTCTTAGAAATCTCTCAATGAAGGGCCATTCATTTTTGTCATATGATTTCTCAAAGTCAAGTAGAATCATACCTATATCTTGATTAGATTCCTAAGCCCAATACATCCCTTCCTAGCTCATGATCAATTTATCTAATATGCATTTACCTTCAACAAAGCTAGTTTGAGTCTCCAAAACAATAGAGGGTAACAAAGAGGAGAGTATTTTTTCTAGAATCTTCACCAAAATATTATAAGATACATTAAGGAGGGTTATTGGTCTCCATTTTTTGATTAAAAATAGGTTCCCATCTTTTGGGATGATTTTAATTACTCATCTATTGATGTCAGGGCCAAGGGTATCATCATTGATCACTTCTTTAAAGACCTCTAGGTAATCTTTAGCTAACCACTCTTTATTAGCTTTATAAAATTTAGTAGGGAAACCATCCATTCTAGGTGTTTTATCATTCTTGATTGAGTTAATGGTAGTTTTTATTTCATCCAATGTGATATTTTCATCAAGGGAGCTCGCTTGTAATTATGACACCTTTTTTAGAATGCAATCATCACAGATCGCCCTATTTTAGTTAATGAGATCATTGAAACCATGAGAAAGGAATAGACTAGAATAGAACTCATAAAAGGCTTCTTCTATACTACAAGGATCCTACATAATCTAGACATGAACCTCAATACCATATATTTTGCTTCTTTTATGCTTAACTTTCAAGATTCTAAAGAAAAACTTAGAGCCTCTGTCACCTAGTTCATCTAGGTTAGTCTTGAGTGGATTTGTGTCCCCCTTGCAAGGTAATTTTGGGACTAATTAACTTGATGTTACAGGTGATTAAGATCATCAAGAAGTTTACCATTATAAGGGTCATGTTAGAGGAACATTCAACATGAATTATTTTTTCTTGAGTAACCCTAATAGTTTTTCTATGCATTTTAGCCTTAATCTACCCATAGGTTCTAGCAAAAAAATTTGAGACTTCCATGAAATAATTCCACTAATCAATTCTAGAGCTAGAACTATAGGCAAATTTCCTAATATTCTAGGAAGATTAAAGACCATCCATACACACTTGGTCAAATAGGTGGGATACATTAAACTTATAGAGTCCTTTTAAATATGATGCATATTTATTCTCCTCAAGGTTTAATGATAATGTCATTTTTATGGGGTGGTGATCTTAAATTGTATATGGAAAGATAGTCACCACATTACCATCCTTATCAGGGGTCACAATAAGTGAATCCCTATTTAAGTATAACCTATCAAGTTTGGAGTATTATCTTTTATTATTACTTTTATTATTTCACTAGGTAAATTAGATTCCTTTACTTTGATTTTTACCTTTCTAAAGCAGGTCTAAAATTATATGCATTCTCTTGAATTTAGACTAGAAGAAAATTTTGTTACCTTTCTAGTCCTGATGGTCACCTCCAATTTTATCCTCTTTTTCTTCCACCATGTTAAAATATCCTTCAAATATCTAAGGGACCTTTTTTAAGTTAGTAACTAGCCAATTCCATAGATCAAATTGATATTTATAATCATTAGGAGCATAGATATTACACAGTCTGAAGCATTGGTTTTGGCTTTCTAGTGGGACCTAAACAAATTTATTTCAGGGGGAGACACCATGGTCAATAATACATTATTTTAGGTCAAATTTGACCAAGATATAATTCCCTCATTTTCTTCTTTAATGATTAGTGTAGAACTGAGGTGCATTTGGCCAAATGAAATTAAGGACTAAGGACAACTAGGACCCCATAGCCTTAACTTCTTGAAGACATAAATTTCAACTTTTCTCTTGAATGCTTGAACTATCTCACAATGTGTTTTATATCAGGGGATTCCAATCCCCTAACATTCTAACTTACAATCTGCATAAACTAAGGGCTAGATTGGGGTTAATTACATTAACCATGGGGTTTATCCCCACTACTATATAGTCTTTTGAATAGTTCAAAAAAAAAATCCTTACCCTTTTTTTGAAATAAGGGTCATGGTCATCGATGGGTTTCTTTTGATTTTTTATTATCTTTGACCAAAGAATGATCCATCAGATTTGAGCCTGACTCTATTTTTGGTCTTTTTCAACCCCCTTTAGACATCTAGTTATTAATAAAATTTGTTTCCTTAAAGGACATAGGATCACTCACTAATACATCCATCTCAGAACCAGACTTATCTAGCCCTTCTTTCTAAAGAGAAATAACCATGGGGGAAGCTCCACTTCTAATTTTACTAAGATTAGCTAAGGGAAAGATGTCAGGGTAAAAATTTTGACCACCAGGGGTTTCAACTAGTAGAACCACATATTACTCAAAGGGAGAGTTTGATATGGGTCTTTGTTCAAGAAAGGCATCATCAAAATTGTTTGGCAGACAATTGATCATGTTTGGAATAGAAGTCATGCTACCAACAAAAGGTGGTGGGGAGCTAGGCGACTAAGGAATGAGAAGAGATTCAACTTAACCTAATTTATTCATAGCCTTAGAGTCACCTTCCCTTAAATCATCCTCAAGGGGAACTATTTTTTAATGGTTCACTTTTGTAAAAAGGGTTTTCAAATACTTGCAAATCATCCAACACTGAATAATTTTTTTGGGCATCCTGATCTTTTTGCTTGTTAAGCTGATTTTCTTTATTTACCAACATTGGGAATTTTTTCCTAATATGCCCATATTGTTTACAAAAAAAATAGGCATTCAGGCCACCCAACCCTCTAAGAGCATAGTTATGGGAAATTCCTTTAATTTTGAAATCAAGGGAATATATAAAGAAATCCATGGGTTCTAAGAAGATTAAAACCCTAGAATTCATATGGATTAGTGACCTCATAGTATCCTCAACTCTTAGGACTTCCCTGAGGGGTTTCAATGTCTATGGAAAAAAGTTCCATAGTTGTATAGGTACTCCTTCAATGTCTACCCATCTAGGAGTAGTTTTATAAACAAGATCATTGTAGTCCATAATTGGGCTCCATGGGACTACCTTAAATATAGACTGGCCAACATTCCACAAGGGTTTGATAATAGCTCTTCACTGCATATTATAATTTTTAAACAAAATCATAAAAAACCCTTTCTATATCATTTGGCAAAAACTAATATACAAACCCAATTTCTTACCCCAAATAGATTTGAGCCAGTTATCAAAAAAAATTCTAAAGGGGAGAAACTTTGTTTAAACAAAAAAAAATCCCAACATTTTTTAACCTAATTTATTCTTGTTGAAGATCATGGAAGCATTTGCCACAGTAGTCAGGGTATTAATAGGGCTAGGGTACATATTGATTTAACCTTCATCATGTTCCTACACTCTATGCTCCTCACAACTTGCCATAAATTTTATTCATTATAAATGCTTTGTCACTTCCTCCTGGCATAGGATTTCATTAAATAGTTTTTTTAGTAGACTAGACACTCCTTCCACCTAAGATGGGACATATATACTACCCTTATGATTTCATA